>CM046881.1:267243405-268443405 GCA_025667525.1 Glebionis coronaria | reverse complement strand
TGTCACAATGAGACTCACTAGATAATTCAAACTACAAAAATCCCACAAAACTCCCATACCAGATAACTTAACTGTGACTAAACCTATGAGCTAAGAATGAGTTAAGTTCCAAATCTTAAAACACAAATCCAAGCCCTAAATTCACCAAAATGCACTCACTGTGGACATAAAGTGAGGTTTGGTGGTTTTGTATGCTAACAGTGGCTTCTATAGCTAGTTTTAAGCCACCAAATGCTTACAAAAACATAAGACTAGATATTACACAACTAACACACACTAAAATCTAACAAGTGGGCCAAAATTCAAACACCAAAACCTAAAATAAATTCCTAACGCATGTTGATGCGTTTAGCGGGCCGAAAGGTATGTTTTGTTGATGTAGTTGGCATTTTAATGAATTTTAACCAACCAAAGTTTGATTTTATGTTGGCCAAACCTCAACGCAACCACAAACAATCCTATTCTAACCTATACACTAACAGCTAGCAATACCTAAAAGCCTAAATCAAAACTTCAAAAACCAAAATGACCACAGAATGGGCAAAAGGTGGCCTACTGGTGTAACAGTGACTGTAAAGTAGGTCTTATCACTTCAATTTTGAAAGTAACTTAACACAAGCCTAACAAAACCTAAAATGGCACTTAATGTTGTCACCCCACTAGCTAATTCCACCTAATCGCAAACACCCCTTTGAAACAGCAAAAAGAAGATTTATCAAACTCTTATAGAACAAATTAACTCTAAACCACTTTTAAACTAGCATAACATGTATATATCACTAAGAGAACATAGATTGAACTATAAATGTAAACACCAAGCATGGCAAGCAGATCATCACAAAACCAACTAAAGGAAAAAACATCAAAAAGGAAACAAGGGTTACCACCTTGGGTTTTTTCAAGCCCAAGAGACACCAAGCTTATTCCACTGAGACTTTTTTGAATTGGAAGGAATCATGAAGCTGTTTGCAAGCTACAAAGGACTGTTTTTGTTGATAAGGTTACAGCAGCCCCAAAAACCAAGTAAAAAAAAAAGAAAACGGGATGATATGGTCTTCATTTGTACCTGCACAACATGAAACAACAAACCAAGCACCATAAACCCCACTTGCAAGCTTGTTTGTCAGACAGTCTTGCAACAGTAGCTTATGCTACAATAAACGACAAAAAATAATAAGATTTTATAAAAAAACATTGAAAACTAAAATTTGAAAACAACTTTTCTGTAAACAGTGCAAAAAAGAACTAGAATGCACAATCTTTGTGTAGATCTGGTTGTCAATGAAAACTACACAAAGGGTGTGTGCTCTTGGGTCTCAAATAAATTTATGCCAAAAAAGTTTTGAACAAAATATCATTTGATGAAAGTATTACACTAACATTTTGCATAAAAATAAGTTTACACTACAACAATAATAAAAAAGGAACTCATTTCTACTTTTATAAAATTTAAAATATTTTTTATTAATATTGAAAAAGATTACAAACTAGAAGCTGTAACAAGGGACATCACAGGTTGATGCCTCACTATTATACTACAAAAGAGATGGTTCTAGACTACTGAAAACCCTAGCAATAAAATTCCGGATATGCCATTGATTTTTGAAATTTGAAAAGATGAAAATTTGGTCAAATACTCCCCATGTGAAGCTGTTGGATGCCAGGATGTTGTTGTTTGATCTATACCATCAAAAGTGTCTTTAGGATCACGAAATCACCAAGGATCGTTGCTTGCTATTATCACACTTTGTCTTGGTTCATTTTGGGTACACGTTACCAACAGGGTGGAACCCACAACCCATGTGAGGATGTTGTAAAGGTGAGGTTTTGTGTATGATGAAGTTAATTAGGGATTTGCATGTTACTGGGGAAAGACTTTTTGTTTAGATCGAATTAAGAGTTAGGGTTCATGGGATTAGGCGAGTGGTTTTGGGAGTGTTTGATATGTACAGTGGAGGTTTATCGGGTAATTTAAACATATTAAATGTTAATTCAAACTGGTATTTGATAAACATGGGTGTGAGTGGGAGGTGAATGGTATGACTGAAGGGTGACTGTCACACCCTTAAATTACCAATGTATGTGAATACACGTGGATGTGACTATCATGACAATCAAGAGAGATATACATAAAGAACGACTATTAAAAAGTCATTTTGCATTCATTTAACATAAAGAAATTTATTCTAAGAGAAATGTTTAGTACATCATGGTAACATAAATTAAAGTTTTCAAATGTCATATCATTTAAATCAAGTCTCCAAAATATAGTCACGATAATTTTTATTATCTCCATGGCACAACCACGTCACTCCTCCGCCTTGACACCTGAGAAAAACATTGCTAAAAAGTCAACACAAAGGTCGGTGAGTTTATAGGTTTAAGTATAAGTAGTGTGATAAACCATAAGATTTTAGTTAGACAATCGACAAATAATCTTATCCCAAATACAAGATTATTATCAAATAGCATACGTTTATAACATCCTACGTCTAAGCTCATGACACCGAAGCGTTAACCGTACTAGCAAGATAATATGAGAGCCCAAGAAAATGCCTATCCCAAAGCATTTCTAACGACTCAAATGTAAGTGTATCTAATTTGGCCACACAACCAATATTAGATAGGGAGGTCAATCCCAATATATCTATCCATAACATTCGTGCTTACACAAATTAATTAACGGTTCATGATAGTGGGCTAAAGCATCTAGGGATATCGCTACTTAGACATCATGTAGGTAACGTATGATTTTTCATGGCACTTATGTTCATCCATAAAAACAAACAATGTTCTCACCCCAAAATTGTTAAAAGCAAGTAAAAGTGGGTCTATATACTCACCTCGTTAATCAAAAAAAATGATGGAAATGCAAACGTAGCTCGATAATATGATCACTTTATCCACAACCTATTTGAATATAACGATCGTGTAACGACGTCTAAAATTATACTAATAAAATGCATGACATCCTAGTTGTGCTTGACGATATATTTTTGTTCATGGAAAACATGACCTTAATACTCAGTTATTTAACAAATGGGCTTTGGGCTATATAATACATTTTTATAAACCAAAATATGGTTTGGGCTTAATATAACCAACCAAACCAAACAGTCCAACATTCCAAAACAAGACATGGCTCGGCCCATTTGATTTCATCACCCAACCCGGCCCATGAGGCGATATAAACAAGAAAAAAAGGGAGGGGGGTGGGGTTGTGTTTGTTTCGTTTATCCTTCCCAACACAAAGTCAACACATCTCTCTCTCTTTCTCTCCTAGGTATACTCCCAACCGTCCCATTCCCTTCTCTCTCTAAAAACTCGGATCTAATTCATAATCATGGCCAAATAATCATACACTAATGTTGTCATCATCAATAAACATGAAACCCTAGCGTTTTTATCATTCGTGAGGTGTGAGATGTCATCCCCAAAACATCTCTATTCGATTTCGAGGTATCCTATGGACGATTTGATGTGGGTTTCTTCACAAAGATAAGTTCTACTCTTCCCTCTTTCAAAGGTTATAACAAATAATTTGTTTCATGATTTTCTTAAAAACAAAGGGTTCTCGAAATATTGGGGGTTTTCTTAATCTTGGGTTTAATTTCAATTAATCAACGTTTCTGAATACTATTTGATATTAATTACAAAATGAAATCATTTTAAGAAATTAGGGTTTCGAATAATATTGGAATTTTCTTTAATATTGGGTTTTATAATAATTAACCAATGTTTCTAAGCATTTATTGATGTTAATTACTAATTAAAAATAGATTATGAAAAATAAGGGTTTATGTAATTTAGGGGTTTTTATACACGGGGTTTAATTAAGTCTAATCAGTGTTTCTGTAAGATGAATTGTGTTAACTTTTAGGTCATGACTACTTTTAGAATAATTAGGGTCTCGGCAGAATTAAGGGTTGATTCGAGTGGGTTTTTGGTTGTTACTATTATCATGAATATTATTTTAAACAAAAATATGGTCACTATATAAAAACGCAGCAGGGGGGGGGTCTTGAACGCATAGGGGGTCTCCGTCTTGACAAAAACATGGGGTCTTGGGTCGTAGGTTTTTAAATACTAGTTATGGTCATTAGTTCAAGTCTCTAATAGGTCTAGCATTAAATTAGAATGGTTTCTAAATGAGTAACTTTCTTTGATACTTTTTTCGCAAGTAAGGTTTCGGGTAGGCAAGCACAACTAATAGGATGCAAGAAGGTAAAAGAAAGGATGGATAAAAGACTCACAACAATTGAGGTTTTCGGCTTTGTGGTTTCGAACTGAATAGTTGAAGTGTGTTTCGGTTGACCAAGGCTTGTTACTTGCTTCTTAAAAATTTACCCAGAAACTTGTTTTGTAAAACCTTGATTTTATTAAGTCTTTATGTTTTATGTTGAGACTGTGAAAATTGTGATAGTATTTAAGTGTAATAATTTGCTTAGGGTTAGTCTAAGTCTTGAAATGGTATGCTTGTGACATACCCAAATAGGGTAATCTCAGCCTGTGTGTTGGCTGGTAGTAGTGAGTGGATGTTTAAAATATGTCCAGGTTTTTAAGTTTGACTTTGGTTGACTAGTGTTTGACACAATATTAACATTTGTACTATAAATCTGTTTCCAGTTTTGATATGTTGGCTCCACAAGTGGGCTTTGGCCCAGTAAGGTGTTAAGGTGGGTAATCTCGGCCCAATAGTAATTTGTCAAAAGAATTAGTTTCCACGAAACTAAGACTTAACTAGTAATAAGAAACAAATCGATGTAGCAATATAAAGGTATCGACATGCTAACATCAATGACGTGACAATGTAAAAGTGGATACACATCTTCTCGACAATCAAAGTACATTCATAGCCGGCACAAACCGATAGCAAGTCTTAATGTTACAAGAAAGCACGTCTTTAATATAATATAATAGGACATGAAAATTTCGAGTTGTTACATTCGCTCTCCCATAAGAAGGTTTTGTCCGCAAAGCAAAACAAACAATACATTTCAAGTCGACACTACATTAGTGAACAAGTGAGGGTACTTCGCTTTCAATTTGTCCCCGCGTTCCCAAGTAAATTTCGGTCCTCTACGTGCGTTCTAACGCACTTTAACAATTGATATACGACTTTGTATTAGTCGTTTGACTTCTCGGTCCATAATTTCGACGGGTTCTTCGACGAATACGAGTTTGTTGTTTGGTATAACAAGCGTTTCATCGGATAGATATTTCTTCAAGTTGCATATGTGAAAGACATTATGCACACGACTAAGTTCTTGTGATAGCTCCAAGCGATAAGCAACGTCACCAACGCGTTGAATGATTTCAAACGGTCCAATATAAGGAGGGTTTAACTTTCCTCGTTTACCAAATTGGATTACACCTTTCCACGGTGAAACTTTCAACATCACTCGATCTCCAACCTTAAATTACAAAGGCTTTCGTCTTTTGTCGGCATAACACTTTTGACGATCACGATCCATTTTCATACGACTCTTGATTTGAACGATTTTCTCTATGGTCTCATGAATAATTTTCGGGCCGGTAAGTTGTGCATCACTAACTTCCGCCCAACAAACGGGTGAATGACACTTTCGACCATAAAGTGCTTTAAACGGTGCCTCTTTGATACTAGTATGGTAACTATTGTTGTACGAAAAATCTACTAGTGGTAGATGACGATCCTATCCGTTTCCAAAATCGATCACACATGCGCGGAGCATGTCTTCCAAAGTTTAGATGGTTCTCTCGCTTTGGCAATCCGTATGAGTATGGTAAGCCGTGCTCATATCCAATTGCGTTCCCAACGCTTCTTGGAGTGATTGCCAAAATCTTGAACAATACCAACCGTCTCGGTATGATATGATAGAAATTGGTACACCGTGTTTAGCAATGACTTCTTTCACATACAATCGTGCCAATTGATCCATTTTATCATTTTCTTTCATAGGGAGGAAGTGTGCGGATATTGTAAGGTGATCCACAATGACCCAAATGGTGTCATATCCCGCGGACATCTTAGGGTGTTTGGTGATAAAGTCCATGGTAATTCTCTCCCATTTACACTCCGAGATCCTAGGTTGGACTAGTAATCCAAAAGGATTTAGGTGTTCAACTTTAACTTTAGCGCAAGTTAAGCATTTACCAACATAAGTCGCTATGTCGGCTTTCATATTCGGCCACCAATAGAACATTTTCATGTCATGATACATTTTGTCCGATCTGGGGTGGATCGAATATTTAGACTTTTATGACTCGTGCATGATCAAAGCTCGAATGTTTCCGTAACGTGGTAACCAACTTCTATTATCAAGACACAATATTCCACCGGCAGCGGAATAAGTTTCTTAGTGGTCATTCCACCAGCTTCTACTTTATCGATGTTTTCTACTTTAATAGCTTCTCGTTGAGCTTCTAAGATTTTTGCGGGTATATTCAAACCAATAGTGATCACCAAGGCTCGAACTCTTAGAGGTCTCTCACGAGGTTTCCTACTTAAAGAATCTGCTACAATGTTAGCATTTCCTGGCGTATATCCAATTTCACAATCGTAATCTCCAAGTAATTCCAACCATCGGGTTGCCTCATGTTAAGCTATTTTTGGTACAAGATATCTCAAAGACTTTTATGGTCGGTGTACACAACACATTTGGTACCGTAAAGACATCCGCGCCCAACTCCAAATCGTGAGTGGTGTAATTTTCTTCATTCGGTTTTAGTTGTCGGGACGCGTAAGCAATAACCTTTTTCCTTTTCATAAAGACCGCGCCTAGACCTTTAATCGAAGCGTTACAATACACTTCAAAGTCTTCACTACCCTCGGGTAATGCAAGAATCTGCGCATCATAAAGTTTTGGCTTAAGAGTTTGGAAAGATAATTCTTGATCGTCTCCCTAAATAAACTTCTTATTCTTTTGAGTCAATTTCTTCATATATCTAGCGATCTTCGAAAATCCTTCGATAAATCGTCTATAATAACCGGCAAGTCCAAGGAATTGGCGAATCTTCGTGGGAGTAGTAGGAGTCGCCCAGTCCTTTACCGCTTTAATCTTGGCCGGATCCACATGAATACCACTACTATCAATCACGTGCCCGAGGAATTTTACCGTGTGAATCCAAAATTCACACTTTGAAAAATTACCGTACAATTGTACTTGTTTTAACAATTCCAAAAATTTCTTTAAGTGTTCCTCGTGTTCTTCCTTATTACAGGAGTAAATAAGGATATCGTCAATGAACACGATCACAAACTTGTCCAAATAGGGTTTACACACACGATTCATGAGATCCATGAATATCGGAGGTGCGTTAGTCAACCCAAATGGCATGAATTGGAATTCAAAGTGACCGTATCGGGTTCGAAACATCGTCTTGGAAATGTCATCTTCTCGAACTCTAAGTTGATGATAACCCGATCTTAGATAAATCTTTGAATAAATGCTCGAACCTTGAAGTTGATCAAACAAGTCTTCGATCCTTGGTAAAGGATAACGATTCTTTATGGTAAGTTTGTTCAACTCACGATAATCGATGCACATATGTAAAGATCCGTCCTTCTTCTTCACAAATAAAACCGAGGCTCCCCATGGTGAGGAACTCAGTCTTATGAATCCTTTGTCGGTAAGTTCCTTTAATTGGCCGGCTAACTCTTTCATCTCGGCGGGTGCTAATCGATAAGGTGCTCTTGAAACGGGTGCAGCTCGGGGAGTTAGCTCAATATGAAACTCTACTTGTCGAAGTGGCGGTAATCCGGGTAAGTCTTCGGGAAAATCACGAACAATTGGAACGTCTTCAATTTTCTTCTCTTTAGGGTCGGATTCATTCTTACTAGTAACCTGAATAAGGCAAATAGGACTACCTTCTTCGATGTACTTTTGAGTTTTAGTACATGTGATGACATTCAAACTAGCTTGGCCTTTCGCACCATTCTTTTCTCCAATGATGGTTATGGTTCGACTTCTGTAAGGAATACAGACTTGTTTTTCGTGGCAAACTATCTCCGCATGGTACTTGGATAGCCAATCCATACCAACGATAACGTCAAAGCTTCCAAGTTCGATATGTAAAAGAACAAAGATGAATGGAATGTTTTGTAAACTTAGGGTACAACCCTTAAGTACGGTGATTGTAGTGATTGATTTACCATCGGCTAGTTCCACATTATATTTGACTTCTAATGCGATGGGGTTCACATTTAATAGTTCACTAAAGGAAATCGACGTAGAACCTCTATCGGCACCGGAATCAAATAATACGGAAGCATAGATGTTATTGATGAGGAACGTAGCGGTGACCACGTTGTTGTCTTGGATGACCGCCTCGATACACAAAGCATACACACGCCCGGGTGCTCCCGCTTGATTCCCATGATTTCGACCATTTGAAGCTCCATGATTTTGTCGGAATTGTCTACTAGCTTGGTTGTTGTTATTGTTACCTTGGATTTGGTTTCCTCGGCCTTGAGTGGTTGCTTTAGGGCACCTATTCTTGAAGTGACCCTTTTCTCCACAACCATATCAAGTGACATCCGCGTATTGCACATTTTGAGTTTCCGGAGCCCTTTGGTTTGTGGGCTTCGATGCACTACGACAATCCTTAGCAAAATGACTGGGTTTGCCACAATTGTGGAACGTGCTTCCACAAGCTCCATTGTGATGCTTGCCACACTTGCCACAAAATGGTAACTTTCCTTGATAACCAGGTCCACCATTCACATTAAATACTTTTTCCACATCTTGGCGCTTCTAAGGTTGGTCACCATGATTAGGGCCATGGCTTCCTTACCATTTTCTCTTATTATCACCACCCTCCAAAGTAACGGAGTCCATCAAGCGATCGGTCATCTCAATGGACTCATTCAAATCGGTAGGTTTTGAAGAGATCACATCTCCTCGGATTGAGGATGGTAATCCAAGAATGAATCTATCAACGACACGTGTCTCAGTTGGTATCATTTCGGGACACATCAGTCTCAACTCTTGGAATCGTTGAGTGTAAGACGTTAAAATTAACTCCATACATACGGAGGTTCTATAGTTCGTCTTCCAACCGTTTCATTTCATTCCTAGGGAAATACCTTTTTAGAAGCATTCCCTTGAAATGTGCCCAAGCAGTAGCATTAGCCGCTTCCATCAACAAGGGTGCTAGAGCCAAACTTCACCTTGTCGCTCTCGGCGACATTACTCATACTAAATTGAGATTCAAGTCTATCAATCAAACGCGCAAGACCTATGGCACCTTCGGTACCATTAAGGGTACTAGTGAAGCATGAGCGGAATTCTTTGTATGAACACGCACGAGTAGTAGGTACCTGGATTTGCACACGATTGCTTTTTTCTTGAGTGCTTGGATTTGTCTCAATGGAGGAAAGGGCGGCGGCAACCTCATCGTCTATCATTTGGATCAAAACTGATGGATCGATAGCAATGGGTGCAGCCGGATTTTGGCTGGCCCTATTCATGCGGGTATTAGGTGCCATAGTCCTATAACTATAACAAAGAATCATGGTAAGGTTAGAATCACAATTCCAAAGGTTAGAGGGTAGAAAGCATGACACAAGTATGATATCATAAACAAATGATGAAGAGATTCACAAGTTATGTAGTGCACGAATAATTCATTCCACGATTCAAATTGTTTCAAAAGGGTCTCACCGACATTCTTGCGGTGCGATGTTGGCGAGGGGACTTTGGGGCATGAGTAGATGAGGTGGATGGAGATCATGAATTACTTGTCACGTCTCTTGTAGCAAATAAGTAGTGGTGGTGAGGTGGGTGTAGGTGCACGAACAATCGGCTCTCCTCGAGTGGATGAAATAGGTGAGGAGTCTCTAGTGGAGGACTCTCCAATGATCACAAGTCGCGCTCCATTGGCGCATGAGCTCACGAGGTACAATGAATCTTCAGATGAGGTAGACATGTCACTACCAATTAAAAGGAACGTATAAGAAATAAATTGATTTTTCAATCATGTATATTTTAACCTCAAAGTTATCATGGCACAAACTATTTAGCATAGAATTTCAAGTAAGTGTCGAAATAAAAATCGATGTTGCAATCATATATGTTTTAACCTCAAAGTTATCATGGCACAAACCATTTAGCATAAAATTTCAAGTAAGTGTCAAAATAAAAATCGATTTGGCATATACTCATAAGTTAAGTTACTTAGCAATTTGTTGGTCCCTTGTAATTAGTACTATTCTTAAGTATACTAAGTATAGTCCTAACCCATGGTTAAGAAATGCAATAAACTTAATACAAGTAAGTAAATAACACAAAGGTTTTTCAGTGTTTAACTCTTAGCTTTATTAAAGAATTATACCCTATTGTATACGAAGCTACAATAGGGATTGAATAGACAATGTGTGGTTTTGTGATCTCCTCACTAACAAGCTAGTCCAATCCTAACGATTGCGAAGCTTGACGATTCTATCAACAAGAGTTTAGAACTCAAGTGTTTGTTCGTAATTGGAGGAGAGAAAACTTTGTTTGTGAATGTCTAAAGCATTAAGTGCACAAACTTGTTTTATCTCCTTTTACAAGCATCCTATTTTTAGAAGGAAGGTTGGGTAGAAGACAATAATTGCCCATGTATAATTCTTATCTTATTGGTACAGTGTAGTATCTTGTCTTACCCTATTCTAAGTAGTAAGACATAAGTCCTTTACACTTGTCAGTACCCCATATATCCCAAAAGGGTAAGTCACGCTAATTGTGTGATGTACTTCATCTTATCATAATTCAACTTATCCCGCCTTTACTTCAGTCTTAGTGAATGCTTGTTTTCTTTAGGGAGATCGTATGGGGTTCAGTGAGTCTATTGCCACAACTCACTGAATCCATCACCTTCTTCGTCATAGAAGTCATTCATTGAGCTTCGCCTCTCTGAATGCTCGAGTCATTCTTTTAGACTCAGTCTAGGAACTCGAAGGCAACTCACTGAGTGACTGTTCACTCAGTGAATTTGTTATGTTCACGGTTAATACTTCACATAGGCTAATTGTTATTCAAATCCATCAGGGAGGTCATTAGGTACTGAATTGACCTAACAATCTCCCCCTATTTGGATATAAAATTTTCCTAAGTGAAATTGTTATAAGTGAGCAAAGAGGCTTCTTCTTATTACAAACTATTCTACTGATGAAAGGACTTGATATAAAAAGTACTTAATTTTCATTCATCATTACATAAGACTAAATAGTCTGATACAAGAAACATAAATAAAACAAAAGATTACAATTATTCAGGAATCCATTGCTTCCCTCTTCACCCTTGATGACTTTAACACCTTTTCTTAATCAGGCCTCCTAGCAACTATCTCCCTGAGCTTCTCAGCAAATCTTTTATTCTCATCAGTCTGAACTTGTCCAGCCACACAAGAAAAATGAGAACACTCTTAGTAGTGCATTTCTCTATGTCACTCATTCTTTGAAAAGCTTGATCCCCAAATACATCAATAAAGAAGATACCCCAATCAGGTTCTTCTATAGCCATGTTGTTCACAAAGGGGATATTTTCAGGGAGGGTGCGATTGCAGTCTAACCCAGGGATCTTAGTCTCAGCTTCAAGCTCAACTCTTTTTCTCTTTCTTCCCTGAGTTTTGGTAGGATCATGTTCAGCTAAAGGAAGATCTTCAGTGATTCCTAATTGTTCAATCATCTGATTCAACCTCTCATATATCTTACTAAGAGAGTTGAGTAACTCAGGGACACATTTGTTTGTTTTGAATCTGAAGATCCTTCCCATTTCGTCCAACTAACTGAGACCGAAATCACCAAATGAAAATTTCTTCATAACTTCAAAATTCCTCTCATCATTGTTTCTATAGACAGATACTGAGACAAGTGTGGTATGAGGAATGATCTGATGGTTAGTGATTGGTTCAGGCTTTCTTCTTTGGGTGACGACTTTGGGGTATTGTTCATACAGTTTCTTAAGTTGGGTGGTTCTTTGTTGTTGCTTCAAGACCATTTCATCCTGAATGGCCTTGAGTTCTTCCTCCAGCTTTTGGATGAACTCCTCTCCCCCTTTCTTACTCAGCAAGGCCTCAGGGTTACCACCTACTTCTTTCACAAACTCAGTGGATACCTTCAAGATCTCAGCCTTTGTTGCTTTATTAGCCTTAGACGACTCCATTCTATCTAAGTACACTTGGATTTGATCAGGAGTCATCTTGTACATTATTCCATTAATCTCATATGGTACCAAGACAATGGCATCAGGATCAGGCCTTCTTTCTCTTGAAGATTTTACAAGTTTCTTTGGTGGAGGTGTTAGGGTTTCATCAGCAATACATTTGCCCCTATTTAACTTAGATACTGAGGGCTCAGGGTTGCGAGGAATTGAGTTTAAGGGTTGGGGTTGTGCTAGTTCTTCTTGCTCCCCCTCAATGTGAGAAAGAGGTTCAGTCCAAGTTAACATTATTGGTGGCACATTCTCCCCCTCAAAAGTTGAAGGATCACCCTGACTAATCCCAACTTTTGTCCGATGTGAGGGTCCTGAGGTGGTGGAGGATCCCTTGAAAGCCTGAAAATCGCAGTCACCATTTCCTTCATGGACTGAGTGTCAGTCTTCATAGTTTTAACATCCAATTGAATTAAGGATTGAGTGTTTTCTATGGTGGTAACCTTGTCCTAAGTCTAGGAATATCAGCTTCTTTCAGGGACTTGGAGATGTCAGAGAGATTGGAGGCATTATCCATGTAACCTTGTGTAGCCCTTGACAATTTGAACTCTGCTTCAGCATCCATATGAACATCCTCATAGATGGCATCACATTTCCCTTTCACCGTATCCAAGTCAGACATGAGAGAGTCTAACCTGGTGAAAACCTCAGTGAGCCTGTCCTCCTTCAGTAACTCAAGTAATTGACTAACTCTGGAATTGGACTCAGTGGTACTAGTGATCAGTCCATCCATAGTTGTCTTCAAGGACACATTTGCTTCTATAGTAGGAAAAGCATGGTTGAGGAAGTTAATGAGCTTCTTCTCTTAATTTTCATGACTATTGTTAACAAAGCTGATGAATTCCATTTGGTTGTCCACCTAAATTCTCATATATTCCTCAACCAGGTCAAATGTATCACCATATGTCCTGAACTCATCAAGGAGTTCATCAACCTTTAAAGCCAAGTCTTCATGAACCTGAGTGACCTCAACTTTCAAGGTTGTGGAAGCATGAGTTAATACATCCTTGAGAGTTGCTTTCAAAACCTTCTCATCCAGAACCACAGTCTGTGTCCCCAACGAAGAGGTGTCAAGTTTTGCCTCTTAGGAGGGCGTTTTCGGTTCCTCAGGGGATGGCTCTTTTTGTTCGGATGCCTCAGGGGAGGGATTTTGTTGAGCCTCAGGGGAGGGCTGTATGTCCGTGAACAATGGTGGGGACTGTGGTTTCTGGTCTGATTGAGGAGGGGCTTGAGTTTCAGGTTCATCCCCAGCCTCAATCATATCATCGTCGTCACTGAAACCTTGGAGTAACTCGTCAGGCTTCTCGAGTAAACTTACAAAATCTCCAAAGTTTAGTGAACCCTTAGGTTTGTCCAACTCCCCTTCAAAAGAAGGTTTTCCTTGTTATCATCAGTCCCTGCCCCAAATCATGATGCTTGGGATTTAGCCAACTGATACTCAGGGGCAGTTTGTGATTGATCAGTTGTGGAGGTAAGATCCCTATCAGCGGGGTGTTTTACCCGTGGGCGTCCCTCTGAGTCTTTGGGATCAAGAGTGGTTCCCTCAGGCAAAGACTTTGGTTTTAGTGTGCCTTCATCGGGATTTGTGGAGGTGAGATTCCTATCAGCGGGGTGTTTTACCCGTGGGCGTCCCTCTGAGTCTAAGGAATAATGTTTTGGGTCCTCAGGCAATGACTTTTGAGCTAGTGTGTCTTCGTTGGACTTGGTGGAAGTGATAGGCCTATCAGCGAGGTGTGTTACCCGTGGGCGTCTCTCTGAGTCTTTGGCCTTAGTTTTGACCTCAGGCAAAGGTTGTGATTTACGAATGCCCTCATCGGTCTTAGTGGAAGGCAGTCTCGTAGGAGAAGGTTGTTTGTTTCCTTCTCCATCAAGAGGCCCAGTAGGTTGGCCCGTCGACCCTGACTGTGATGTATCAGGGCCTCCCGAAAGCTCTTTCCGTTGGGGTATTTGAAGCTTGGTCTGAACAAGGGTAGTATTTTTAGCCTTGTCCTTTTTGGGTCGTGCCTTAGAAGACTCAGGGCCCTGTGCCTTTGTTGGTTTTGTCTTTGGCACAGTCTGAGTCTTCTTGTTCCCCTTCTTTGGTAAGAAGGGAATGGGAGACACGGATGATTCACAACTGATCACCTCAGTCATGTGAGCCGTCAATGCAATGGGGTTGACTTCAGATGTGTTCTTTAAAAAGTTTGTGGAACTCAGGATGGGAGTAGAAATCTAACACCCCCAATTTACATTGCGCAGCGGAAAAACACAATTGGGAGCTAGACACAAGCATCATAACACAAGGTATATTGAACGACTCAAAAGTGAGACGTTTACACATAAATATAAACATGATTTTCATAAAAGGTCTAAAACATAGATTTCATCCCATAAGTGTACTGACACGACACCAGAGTAAAGCGTTTAGTCCCCATGGATCTCGACCAACAACGAACAAGTTTAGTACAGTACATCAACATAAAGTAAATTGTTCAACATTAAAAGGTAGAAACAGTTTTTAGACCAACATTCTTCTAAAAGCCAAGCCACAACCTCCACAGCAAAGCTCCATGCTCCATCACTTCCTATTACCTGAAATACATGCATAAAACGAGTCAACAATAATGTCGAGCGAGTCTATAGGTTTATCAAATCACATTTGAACACAAGAAGAAAATCAATCATAATCATTTATAGAATTGTCATACACACAATCTATATTCAAGGCAGTAATAATAATGATATTATTAAACAAACATTGTATTTAAGCTCATGACACTGACCCTTAACCAAATAGTCACCCACGCTAAATGCCGGCATGACTAGAATAAAACCATTGCCCCTCTAGGGTATCAGTTGCTAGAATACCACAATCTTATTCACGTAAAATTATCCTTCCCAGCGGGTTACTCAACGTAATGCCCTGGTCTCAGATAGGGTGGTCAACCCAATAGTACTATCATTAGAATAAGCGGCTATTCCCGACTCACAACATCAAGTCAGAAGATAGTTAACGGCTCATGAAATTAGGGTCTTTAGCAACAAGTTACTCAATACAATGAAATCAACTTTAGGCAACATTCGGGTCCAACAATTACTCATGACTTGTGTTCATTTATTTTCAAATAGCATGTATCCCCCTCGCGGGTATTAAAATCATTAAAACAAGTAGAAAGAAAGGCTATAGACTCACCTTAGTATAAGAGATCTAGTGAGATGGTAGTCGACGATAATGGATGCCTTTGAAACACGAGAACCGCTACCTATCAAATAAGGCGCGTTCATTAATAATGTCTCGAAAAATAAATCATACATAACAACATCAAACTCAAACTCATATAGTCACGATAAACTCGAGAGAAAACGTTATAAATAACTTCATTATACTTTACTACACAGTTACTTTACCATTTTACACTTTTAACAAAGTCCGCCGGTACATACTACATTTACTAGCTTATTTACCCCTTTTAAATTCGTCAACCGTTTATGAAACGACTCGATAAACTAACTTACTATATATAGAAAGTCCTCCTACAAGTTTATCAAATGAAATTACTTTTAAAGTCCTTTACTCGACTCATTTTCAAACTACAAAATCCGGACAGCTTTACGTTAATTTTTCATACAACCGTTTTAACCTATTTAAACGACTTCGTTTACAAAACAGACACTCGGGTTTTAAAGTAAACTCAACCTAATAAGTAAACACCTCATTCTCATTAGGTTACATATTTCAAAACTTCCATTTAGAGTCCCTGAGATTCGATCCAAATATCGACAACAACTATATGTAGTGCCGATACTCGTCTCCCGGTACACGATCATTCAAAACATCATAACTTCGCGCTCGTTTGGAGCTAGAAGCTCTACCTAATATCAAATCGAAGCTAATAAAATTATCTACAACCCTAGGCTATAAGTTAAGCGATTTTCAAAACATAAAAATTCGGATTTTACACTTTACTTACTGTTATAAAATGACTACCAAAATCTTGTAAAAAATCAACTTTTTGATCAAAACCAACCATAAAAATGATCATTTCTATACCCTAATATCATCATACATCAACCATAACATCTAATTCATCATCAAAAAAAAAACCTTTAGATCAAAATTAAGTTTTTAACAAAGATCCTAGCAAGAACCACCATGGATCATGCTAAAAACACCATGCATGATCTTGGTTTCTACTTACCAACACCAAAAAAAAACTTGCTTGCATGTAAGAATTTCTTACACCAATGTGATCCTTGATCAATTCTAAGAGTGGTTCTATCCTTGGTTTAGTTTAATTCATCCTCAAATTCAAGTAAAAATTGAAATTGTATGTGTTTGAGTGGTGGTGGTGGGTTTCTGCAAAACAAGAGAGAGAGAGAGAGATGGTGGGTGAAATTTTTGAAGTGAAAATTGTGATGTGTGTGTTTGTTTATGCTTTATATATAGTGGGGTAGGGTCCTTGGTTGCAATTTGGCAATAGTTGTGGCTAAAAATGTAAATAGTTAGCTAAAAAGCGAGAAATAACTATTAGTCAATTTTCAAAATATTTACGGGGCTCGGGTTTCATAAAGATACTTTTAAAAATTTAAAACGTACCTCAAAAATAATAATATCGACTCTCGACTCGACTTAACACGTCATTTGAAATAAAACCTCAAAAATTACAAAAATCGAACAACCGAAAATAAGACGTAAAATATTTGGCATCCATCGACATCACGCTTGTTAATACTCCTTATACTTAATAAATATTAAATATAGACCTTCCAACATCAGTTTAATCTTAAACCTCCAAAAATAAATATCATTCAAACTCATCCAAAAATTTCAAAAATAATCGTAAAATAAGATTTAGAAATGACCTCGGTTTTGGGTTGTCACATCCCCCCCTTATTAAAAGAAGCGACGTCCGCGGCGATTAATCCTCCCTAAACAAATGAGGATACTCGTCCTTAAAGAAATCCTCACGTTCCCACGTAAACTCTGGCCCACGTCTAGAGTTCCATCTCACTTTCACAATCGTAATTTTACTATGCTTCAACATATTAACTTCCCAATCTATTATCTCTACAGGTTCCTCTATAAAATGCAACTTATCATCAATGGAATCACCACATCCCTTTCAGCTAAACACTTCTTCAGATTAGACACATGAAATGTATTATGAATAGCCTTAAGCTCATCAGGCAACTCTAACTTATAAGCCAACAATCCAATCCTTTGGATAATCTTAAATGGTCCATTATATCTCGGGCTCAACTTTCCTCTCTTTCCAAAACGAATTACTCCTTTCCATGGAGATACCTTCAGCATAACCATGTCTCCTACTTCAAATTCCAACGGTTTCCTTCTGTTATCAGCATAACTCTTTATTCTACTTCTGGCAGATAACAAACGCTTCTTTATTTGCACTATCTTTTCAGTCGTCTCAAATATCATTTCAGGCCCAGTCAATTGACTTTCTCCTACCTCACTCCAACACACTGGTGATCTACACTTACGTCCATACAGAGCTTCAAATGGAGCGGCTTTAATACTAGCATGATAACTATTATTGTACGAAAATTCAACCAATGGAAAATGCTTATCCCAACCATTTCCAAAGTCTATCACACATGCACGAAGCATATCCTCTAACGTTTGAATCGTTCTATCACTTTTTCCATCAGTTTCCGGATGATATGCTGTACTTAAACATAACTCCGTTCCCATCGCTTTCTGCAAAGACTTCCAAAATTCTGAAGTAAACCTACTATCACGATCAGAAATTATCGACAAAGGCACACCATGACGACAAACAATCTTCTTCACATACACTGTTGTTAACCTCTCCATACTATCTGTCTTCTTCATTGGCAAAAAGTGAGCAGACTTAGTCAATCTATCTACAATCACCCATATCATATCACTACCATTTGCAGTCCTTGGCAAACCTGTCACAAAATCCGTAGTATCTTCTCCTATTTCCACTCAGGAATCTCAGGTTGTACTAATAATCCAGACGGTTTCTTATGTTCAGCCTTCACCTTCGCACAAGTTAAACACTTATTAACATACTGTGCTATATCTGCCTTCATATTCGGCCACCAATAAACTTTCTTAAGATCCTGATACATCTTGTCTGATCCAGGATGTATTGAATACTTCGACCTATGAGATTCATTCATCACCAAATCTCGCACCCCTAACGAATCTTCCTCAGACGCACACAACGGTAACCAAATCCTATTCTTAAAATACCTCAATCCATTTGGCCTTACTTCAAACAAAGATTTCAACATTCTACCCAAATTTTCCGCCTCAACATTCTCTTCCTTCAAACTATTAGTTTGGGCTTTCAATATCGCTTCTATCAAATCAACACTTTCCAACATTGTCAAAGCTCTAACTCTTATAGACTTATCTCTTTCCTTTCTACTAAGTGCATCAGCTACCACATTCGCTTTACCAGGATGGTAACAGATCTCGCAGTCATAATCACTCAACAACTCAACCCATCTCCTTTGCCTCATATTCAATTCCTTTTGATCCAAAATATATTTCAAACTCTTATGATCAGTGAAAACCACACACTTGGTTCCATACAAGTAGTGTCTCCACAGCTTCAAAGCAAAAATCACAGCCCCAAGTTCTAAATCATGCGTAGTGTAATTCTCTTTATGCTTCCTTAATTGTCTCGATGCATACGCTATTACTTTCTCCCTTTGCATCAATACAGCTCCAAATCCTTTATGAGACGTGTCACAGTACACTATGAAATCCTCAGATCCTTCTAGAAAAGACAATATCAGCACAGAACACAACTTATCCTTCAACATACTAAATGCAGATTCCTCTTCCAATCCCCATTCAAACACTTGATTCTTTTCCGTAAGCTTAGTCAACGGCTTAGAAATTAACGAAAACTTCTCAATAAACCTTCTATAATACCAGCCATTCGGCACTGACCAATCCTTAATTGCCTCAATCTTAGCAGGATCCACACGAACACCTTCACTATCAATCACGTGCCCCAAAAATTGCAATGATTTCAACCAAAATTCACACTTGGAGAATTTCGCATACAATTTATCCTTCTTCAACAATTCCAAAATTGTTCTCAAATGCTTCTCATGTTCCTCTCCACTCTTGGAATAAACGAGAATATCATCAATGAATACGATAACAAACTCATCCAAATACGGCTTACATACACGATTCATCAAATCCATAAATACAGAAGGCGCATTTGTTAACCCAAAAGGCATCACTTGAAATTCGAAATGTCCATATCGAGTACGGAAAGCTGTTATAGGAATATCTTCTTCCCTAACTCTCAATTGATGATACCCAGACCTCAAATCGATCTTCGAGTATACACTTGATCCTTGCAACTGATCAAACAAATCATCAATCCTCGGCAGTGGATACCGATTCTTGACAGTCAATTTGTTAAGCTCTCTATAATCAATACACATTCTAAAAGAACCATCTTTATTCCTAACAAACAAAACAGGCGCACCCCACGGCGACGAACTCGGTCTAATAAATCCCTTATCCATCAATTCCTTCAATTGATCAGATAATTCTTTCATCTCAGATGGAGCTAAACAATACTGTGCACGAGCAACAGGAGCAGCACCCGACACTAAATCAATACGAAACTCCACTTCACGATGCGGCGGTAATCCTGGAAATTCCTCAGGGAAAACCTCAGGATACTCTCTAATCACAGGCACATCCTCCAATTTTCTTTCATTCACACCATTATTAATTATCTGTGCAAGAAACACATCACAAACTTCTTCTATATACCTCATCATCTTTAAACAAGAAACAACTCTCAAACAAGATGTACATTCATCACCTTTCACAATCAATACCCTATTCCTTAGCGGTATCTGAACTAATCTTTCTCATCAAACAATTACTGCACCATTACCAACTAATCAATCCATTCCAATAATCACGTCAAAAGATCCTAACTCTATGGGAATCAAATCAATACTAAACACATAATTACCTAACTTCAAGGAAAAACCTTTCAGTATAGAACTAGTGCTTACAACCTTACCATCAGCTAACTCCACATTATAACTAGTTGTCAATCTCACTGGTTCTCTATCCAATAGCTGACTGAATCTAACATCTACGAAAATTCTATCGGATCCAGAATCAAATAACACACTAGCATAACAAGCATCAAGTAAGAACGTACCAGTCACCACATTGGCCCTTGAGGTTTGTCAGCATCTCCCACGACATAGGCTGGAGCAGCAATCCCAGCAGCAACAGCAGCAACATTGCCTCCCTGTCGTATGCCAACCCTCGGACAGTTCCCTTGCTTATGTCCACAGCCTCCACGTCTAGAAAAGTAAACTACCTTGACAGCATTAGCCCCAGTGGCTACACCCTTGTTTCTACAATCTGCCATCTTATGTCCGGCCTTCCCACACTTGTTGCAAGCAGGTGGACAATTTCCAACATGATACAGATTACACCGAACACACTTCGGATTCACCTTGTTACCTTGATTTCCTGTGGCAGCATGAATACCATCATTCCTTCTCAAATTATACTGCTGATTCCTATTCGGTCCTTGGTTATTGTTATTACGATAACCACCTCGATTCTGCCTTGGCTTGAGTGTGCAGCTTCCCACTTTCTCTTATTCCCTTCAGCAATAATTATCCTTTCGATCCTGCAGCTTTACATCCATTAAAGCATGTGCCATTTGAACAGATTCATCAAATGACTTGGGTTTCGACGAAGTAGTTTCTCCCTTGATATTACTAGATAAACCCCTAATATACTGATTCATCTTCTTACGGTCATCAGCAAAAGCATCAGGACACAACAAACATAAATCAGAAAATCTCCTTGTATAAGCTACAATATCATTGTTCCTCGGCATCAAATGCCTCAATTCATCTTCCAACTGACCTAACTCTTCCTCATGACAAAACTTTGCAGTCAACAGTCCCTTGGTCACAGTCCATGTTCTAGCATTAGCTTCAACCAACCCCATAGTAGCTACTTGACTATTCCACCAACTCAATGCATCATCCTGAAAAGTAGCTGCAACAAATTTTAACTTACTAGCTTCTGAACATCCACTGATTTCAAAAGTACTTTCAATATTTTCATTCCACCTCCTTAATTCTAATGCACCACCAGTACCACGAAATTGGGTAGGTCCACATTTCATGAAACTAGCATAAGAACATTCCTTTTGAATCTGCTAAACAGCAGCATTACCTCCAACTTGTCCCTCAACATTTCCTTCTGCTTGCTCATCAACATTTCCTCCAACTTGATTTTCAACATTCCCTCCAACCTGACCAGCAGCATTCCTATTCTCAACCTCTTGGTTCCTCGCAGGACGTTCTGCTTCTAAAGATCTAGTGATAGCTTGCTCAATCATGGTATTAACAGTAGCAGTCGTCAACTTAGGCGGCATGTTTATAAGAAACTAACCAAACAACAATTTAGTAAAGTCAGAAAAATGCCTCCCAACTCCTTCCTGTATATCCATAACAGAAAAAGAACAAGTAAGTAGTCATATCAAGATAAGAAGAAGGATTTCTCTATGAAGATGTAACATGGATACTACATGCACCAACAACACAATTCACAATGAATCATTAACCAATTCACACAAGAACTAATAAGACAAATCATAAGTCATGAAGGTAATTTTGGATTGCTTTGGAAAATCTCCACAAAATTGTGACAAGTAATGTCACTACAATCCTTCATCACAGCAAACTTAAAAGTCATTAAGTTTCATCACAAACTACAGTACGAGTCTACATAATTTCTATTACAACAAGGCTAAATAAAAACAATATAAAGAACTAAACATCAGATCCCCACAGCTTCTTGTACATCGGCTCGTCATCAGATTCTTCCACCACATTTTCCTTCCCCTTACGACTACTTCCTTCACTTGGCTTCACCAACATTTGAGCTTCAACCTGATTCGGCACATCACGAATCACAACACCTCGACTAGGAAAAGATCTCATCGGCAAACCCCATGCACTCAACCTTGCATTCATTTCTTGCTCCATGCGTAACCTTTCAACTTGCCCACTCAAATTCAACACCATATATCTTAATCTAACAACCTCATCCATTTCCCTTGCCCTAACAAACTCTGATCTCCTCACACTACCAACAAACCTGTCAAACTTTTTCTCATTCTGCTCAAACCTCCTAATCACACGAGTCTCAACCAAATACCTTTCATGAATAGATCGAGCACTAGCAGCCTACTCGACTCAACAGGAACATCACCCCTAGCAAATGCAATCCCAGGCAAACTACTAATATAAGCATCACAAGTAGGCTTCGAAGAACGAACAACAGGTCGCTGACAATCTGGAACAGTCTGTGGCACAACATTAACCCTTGGAACATAACTACCTTGTATCAAATCAGGCTCTGTCTGACCAACTGCAGTAAGTGGAATCCCATCATCTAAAAATTCAAAAGGCTCCTCATCGTCACTAGCACCAAAGTTATCTACTTCCTCACCATCCACTACATTAGTCCTATCAATCCATCCATCCTCACGAGGTAAACCAACCATTTTGTACAATTATAAGGGTTCAAGGACACTTAATGTCATCGTTAATAAAATAATAATTAGTATGCAATTCTCATGCAAATGTCATACATTATCCATGCTATGCAACACAATGCAAATGATGTTTATGCAATGCTCGCAAAAAAATAAATATGATACTGAAAAGCACTCAGCGTACTTTCAATAATTCCAATACAATATCGTAGTATTTACTTAATAAATACTCGGGAAATCATTTCAGTTATGAGGGATACATCTACAATGCAAAACAAAACTAAAAGTGATCTTACCGGAGCGTTGCAGAGGAGTTGTGTGCTTTTGAAGAATAAATACTTTAGACACCAAAGTTATAGTTTAGTACAATTTTAAAATCGACCCAGTTCTCTATAACTTGCAGCTCTGATTACCAATCTCTAACGCCCCCAATTTACATTGCGCAACAGAAATACACAATTGGGTGCTAGACACAAGCATCATCAGACAAAGTATATTGAACGACTCAAAAGTGAGACGTTTACACATAAATATAAACATGATTTTCATAAAAGGTCTAAAACATAGATTTCATCCCATAAGTGTACTGACACGACACCAGAGTAAAGCGTTTAGTCCCTATGGATCTCGACCAACAACCAACAAGGTTAGTACAGTACATCAACATAAAGTAAATTGTTCAACATTAAAAGGTAGAAACAGTTTTTAGACCAACATTCTTACAAAAGCCAAGCCACAACCTCCACAGCAATGATCCATGCTCCATCACTTCCTATTACCTGAAATACATGCATAAAACGAGTCAACAATAATGTCGAGCGAGTCTATAGGTTTATCAAATCACATTTGAACACAAGAAGAAAATCAATCATAATCATTTATAGAATTGTCATACACACAATCTATATTCAAGGCAGTAATAATAATGATATTATTAAACAAACATTGTATTTAAGCTCATGAAACTGACCCTTAACCAAATAGTCACCCACGCTAAATGCCGGCATGACTAGAATAAAACCATTGCCCCTCTAGGGTATCAGTTGCTAGAATACCACAATCTTATTCACGTAAAATTATCCTTCCCAGCGGGTTACTCAACGTAATGCCCTGGTCTCAGATAGGGTGGTCAACCCAATAGTACTATCATTAGAATAAGCGGCTATTCCCGACTCACAACATCAAGTTAGAAGATAGTTAACGGCTTATGAATTTAGGGTCTTTAGCAACAAGTTACTCAATACAATGAAATCAACATTAGGAAACATTCGGGTCCAATAATTACTCATGACTTGTGTTCATTTATTTTCAAATAGCATGTATCCCCCTCGTGGGTATTAAAATCATTAAAACAAGTAGAAAGCGAGGCTATAGACTCACCTTAGTATAAGAGATCTAGCGAGATGGTCGTCGATGATAATGGATGCCTTTTAAACACGAGAACCGTTACCTATCAAATAAGGCGCGTTCATTAATAATGACTCGAGAAATAAATCATACATAACAACATCAAACTCAAACTCATAAAGTCACGAAAAACTCGAGAGAAAACGATATAAATAACTTCATTATACTTTACTACACACTTACTTTACCATTTTACACTCTTACTAAAGTCCGCCGGTACATACTACATGTACTAGCTTATTTACCCCTTTTAAACTCGTCAACCGTTTATGAAACGACTCGATAAACTAACTTACTATATATAGAAACTCCTCCTACAAGTTTATCAAATGAAATTACTTTTAAGGTCCTTTACTCGACTTATTTTCAAACTACAAAATCCGGACATTACGTTAATTTTTCATACAACCGTTTTAACTTATTTAAACGACTCCGTTTACAAAATCGACACTCGGGTTTTAAAGTAAACTCAACCTAATAAGTAATCACCTCATTATCAGTAGGTTACATATTTCAAAACTTCCATTTAGAGTCCCCGAGATTCGATCCAAATATCAACAACAACTATATGTAGTGCCGATACTCGTCTCCCGGTACACGATCATTCAAAACATCATAACTTCGCGCTCGTTTGGAGCTAGAAGCTCTACCTTATATCAAATCGAAGCTAATAAAATTATCTACAACCCTAGGCTATAAGTTAAGCCATTTTCAAAACATAAAAATTCGGATTTTACACTTTACTTACTGTTATAAAATGACTACCAAAATCTTGTACAAAATCAACTTTTTGTTCAAAACCAACCATAAAAATGATCATTTCTATACCCTAATATCATCATACATCAACCATAACATCTAAATTATCATCAAAATAAAAACCTTTAGATCAAAATGATGTTTTTAACAAAGATTCTAGCAAGAACCACCATGGATCATGCTAAAAATACCATGCATGATCATGGTTTCTACCTACCAACATCAAAAAAAACTTGCTTGCATGTAAGAATTTCTTACACCAATGTGATCCTTGATCAATTATAAGAGTGGGTCTATCCTTGGTTTAGCTTAATTCATCCTCAAATTCAAGTAAAAATTGAAATTGTATGTGTTTGGGTGGTGGTGGTGGGTTTCGGCAAAACAAGAGAGAGAGAGAGATGGTGGCTGAAATTTTTGAAGTGAAAATTGTGTGTGTGTGTTTGTTTATGCTTTATATATAGCGGGGTAGGGACCTTTGTTGCAATTTGGCAATAGTTGTGGCTAAAAATGTAAATAGTTAGCTAAAAAGCGGGAAATAACTATTAGTCAATTTTTAAAATATTTACGGGGCTCGGGTTTCATAAAGATACTTTTAAAAATTTAAAACGTACCTCAAAAATAATAATATCGACTCTCGACTCGACTTAACACGTCATTTAAAATAAAGCCTCAAAAATGACAAAAATCGAACAACTGACAATAAGACGTAAAATATTTGGCATCCATCGACATCACGCTTGCTAATACTCCTTATACTTAATAAATATTAAATATAGACTTCCAACATCGGTTTAAACTTAAACCTCCAAAAATAAATATCGTTCAAACTCATCCAAAAATTTCAAAAATAATCGTAAAATAAGATTTAGCAATGACCTCGGTTTTGGGTTGTCACAAGCAAAACATTGAATTTTTCCTGAGTGTAAAGGGAACCCAGTAACCGTTCTAAGTCGCATGATATGAATCTTGGATAAGAAAAATACTTTTGCCTGGAGTCCTTCAGGAGCCTGGTTAAGAGATCATTATAAACGATCTCTCCTATGTCAATCTTCAGTCCATTAATAAGACTGTAGATTAGCATCTGCTGAGTAGAATTAACTTGCTTAGTAGATGAATAGTTCCCACCGATCACTTGAATCATAAAAGTGACCAGGATCCACCAAGCCATGGGGAAAGAAGTTTTGTTCAATGGGGTTTTATTTTAGTCCTTTTTTAACTGACTCCATGTCAGGATGTGCAACATACTTTCCATTGTTATAATCAAGTCCAATGGTTTGACAAAATGTTTTGAAGTCTAAAATCAATGGTGTCTTCCTATTGTTTACAGTGAACATGATGACACAGTTCTTATGTGACTTGATCTCAGACCCTTGAGATCCTTCAGGCCCTTGGGTAGTGGGGGTTACAACCACAGCCGTATACCAGAATTCCCTGAGATATTCATGGTAGAAGACTAAGGGGGGTTTTTGTAAAAGCATCAGCCCAATCACAGTTTTTCAAGAATTTGCAAATTGGTTTGTAGGCTGGTACACTACTAGGGTAACTGAAATTTCCCTCATAGTTGTTTCATGCAAAATGGACACCCTCATTGGTGAGATGTTCAGCCTGAGGGGCATATTAGATAGCTTTGGACATTGCCATTAAAGTTAGCTTTTAAAGATTTGAAAAAGGACAATGGCAATTTGTGGAAATCAAATCAAGACTTGTTTCTTGTTATAATACAACAAGATTAACCAAGTGACCTAATGCGAACTTTTGCCTTATAAAAAAGGATCAATAGTTATAAACAACAGGTAACTTTGATTGTTTGTGCTATATAACAATAAAACAAGTGATCAATGTGATTGCCTTTTTACAAGAAACCTTTTCTGGAAACTCGTTTGAACACACACAAAAATTTTCTTTGAGAGAAAATTTTGGCAGAGTAAAATTGCAAGTCCTTTGTGTGTGTGTTTGTTTTGATTGATGGGTATTTATAGGCTCAGATGTGAAATAGAGTTTTATTTGTTATAATTTATTTTCACATCCGCATTAAATGAAAGTGTACAAGTGGTCCCCCTATTTTCTTGGCAACTGTTCCATTACTACACAGATAACACTTTTTGCAGAGATGACGTGGGGTCACGTGCATTTGAAAGGACGCTTTTAGAACGGATTTTGCTAGAAAAAGGGTAAGCATTTAATGCTTAGTGGGATACTTGACATGAGTGACCCCTTGACTGGTTTATGACAATTTATTGAAGGAATATATGTTCCTTATTTAATATTGTGACTCACCAACCTAGGACATTAAGTAACTAAATCCTTAGAGCATTTAGTTACATCATTTAATGTACATCAGTGTCAAGGGGAAGACGATAAGATATATTTACTCAGAGAGAGGATCAAGAATATACATTATACTGAATCCATTGTCATCAGGGACCCTGATTAATCAATATTCAGCATACAAAGTTCAGCTTTCAGTCTAGTGAAC
The DNA here is from genome assembly GCA_025667525.1 of Glebionis coronaria. Classification (NCBI taxonomy): domain Eukaryota; kingdom Viridiplantae; phylum Streptophyta; class Magnoliopsida; order Asterales; family Asteraceae; genus Glebionis; species Glebionis coronaria. The sequence continues at coordinate 268,416,043 of CM046881.1, read as the reverse complement.
GTTGGTTCATCCAAAGGTTTGGTAAAAATATCAGCTAGCTGATATTCAGTGGGGATGAAATATAATTCAATATCTCCTTTTAAGATGTGATCCCTGAGGAAATGATATCTTATGTCTATGTGTTTAGTCCTTGAATGTAGGACTGGATTATTTGAAATGGCAATTGCACTGGTGTTGTCACAAAAGATAGGGACTACTTTGTATTCCACATTATAGTCCCTGAGTTGACTTTTCATCCAAAGGATGTTTGCACAACAACCAGCAGCTGTCACGTATTCAGCCTCAACAGAGGATATTGCGACTGACTGTTGTTTCTTTGCACTCCAACATACTAGCTTTCCACCTAGTAATTGACATGCACCTGAGGTACTTTTTCTATCCATATTGCAGCCAGCATAGTCTGAGTCTGAGTATCCTTTAAGATCGAAGCTTGAGCAACGAGGATACCATAGACCTAATGAAGGAGTACCCTTCAGGTACCTGAAGATTCGCTTAACAGAAGTAAGATGTGATTCTTTGGGATCGGCCTGATATCTTGCACATAAGATTGTTGAGAACTGACTATCCGGCCTGGTTGTAGTTAGGTACATTAATGATCCAATCATTCCCCTGAATAAGGTTTGATTGACTGATTTACCAGTAAGATCAGGACCTAAGTTGTTGGGGGGAACCATATGAGTCTTTACTGAAGCACACTCAGAGATATCATATTTTTTTAAGTATTTCTGTGGTGTATTTTTCTTGACAGACTGAGATCCCTTTGTCTCCCTGCTTGATTTGCAGTCCAAGAAAATATGTTAATTCACCCATCATACTCATCTCAAATTTCTTTGTCATAAGTTTTTCAAACTTTCTACAAAGGTTATAGTTAGTAGAGCCAAATATGATGTCATCAACATATATCTTGAATAGTAGAACATCCTCCTTGGTTCTGAAGATAAACAAGGTGTTGTCTATCTTCCCCCTGACATATTTGTTCATTATCAAGAATGTAGAGTAAGTTCCATACCATGCCCTTGGTGCTTGTTTCAGTCCATAAATAGGTTTGTCAAGTTTACAAACATGGTTTGGGAACTCGGAACTCTTAAAACCAGGAGGTTGAGCAACATAAACTTCTTCAGTGATCATTCCATTCAGGAAGGCACTTTTTACATCCATTTGGAAAACTTTGAAGTTTATGTAAGTAGCATAGGCAAGGAAGATCCTGATGGCTTCCATTCTTGCTAAAGGGGCGAAGGTTTCCTCATAGTCGATCCCTTTAAGTTGACCACACCCCTGAACAAACATCCTAGCTTTATTTTTAATAACAATTCCATCTTCATCAGTCTTGTTTTTAAATGTGACAATCCGTCAATTTATGATTGATAATTTATTCTCAATATTTATTTGAAAACATTATTTTAATATTACAATATGAACTCACTTATTTTTGGGAAGAAGTTTGGATTTACGTCTTGAAGTAGCATCGACTACGTCTAAACCGGAGGATTTAACGTTACGTGCTTACGTTTACATACACCGTCTTTGGTGACAGTCCGACATTTCAGAAAATAAATTTATCTGAGAATATTATTTTGGAGTTTTAAATTTGTGTTGGTTCATAAACTCACAAATTTACGAGAAGAGATTAGGACTTACGATTTTATTTTAACGTCTTTTACGACTAAACCGGAAACCTTAGGATTACGTATTTACGTTTTCGAACTCCGTTTTTGATGAAACAATTTTTATTGGATTCGTTTTGTGACGTTGATTCATAATTTATAAAAACGTTTTTCGTAAAATGACCCGAGGGCACGCAAATCGAGAAAACTAGAATCGAGAAATACCCGTAAACTAGTGAGATGGGACAAAACACTTTGCCCCATCCCACTAGCTTATATGGGACGGCTAAAAATGACTCACCACCATAGGTGGCACAAGTCATAACTTGTTTATAACAAGTGTAAGCTTTAGCTTACACTTTAGGCTAAGCCTTCCACCAAACTACACAAAACCAACACATGGTTTTCACTTAACCATTTCATCCATGCATTTCACTCTCAAAACTCTCTCAACTTCATCTATGTGCCGTCCCAACTCAAGCCATAAACACCATTTTTGATCTCTTCCAACTACAAACCACATGTTTACTAGTCCTATTAAGGTGTTTCCTTGAAACCTTGATCATTTGGTGGCCATATAACCAACTTTGGAGGTGATTTGCTTGTGTCCTAGGGCTGATTTTCCAACATATGATCTTGCTATTTGATGGTCTTGGAGATACTTGTTGTGTTCATCAAGTTCTTGCCTTCCTAAAACAAGAAATCCACTTGGATTGGTAAAGAAGATCATCCTCTACATTTTTCTCTTATTATTTTGTAAAGAACAAATGTATTTTCTTTCATTTTGTATATGTATATGATGTATATATGATGATAAAAATGTTGTGTGGGGATCAAGTGTTGATAAATATGCTTAAAAATGATGATAACCATAAGAAATGAAGCTAAAATCATGTCTAAATAGTTGGCTGTATAAAAACAGTAGATAACTAAATGAAGAACTGATAAAAATGCATGGTTTGATCTATTTACAGTAAAGTATATGATGTTATACACATGTGAGAGTTGGCCATGCAATGGAATCAAAATAATGAGTGAGATATGATCAAAACAAGTTAGGTAGTACAATCTGAATAAGCAGTTTTGTAGGGACTGTTAAGGCAACTTAAACTCAAAATGGGCAGTAGCTATAACTAAGTTATATTTAGCACATATTATGAAGAAGTTGTCATTTAAAAATGAGCTTCTAAGTCATTGTAGAACTCTAGATATGATAAAAATGGTGAATGTGAAGTTAAAAATCAGATTTTGGAAATAATGTTTATTATTATTATATAAGCACTCACTTTATAATTTATAAAATGTAAAGTATAAACCCACTAACTTGTAAAACTTATTTATATAAATGTATAAAAGGTTAATTAAATGGGTAAAATATATAAATGGTGGTAAAAGTAATACTTATAAGTAATAAAAACTATAAACTAGATTTTTACGACTTTTTCGGCTATCGCCGTGAAATTAACGTTTTTCATCAAATAAAACTTAGACGACCAAACCCGTCTAATGTAAAGTTTATAAAAGTTATATACTGATGTATAAGTAACTAAGACAAGTAAAAACCGATAAAACCCGAACTACAAGAATTACGGACAATTACGAGCTAACTAAACCTAATAGACTAATAATTGGACTTAATAAGAAAAATACTTGTAAAAAGAATTATTTGGGCTTAACCCAATAGGGCCCAACATGAAAAGTATATATACTGATCATATAAGTATATAATGGGTAAAAACAAGTAAAAGAACTTATAAAAGACTTAATGAACTTAAAATAGGTAAAATCGGTAAAACTAGTGAACTAGTAAGACGATACTAAAACGTAAACGCTAAAATGAGTAAACGAGGATTTATAAACCCACTTGATCATCATCATATGTGCAATAATCATATATATGTATATTGTTATTTTGATAAAAGTCATTGGACTGAGTCTAAGACCGATTATTATTTATATAGGTTCCGTGATCGAAGCACGTACCGTACGTCCGAATTGCCGATAACCCGCCTTCCCACATCAACGTGAGTTCATAGCCTCGCACTCTTTTAAATGTTTTATAAATGCTTTATAAACCCGCGAGGGAGATAACATGTTAGTTTTATAAAAGTTTGGACACCATTTGTCCCGATTGTTTGTTTATTGATTTTGGACCCGAATGATTGAATGACCCGATTGTATGACCCGATAAATGATTAATGGACCCGATAGATGAAATTAAATGGATTATTAAAGTTAGGTTATGTCACTAAAAGTCCCATTAGCATGAATTGTGAACTACCGGGAGTTGGTAGACGCTTATGCATTTAATAGTACTATTTGGGGACGATCACCCCAGTTCGCGCCTTGACGGTTGATCCCCGTCGTGCCACATTGATTGGTAAGCGAATTTATGTATGAGAAGATTTCCAATAGCGTGACCTTTGTGACGACACGCTACTTTAGATGGGCAAAATTTGTATCGGGTTAGCTACCCGTTGTTGGTTTAGTAAGGTAACAATGTCATGCGGCTTATAATAATCCAATCGCCAAAATATTACTGGACGCTCCGAATTACGATGTATTGCCTGACTAGCAATACTGGGTCATACTATTGATATTATGTTTGTATTTTGGTTTTCATAACCATATTCATATAACGATTTTATGTGATTTTATACAACGTCATAAGACGTATTGTATGATGTTTTATTACGACATTGGCACGTATAATGATTTTTAAGGCAAATGCCGATATTATGATTTTCGATAAAGATTTGTATAAAATGATTTCGGCTATTTCATGGCCTATCAAAACGATTTGTACAAAATGATCTTCAGTAATACTTTCATACTGATATTATATTGATGGAATTTATTAAACTCTATGAATTCACTCGGCGTTATCGCTGACCTTTTCTTTTAACATGTTTTATCTCAGGTACTTGAAGGTAATTCTCGGGAAGACAACAAGAATTCATGGCCCGCACTTAAACAACATTTTTCCATTCAAATACTTTGTAAAACTTTGTATGAAATATAATGACTTGGGACCGATGTAACTTTGATGTTTATGAATGGAAATGATTTAATATTAAACGACGCGATTTTTATGCGTTGTCTATGATGTGAGTAATGTGCTATCCCGTAACACCAACTAGTCTTCCGCTGTACTAAGTTGTATAAATTTGGGGGTGTTACAGTTTGGTACCAGAGCTCTCGTTTTAGAGAACGAAAGATTTTTAAAACCAAGGTTTTGAATAAAATATTTCAAAATCTTTTAACTATAAACATTTTTCTAAAAATGTCTAAAAATCTTTTGACTATAACGGTGCCGAAGAATTCCCGAGTTACCGACAAGGCCAAGACTGAGAAGTGTTATTTTAATATATATATATAACTTGGATTATATATATACATATGATGTAATTTTATTACATGATTGTTTGATGATTAATTTGATTTTTATACGAGGTATTTATACGACGTAAATTGTCACAAGTAACCCTAAATCCCCTAGTAAATTAATCGAAGCTATTCTCGTAGGAATTCTAGCTATCCTAGATCTAAATCAAGTTGCGGATATTTATGATCCCAACAAATGGTTGATATTCGTAGAAATGTAGATATTAGTTGATTATGATATTGAAAAAGAATTGGCGAGATTAAATCTGATATCGATGTCATGACGATCTTTTCTTATAGAGTGGTGTTTGACAAAACGTTACCACCTAGAAAGATGTCATCTGATTCGTTGTCATCCAATTCTTAAATCGAAATCGAAAGGGTGAATGTTGCACTTGAGGCTGTCATTGGAACCAGTACCCAAAAGCCTCATGCCACTAATACCTTTCCGAGAAGTCTAATTGACTGATCAAGTCATTTCATATTAATGACTCATTTGATAATTGTTGTTGTGAGAGCTAATAGGATTGGAAATTAAGTGTTGATTTATATTGAGATTGTATTGCCTTTACAAGGCCGAAGAATAAGATTGAAAGTATTGAAGATTGAGGTAGGATATCGAATTGAGTATAAAATTGGTTGAAACTTGAATAAATAAAAGTAAAACTTAACCTATATGGAATATGAGATTGTTAAGAGGAAGTCGTTAAGTTTTGTGAATGAATTATAAGGTTTTAATTGATTGTAGGTTTGTGTTAAGTGTTGTTCCTAGACCATTGTCCACTAACAAGGATGCCCAGTGTCCAATAAATAAATTGAAGAAATCTTCTTCTGAATTGAGACCGATGGATCTTTTGGGACATGTGGAACACCTGATGACTCTTGTAGGTTAGTATTCATTGTGGTATCTTTTAAAAATCCCTAACTTAACTGAGATATCAGTTGGTAGGATGAGTTTATGAAATTGTATAACATAGTGACACGCAATGTGTTACGGTACAATTTGACTTGTTTGTGATTAATGAAAAGACTACCTTTGATTACTAAATCCTACATGTATCGATGTTATCTATCTTTTATTGCTTCATTCTAATGCTCACATTAGTAATGCAACCATTGAACAAGTACTCATCTTGATTTGAGTTACGTTGTGAATTATTCTTTCTGAGTGCCATCAAGGTCATGAACCTCATGATTATTTGGCTAAGCTCATTTCCTATCATATCGTAGTTAATTCTTGGTGAACAAGCTTTCATCACTCTTTTGCAGATCACTCATTGTTTTTATAAAGTTAAAACGGTATCCTTTGAGAAAATTTAATTTTCATCACAATAAGGATTATTCAAAGTGAGAATTATAAGTGATTGATATCAAAATGAAGTTGGTTATGAAAAGCTTTGGAAACTTAATTGTTTTCATAACAAAGAAAATCCTTGTAAATTTATTTTTGATTCTTATTTAGAATTAAGCATGTAAATGTTTTTATTATAAACATGATGATAAAATTTTGACGAACTGAGTATTGCATCGTTAATCTTGAAATTGTATATAGTTGCGCGCCTACATACAATTTGGAATGGACTATGCAAGACTGATTAGTAGTCACCATAAAACTAATGAATAAACACTACATTTTCTTTGTGGATTGTGAAAGATTAAAATTTTAATGGGATCTGCAAGAAGTGAAAAATAAGGACATAATGTTAGGGACACCTACATATGTGCCTGTAGCATCTATTCTTCTGAGTCGAATATACTCATCTGTGAAAATTGTCTTATTTGACGATTGACAATTCTTTCTTGTCCAATTCTCCCGTAGTGAGATTCTTAGGAAAAGTATCTGATTACCGAGTGTTGATACCCGACTGGATGTATCGACATTCCTATCATTCCTTATGATTTGATTTCATTTGAATGACCTGGGTAACGATCCGAGGAGCTTTCGAATGCGTACTCAAATTATGAAAACATGGGATATATTCATATTCGTTAAATGTTTTTGTCTGTATCTGATTTGAAATTCTCTCGCATAGATTATGCGTTGACCTTACTCTTTTGATAGTAGTTGTGTCTCCAGATATCCTTGAATTTGTGAAGGATTATGAATTATTATTAGTCTTTTGAGAAGCTCACATCTTATCGACGGTAATGAAACTGGAAAGTTGATAGTGCCCGTAGAATGGATTGATTGATTATGACATGACGATGTTGTCTTAATTGATGGGAACTCGAGTAGGATTCCCCTAAAAAGATAAGATGTTGATTATCAAAAGTGAACTAAATAATTCTTGACGGATGATCATATCTTGTATTTAGACTTGAGATTATATTGTGATTGGTTGTGAACTAGTTATAGATATTGTAATCTAGAAAGAACCTAATATGAATGTATTAAAAGATGTTTAGGTTATCTGAAACTTTAGGAGGTATTTATTGGTAAATTACCTAGACTTTCGCCATTTAGGCAAGTTGAAATTGGTATTGATTATATTCTCGGTGCTGCACTTGTGGCTTGTGCACTGTACGTCAGCACCATCTGAATTTAAGGAATTACCGTACAACTGAGAAAGTTGTCGGAGAAAGATTTTATTATACCAAGCCTGTCATCCTGAAGAGCTATGGTGTTATCTTTCCTTATATTAGTAGATTACTGTGACTGAGTAAATTGACAATCGAAAACGATATCCATAACTCGAAATGGAAGATTTGTTCGATCATTTACAAGGTTCTAGCAAATTTGATCCATAGCATGGTTATCATCAACTTCGCATCTGCGAAAGAGATTATCTATTCCAAATCACTACATCCGGTACTTGTAATGAACCTTATGAGTTTCACGTGATGTCGTTTGGATTGACAAATGCACATGTAGTATTCATAAATTTGGTGAATCACGTGTGTAGGCTGTAATTTGATAAATTCATGCTTGTGATCATTTAGGACCATTTGTTTGTATGTACGAATAAGAATGAGTTAACAAATATTTATAGATTGCCCTGAATTGGCTAAACGATAAAAACCTGTACCTTGAATAATTAACACGTGATTAAAGACTTAATACTTTACATGATTTGACTATGGGATTAAAAGGATAATGGAATATAAATTGACTCTTCAAAAATTAAGAGCCCTTTTAAGACTTTGGATTTTACCAAAAAGAAATGGAAATATGTTTTGACAAATGTTCTAACAAAGGATTTTTAGGGATTATTCCCTTATACATAAACCATTTAACTAAACTTCTGTTTAGGGGTAAATGTTTGTGTATACTTCTAGACAACTTAAGAGGAATTGAGGAAACTATATAAAGCATGACTTGAAAATTTAAACAATACTTTACGCTTTTCAAACTAAAGAAATTTTGACCAAAGTATAAACAAAGATTTTTCAAACATTTACGAATCTTATTAATTATTTTCGATAAATCAACCAAAAATCTTGTTAATTAAATTCAAATTTATTTTTGAACATTTTATATAATTGGTCGAACTAAGAAATTTAAAACTTTTACGTTTACGCTTCATAAAAATTAACTAATAATTATTTAATTAATTATAATAATTATCGACGCTTTAGACGCCGGATTGAGTAAAACAGATAAAAATGATAGATGAGACGAAACTAAAACATAGAAGATATGAAGAAAATTGAACGTAAATACTAACGCATAATATAGAAAGAATATCTGAGTGAATTGTAGACGTGATAATTATATCATCATGAGAAGTGAATATAGATACCGACGCATTATATAGAAAAGATAAAGAACCAGTTAGGACATGTTCCTTAATAATGAAGATGCAAAAATAAATTATAAAACGATATAAAAATAAACGATGTTTGTAAGAAGGATAATATAGATACTAAAAGGGGTTCGCGGCTAATGTGAACCAACAGATTTGAGAAGCCAATGGCGTTAAATATTTTAAAAGACCACATATGACTGTCTAAATTTGGAGATTGTGAGATATAGTATGTTGAAATCTTGTAAGTATAAGTATTCTATGTATGTCATTTTTGACTAAAAGTATCTTTGTCTGAAGAAGTTGTACTAATGGCAAATTATGAAGGCAGAGATCGCCTCATACATTAGTAAACGTATAGCTATTTCAAAGGTCATCATCTGAATTTGATTCGATTTGGGTCATCGTCGACAGACTGACCAAATCTGCTAATATCATTCCCGTTAATGATAAATGCAAAAAGAGTTATGTAAACATAGTGTGCCTGTATCGAACATCTATATCAAGATCCTCGCTTCGCATCGAATTTCTAGAGATTTGCTCAGAAGTCGTTGGGAACGAACCTTGATGAGAGTACTGTTTACCACCCCAAATCGAAGGGACGAGGTAAAGTAACGATACAAAGTAATATAAGAGCTGTTTTATGTTTGAATGATTGACCTTTGGTAATAGACCGTATAATCGTTTTCCTTTGCAGGGATTATCAGTGATAATCATCGTATTAGGATCGAGATCGAATCTTGTTAGGATCTGAATCTTAGAACATCTGTAAGCAGGAGTTGAGATGAAGACACCCGACATACACCCATTGTGAGTTGGACATGTCTCTTAGGTTTAAGGTTTCCTATGATGGAGAACCTATCCTTGCAAAATACCCGACCCGCGAGATCTGAAATGAATATTGAAATTAGGATTTGATTATTAACCGCCGATAGTGGGCAAGAGGTTATGTGAATGTGAAATGTAGACCTTGAAGTGCCAAATGGGTAGCGAAGTTATGCCACAATTTTTAACCTTGGAAAGATGAATTCATGATCTGACAAATCATGGGATATAAGTCCCCGTTGTATGGGACCATTGAAATGATGTAAAAGTTGGGATTGAAAGGCATACAAGCTGGATCTACCCTAGGACTTCAAAGACTGCGTGAATTATGTTTCGTAAATCGAACTTGATGGAATATCTATCAAGTGAAAATCTGACTATTCTTAGTAGAGCTTAGATCGGCGAAAAGTTGCATTCATCAAAAACCCGTGAACATCATGGATAGAGAAAGTAAGTCAACATTAAGCCTGATCTTATTCCCGTAGTTATGTTTGATGAAACTCGCGTATTGCAATTGCACTTGTGAGAAAAGACCGAATGTGGAGGAAATACCCACATGGCTTAAACTCTATAAGAAGCGAGTAGTAAGATGATCTTTGAGGACAAAGATCCTGTTTAGGGGTAAATGCTGTGACAATCCGTCAATTTATGATTGATAATTTATTCTCAATATTTATTTGAAAACATTATTTTAATATTACAATATGAACTCACTTATTTTTGGGAAGAAGTTTGGATTTACGTCTTGAAGTAGCATCGACTACGTCTAAACCGGAGGATTTAACGTTACGTGCTTACGTTTACATACACCGTCTTTGGTGACAGTCCGACATTTCAGAAAATAAATTTATCTGAGAATATTATTTTGGAGTTTTAAATTTGTGTTGGTTCATAAACTCACAAATTTACGAGAAGAGATTAGGACTTACGATTTTATTTTAACGTCTTTTACGACTAAACCGGAAACCTTAGGATTACGTATTTACGTTTTCGAACTCCGTTTTTGATGAAACAATTTTTATTGGATTCGTTTTGTGACGTTGATTCATAATTTATAAAAACGTTTTTCGTAAAATGACCCGAGGGCACGCAAATCGAGAAAACTAGAATCGAGAAATACCCGTAAACTAGTGAGATGGGACAAAACACTTTGCCCCATCCCACTAGCTTATATGGGACGGCTAAAAATGACTCACCACCATAGGTGGCACAAGTCATAACTTGTTTATAACAAGTGTAAGCTTTAGCTTACACTTTAGGCTAAGCCTTCCACCAAACTACACAAAACCAACACATGGTTTTCACTTAACCATTTCATCCATGCATTTCACTCTCAAAACTCTCTCAACTTCATCTATGTGCCGTCCCAACTCAAGCCATAAACACCATTTTTGATCTCTTCCAACTACAAACCACATGTTTACTAGTCCTATTAAGGTGTTTCCTTGAAACCTTGATCATTTGGTGGCCATATAACCAACTTTGGAGGTGATTTGCTTGTGTCCTAGGGCTGATTTTCCAACATATGATCTTGCTATTTGATGGTCTTGGAGATACTTGTTGTGTTCATCAAGTTCTTGCCTTCCTAAAACAAGAAATCCACTTGGATTGGTAAAGAAGATCATCCTCTACATTTTTCTCTTATTATTTTGTAAAGAACAAATGTATTTTCTTTCATTTTGTATATGTATATGATGTATATATGATGATAAAAATGTTGTGTGGGGATCAAGTGTTGATAAATATGCTTAAAAATGATGATAACCATAAGAAATGAAGCTAAAATCATGTCTAAATAGTTGGCTGTATAAAAACAGTAGATAACTAAATGAAGAACTGATAAAAATGCATGGTTTGATCTATTTACAGTAAAGTAGATGATGTTATACACATGTGAGAGTTGGCCATGCAATGGAATCAAAATAATGAGTGAGATATGATCAAAACAAGTTAGGTAGTACAATCTGAATAAGCAGTTTTGTAGGGACTGTTAAGGCAACTTAAACTCAAAATGGGCAGTAGCTATAACTAAGTTATATTTAGCACATATTATGAAGAAGTTGTCATTTAAAAATGAGCTTCTAAGTCATTGTAGAACTCTAGATATGATAAAAATGGTGAATGTGAAGTTAAAAATCAGATTTTGGAAATAATGTTTATTATTATTATATAAGCACTCACTTTATAATTTATAAAATGTAAAGTATAAACCCACTAACTTGTAAAACTTATTTATATAAATGTATAAAAGGTTAATTAAATGGGTAAAATATATAAATGGTGGTAAAAGTAATACTTATAAGTAATAAAAACTATAAACTAGATTTTTACGACTTTTTCGGCTATCGCCGTGAAATTAACGTTTTTCATCAAATAAAACTTAGACGACCAAACCCGTCTAATGTAAAGTTTATAAAAGTTATATACTGATGTATAAGTAACTAAGACAAGTAAAAACCGATAAAACCCGAACTACAAGAATTACGGACAATTACGAGCTAACTAAACCTAATAGACTAATAATTGGACTTAATAAGAAAAATACTTGTAAAAAGAATTATTTGGGCTTAACCCAATAGGGCCCAACATGAAAAGTATATATACTGATCATATAAGTATATAATGGGTAAAAACAAGTAAAAGAACTTATAAAAGACTTAATGAACTTAAAATAGGTAAAATCGGTAAAACTAGTGAACTAGTAAGACGATACTAAAACGTAAACGCTAAAATGAGTAAACGAGGATTTATAAACCCACTTGATCATCATCATATGTGCAATAATCATATATATGTATATTGTTATTTTGATAAAAGTCATTGGACTGAGTCTAAGACCGATTATTATTTATATAGGTTCCGTGATCGAAGCACGTACCGTACGTCCGAATTGCCGATAACCCGCCTTCCCACATCAACGTGAGTTCATAGCCTCGCACTCTTTTAAATGTTTTATAAATGCTTTATAAACCCGCGAGGGAGATAACATGTTAGTTTTATAAAAGTTTGGACACCATTTGTCCCGATTGTTTGTTTATTGATTTTGGACCCGAATGATTGAATGACCCGATTGTATGACCCGATAAATGATTAATGGACCCGATAGATGAAATTAAATGGATTATTAAAGTTAGGTTATGTCACTAAAAGTCCCATTAGCATGAATTGTGAACTACCGGGAGTTGGTAGACGCTTATGCATTTAATAGTACTATTTGGGGACGATCACCCCAGTTCGCGCCTTGACGGTTGATCCCCGTCGTGCCACATTGATTGGTAAGCGAATTTATGTATGAGAAGATTTCCAATAGCGTGACCTTTGTGACGACACGCTACTTTAGATGGGCAAAATTTGTATCGGGTTAGCTACCCGTTGTTGGTTTAGTAAGGTAACAATGTCATGCGGCTTATAATAATCCAATCGCCAAAATATTACTGGACGCTCCGAATTACGATGTATTGCCTGACTAGCAATACTGGGTCATACTATTGATATTATGTTTGTATTTTGGTTTTCATAACCATATTCATATAACGATTTTATGTGATTTTATACAACGTCATAAGACGTATTGTATGATGTTTTATTACGACATTGGCACGTATAATGATTTTTAAGGCAAATGCCGATATTATGATTTTCGATAAAGATTTGTATAAAATGATTTCGGCTATTTCATGGCCTATCAAAACGATTTGTACAAAATGATCTTCAGTAATACTTTCATACTGATATTATATTGATGGAATTTATTAAACTCTATGAATTCACTCGGCGTTATCGCTGACCTTTTCTTTTAACATGTTTTATCTCAGGTACTTGAAGGTAATTCTCGGGAAGACAACAAGAATTCATGGCCCGCACTTAAACAACATTTTTCCATTCAAATACTTTGTAAAACTTTGTATGAAATATAATGACTTGGGACCGATGTAACTTTGATGTTTATGAATGGAAATGATTTAATATTAAACGACGCGATTTTTATGCGTTGTCTATGATGTGAGTAATGTGCTATCCCGTAACACCAACTAGTCTTCCGCTGTACTAAGTTGTATAAATTTGGGGGTGTTACATTAAATACCCATTTTTTACCAAGAGCTGATTTCCCTTCAGGGAGGGGAACATGTTTCCACACTTTGTTCCTGAGGAATTGGTTGAGCTCTTCTTGCATGGCCTCAACCCACCCTGGTTGTGTCAGGGCCTCTGAACCCTTCTATGGTTCAATTTCAGAGAGAAAGTCTGCAAACAGACATTCATGGGTTAAGGCAGCAGAGAGTTTAGCAACCTGACTGCGTGTGAGCATCCCCTAAGATACATCACCAATTATATTTACAAGCTCTATATGTTGTTGTCTTGACCATCTGTCCTGAGGACTTGGATTAGAGCTTGTCGATAGTTGATGATTATCAGGGACTAGAGGTTCAGTACATTGTACTGGAACATCACCTCCTACTGAAGGATTTTCAGTAATAGGGGGATCGATATTTTCATCACTTGTCCCTTCAGTGTTCTCATAGATGGGTGAATCATTTGATTCTTCAGCTTGAGAAGTGATAACTTCATGAACATGTTGAGTTGTGATTAAATTATCAATTGACCTATTGTGAGGTGATATATGGAAGGATATATCAGCATCAGTTTGATACTGCTTTGAGGGACAATGTTCATACTCATCCAGAGGATATCTTGATGAGTTATTGATCCCAATCTCTTCCATTGATTGATTCATGAAGTTAATGGCATCCATACTTTCATCAAAGGTGGCATGAAATGACTCCTAAACTTGTTGTCTCCTTGTGTTAAAGATCCTAAAGGCTTTAGAGACAAAAGAGTATCCAAGAAAGTATCCATCATCAGCTTTGGCATCAAATTTACAAAGATGGTCCTTTTGATTGTGAATGAACACAAGACATCCAAACACATGAAAGTAGCTGATATCTGGAATCCTTTCCCTGAATATTTCATAAGGAGTCTTATCATGTCTTTTGACAATAATACATATGTTCTGAGTATAGCAATCTATTTTTATAGCCTCAGTCCAGAAGTGATTTGAAAGATTTGATCCATTTAGCATGGTTCGAGCATCTTCAATGAGAGTTCTATTCTTCCTTTCAGCCATACCATTCTGTTTAGGTGTGTAAGGAGAACAGATGTTCTGAGAAATTCATTTCTTATCACAAAAACTCTCAAGCTCTTGGTTCCTGAATTCTGTTCCATTATCAGTTCGTATTTGTTTAACTTTAGTATCATTTTGATTTTCTACTTGCCTGATAAAAGACATTATGAATTCAGGAGCTTGACTCTTCTTTTTCAGGAAGTATACCCAAGTGTATCTAGAGTATTCATCAACAATCACAAGGTTATATTTCTCATGATTTATAGACATTGGACTGACTGGTCCAAACAAGTCCATATGAAGAAGATGAAGACACTTTCTGATAGAAAAGTTTTGTTTTGGCTTGAAAGAAGCTCTCTTGTGTTTACCTTTTTCACAGGCTGAACAAGGCTTGTCTTTTGAATACACAAGAGATGGTAAGCCAAGAACTTTGTTTTGTTTTGCAAGTTTGTTCATATCTTTGAAATTTAGATGTGACAGTCTCTTATGCCAAAGCCTATTGATAGAGTCTGAGGCTTTAGCAAAGAAACATGCTCCTAAATGTGTTACAGATGACATGTCTATGACATATACATCATTTCTTCTTAGAGCAGTAAACACAATTTCTTTGTTAGCATTGACGATAGTTCCTTGCTTATCATCAAACTGAACGATGTACTTAGCATCACAGAGTTGGCTAATACTGATGAGATTGTACTTCAGACCATTTACAAAGGCCACTTTTGAGAAAACTATTCCACCACATTTAATTGAACCATATCCCTCAGTAACACAAGATGAATTATCACCGAATACTACCTTAGGACCTGGTTGCTCAACGTATTTATGCAGATAACTTTTGACCCCTGTCATACTTCTTGAACACCCACTGTCTAAGTACCAGACAGGCTCCTTGAAGTGTTTCTTCACAAATAACGAGATGGATTAGTTTCTCTTGTGAGCCCACTTTTTAGCAGGCTGTTTGGCTCGAAAAGCCTGACGTCTCTCACCTCGTTTGAAGTACTGAAACTCAACATGATCTGAGGTAGAATGAACATTGCTTCCACATGTTTTGCAGCTTAGTCCGACTGAGGAATCAGTACTTTGAGATGACTCAGCTAGCATTCCTCTTCTGACCATGATTATTCTATTGTGTCATAAGGTAGTGTGATCATTGCTTCCACAAATCTCACACCCAAGGTAGTATACACAATCATCAGGCCTATGATCAGGAATGCCACAATGTGTACATGGCGGGTAAGGCTTAGCCTTGTTTTTTCTGCTTTGTTGTGAGGTGGGCCCATAGTTTTAAGGCTGAGCATTGTATCTTTTAGCATTTCTAATAGAAGCTATGTGCATCTCATGATCTGCTGTCCTGTGATCTTCACTTTTACATTTCATGCAATAGAGAACTCTAAAGCAGTTGTCAGTGGTGTGATTTGTATAGTGACATAGCTCACAGGAGGGTTTATTTGTTTTAACTTTCTTAGAAGACTCAGGTTCAGTTTTGTTACTTGTTTATGATTCAGGCTTTAAGGACGCAGATGTTTCACCCTGAGTTTTAGAGGGTGAGTTCAGCTTCTCTTCCATGAAAAGTTGGAACAATCTACTTAACTCCTCTTGATTTATGAAATTGTGTATAAATGAAGTTCGTTTTCTCGATTCTTAACTAATTGAAAGTCCTAACAAAATCGGGTTTATGATCGCGTTTGGTTGGTAGGGTTATTTGGATTTTCTATGTCTATTTGAGCAATCAAGTAAAACGTGCAAAATATTAACTACGTATCCATAAAACAATTAGCATTTACCAAATTTTTATTCAAATAAGGACAATAATGTAAAACTATGGAATTAAAGTGCTAAAAATGTAAATTCTCGAAACTAAGGTGCTTGAAATGTAAAATCAGAAACTATGGGGACTAACTATGCAAACTTTAACAAACTATTAACTAATTTGTAACAACTTGTAAAACTAATAAACTGAAAATGACAAGTTTTGAAAATATAAAGGACTGAATAAAAGAAAACCCTAATTATATGAAAGAATAGCCCTTAATACACAGTAACAAACTTGAAGGACTATTGTGCAATTTAAGTGGAAATTTTGGCAAAAACGGGCTAGGTGGATGTATAAGCTCGTATAAGCTATACAATGGACCAAATAAGCTCAAACAAATTGAAAACAGCTTAAAATCCAATTCCACTTAGGCTTGTAAAAGGAATAAGCCTGAAACTAAGTAAATCTCAAATAAGCCAATATTGATAAGCGACAAATAAGCTATCTAATAAGAAAGACTTGCACAAACTGATTTTATTGCTAAAACCTGTTTATCAAGCCATTGAGAGACTGGAATGTCTTTTGAAATTGAAAATGATCAAGAAACGAATTAGGAAAATGAGAATAAGCTAAAACTAGCTTATTTGACCAAAGTTGACCAACTTTTTGAAAAAGTTCAAAACTTCCAGATCTACTCAAGAACACATTCTAAACATGATTATGAAAGAAAATGGGGAAGTTTATGAAGTAGATTTGCTAGTTTGAGAAATCAGTAAGGACTTGGATTACAGAAACTTGCTTCTGCTTAACAGCTTATAATATTCCTTATTTCTCACTAGAATCTTAGAACTGTGCAATTTCCTTTTAAGCACTCAACATTCAGATGTTAAATGACAAGTGTGAGCTGGTTTAAAGAAATTTCATTAAGAAATGAGTAATTGGCAAACAATTGAAATCATTAACTTTTGTGAACTATCTAGGCTTAAAACTGACCCATACTTTTTATGCATCCAATTGCCTTTTTGACTAGTTACTTGACTTGAAAACTACAAAAAACCTTTTACTATGACTGAATGAAAGTGAATGACTAAAGTTTGTCTAATCAACAACACTCAACTACAAATTGACAGCTAAAACCAAACACTGGTTAACTGAATTCTAACAACTTTTTGTAAAGGAAATTTTAGCAATTGGTTGTACTGATGTAAAACTAATATCTAGCTAAACTCTATAACCAAAATGTAGTGTAATGGAACTAATAACAAGCAGTTAAAGCAAGCTAAGACTCAAAATGCACAAGTAGCTAAGAATGACTGATAAGATGAACTCAGTAACAAGTATAAGCTATTAAACAAGTAACAAACTAATAAGAAGCTTATCTAATCAACAAAATCAGTTCAAGAACAGGCTAAACACATTTGATCATATCAGCAAATAAAATTAAGCTAGAATTGAGCATGCATTTACTGTTGAGAGGAACCAAAATCAGAAACATGAAAACCTTTTAGCAAAGGCCTCCACTAAAGGAGTAGGTAGGCGCTGAGCCTCCTAGATAGTGTTAACCACCACCTTAACACTATCAACTACTAATCAACCTGCTACAATCAACATCATCACCATCTTTTGTACAATTCAGCTTCAAAATCAACTACGGCAGCTACCGATGAACAGAACAAGTAAAAACAGCTACAATCTTCAACAATAGCTTCTCATGATCAATGATGATCATAAGTAGCTTATATCAGCTCAAGAATAACAAGAATGAAGGAGATGAACAGTAGATTGAGGGAAAGGAAGGAAGTTTTATTGATTGAAGGTAAAAGTTTGTTACAAGTTCTGTTAAGTGGTTACAACTACAATAACTAACTCAAGAGTTTGTTAGACTCTTGAGTTTGTTATGCTAACTGCTAAAAGCTAAGATTGAAGGAGAGAAAAATGAGATGTGTGTGAAAATTTCACACTTAACTACTATCACAAATGAAGAGTCCTATCACTATTTTATAGACAAACATTGATTGTGATTTGGAGTTGATGACGTGTTCCAACCACTTAATTGCTGCCACGTGTCCTCAAACTGCTAATTGTTAATCCTTGCGTTCTTCATGAATTGGGAGTTTTTAATCTCTTGATTTTGAGCTTGATTAGTTGTTCCTAATGTGTTCCTCTCTTGAAAACGGGCAGGTTTCATGTAGAAATCTTTTCTTGAAATCCAGTGTAGCTCAAAAATGGTTCTGGGCTCGTTGTTAAAGAAGAATGCCACGTGGAAGGTTTTGATTGGATAAAGATAAGTCACACGGATCATAATCCATTTTTGGATAAATGGATTATTGCATGGCGCATTGTGATTGGTTGAAATTAAAGCTAGTGGATATTACTGTTGCTTTGCGGCGCAGTTAATGAGGTGGTGATGTGTCCCATTACTTGGCAATCCGTATCTCAACTTTCTTGCAATTCTATTGTTCCTTGACTCTTTCACATGGATTAAGCTCAATATATCTTTGAAAAATGGCAACTTAAGCCCTTGTACTTAGGCAGATTATCCAAATGAGCTAGGGACTTCATTTTAATGGCATTTTTGGTCCTTCCACTTGCTTTCTTGATAAGTTTGACCCTTTGACTTGGTTGACTAAAGAGTTGACCATGTTTGACTTTTATCTTGACTTTGGAAAATTTACACTTTGAGTCCTTCAACTTTGGAGTGTTGTCATGATAGGTCCCTTATCTTCAAAGTCTTGTCATCTTTGATCCTTCTTTGTCTTTTTCATCCAAATAAGCTTGATTTTCTTCTTGTTTGCTTGAAAATGTATCCTTCTTACATATTTAAACACAAACACAAAACATACCACATAATTCCGCTTTATAGCACAAAAGTTAGGTATTTTCCTTGTGTTTTAGGGTGATTTGTTGATTAACTGATATGAGTATTTTCCCATATCAAATCCCCTACACTTGAACATTGCCATGACCTCATGCAATGCTATATTTTAAAGCACAAATTTTACATTCTTCTAATAACTAACCCACCTTGGCCAATATGGAATGCTATTACACTATGCTACTCTACATGATGCATGATTTTGATTTTGAACAATGCAATGTAAAAGAAACAATTCTATTTATATCTTTTTGGATTTGTCTAAAAATGGCTTTGATGGTAAAACACATAAAGAAATCAATGACTTAGATTAGGGCTTTGGTACCATGGACACTTATCACCCTCAAGTTTTACTTTCCCCATACCAAGCTTAAAAATGGGATCATTGCATTCACAAGTAAAAAGGTGCATCAACTTATTCATGACAATTAAATGTGGAACTGGTTATTATTTGAACAAATTGCTTTTGGGTAAATTTTTCATTATTTAAAGCGTGAAATATAAGAAATGCAAAATCTAAAAATAAGGAAGCATGGTTTTAATCCTAAGTAATCCTCTCTTCCATTGCTTGAGAAACCGCTCACAATTAATATAAGTCCGTTTCAAGAGTAATAAGTCATTCGCCTTATGTGTAAAATCCTCATGTCATGCATTAATAAGTAGCTACACATTCGCTATGGAAAGAAAAATAAAACTCACGCAATAATTTACATCCGCCATCTTTTTGAGACTTTGGATCTTCAACCCCGCAACCCGTCAAGGTAATATTGGATTGGAGCAACTATTAAATCCCCGCAACCCGTCAAGGTAATATTGGAATCTAATAGTTACTATAATTAACACTTCACTGCCCCTCTTGGGAGTCTTTTATAATTATTATTATTTTCTTTTTTTTCTTTTTTTTTCTTTTTTTTCTTTTTTTTTCTAGCCACTCATTTTTTTTGTAAGCCGCTCTTATTTTTCTTTATTCCTCTCAAAGAAAGTTGAAAAGAATAAAAGGAAAAACACCCGCTAAGTATTAAGCATGACATAAGTCTAGTACACATAAAACGTTCTAACTTAGAATCTTAAGACGTACTTATACCAACCATGAATGATTATACAAAAATGCATAAGAGATTACAAACCAATTAAAACCGTTCTTGATTAGTTATTATCATATATAGATGCGAAGAAAATAGAGGTAAAGAAGAGAAGGGTTTAGACACAAGTAATTATCATGAAGTTTATCTAGCCCTTTTATACTTGCTTCAACTCTATCATCTCCCATTCTCCACAAATTTAAAATCTCAAAGAATGAGATTGGTAGATGCGTAGCCTAATAGACCAATGAAGGACTACATGGTTAAGGATACTAGCTAGAGAGTGCTAAGAAGAGCAAACTCGGTTTGAGTCAAAATATACATAGCGGGCCTAATATGTCAAAGAAGTCTAAATTTGTTAAACCATGTCCTTATTATATTTTTTTCTCTTTTATATATCTTTGATGAAAAATAAAAGAAGAAATATATACAATGCAAATGTATTATGCAAGATGATAAATGATTGATACAAAAATTATGAATGTACCTTTTTGGTGGCCAAAGTGGATCCAAAATTTGAAAAATGTTTGAAAAATTAATTTTCCAAGTTATCATGAAAGTCAATGACATGTTCTAGGTAAGGTCAATTCAATAGAAAACCCCCCTACACTTAAGATAAACATTGTCCTCAATGTTTAAGAGCATGGAAGTATAAAACTTCCCCTACACTTATGACAATGAATAGACTTTGCTTAACCCAAGTTAAGGAAAGATCAACTATAGTGAATTCATTTTTAAAGCACAAGGTGTCTATGAAAGATCATAATAGTAACGAAGTGAACCGGATACAAGGGCCTCCTCCATAAGCTCCAAAGCACGTGATGAGTGAGCAACCCTACAAACATCATGAAGACAAAAGAAGGTCTCCCCCAATACTTCTCATCAATTTGCTATCCTTATTTCTAACCTACAACACTCTAGATCTAACAACTTCTAAACCTAGTTATTCAAGCTTGATTTAAGGAGTCTATAGCTCGACTCATCCCACAATGAATTAATTCATGGGGAAAATGGGGATCTCTTGGACCATTTCAACGGAAATGTCCTCCCCGAAATAGTGCTTCACATGGTGACCATTCACTTTAAAATTTGGACCATCGGGTTGTGACAACTCAGTAGTTCCATATGGAAATACTTGAGCAATAGTGAATGGACCGGACCATCTCGACTTAAGCTTGCCCGCAAAAAGTTTCAACCTTGAGTTAAAGAGGAGAACCGACTATCCAACTTTAAACTCACGGTTCTTGATCTTAGCATCATGCAATTTCTTAGTTTTCTCCTTATAAGGCATTGGCTCTCAATTCATCCATTTCATTAAGTTGATCCTTTCTATGTGAACCGGCTTGGTTTAAATCAAAGTTAGCCCACATGAGAGCCCAAGAAGCCTTGTGTTCTAACTCGAATGGGAGGTGGCATGCTTTTCCATAGACAAGCCTATATGGAGTACAACCAATTGGTGTCTTAAAAGCCGTCCTAAAAGCCCACAAAGCATCATCAAGCTTATCTGACCAAGAAGCTCGATGCTCTCCCACCGTTCTTTCCAAAATTCTCTTTAAACCACGATTTGTGACCTCGGTTTGACCATTGGTTTGGGGGTGATACGCGGTAGAAAGTCTATGATTAACTCCATAATTCTTCATAACTCTTGTGATATGATCATTACAAAAGTACGTACCACGATCACTTACGATGGCCCGAGGTACACCAAATCTAGCAAACAATTGCTTCAAAAATTTCACAACAACTCTAGCATCATTAGTAGGTAAGGCTTTGGCCTCAACCCATTTTGACACATAATCCACCGCTACGAGTATATACTTGTTTCCCTTGGAAGATGGAAAATGTCCCATAAAATCTATGCCCTACACATCAAAAATCTCACACTCTTGAATGAAATTTTGTGGCATCTCATCACGTTGTGTAATTTTTCCTTGTCTTTGACATACATCACAAAATTTTACCATCTCTTGGGCATCTTTGTAAATGGAAGGCCAATAGTAACCCGAATCAAAGACTTTCTTGGCGGTATAGTTGGGCCCAAAATGTCCACCCGTAGGTCCTTTATAACAAGCTTCTAAAATCTTAAATGCCTCGGGCCCATCTACACACCGTCTAATGATTTGGTCCACACATTGTCTAAAGAGGTAAGGATCATCCCAAAACTAGTACTTTACTTCCTTGAGAAATTTCTTCTTTTATTGGGAAGTAAGACCCTTTATATGCACATTCCCCACAAGATAGTTTGCAATATCCGCAAACCAAGGGGTGGCATCCTCTTGAGAAGAGATAGACATGAGCTCCTCTAATGGAAAGGATTCATTGATTTCTTTATTAGGAAAATCTCCTTGAAAAGGATGCGAAAATCTACTCAAGTGATCTGCCGCTGAATTCTCGGCTCCTTTTTTATCTCGAATCTCTATCTTAAACGCTTGAAGCAATAAAACCCATCTCAAAAGCCTAATCTTAGCATCTTGCTTTGTCATGAGATACTTGAGAGAGGAATGATCCGTATACACTATGGTTTTGGATAGCACAAGGTATGGTCTAAATTTCTCAAAGGCATAAACTATAGCAAGCAACTCTTTTTCCGTGGTAGTATAATGAAGTTGTGCACCCGTCATGGTTTTACTAACATAGTGTATAGGTTGAAAATGCTTATTCACTCTTTGTCCTAAAACGACCCCCACCGCATAATCACTAGCGTCACACATAAGCTCAAATGGTAATTCCCAATTTGGAGAAACCAAAACAGGAGCCTTTGTTAATTTCTCCTTAAGAGTCTCAAATGAATCCAAACACTCTTGGTTGAAAATGGAAGGATCCTCTTTTTCCAAGAGGTGAGTCATCGGTCTTGCTATCTTAGGAAAATCTTGTATGAAGCCTCTATAAAACCCCGCATGACCTAAGAAACTCCTTACACCTTTAACCGTAGTGGGTGGGGGAAGCTTAGCAATCACATCAATTTTAGCTCGATCAACTTCTAATCCATTATTGGATATCTTGTGTCCTAAAACAATTCCATCTTTCACCATAAAATGACATTTCTCCCAATTAAGAACTAAACGTGTTTCCTCACACCGCTTAAGCATTCGTTCTAAATTGGTGAGGCAAGAGGTAAATGAATCTTCAAAGATGGAGAAGTCATCCATGAAAACCTCCATAGTTTGCTCAATCATATCATGGAAAATTGCCATCATACACCTTTGAAATGTCCCCGGTGCATTACACAAGCCAAAAGGCATTCTCTTGTAAGCAAATGTACCGTAGGGACAAGTGAATGTGGTCTTTTGTTGATCCTTAGGGTCACTGGGTATTTGGAAATAACCCAAAAAGCCATAAAGAAAGCAATAGTATTCATTTCCCACTAAGCGTTCAAGCATTTGGTCCATAAAAGGTAATGGGAAGTGATCTTTCCTAGTAGCCTCATTGAGCTTCCTATAATCAATACAAACTCTCCAACCGGTAACAAGTCTCGTAGGAATAAGCTCATTGTTCTCATTGGGTACTACGGTGATTCCACCCTTTTTTGGAACACAATGTACCAGGCTAACCCATGGGGAGTCGGAAATGGGGTAAATCATGCCCGCATCAAGGAGTTTGATAACTTCTTTTTTAATGACCTCATAGATTTTTGGGTTAACCCTTCGTTGGCTTTGAATGGAGGGTTTGTAATCATCCTCTATAAGGATTTTGTGTGTACAAAAATGTGGATTGTAAAACCCACAAAATAAGGTCATTACTTAATCTTACTTTTCAAATATTTTTGAAGTATTTTATAATATTAAATATTATTATGTTTAACGGTTTAATTTGAAACCGATATTAAATATTTTATTTTAATATTTTGACGAGCAACAAGGACTACTAGTGATCGCGATACTGATGGATGCCCACAATTTTTATATTTTATTATCAATCGTTTCGATATTTAATATTTTCGACGATATCGTTTTAATTACGTATCGAGTCGTTATATTATTATTTTTCGTGTGCGTTTAAACTTTTAAGTATTTTTACGAAACCCAAGTCCCGTAAATATTTGTAAAATTACTTTTAGTCATTTCCCGCTTTTTAACTAATATTTACATTTTGGACCAAAACTATCACAAATTGGCAAAAACTACCCTAACTCCACACTATATATAACATTTCCACTAAGCATTTTTCATTATAAAATTTATTCAACCAAAAATTTCTTCCTTCCCTTCCTTTCTCCTTTCTTGGCCGTACACCCCAACAAGCAAAACCCTCAAATTTATTTGATTTCAACATTGAATCTTCCAAAACAAATCAAAGTCCCATCCTTAGAATTCAAAGGGCTACATTTTGGTACAAATTTTAGCTACATGCATCATACTTTTTAATTTTACGAATTTTGATTATTTATATAGTTGTATGATCATCTTATCATATTGATTTTATATTGTATCCATGGACTTTTTAGTTTTGTGGTTGAAAGAATTAAAAATTTTGTAAAAATGATCATGCATGTGTTAGTAGTAATCATCAAATGATGTTTATGCTAGTTTTTTCACTAAAAAACTTATTTTTAATTTTTGGGTTTTTGATTCTGATGATGATACAAGTGTTAGGAATGGTTTATGATGATATTAGGGGCTTAGGATGATGATAGAAGTTGTTGGTTTTGACCAAAAATATGATTTTTTGGGAGATTTTGAAAGGTGATTTTGGGCAGTAGGTTAGAGGCTGTTTTCGGGGGTCTTACTGTATGATAATCGCTTAACTAATCGGATAGGGTTGTAGAGAATTTCGTTAGCTTCGATTTCATATAAAGTAGGCCTTCCAACTCCAAACGAGGTGGAAGATACACTAGTTTGATTTTTGTGTACCGGGAGACGAGTATCGACAAAATCCGAAAATTGTTGTCGATATTTGGATCGAATCTCGGGGACTATAAAATGAGTTTCAAAATTATTCAAGGGCTTTTCTCAGGCTCCAAGTTTAGTATTTTGAGTCTATTTTTAGAATCAAGTGGCGGTTTTACAAATGGAGTTGTTTAGAATGGTCAAAATGGTTTCGTAAGTCAAGGTCGCTAAACTGTCCAGATTTTGTGATTCAAAGATGAGTCGGGCAGGGAACTTTAGAAGTAAAATCTTTTAATGGGCTTTTGAGAGGACTTTCTATATATAGTAAGTAAGTTCTCTGAATAGTATCATAAAAATTTGAAATGTTTAAGTATGGGAAAACGGCTTGGACATTCGGTATGTTCCGGCAGATTTTTATTAAAGGCATAGAACAATAAAATGAATACATAGGAGAGTATAATAGAACCACTTGCATCGTTTTCTCTCGAGTTATCGTGATTTTATACTTGTGTTTGATTTTATTAAGTATCATTTATTTCTCGAATCTATTATTAAAGTACGCACCTTATTTGCTAGGTTGCGGTTATCGTTGTTACCGGGCATCTACTATCGTCGACGATTGTCTTCAACTACTATAAGTACTAAGGTGAGTCTATAGCCTCGTTTGAGAGCATTCAAATATTTTAAAACCCGCGAGGGGGAATACTTGTTTTGTAAACTTAGAACACAAGATTTTTATGGTATGCTTGTCCCTTTATGAATGGACCCGTGGTTGCCTTTAAATTGCATTAAGTGATTGCCTTAGTTAAAGCCTCAATTATGGACCGTTAATTAACCTATGATGGGTTAACCGCTAGTACAATTAATAGATCTATGGGGGAAGCCGCCCCGGTTCAGTTTTTGTGGACTTGTCATAGAAGCTTAGGCCCGACCTCCACACTGTTTGAACATATTGTATTGAGAAGTCAGGTATACGGAAATGTACCAATAATCTTGAGGTAACCGACAATTAATAAATCTCCTGTCTTATCAGACCTCTAAAGGGAGTGTCTAAGGGCTCGGTTCCATGAGTTTATTGCAATTTATGCTATATACAATTATTATTGTTGATGCAAATTATTATTTGATGCTTGTTGCCTTCTAGTATGCCACAAACTTATAATCTTTGCTTGTGTTCAAAATGATTATATAAACCTATAGATTCACTCGGAATTTTTGCTGATGATTTTCTCACATGTATTTCAGGTAATCAGGAAGGGTGAAGCTTGGAAGCCACGGGAATGAATGTTATGCACTACTTTGCAATATAAACTCTTTGAATAATTGTCGTTCCTTTTGTTCAAAACAATTTAAATCTTTTGTTTTGGTTGTACTTCGGTTACGATGTCTTGGGACTACGCTACTCTGACAAATGTTTTAGGAACGATAAATCTAAAACGTCTCTTTTTGAGTCGTTCTTTATAAATTATGTGTTGTAGTATCATTGTTTAGCACCCAAAGATGTATTCCGCTGCGTGTAAATTTGGGGGTGTTAAAGATTGGTACCAGAGCCATGAGTTATAGAGAACTAGGTCTTTTTCTAAAAACCTAAACTATAACTGTCGGTTTTATTTTTCAAAGAGTCGGTGCACATGATTTCGCGTGACTTCAGGTTCAAGCTACTTCTGGGATTACAACTTTAGTATACATTATTATGTATGCCTTATTGCTAAGCATTTCTAAATAAATACTATAATCCTTTATCGATATACATTGATATCGTTAAACTTTTCGATAAGAGTTATCATTTATTAATGATTTACTTAAATAAATTTTTGGAATTTTTCCTGTAATTATTTTGAAGGATTTTCTATATTTATTTAAGATTTTTGGAAATTATCCTATTTCATTTTGTTATGACCTTATACCTATTTTGTGAAATTTACCACCGTCAAATTACGTCTTCAATGAGGAGGAAGCTGGTTTCACTACTGCAAGCGAGACATAGTCAATTAAGCCATGTGGATCCCCACGTGCCTAGTGTCTATTATTTTGTGTCATTGTACTCTATTTGTCTTTAATATCATTCCTTGTTGATCGATGATAATAGTTTCCTTTGATCCTTATAATGATTGTGAATCCTTGTATTGATAATGTGTATGCATTTGATGATTGATTTTGTACATGATATGACTATACCATGAATACAATTAACTCACTCATTTTATCTTCTCTTTGTGATGTGACAGAATCATGCCACCTAGGAGAATGACAAATGATGCCATTGCAAGGTTAGTTGCTGAAGAGTTTGCGAAAGCATTAGCTGCGGATAGAGTTGCGCGTGTTAACACTGAAGGAGCAGGTGGCTCTGGAGGTGCGGGTGCTGAAGGTGAAGGTGAACCTGCTGGACCAGAAGCTGCTGGGGCAGGTGTAGCTGAGAATCCTGCAGATGAGGTTTCTCCAGCTGCTGCTATGGTTAAAGAATGTACTTTTGCTAGATACATGAAATGTGGACCCACTACATTTCAAGGAACTGGTGGAGCACTAGAATTATTCAGGTGGATTGAGAAAACATAAACAACATTTGAGATTAGTGATTGCTCAGAAAGGAACAAGGTTAAGTTCGCAGTTGCTACTTTCAAGGATCGAGCTTTAAGCTGGTGGAAGACTCAAGTTGCTACAGTTGGTTTAGAAGCTGCAAACAGGAAACCTTGGGATGAAATTAAAAGGTTGTTGAAAGAGGAGTTCTGTCCAGAAGAAGAGTTATCTGCTTTGGAGGATGAGTTGAGGCACCTGAAGCTGAAAGATAACAACATTGCTGCATATACTAGCCGATTCAATGAGTTGGTTTTGTTGTGTCCAGATGCTTTTGCTACTGAGAAGAAAAAGATGGACCAATACATCAAAGGGCTGCTTGGGTACATTAAAGGTGAGACAACTTCATCTCGACCCAAGAACTTTGTTGAGACTGTAAGAATGGCTCATACACTCATGGGGCAGAAAGTTCAAGATAGGGCTGAGAAAGCTGCTGAGGGTAGTAAAGGAAATGGGAGAATTCGCAGAGTGGTAATCTAGGTAGTAACCGCCATAGGCAGTACAATCAGAATAGAAATGATGGGGCTAGAGCTGCAACTAACAAGAATGACAAGGCTGACCAAGGGGGACCAGCCCAGAAATGTAAGAGTTGTGGTGCTTGTCACTTTGGTAATTGTCCACCGAGGTGCACTAAATATGGAAAGGTTGGTCATGTTGTGGAGAAATGTAAGACGAGGGTTCCAGCTACTGGAGCGAATGCTATTCCAATAAGGACTTGTTTTGAATGTGGAGAACGTGATCATCTTCGTCCTCAATGTCCGAAGTGGAAGAACAAGAAGGCAGGTGAAGCTGTTGGGGCAGTTTATGTTGTTAAGTATGCGGATCAGGCACAAGGTCCAAATGTGGTGACGGGTACGTTCTTACTCAACCATCATTATGCTAGTGTGTTGTTTGACTCAGGATCTGATAGGAGCTTTATAAGCACTTCCTTTAGTCGTTTAATTAATGTTGAGCCAACAAGCCTAAATACTAGTTATGAGGTCGATTTAGCTGATGGACAATTAGTTAGTACTACCACTATATTTAAGAAGTGTCCTTTAAAATTAGCAAATCATTTGTTTGAAATTGATTTGATGCCGATTGAGTTGGGTTCATTTGATGTGATTGTTGGTATGGATTGGTTGGTTGCCCATGATGCGGTAATTGTATGTGGGGAGAAAGTTGTTCACATACCGGTTAAGGGTAAGGTGTTAGTAGTTAAAGGTGATGTCGGTAGATCTCGTCTGACGGTGATATCTTGTATCAAGGCGAAGAAATATGTATAAAGAGGTTGTCACCTGTTCTTGGCTCAAGTAGTGGAGAAAGAACTACCGGTTAGGTGTGTGGAAGATGTTCCGGTTATTCGTGATTTTCCTGAAGTATTTCCCGAAGACTTGCCAGGGCTTCCGCCTCAGCGAGAAGTCGAGTTCAAGATTGATCTAGTGCCGGGAGCTGCACCGGTGGCGCGTGCACCTTATCGTTTGGCACCGTCTGAGATGAAGGAGTTGGCAGATCAATTGAAGGAGTTAATGGAGAAGGGGTTCATTAGACCAAGTTCGTCACCTTAGGGAGCTCCAGTATTGTTAGTGAAGAAGAAGGACGGATCGTTCAGAATGTGCATAGACTACCGAGAGTTGAACAAGTTAACTATTAAAAATCGTTATCCACTTCCTAGGATCGATGATTTGTTCGATCAACTTCAAGGTTCGTGTGTGTACTCGAAGATCGACTTGAGATCGGGTTATCATCAACTTCGTGTTAAAGAGGAGTATATACCTATTACAGCTTTTCGGACGCGTTATGGACACTTTGAATTTCAAGTAATGCCGTTTGGGTTAACTAACGCACCTGCGGTATTCATGGACTTAATGAATCGTGTGTGTAAACCATACCTCGACAAGTTTGTGATTGTATTTATCGACGATATCCTGATTTATTCCAAAAGTCGGGAGGAGCATGAAGGTCATTTGAAGATTATTTTGGATTTGTTGAAGAGGGAGAAGTTGTATGCGAAATTCTCCAAGTGTGATTTTTGGTTGGATTCAGTCCAATTCCTTGGGCACGTGATCGATAGTAGCGGTGTTCATGTTGATCTTTCCAAAATTGAAGCTATTAGAGATTGGGCTAGGCCTACGACCCCGACTGAAGTTAGACAATTCCTGGGATTAGCTGGATACTACCGGCGATTTATTGAAGGGTTCTCTTTAATTTCTAAACCTCTTACTAAACTTACACAGAAAAACAAGAAGTATGAATGGGGTTTAGAAGAAGAAGCAGCATTCCAAACTTTAAAGCGGAAGCTGTGTTCTGCACCAATTTTGGCTTTGCCCGACGGAGCTGAAGACTTTGTGGTATATTGTGACGCATCACGTAAGGGTTTTGGTGCTGTGTTGATGCAAAGGGAGAAAGTGATCGCGTATGCATCTCGTCAATTGAGGAAGCATGAGGAGAACTATACTACACATGATTTGGAATTAGGAGTTGTTGTCTTTGTTCTTAGACTTTGGAGACACTATCTCTACGGTACAAAGAGTACGATATATACCGATCATAAAAGCCTGCAACATATTTTAGATCAGAAGGAGCTCAATATGAGGCAGAGAAGATGGGTAGAATTGTTGAGTGATTACGACATTCAAATTTGCTACCATCCCGGCAAGGCGAATGTAGTTGTCGATGCACTTAGTAGGAAGGACAGAGAAATAACCAAAAGGGTTAGAGCTTTAGCCATGAAAACTTATTCTGATTTATCTAATCGAATACTTAAAGCTCAAACTAAGGCGATGGAGGAAGAGAATGTGAGAGATGAAGACTTGGGTAGAAGGATGACACCTATATTCGAAATTCGTGATGACGGAATTCGATATTTCGAGAATCGTGTGTGGTTACCGGTGTATGGAGGACTGAGAGATCTAATTATGCACGAATCTCATAGGTCTAAATATTCGATTCACCCAGGATCGGATAAAATGTACCAAGACTTGAAGAAATGTTACTGGTGGCCGAATATGAAGGCTAACATTGCTACTTATGTTAGTAAATGCTTGACGTGTGCTAAGGTGAAGTTTGAGCACAAGAGACCTTCGGGTTTACTGCAACAACCTGAAATTCCATAATGGAAATGGGAGAAGATCACTATGGACTTTGTTTCGGGACTTCTGAGGACTTCTAGTGATTATGATACGATTTGGGTGATTGTTGATCGGTTGACTAAGTCGGCTCATTTCTTGCCGATAAAGAAAACTGATGACTTAGACAAACTTACTCGGTTGTATTTGAAGGAAGTTTTTTGTAGACATGGGGTTCCTTTGTCAATTATTTCTGATCGACATAGTCGGTTCACATCTGAGTTTTGGAAATCGCTTCAGCGAGCTCTGGGGACTCAGTTGGATATGAGCACTGCGTATCATCCGAAAACGGACGAACAAAGTGAGAGGACTATTCAGACCTTGGAGGATATGTTACGAGCGTATTTAATGAACTTTGGAGGTAGTTGGCATCGACACTTACCTTTGGTGGAATTCTCATACAACAACAGTTATCATGTAAGTATTAAGGCTGCGCCTTTTGAAGCACTTTACGGGCGAAAGTGTAGATCACCAGTTGGTTGGTGTGAGGTTGGAGAAAGTCGGTTGACGGGTCCTGAATTAATTAGAGAAACGACTGAGAAGATCGTGCAAATCAAGAACCGTTTATTGACAGCTCGTAGTAGACAGAAGATCTATGCGGATAAGAGGAGAAAACCATTGGAGTTTGATATTGGCGACATGGTTATGCTGAAAGTATCACATTGGAAAGGAGTAATTCGATTTGGCAAGCGAGGAAAGCTTAGTCCACGCTATATAGGTCCATGCAAGATTATTGATCGAGTTGGTCCTATGGCATATAAGTTGGAATTGCCAGAGAAGTTAAGTGCTATTCACAATACTTTTCACGTTTCTAATCTTAAGAGGTGTTTGGCTGACGAGAATTTGATAATTCCACTTGAGGAAATTCAACTGGACGACAAGCTGCATTTTATTGAAGAACCGGTGGAGATTATGGATCGAGAGGTGAAACGGCTTAAGCAAAGTCGGATCCCGATAGTGAAAGTGCGATGGAATTCCTGACGTGGACCCGAATACACTTGGGAGCGAGAGGACTACTTCAAGAGCAAGTATCCGCATTTATTCGTAGACGGACCTAAGGAGAAGTAAGCCCCGGGACGGTGCTCTCCTAAGGTGGTGAGGATGTAAAACCCACAAAATAAGGTCATTACTTAATCTTACTTTTCAAATATTTTTGAAGTATTTTATAATATTAAATATTATTATGTTTAACGGTTTAAGTAGAAACCGATATTAAATATTTTATTTTAATATTTTGACGAGCAACAAGGACTACTAGTGATCGCGATACCGACGGATGCCCACAATTTTTATATTTTATTATCAATCGTTTCGATATTTAATATTTTCGACGATATCGTTTTAATTACGTATCGAGTCGTTATATTATTAGTTTTCGTGTGCGTTTAAACTTTTAAGTATTTTTACGAAACCCGAGTCCCGTAAATATTTGTAAAATTGACTTTTAGTCATTTCCCGTTTTTTAACTAATATTTACATTTTGGACCAAAACTATCACAAATTGGCAAAAACTACCCTAACTCCACACTATATATAACATTTCCACTAAGCATTTTTAATTATAAAATTTATTCAACCAAAAATTTCTTCCTTCCCTTCCTTTCTTCTTTCTTGGCCGCACACCCCAACAAGCAAAACCCTCAAATTTATTTGATTTCAACATTGAATCTTCCAAAACAAATCAAAGTCCCATCCTTAGAATTCAAAGGGCTATATTTTGGTACAAATTTTAGCTACATGCATCATACTTTTTAATTTTACGAATTTTGATTATTTATATAGTTGTATGATCATCTTATCATATTGATTTTATATTGTATCCATGTACTTTTTAGTTTTGTGGTTGAAAGAATTAAAAATTTTGTATAAATGATCATGCATGTGTTAGTAGTAATCATCAAATGATGTTTATGCTAGTTTTTCACTAAAAAACTTATTTTTAATTTTTGGGTTTTTGATTTTGATGATGATACAAGTGTTTGGAATGGCTTATGATGATATTAGGGGCTTAGGATGATGATAGAAGTTGTTGGTTTTGATCAAAAACATGATTTTGTGGGAGATTTTGAAAGGTGATTGTGGGCAGTAGGTTAGAGGCTGTTTTCGGGGGTCTTACTGTATGATAATCGCTTAACTAATAGGATAGGGTTGTAGAAAATTTCGTTAGCTTCGATTTCATATAAAGTAGGCCTTCCAACTCCAAACGAGGTGGAAGATACACTAGTTTGATTTTCATGTACCGGGAGACGAGTATCGACACAATCCGAAAATTGTTGTAGATATTTGGATCGAATCTCGGGGACTATAAAATGAGTTTCAAAATGATTCAAGGGCTTTTCTCAGGCTCCAAGTTTAGTATTTTGAGTCTATTTTTAGAATCAAGTGGCGGTTTTACAAATGGAGTTGTTTAGAATGGTCAAAATGGTTTCGTAAGTCAAGGTCGCTAAACTGTCCTGATTTTGTGATTCAAAGATGAGTCGGGCAGGGAACTTTAGAAGTAAAATCTTTTAATGGGCTTTTGAGAGGACTTTCTATATATAGTAAGTAAGTTCTCTGAGTAGTATCATAGAAATTTGAAATTTTTAAGTATGGGAAAACGCCTTGGACATTCGGTATGTTCCGACAGATTTTTATTAAAGGCATAGAACAATAAAATGAATACATAGGAGAGTATAATAGAACCACTTGCATCGTTTTCTCTCGAGTTGTCGTGATTTTATACTTTTGTTTGATTTTATTAAGTATCATTTATTTCTCGAGTCTATTATTAAAGTACTCACCTTATTTGCTAGGTTGCGGTTATCGTGATTACCGGGCATCTACTATCGTCGGCGATTGTCTTCAACTACTATAAGTACTAAGGTGAGTCTATAGCCTCGTTTTAGCTCATTCAAATATTTTAAAACCCGCGAGGGGGAATACATGTTTTGTAAACTTAGAACACAAGATTTTTATGGTATGCTTGTCCCTTTATGAATGGACCCGTGGATGCCTTTAAATTGCATTAAGTGATTGCCTTAGTTAAAGCCTCAATTATGGACCATTAATTAACCTATGGTGGGTTAACCGCTAGTACAATTAATAGATCTATGGGGGAAGCCGCCCCGGTTCAGTTTTTGTGGACTTGTCATAGAAGCTTAGGCCCGACCTCCACACTGTTTGAACATATTGTATTGAGAAGTCAGGTATACGGCAATGTACCAATAATCTAGAGGTAAACGACAATTAATAAATCTCCTGTCTTATCAGACCTCTAAAGGGAGTCTCTAAGGGCTCGGTTCCATGAGCTTATTGCAATTTATGCTATATACAATTATTATTGTTTATGTAAATTATTATTTGATGCTTGTTGCCTTCTAGTATGCCACAAACTTATAATCTTTGCTTGTGTTCAAAATGATTATATAAACCTATAGATTCACTCGGCATTTTTGCTGATGATTTTCTCACATGTATTTCAGGTAATCAGGAAGGGTGAAGCTTGGAAGCCACGGGAATGAATGTTGTGCACTACTTTGCAATATAAACTCTTTGAATAATTGTCGTTCCTTTTGTTCAAAACAATTTAAATCTTTTGTTTTGGTTGTACTTCGGTTACGATGTCTTGGGACTACGCTACTCTGACAAATGTTTTAGGAATGATAAATCTAAAACGTCTCTTTTTGAGTCGTTCTTTATAAATTATGTGTTGTAGTATCATTGTTTAGCACCCAAAGATGTATTCCGCTGCGTGTAAATTTGGGGGTGTTAAATGGATCAATTCCCCTTATGTCGTATATTTTCCATGCTAAGGCTTGCTTATGTTTCTTAAGGACTTCTATGAGTTTCTCTTTCTCATCCTCTTTCAACTCTTTAGCAATGATCACAGGTTATTGGTCTTTTCCCTCTAAGAAAGCATACTCTAAGAGGGATGGAAGGTCCTTAAGTTCAAGTGGAGGTGGACTCTCTATGGAAGGTTTAACTATGGATGGATCATCGTTGGTTACTTCTTGTGGAATAGGTGAAGGAATGGGGTCCTCATTGAGCAACTTTTGAATAGTAAGAATATCTTCTTCCCAATTGATGGGAAAATCATCATTACCAAGAAAGTTGGACTCAAATTCCTCCAAGAGGAAATCACTCTCTCAATAAGGTGTTAAGGAGGGAGCAATTGAGGCCACGGTTTCAACATGGGGCATATCCTCACTATTACTCTTGCAAGCGTCATGAAAATGCTCATCACACACCTCATCTAGCACATCAACTATGTTAATGGTCTCATAAGGTTTAGACTCTTAATCTCTTTTATATCACAAACTTTCCCTAGCTTAAACACCACTTTCTCATCCTCAACTCTCATAATTAGTTCTCCCTCCGCTACATCTATCAAAGTACGACCCATTCTCAAAAACGGTCTACAAACAATCAAAGGAACTCTAGGGTCCATGTCATAATCAACCACTACAAAGTCGGCGGGGAAAGGTAAACTTATCCACACCTACAAACACATCCTCCGCGATACCTACGGGGTAAGCTATAGTACGGTTGGCTAACTCAAGTGTCATCCTAGTGGGAGTGAGCTCGGGAAGAGAGAGTTTTTTCCAAACCGATAAAGTCATGAGGTTTATGCTTTCCCCTAGATCCGCCAAAGCCATGCAATTTTCCACCCCGGGAAAATTACAAGGTATCAAAAAGCGCCCTGGATCTCCAAGTTTTGTTGGTAAGGTTTTAAGTAACACGGCGAAACAATTTTCATTAAGGGGTGTGTTGGGAAAATCAACCAATTTTTCCTTGTTGGAGAGTAAATCCTTGAACATCTTAGCAAATTTTGGCATGTAATCAAGAGCTTCCGCAAAGGAGATGTTTATGTTGATTTGCTTGAACATCCTTAAGAAATTTGAGACTTGTATATCATCCTTGTTCTTTAACTTGTCCTTTTTCAATCTTGAAGTGTAAGGATGATTTGGTTTAGGTGTAGGTGTTGTTGTTGTAGTGGAAGATTTGTCTTTGTTAGCTTCTTCATTCAGAGTTGTGGAAGGTAAAGTAGAAGTGGGAATAGGTTGAGAAGGTGTGGTTGATTGAGTTGGAGAATTTGGAGGTGGTGAAGTAGATGTAGAAGGCTTGTCACATGTAGGAACAAAAGTGGGTTTTAAAATAGGAGGTGAAGGAGGTGAAGGATCCTTTGTTGACTTTCCACTTCTTGTGGTAATAGCATTGACATTTGCCCTTGGGTTTGTTTGTGTGTTAGATGGTAAATCTCCTTGTTGTCTTTGATTAAATGCTATCAAAAGCCTCTTCGTTTGCTCCTCCATTGAAAGTTTCATTTGGTCATTCATTCTTTTCTCACTTTCACGAATTCTCCTCTCAACATACTCATGAGTCTCTTGTAGCCCATATCCTTGATTTTGAAGTTGAGGGTAACCTTGATTTGGGATTTGTGGGTATCCTTGATTTGGGAAGGGTGGGAGTGGTGGATTAAATCCTTGAGTTAGTGGATAAAAGTTATTTCCTTGATTTTGAAAATTGTTAGGTGCCTTGTAGTTATTCCCTTGGTATTGTGGTCTTGGACCTTGTTTTCTTTGTAACAAATTGAGGAGGATTTTGTTGAGGTTGGGTGGGTGGTTGGGGTAGGAATCCCGGTGGAGTAAGGTAATTTTAAGACTTGTAAGAAAGGTTGTTTTGATTGATGTTTGGCTTGAAATGTTCACGATTTTCCTTTTGGTAAGCATAACATTCCCCTTGATAACCTTGCACCTTATCACATTGTTGATAGGAATGAGGACCTCCACAAGTCTCACATGAAAGAGTAATAGCATGCACATCATTTGTGGAATGATTGCCCATATAAAGTTTCATAAAGTCATTCATCATGGTTTCTTGCATCTTTTGAGTGTTTTGCATGAGTGTTTGACTTTCCTTTTGAGCTTGAGTCAATGCTTGAATGCATGAAATGAGTTGAGTCTCCAATGGTTTAGAACCTCCTTCTTGAATGACATGTACTCTTTCATCAAATTGTATGTTAGTTTGCACCATTGCTTTGGTCTCAATAATATCCCAGGCCTCTTGAATGGATTTAAGAAGATTATTTCCTCCCGCGGAAGCATTGAGTGAGTCTTGGTGATGAGGTTTAAGGCCATTGTAGAAAGTATTGATTTGGTGAACTTCATCCAATCCATGGTTAGGGCATCTCCTTAATAACTCTCTATACTCCTCCAAGCATCACTAAATGTTTGACTAGGTTTTTGTTGAAAGCCTATAATTAAATTCCTCAAAGCCGTAGTCTTAGATGGGGGAAAGCACTTGTTCAAAAACTTCTTAGTGAAACCATCCCATGTGGTAATGCTCTCTGGTGGTTGTGTATCTAACCAATTCTTAGCCGGACACTCTAGTGAAAATTGCACCAATATCAACTTAATGGCATCATGGGGAACTCCATTGTACTTAATGGTGTTGCAAAGAGAAAGAAATTTCTTAAGGTGATCATGTGGATTATCATTCTTGTTCCCATAAAATGGTGTATTTGAAACCAAGTTAATCATGGATGTTTTTAGCTCAAATGTATTTGCGGGAATATCGGGTATCTTGATAGCAACGACATACCCTTGCACATTAGATTGCAAGTCCTCCATCAAAGGTCGAGTATCAACTCCGGCCATGGCTTCTTGTTGTGGATGGATCAAAGCACGATTCTCGGGATCGGCTTGATGGACGGTGGTGTTCCTACTCTTTCTCTTTTTCTTCCTTTTTGGAGGAAGGGGTTTGTGACACCCTAGAACCGAGGTCATTAACGTTACCCTAAATTACGCTAATTTTTGAAATTTTTAATAAATTTTAATTTCTATATTTATAAGTATTTTGGTTAAAGCCGATGTTCGAGGTTATAATTTTTACGATTGACGATTCAAGAAGGACGATGACGATTACGATCCCGATGGATGCCCAATTTTATATAATTATTGACGATTTATCGATAATTTAATTTTTCGAGAATTTTACTTACGGTTCGTGTTAAGTTGAGTCGGGTGAGTTTTATAGCCTTCCGAGTACATTTAAAGTATCCCAAAAATATTTTGGAGTGTTCGGGATGATTTCCGACTCCCGTAAAATTTTCAAAATTGACTAGTGAGTCAAACCCGCAAAGTTTTGAGGACGTTTTTAACTTAAGGCCAAAAGAAACCTTTATTTGCAAATTGGTCCCTCCCAATCACACAAAATGGCACAAACACAAACACATAGTGACATTTCACAAAAACAGAATCCAACTCTCTCCTCTCTTGCCCTTATAGCCGACGGTCACCCCCAAACCACCAAGAACACCATCAAAAAATTTTTTCACTTGATTTTCATTGAAATTAAGGTTAGACCACATCTAATCTTGTCATTCCCCACCTTTCTATGTACTTAAATCCCACATGCATTCAAGTAAATTTTCCAAAAATTTTCAAGATGATTCAAATCCGTTTTTGAGGCTAATTGTTGTGATGCATGTTAAATTCATGCCTAGTGTGAGTATAATCACCAATAAAACCCACCAAAATTCATTTGGTTGTGGTGATTGGGTCACCCAAACCCCACGGCACAAGGGGTGTTTGGGGAGCCATGGTGGTTGATGAATTTTGAGCATTGTCTTGTGTTTGGTTTAGTGTTTAGTGATGTTTTAGATAGGTTTTAGTGGTTGCATGTTCGTTTTTAGATGATTAGGATTATAAGGTTGGTTGATCAATAGGGTTAGGACTGAAAATTTGTGTTTGGATATGTTTGAGAAAGCTTAGGATGATGCCTAGTGGTGGTTAGTAGGATTGGAATCGAGTGTAAGCATGATTTTGGTGTAGCCAAATTTAGGCAGAAAGTTTAAGGTCATTTCATAAAAATTATTTTTCCTACAGGTCTTGAAAACTAAATGTAGTTGTAGAGGGTCTTTTTATCTTTAATTAGGTATAAGGTAGAGCCCGTGACTCAAAACGAGCTAAAAGTTATGAGGTTTTAAAGATCGAGTACCGGGAGACGAGAACTTTCATAATCCGAATTTATGTATAGTTTTAGTCAAATCCCGAGGACCACAAGTATGAATTGGTAAATGGTCAAGGGTCAAAATTTGGTCACAAACCTGTGTAAATGAGTCTATAAGTTGACTTAGGAGTCAAAGAAGTCAAAGGTGCATTTCAAATGGGTCAAAGAGGTCAAAGTTGGTCGAAGTACAATTTCAGCCCGTAAAATGTAGTTTTGGAAAAGCGTTGCGTAACGGGTCGTAAAAGTAAAAACTTTTATTGGGATTAAAAACATGTTATCTACAGGTCTTATAGGATTTTTGAGAATTTTGTCAAATTTTATAAGTATGGTTAAATATGGTAAAACAGCCCGTACTTTCGGTAAGTACCGGCGAGAATGAGTAAAAATGGATAGCGTAAGTAATAAGAACGAATGGTGTAAAATGAGTGATGCTTGTTGTTTTGTTTTTGGCGTGAGTTATAATTGTCCTAAGTGACTAGTATATATGTATTTTATACAGTACCGTAAGGTATTTAAAATGAGATTACTCATTACGCGTTATTTGTGATAGGTGTTGATTTATCCAGGCATCCGTTTCGTCGTCAGTGATCATCCCTCGAACTACCGACTACTTAATATCTAAGGTGTGAATTTATAGCCTCGCTTATATTTATTTCAAATTGTTTTACCCGCGAGGGAAATGCATGCTAGTTTTTAAAAGGAACGTATATCATGAATGATTGTTAGACCCGAAAGTTGCCTTAGAAATTGTGTTGAGTACCAAAGTTGCAAAAGACCCTAAATTCATGAACTATTAACTATTGTCCTGCCCTCGAGTAGGGGGAAATAGCCGCTTATGCAATTTGTAGTACTACGGGGCTAACGACCCAATGCTAGCCGAGAAGCTGTACGTTGAGTAAGTTCTGCGGTAGATTATTTTGTATGAGAGATAAGGTATAATTGCAACTGATGCCTTTAGAAGGGGCACTGGTTTCATCTGAATCACGCCGGTAATTATTACGCGGGTGATTGAGTTAACGGATTAGTGTCATGAGCTTAAACACAATTGTCAGTATCCTGGATATAGATTGTTTGATCGACAAGTCTATAAATGATCACGAATGGTTTTTATTTTATATACGTTCAAATGAATTGTAAAACCTATGAATTCCACTCAACGTTTTCGTTGACCAAAATTTTGGCATGTGTTTCAGGTAACCGCTGAAGTGTAGAATGGAGCATGCATGGGATGGATGTTGTGTGTATGGCTTGGAGTCCGCTTGTTTTTCCTCCTTTTTCTACTTAAACATTTTTAAGTTTAATGTAATGTTGTTGTGAAACTGAAATTCTTGGGTTGAGATTCATGGGGACCGAAAACGCTAAACTCTGTTGTACCAAATTGGGGTTGGAAAAACCGTGGACATGTATCATCTAACAATTTTAAATTCAAGTTTTAAGTTGACGTCTTTTTAGCGTCGTTTGATATATCTTGTGTGCAATGAATACTGTGTAGCACCCAATGTTGTAGTTCCGCTGCGCATAACATTTGTGGGGGTGTTACAGATTGGTAATCAGAGCCATGAGTTATAGAGAACTAGGTCGTTTTTGAAAATCCTAAACTATAACTTTTGGTGTCGTAAGAAATGGTCCAAGCACACACAACTATCCTGCATGGCTCCGGTAAGATTTATTGTTGTATTTATGACATTTGACGTATACTTTTGAGTGAAGTATATATGTGGGTAATTATTACGTAAGTATGGAATTACTATATGTAGACGTTGAATTATACGTGGAATATCCGACATAGTAATTTTTGTATTAATCATGCATGAGCATCATATTATCACATTTCGGGCATATGTACCACCTTTGCATTGCATTTGCATGCATGTATTTATAAATATTGTATAATTACTTATGTACCCTCCGAAATTCGTTGTTATTGCAGGAATGGCCGAGGTACCGCCTAATGATAATGGAAACGATTACGTCGTAGGTCGCGAAGGGGGACCGTTTCCTCCGAACCCGCCGGACAATGATAATGGATGGATCGCTCCAGAAGAGGAAATAGGGCCGGAAAACGACAATGACGAAAGCGAGGTGGACAAATTTAGCATCAGTAGTGACGAGAGTGAGGATTCTGAGGAAGAGCCCGAGGAACTAATGGATGATGGCATTCCCGAGAATGCTGTAGGCCAGACCGAACCTGATTTGTTTCAATCTCCGAATTCGCCAAAGGGTTATGAAGTACCACCAACCGGTCGATATGAGCAGCAACCCTTTAATCGCCCGATGGACAATTGTAAGGATTATTTGAGAACAGTGCCAGGATTGGTTAGAGTAAGTAATGGGAACGGTGGAGAGTCCAGCAAATCATCCAAGTCGCCATCAATTCATGAGAATATTGCAAGGGTCTACTTTCCGAGACCAAGACACTACTGGGATCCCGCAGGTCGTTTGAGGAGGATGGAGAGGTTGATGTATGAGCGGTTTGTAGTTGAGACCCGGGTAATTAAGAGGTTTGATAAGAATGAAAGGGAACACCAAAGACTGTTGGAAAGGACTGCAAGAATTGAGTATGATGGGAATGTGAACAAAAGTGACATCAACAGTCTAAGATCGATGGTTGCAAATTTAAGCGCTAGTCTTGACCGTGTAAGGGAGGATCAAGTGAGGTTGTCAAGGATGCAGAGTTGGGAGCATCGAGTTAGAGCATCATTGCCCCCAGATTGGAGATTCGTGGACGATTTGGAGATGGAGGCAAATGACTTCATGATTCAGCCGCCTACTAGAGGTGCTTGTATTACGGTGGGAAGTCAGGTAGCGATTGAGTGTGGATCCACATCAGGGACGAAAAAGGAGACGGAATGTGGGCCGGATGACAAAGGAAAGAGAAAAATGGATGATGTGGATGAGGACGATAGTGATGAGGAACCCGAGGAAGACGACGACGAGCCGCCATCCAAGAGGCCGTGTGGATCACCACATGCCTAGTTGCTTGTTTTGTATTTTTCTTTGATCATTGTAATAGAACTGTTTTAGACTTTTGTATGATGGCATTATGACGAGAAACTTAAGTACTTGAGTTTTGTGGTGAACGATTGTAGTGGCAATACTTGTCACGATTTTGGTTAATTATCAATACAATCCATGTTACCTTTCATGATCTGTGATATGTCTTAAATTTGATCTTTTGTGATGTGAATTGATGAATATTAGTAACTCTGTAGTGATGTGTCGTTGTATGTATATTATGTCTGGGAAACTTGATATGTATACTTACATTGTTTTTCTATTTTCCCTGTCTTGCAGAAAGAGATATTCGATAACACCATGCCTCCAAAGTTGACCGCCGATCGTGTTAACACAATGATTCAGGAAGCTATAGCAAATGCGCTGGAAGCGGACCGAGCCGGGAGAAATCAGGACCAGGGAAGGAACGCGGGGAGACATCAAGCCCCGAGAGTGTGTACCTATTCTAGTTTTATGAAGTGTGGTCCCACGCAGTTTCGTGGAACGGGTGGAGCTTTAGAACTTAGACGATGGTTGGAAAAGGTTGAAAGTACGTTCGAAATCAGCGGTTGTGCAGAAGCGGACAAAGTGAAGTTTGCAGCTGCTACGTTTCTTGATGATGCGTTAAGTTGGTGGAATACCCAGGTAGCTACGGTTGGATTGGCTGTAGCAAATGCAAGGACGTGGAACGCGACAAAAGCTTTGTTGACTAAGAAGTTTTGCCCGGAAGAGGAATTGGGGCAATTGGAGGATGAGTTGAGGCACTTGACCTTGAAGAACAACGATATAGCTGCCTACACCAGGAGGTTTAACGAATTAAGCCTTTTGTGTCCGGATGTTTTTTTCCAATGATGCCAAGAAAATGAAACAGTACATTAAGGGTTTATCCAGCAATATCAAAGGTGAAACAACTTCGTCGAAACCTGGATCGTTTGATGAAGCGGTCCAGATGGCTCACGCATTGATGGACGTCAAGCTCCAGGACAAGCAGAACTCCATTGCTGAAGGCAACAAGAGGAAATGGGAAGCGGCACAAAGCAATCAATCCCAGGGCCAGAACCGAGGTGGAAATCAAAACAACCATGGTCCGAACCGAAATCAGCAGTTTAACCAGAGAAGGAATGAAGGGATGAGGGCAGTGACGAACCCTAGAGGAGTAAAAGTGAATCCCCATTGTGGTAGGTGCAATTTGTACCATGTTGGGAATTGCCCGCCTGCATGTGGCAAGTGTGGAAAGGCAGGTCATAGGACGTCTGGTTGTCGAACGGGAGGAGTAGCCACTGGGGCTAATGCTATCAGGATGAGAGGATGTTATGGTTGTGGAGAGAGAGGTCATGTGCAAGTGAATTGCCCGAAGGCAGGAAACAAGCGGGGAGGTAATAATGCGGCTGCTGTGTATCAAGTGGGAACGGCTGATAAACCACAGGGTCCTAATGTGGTTACCGGTACGTTTTTGCTAGACGCTTGTTATGCTAGTATTTTGTTTGATTCTGGCTCCGACAAGAGTTTTGTAGATGTTAAATTTA
Source organism: Glebionis coronaria (assembly GCA_025667525.1). NCBI lineage: Eukaryota > Viridiplantae > Streptophyta > Magnoliopsida > Asterales > Asteraceae > Glebionis > Glebionis coronaria. Next base: position 268,372,639 of record CM046881.1, on the reverse strand, counting down.
GTCGTCATATCGATAGAAAACCGGTGTTGTTAGCGACTAGTTATAACGTTGAGTTAGCCGATGGAAAAATTGTTAGTACGAATTCTATACTGAGAGGGTGTACCTTGAAGTTAGGAAATTACGCTTTTAAAATCGACTTGATGCCTATAGAGCTAGGATCGTTTGACGTGATTGTGGGAATGGATTGGCTAATGGCGCACAGTGCTATGATCGTCTGCGGTGAGAGATTGGTTCAGATTCCGTTGCGGAATAAAGTTTTGACGGTGAAGGGAGACGAATGCACTTCTCGTTTGAAAGTGATTTCCTGTTTGAAAATGATGAAGTATGTAGAGAGCGGATGCGATGTGTTTTTGGCACAAGTTTCGAGTGATGGTGAGTTAGAGGCGAGGATTGAAGAGGTACCTGTTATCTGCGATTATCCGGAAGTTTTTCCAGACGAGTTGCCAGGTTTACCACCTACCCGTGAGGTCGAGTTTCGAATTGATTTAGTGCCAGGAGCTGCGCCGGTTGCACGTGCACCTTATCGCTTAGCACCATCTGAGTTAAAGGAGTTATCGGATCAATTGAAGGAATTGATGGACAAAGGATTTATTAGGCCGAGCTCATCACCTTGGGGAGCGCCAGTGTTGTTTGTGAAAAAGAAAGATGGTTCGTTTCGGATGTGTATTGATTATAGGGAACTCAATAAGCTGACGGTTAAGAATCGGTACCCATTGCCGAGGATTGACGATTTATTTGATCAATTGCAAGGTTCCAGTGTATACTCAAAGATCGATTTAAGATCAGGGTATCATCAACTGCGTGTAAGAGAGGAGGATATCCCTGTAACCGCCTTTCGTACGCGGTATGGACACTTTGAATTTCGAGTGATGCCGTTTGGGTTGACAAACGCGCCTGCTGTATTCATGGACCTCATGAATCGCGTGTGCAAGCCGTATCTGGATAAGTTTGTTATTGTTTTTATCGATGATATACTTATTTACTCTAAAAGTAAGGAGGAGCACGAGAAACACTTGAGGAAGATTTTGGAGTTGTTAAGGAAGGAGAAGCTGTATGCAAAATTCTCGAAGTGTGAGTTTTGGTTGGAATCAGTGCAGTTCTTAGGTCACGTGATTGATAGTAAGGGAGTTCGTATAGATCCTGCCAAGGTCGAAGCGATCAGGGAATGGTCAGCACCGACAACGCCGACTGAAGTTCGACAATTCCTTGGTTTAGCTGGGTATTATCGAAGGTTCATTGAAGGATTTTCGTTGATTGCAAAACCATTGACGAGGCTTACCGAAAAGAATAGGGTGTATGAATGGGGAATTGAGGAAGAACTCGCTTCCAAAACGCTCAAGGATAAGTTATGTTCCGCACCGATATTGTCATTGCCTGAAGGAACCGAAGACTTCGTAGTGTATTGTGATGCGTCTCATAAGGGTTATGGAGCGGTATTGATGCAACGTGAAAAGGTGATAGCTTACGCGTCGAGGCAACTAAGGAAGAATGAGGAGAACTACACGACGCACGATTTGGAATTAGGAGCTGTAGTTTTTGCGTTGAAGCTGTGGAGACATTATTTGTATGGGACGAAGTGTGTTGTATTCACTGACCACAAGAGTTTGCAACACATTTTAGATCAAAAGGAGTTGAATATGCGACAGAGACGATGGGTTGAACTACTGAGTGATTATGACTGCGAAATTCGCTACCACCCTGGGAAGGCGAATGTTGTAGCGGATGCACTAAGTAGGAAGGAACGGGAGAAACCTTTGAGGGTTAGAGCTTTAGTGATGACTGAGAGCGTTGACTTGACCGAAACTATACTGAAGGCTCAAGAGAGAGCACTAATGAAAGGGAATGTTGAAGCTGAGAATTTGGGACGAATGTTGAAACCTCTTTTTGTGATTAGGTCAGACGGATTGAGATATTTTGAGAATCGGATTTGGTTACCATTGTGTTCATCTGAGGAAGGAAAGCCTGGAGTTCGAGAATTGGTTATGAACGAGTCGCATAAGTCGAAGTATTCGATACATCCTGGATCGGATAAAATGTATCACGACCTGAAAAAAGTTTATTGGTGGCCGAATATGAAGGCGGATATTGCTCGTTACGTCAGTAAGTGTTTGACTTGCGCGAAGGTTCAGGCAGAACATAAGAAACCATCTGGATTGTTGGTACAACCAGAGATCCCAGAATGGAAATGGGAGAAGATCGCTATGGATTTCGTGACGGGTTTACCTAGGACTCCTAGTGGATGTGATATGATATGGGTAATTGTGGATAGGTTAACGAAATCTGCTCATTTCTTACCTATGAAGAAGACGGACAGCATGGAAAAGCTCGCCAGTGTGTACGTGAAAGAGATCGTCTGTAGACATGGAGTGCCGTTATCGATCATTTCGGATCGCGATAGTAGATTTACATCGGAATTTTGGAAATCGCTTCAACGTGCGATGGGCACTGAATTAAGTTTAAGCACGGCTTATCACCCGGAAACTGACGGCCAGAGTGAACGAACTATTCAGACGATGGAGGACATGCTCCGAGCATGCGTGATTGATTTTGGAGGAAGTTGGGAACGCCACTTGCCTCTGGTGGAATTTTCGTATAATAATAGTTATCATGCGAGTATCAAAGCAGCACCGTTCGAAGCATTGTATGGAAGGAAGTGTAGATCGCCTGTGTGTTGGAGTGAAGTGGGGGAAAGTCAATTGACTGGACCCGAAATGGTTTTAGAAACGACATAGAAGATTGTGCAAATCAAGAACCGACTACTTGCTGCGAGAAGCCGACAGAAGAGTTATGCCGATAACAAAAGGAAACCGTTGGAGTTTGAAGTTGGAGATATGGTTATGCTCAAGGTATCGCCATGGAAGGGTGTAATTCGTTTTGGGAAGAAAGGAAAGTTGAGTCCGAGGTATATTGGACCGTTCAAGATCGTCGAACGAATTGGACCAGTAGCGTACAAGTTAGAATTGTCGACCGAACTTAGTGCTATTCACGACACGTTTCACGTATCGAACCTGAAGAAGAGTTTGGCGGATAAGGAATTGGTGATTCCTTTGGACGAGATTCGACTAGACGACAAAATGCATTTTGTGGAAGAACCTGTGGAAATTATGGACCGAGAGGTCAAGCGGTTGAAGCGTAGTAGGATTCCTATTGTGAAGGTCCGATGGAATTCTAAGCGTGGACCGGAATACACTTGGGAACGTGAGGACTTTTTCAAGGAAAGGTATCCTCATCTGTTCCAGTAGAACGAAATGTGAGTACAAGAAGAGGCGAGCGCCGGGACGTCGCTCTCTTTAAGGAGGGGTGGATGTGACACCCTAGAACCGAGGTCATTAACGTTACCCTAAATTACGCTAATTTTTGAAATTTTTAATAAATTTTAATTTCTATATATATAAGTATTTTGGTTAAAGTCGATGTTCGAGGTTATAATTTTTACGATTGACGATTCAAGAAGGACGATGACGATTACGATCCCGATGGATGCCCAATTTTATATAATTATTGACGATTTATCGATAATTTAATTTTTCGAGAATTTTACTTACGGTTCGTGTTAAGTTGAGTCAGGTGAGTTTTATAGCCTTCCGAGTACATTTAAAGTATCCCAAAAATATTTTGGAGTGTTCGGGATGATTTCCGACTCCCGTAAAATTTTCAAAATTGACTAGTGAGTCAAACCCGCAAAGTTTTGAGGACGTTTTTAACTTAAGGCCAAAAGAAACCTTTATTTGCAAATTGGTCCCTCCCAATCACACAAAATGGCACAAACACAAACACATAGTGACATTTCACAAAAACAAAATCCAACTCTCTCCTCTCTTGCCCTTATAGCCGACGGTCACCCCCAAACCACCAAGAACACCATCAAAAATTTTTTTCACTTGATTTTCATTGAAATTAAGGTTAGACCACATCTAATCTTGTCATTCCCCACCTTTCTATGTACTTAAATCCCACATGCATTCAAGTAAATTTTCCAAAAATTTTCAAGATGATTCAAATCCGTTTTTGAGGCTAATTGTTGTGATGCATGTTAAATTCATGCCTAGTGTGAGTATAATCACCAATAAAACCCACCAAAATTCATTTGGTTGTGGTGATTGGGTCACCCAAACCCCACGGCACAAGGGGTGTTTGGGGAGCCATGGTGGTTGATGAATTTTGAGCATTGTCTTGTGTTTGGTTTAGTGTTTAGTGATGTTTTAGATAGGTTTAAGTGGTTGCATGTTCGTTTTTAGATGATTAGGATTATGAGGTTGGTTGATCAATAGGGTTAGGACTGAAAATTTGTGTTTGGATATGTTTGGGAAAGCTTAGGATGATGCCTAGTGGTGGTTAGTAGGATTGGAATCGAGTGTAAGCATGATTTTGGTGTAGCCAAATTTAGGCAGAAAGTTTAAGGTCATTTCATAAAAATTATTTTTCCTACAGGTCTTGAAAACTAAATGTAGTTGTAGAGGGTCTTTTTATCTTTAATTTGGTATAAGGTAGAGCCCGTGACTCAAAACGAGCTAAAAGTTATGAGGTTTTAAAGATCGAGTACCGGGAGACGAGAACTTTCATAATCCGAATTTATGTATAGTTTTAGTCAAATCCCGAGGACCACAAGTATGAATTGGTAAATGGTCAAGGGTCAAAATTTGGTCACAAACCTGTGTAAATGAGTCTATAAGTTGACTTAGGAGTCAAAGAAGTCAAAGGTGCATTTCAAATGGGTCAAAGAGGTCAAAGTTGGTCGAAGTACAATTTCAGCCCGTAAAATGTATTTTTGGAAAAGCGTTGCGTAACGGGTCGTAAAAGTAAAAAATTTTATTGGGATTAAAAACATGTTATCTACAGGTCTTATAGGATTTTTGAGAATTTTGTCAAATTTTATAAGTATGGTTAAATATGGTAAAACAGCCCGTACTTTCGGTAAGTACCGGCGAGAATGAGTAAAAATGGATAGCGTAAGTAATAAGAACGAATGGTGTAAAATGAGTGATGCTTGTTGTTTTGTTTTTGGCGTGAGTTATAATTGTCCTAAGTGACTAGTATATATGTATTTTATACAGTACCGTAAGGTATTTAAAATGAGATTACTCATTACGCGTTATTTGTGATAGGTGTTGATTTATCCGGGCATCCGTTTCGTCGTCAGTGATCATCCCTCGAACTACCGACTACTTAATATCTAAGGTGTGAATTTATAGCCTCGCTTATATTTATTTCAAATTGTTTTACCCGCGAGGGAAATGCATGCTAGTTTTTAAAAGGAACGTATATCATGAATGATTGTTAGACCCGAAAGTTGCCTTAGAAATTGTGTTGAGTACCAAAGTTGCAAAAGACCCTAAATTCATGAACTATTAACTATTGTCCTGCCCTCGAGTAGGGGGAAATAGCCGCTTATGCAATTTGTAGTACTACGGGGCTAACGACCCAATGCTAGACGAGAAGCTGTACGTTGAGTAAGTTCTGCGGTAGATTATTTTGTATGAGAGATAAGGTATAATTGCAACTGATGCCTTTAGAAGGGGCACTGGTTTCATCTGAATCACGCCGGTAATTATTACGCGGGTGATTGAGTTAACGGATTAGTGTCATGAGCTTAAACACAATTGTCAGTATCCTGAATATAGATTGTTTGATCGACAAGTCTATAAATGATCACGAATGGTTTTTATTTTATATACGTTCAAATGAATTGTAAAACCTATGAATTCCACTCAACGTTTTCGTTGACCAAAATTTTGGCATGTGTTTCAGGTAACCGCTGAAGTGTAGAATGGAGCATGCATGGGATGGATGTTGTGTGTATGGCTTGGAGTCCGCTTGTTTTTCCTCCTTTTTCTACTTAAACATTTTTAAGTTTAATGTAATGTTGTTGTGAAACTGAAATTCTTGGGTTGAGATTCATGGGGACCGAAAACGCTAAACTCTGTTGTACCAAATTGGGGTTGGAAAAACCGTGGACATGTATCATCTAACAATTTTAAATTCAAGTTTTAAGTTGACGTCTTTTTAGCGTCGTTTGATATATCTTGTGTGCAATGAATACTGTGTAGCACCCAATGTTGTAGTTCCGCTGCGCATAACATTTGTGGGGGTGTTACAGGGTTGTACACCAATCGGTATTTGTGCACGTCCGCGAGTGAGCATGCAACTCAATACGAGGAATGAGAGAGAAGCTCTCGTGTGACTTTGAAGAGAAAAGGATTATCCTCTTCGAGTTTCAATATGAAATATCCATAAGAAAATAATAATATACGTATGTACTACTTGGGTGCAAGACCCCCAATGAAGCCTTCCTTCTTAGAATACTCACTAGTGAACGGGGGGTTAGGTGGCGTGAAGCACTTAAGTACCTATTGAACCTAAGATGGCATTTTATAGCGCATCGCCTTTCTATTCACTTTGTAGTTTGTATTCTTCGAATTATTGCTTATTGGAAGTATTTATCTATTCTTGCTTTATTGAGTTTGATCGATACGCGTGTCAAGGACCGGAACGCCCCTCAACACGGTGTATTGCCTTGGCAATACTTATGGAGAATATGTGTATCGGTTGTTCTTATACGTATACGTATTTACTTATGATAATATATGGAAAACATTTTTGTCTTTATAGGTTTTTTAGAGAAATTATTATATGTACATAAAAACCTAGGGAATCCAATAATATATATTTTTGGGTGCAATCTCTTAGGAAAAAGATTACTTTTTGGATTTTTTAATTTGTTTGGTCAATTCTTTAGGAAAAGAATTGTTTTTATTATTTTTTAGTTTTTATATTTTTATATTTTTGATTGTTTTGATTGTTTTTGATTTATGATACGTAAAAATAACGTTCACTAGGTGAACGTATCCCAAAAGCAAATGAAAACCGTCAATTGATAGTCTCTCGTAAAGTCAAAGAACCGGCAGCGGCGCCATTTGAAATTGTGTATAATTGAAGTTCGTTTTCTCGATTCTTAACCAATTGAAAGTCCTAACAAAATCGGGTTTATGATCGTTTTTGGTTGGTAGGGTTATTTGGATTTTCTATGTCTATTTGAGCAATCAAGTAAAAACGTGCAAAATATTAACTACGTATCCGTAAAAAAATTAGCATTTACCAAATTTTTATTCAAATAAGGACAAAAATGTAAAACTATGGAATTAAAGTGCTAAAGATGTAAATTCTCGAAACTAAGGTGCTTGAAATGTAAAATTAGAAACTATGGGGACTAACTAGGCAAACTTTAACAAACTATTAACTAATTTGTAACAACTTGTAAAACTAATAAACTGAAAATGACAAGTTTTGAAAATGTAAAGGACCGAATAAAAGCAAACCCAAATTATATGAAAGATTAGCCCTTAATACACACAGTAACAAACTTGAAGGACTATTGTGCAATTTAAGTGGATATTTTGGCAAAAACGGGCTAGGTGGATGTATAAGCTATGCAATGGACCAAATAAGCTCAAACAAATTGCAAACAGCTTAAAATCTAATTACACTTAGGCTTGTAAAAGGAATAAGCCTGAAACTAAGCAAATCTCGAATAAGCCAATATTGATAAGCCACAAATAAGCTATCTAATAAGCCAGACTTGCACAAACTGATTTTTTTGCTAAAACTTGTTTATCAAGTCATTGAGAGACTGGAATGTCTTTTGAAATTGAAAATGATCAAGAAACGAATTAGGAAAATGAGAATAAGCTAAAACTAGATTATTTGACCAAAGTTGACCAACTTTTTGAAAAAGTTCAAAACTTCTAGATCTACTCAAGAACACATTCTAAACATGATTATGAAAGAAAATGGGGAAGTTTATGAAGTAGATTTGCTAGTTTGAGAAATCAGTAAGGACTTGGATTACAGAAACTTGCTTCTGCTTAACAGCTTATGATATTGCTTATTTCTCACTAGAATCTTAGAACTGTGCAATTTCCTTTTAAGCACTCAACATTTAGATGTTACATGACAAGTGTGAGCTGGTTTGAAGAAATTTCATTAAGAAATGAGTAATTGTCAAGCAATTGAAATCAGTAACTTTTGTGAACTATCTAGGCTTAAAACTGACCCATACTTTTTATGCAACCAATTGCCTTTTTGACTAGTTACTTGACTTGAAAACTACAAAAAATCTTTTACTATGACTGAATGAAAGTGAATGACTAAAGTTTGTCCAATCAACAACACTCAACTACAAATTGACAGCTAAAACCAAACACTGGTTAGCTGAATTCTAACAACTTTTTGTAAAGGAAATTTTAGCAATTGGTTGTACTGATGTAAAACTGATATCTAGCTAAACTCTATAACCAAAATGTAGTGTAATGGAACTAATAACAAGCAGTTAAAGCAAGCTAAGACTCAAAATGCACAAGTAGCTAAGAATGACTGATAAGATGAACTCAGTAACAAGTATAAGCTATTAAACAAGTAACAAACTAATAAGAAGCTTATCTAATCAACAAAATCAGTTCAAGAAAAGGCTAAACACATTTGATCATATCAGCAAAGAAAATTAAGCTAGAATTGAGCATGCATTTACTGTTGAGAGGAACCAAAATCATAAACATGAAAACCATTTAGCAAAGGCCTCCACTGAAGGAGTGGGTAGGCGCTGAGCCTCCTAGATAGTGTTAACCACCACCTTAACACTATCAACTACTAATCAACCAGCTACAATCAACATCATCACCATCTTTTGTACAATTCAGCTTCAAAATCAACTATGGCAGCTACTGATGAACATAACAAGTGGAAACAGCTACAATCTTCAACAATAGCTTCTCATGATCAATGGTGATCATAAGTAGCTTATATCAGCTCAAGAATAACAAGAATGAAGGAGATGAACAGTAGATTGAGGGAAAGGAAGGAAATTTTATTGATTGAAGGTAAAAGTTTGTTACAAGTTCTGTTAAGTGGTTACAACTACAATAACTAACTCAAGAGCTTGTCAGACTCTTGAGTTTGTTATGCTAACTGCTAAAAGCTAAGATTGAAGGAGAGAAAAATGAGATGTGTGTGAAAATTTCACACTTAAGATACTATCACAAATGAAGAGTCCTATCACTATTTATAGAAAAACATTGAGTGTGATTTGGGGTTGATGATGTGTTCCAACCACTTAATTGCTGCCACGTGTCCTCAAACTGCTAATTGCTACTCATTGTGTTCTTCATGAATTGGGGGTTTTTAATCCCTTGTGTTTGAGCTTGATTAGTTGTTCCTAATGTGTTCCTCTCTTGAAAACGAGCAGGTTTCATGTAGAAATCTTTTCTTGAAATCCAGTGTAGCTCAAAAATGGTTCTGGGCACGTTGTTGAAGAAGAAGGACACGTGGAAGGTTTTGATTGGATGAAGATAAGTCACACGGATCATAATCCATTTTTGGATAAATGGATTATTGCATGGCGCATTGTGATTGGTTGAAATTAAAGCTAGTGGATATTATTGTTGCTTTGCGACGCAGTTAATGAGGTGGTGATGTGTCCCATTACTTGGCAATCCGTAATAACTCAATTTTCTTGCAATTCTATTGGTCCTTGACTCTTTCACATGGATTAAGCTCAATATATCTTTGAAAAATGGCAACTTAATCCCTTGTACTTAGGCATATTATCCAAATGAGCTAGGGACTTCATTTTAATGGCATTTTTGGTCCTTCCACTTACTTTCTTGATAAGTTTGACCCTTTGACTTGGTTGACTGAAGAGTTGACCATGTTTGACTTTTATATTGACTTTGGCAAATTTACACTTTGAGTCCTTCAACTTTGGAGTGTTGTCAAGATAGGTCCCTTATCTTCAAAGTCTTGTCATCTTTGATCCTTCTTTGTCTTTTTCATCTAAATAAGCTTGATTTTCTTCTTGTTTGCTTGAAAATGTATCCTTCTTACCTATTTAAACACAAACACAAGACATACCACATAATTCCGCTTTATAGCACAAAAGTTAGGTATTTTCCTTGTGTTTTAGGGTGATTTGTTGATTAATTGATATGAGTATTTGCTCATATCAATTTACAATAGGAGTAGAGTTGATTGAGTGTGTAGGAGTCCCTTAGGGAGATATAGGTTTGGTTGTTTTCTCAATGACAATTCCTGACTCATTGTGATTTGGTATCACATTTGAGTCAGGCTTTGTATGTTCAATACAACCTAACCCAGCTCTTCCTCTAAGTGAGTGTTCTTGATATAACAATGGAATTAGTTCAGAACATGGACTTGCCCCTTGAAGATTTTTCCAAAGAGGTAGAGGAGTCTAAATGTCTTCAGCAACACTAGATGCTTCAGTGTTACTGACTTTATCAGTCTCTTTATTCAGACCAAGTTTTTCATTAATAGCCTGAGCTTCAAGAATTAATATTTTTCCAGTGTCAAAGTTAGGCAAAACACTCTCAGGTTTTGATCTCTCAACCCAGTCTTTCGACTTAGGAATCATTTCATGATCAAATCCAACTGAGGCAGGGAGAAATGCCTTTTCACTCATTTCCTTAGTAGGTGCCTTTTAAGTAAGTTGTCGTGCCCTGAGAATTTTCTTCTTTTTAGCAGGTATTTGACTGTTTATACATTCAGAAGCTAAGGTAGACATAGTTGTCCATTTCTCATTGATGCGTTTTTCTTCCTTAAGTTGTTCTTGAAGAGCATGATTGATTTTAGTAAGTTCAGTGTTCTAAAGTTGATAGCTTACTGCTTCAAGTTTGGCTTGTTTTAAAATTAATAAATCTTCTCTTCGTTTGTTTAACTCAAAAACAAGTTTATTATATTTTGAAAGAAGATTCAATCTCTGATCTTCAACGAACGATAGGTCAATGTTTATATACATAAGGAATTTTTGCCAATCAGATTCTTCATCCATATACAAAAGCATGTTTACCTTTCTCATAGTGATTTCAACCCATTCTCCATTTCGAGCATGATTCTTTACAACTGATAATTCATCATCAGCTAGAGCCATTAACACTTGATACCTCAGTTCCTCCTCTTCTGAGGACAAGTCTTCATCATCCCAATCAAAAGTTTCAGCCACCAGTTCTTTGGCTTTGTTCTGAGCAGGCTTTTGAGTCTGAGCAACAGTAGGTTCAGCTTCCAAGAGTGCAAGTTTTTCTTTAACCTTTTTATACTCAGACATATAGTCTTTCTCAATTTTCTTAATATTTTGAAAACTTTGGTTAATTGGAGAAGCCTAAATTAGTTTTGGTGTAAACTTGGGTTGAAAATTGTCATTGCTTGATGAAAATTTTTGATTTTTATAAGAGGCCAATGGAGTTTTTGAAAGACAATATTTAGCAAAATGCCCAGTTTTACCACATCGGTAGCAATCCACTCCCTTAGTGGATTGGTTACCAGCAAATCTAGTTCTTTTGATATAGAATTTGGTATTTGCCAACATGTCCCTTTCATGGTATTCCCTGTTCAAATCCCTTATGTATTCAGCACTAGATCTTTCATCCACCTCATCATCTGAGGTTTCCTGAAAAATCTTAAACAATTGCATTTGAGTAAAAAGCAGTTGTAATGGGGCCATGATAAATTTGGTAGGTTTGGCTGAGGTGTCTGTTATTAAGGCCTTCTTGGAGTCAGGATATCTTCTATTTATTAGATTACCTTCATAGATAAATCTCCCATAAATGTCTGCAACATCCTGAGTCTGTATGTGATTAGCATTTCTCAATCCTTGAGAAAAACCAAGCCATTTTTCCATGGAGATTGCTCACAAAACCAACATTGATTTCATGCTTAGACAGGTTCACCCCGTCATTCGTTAGCTCATTGAGCAAGGTTTTATACCTGGTGTAAGTCTGAGGAAGTGTTTCAGATGGTTTGGCTCTGAAAGTGTTATATTCTAACTTCAGGTCCATAATCCTATTCTACTTAGTGTCGGATGGTCCTTCAAAACTATGAAAAAGATCTGTCCAAGTCTCTTTGGCCGTCTCACACTCGATGACAGCCTCCATAATATCGTCAGGAAGACAATATATTATGATGCTTTTGAGAAGTTGGTCTTGATTGACCACTCTACTTTCATCGTCAGACCATTGGTTTTCAGGTTTGTCATCACCAGTTGCTGTTTTTGGTTTGACTGGACCATTCTTAATACAAGTTATGTAATAAGGTTCCATTCCCATCATATAAAATAGCATTCTTTTCTTCTATTTGTTAAATCTTTCAACTTCTAACTTAGGAGCGTTAACAGAGTAACTCGCTCCTTTTTTGTTAACAAGTTGAGGTACATTACTTTCAGCCATAATGGATCATGTTTTTAAAAACTTTTAGACGGTGGTTAAAAGTTTTATAATCCTACCACTCTGATACCACTTGTTGGTCCCTTCTAATTAGTACTATACTTAAGTATACTAAGTATATTCCTAACCCATGGTTAAGTAATGCAATAAACTTAATACAAGTAAGTAAATAACACAAAGGTTTTTCAATGTTTAACTCTTAGCTTTATTAAAGAATTATACCCTATTGTATACGAAGCTACAATAGGGATTGAATAGACAATGTGTGGTTTTGTGATCTCCTCACTAACAAGCTAGTCCAATCCTAATGATTGCTAAGCCTGACGATTCTATCAACAAGAGTTTAGAACTCAAGTGTTTGATCGTATTAGGAGGAGAGAAAACTTTGTTTGTAAATGTCTAAAGCATTAAGTGTACAAACTTGTTTTCTCTCCTTTTACAAGCATCCTATTTATAGAAGGAAGGTTGGGTAGAAGACAATAATTGCCCATGTGCAATTCTTGTCTTATTGGTACAATGTAGTATCTTGTCTTACCCTATTCTAAGTAGTTAGACATAAGTCCTTTACACTTGTCAGTACCCCATCTATCCCAAAAGGGTAAGTCACGCTAATTGTGTGTTGTACTTCATCTTATCACAATTCAACTTATCCGCCTTTACTTCAGTCTTGGAGAATGCTTGTTTTCTTAAAGGAGATCGTATGGGGTTCATTGAGTCTATTGGCACAACTCACTGAACCCATCACCTTCTTCTTCGTCATAGAAGTCATTCATTGAGCTTCGCCTCTCTGAATGCTCGAGTCTTTCTTTTAGACTCAGTCTAGGAACTCGAAGGCAACTCACTGAGTGACTGTTCACTCAGTGACTTTGTTATGTTCAAGGTTAATACTTCAATTAGGCTGATTGTTATTCAAATCCATCAGGGAGGTCATTAGGTACTGAATTGACCTAACACAATTAAAGTGGTCAAAGTAGCATGGCAATAATGCACGAGGTAATATAACTCACAACTTACTTGTATTGAATACGTGAAGTGAAGTGCCCCATGGTGATGGAGATATAGTTATAGTCTAGTGTTACTCTTTTCCAAAATTTCATTTTTCACTCGACGTTTGTAAAAATGATTTTTTAAAAGAAACCTAGTTTTCTATAACCATGTCTCTGATACCAATCTGCCACCCCCTCAATTACCAATATTTGTGAATACACGTGGATGTGACTATCATCATAATCAAGAGACATAGACATAAAGAATGACTATTAAAAAGACAGTTTGCATTCATTTAACATAAATAAATTTGTTCTAAGAGAAATGTTTAGTACATCATGATAACATAAATCAAAGTTTCCAAATGTCATATCATTTAAATCAAGTCTCCAAAAGATAGTCACGATAATTTTTATTATCTCCATGGCACAACCACGTCACTCCTCCGCCTTGACACCTGAGAAAAACATTGCTAAAACGTCAACACAAAGATCGGTGAGTTTATAGGTTTAAGTATAAGTAGTGTGATGAACCCTAAGATTTTAGTTAGGCAACTGAAAAATAATCTTATAACAAATACAAGATTATTATCAAATAGAATATGTTTATAACATCCTACGTCTAAGCTCATGACACTAAAGCGTTAACCGTACTAGCAAAATAATATGAGAGTCCAAGCAAATGCCTAACCTAAAGCATTCGTAACGACTCAAATATAAGTGTATCTAATTTGGCCACACAACCAACATTAGATAGGGAGGTCAATCCCAATAGATCTACCCATAACATTTGTGCATACACAAAGTAATTAATGGTTCATGATAATAGGCTAAATCATCTAGGGATATCACTACTTAGACATCATGTAGGTAACGTATGAGGTTTCATGGAACTTATGTTCATCCATAAAAACAAGCAATGTTCTCACCCCAAATAGTTAAAAGCAAGTAAAAGTGGGGCTATAAACTCACGTCGTTAATCAAGCAATATGATGGAAATGCAAATGTAGCTCAAGAATATGATCATGTTATCCACAACCTATTTGAATATAACGATCGTGTTACGACGTCTAAAATGATAATAATAAAATGAATGACATCCTAGTTGTGCTTGACGGTATATTTTGTTCACGGACAACACGGCCTTAATACTCGGTTATTTAACAAATGGGCTTTGGGCTATATAATACATTTTCAAAACCAAAATTCGGTTTGGGCTTAATATAACCAACCAAACCAAACAGCCCAACATTCCAAAACAAGACATGGCTCGGCCCATTTGATTTCATCACCCAACCCGGCCCACGAGGCGATATAAACAAGAAAAACAGGGGGTGGGGGTTATGTTTGTTTCGTTTATCCTTCCCAACACAAATTCAACACATCTCTCTTTCTCCCAGATATACTCCCAACCATCCCATTCCTTTCTTTCTATGAAAACTCGGATCTAATTCATAATCATGGCCAAATAATCATACACTGATGTTGTCATCATCAATAAACATGAAATCCTATCCTTTATTTTATCATTCGTGGGGTGTGAGATGTCATCCCCACAACATCTCTATTCGATTTCGAGGTCTCCCATGGACGATTTGATGTGGGTTTCTTCACAAAGATAAGTTTTACTCTTCCCTCTTTCAAAGGTTTTAACAATTAATTTTGTTTCATTATTTTCTTAAAAAGAAAGGGTTCTCGAAATATTGGGAGTTTTCTTAATCTCAGGTTTAATTGCAATTAATCAACATTTCTGAACACTATTTGATATTAATTACAAAATGAAAACATTTTATGAAAATTAGGGTTTCGAAAAAATTGCTGTTTTCTTTAATATTGGGTTTTATAATAATTAACCAATGTTTCTAAGCATTTATTGATGTTAATTACTAATTAAAAATAGATTTCGAAAAATTAGGTTTTATATAATTTGGGGGGTTTTATACACGGGGTTTTTCTAAGATGATTGTGTTAATTTTATGTCATGAATACTTTTAGAATAATTAGTTTCTCGGCAGAATTAGGGGTTTATTCGAGTGGGGTTCAAGTCTCAAATAGGTATAGCATTAAATTAGAATGGTTTCTAAATGACTAAATTTCTTTGATATTTTCGCAGGTAAGGTTTCGGGTAGGCAAGCACAACTAATAGGATGCAAAAAGGTAAAAGAAAGGATGGATAAAAGACTCACAACAATTAAGGTTTTCGGCTTGGTGGTTTCGAACTGAATAGTTGAAGGGTGTTTCGGTTGACCAAGGCTTGTTACTTGCTTTTTAAAATTTTTCCCCAGAAACTTGTCTTGTAAAACCCAGATTTTATTAAGTCTTTATGTTTTATGTTGAGATTGTGAAAATTGTGATAGTATTTAAGTTGTAATAATTTGCTTAGGGTTAGTCTATGTCTGGAAATGGTATGCTTGTGACATACCAATAGGATAATCTCGGCTTGTGTGTTGGCTGGTAGTAGTGAGTGGATGTTTAAAATATGTCCAGGTTTTTTATTTTGACTTTGGTTGACTAGGGTTTGACACAATACTAAGGGCCCGTTTGGTACCCAGTTTTTAATAGGTTTGGGCTAAAAGCTTTTGTAAATCAAATGTTTGGTTTGTTAGAAAACCTTTGACACGAGGGTTTTAACCCCAAAATTCTAATTCTGTCTATTATGGTAGGTTTTAAAAGATACTATCATTAAAAAAATATATTTCAGTTGACTTTTTTTGCCAGCCACACAAATTTAGTTTTATTTTTTATTTTGTACTTTTTTATTTTAAATAAATATAAAAAAGTAAATTTATCAATATATTATTTTCCCTCTTTTTATTTAATTCAAACCTTATACAAATTCAAATCTTACTCAATCCTAAACCTCCTACTTTACAAACCCACACCTAAAGTAAAACCCGACTTCAAACCAAACGGACCCTAACATTTCTACTATAAATCTGTGTCTAGTTTTGATATATTGGCTCCACAAGCCCAGTAAGGTGTTAAGTTGGGTAATCTCGGCCCAATAGCAATTTGTGAAAAGAATTAGTTTCCACGACACTAAGACTAAACTAGTAATAAGAAACGACTCGGTTTAGCATTATAAAGGTATCGACACGCTAGCATCAATGACGTGACAATGTAAAAGTGGATACACATCTTCTCGACAATCAAAGTACATTCATAGCCGGCACAAACTGATAGCAAGTCTTAATGTTACAAGCAAGCACGTCTTTAATATAATATAATAGGACGCGAAAAATTCGAGTTGTTACAATGACGTGGAGTGGAGGGTGGATCAGGTTGTTGGTGTATGATGAGATGGGGTTTAAATGGCGATGGGTTTTTGTTTTGGCTTGTGTGTATAGATGTGGGCTAATACCGGGTTTTAGGTTGCATTTGTCCACCTTTGCCCCCTGAAGTTTGTAATTTTCTTCATTAGGCTCGCAAACTTATTTCAAACAGCTTTTAGGGTTTATCCAATGTATATTCTTTGGCCAAATGACAGTTTGGTCCCTCCAAAATTTTAAACATTAAACAAGGACTATTCTTGCCATTTTGAGGATCTTCAAAGGCTGATAATGGAATATCTTGAAACTTTAAGGACCCAACTTTTATTTTATAGTTTTACAAGGGTTTAATATGACAAGTGTTTAATAGTTGAGGGACCATTCTTGACAAATCTTCAAACTTCAAGGACTTCTTTGGAAATTCATGATTTGGGTCCGGTTCTTTGTGCGGCTTCATTTCTTGTGTTCGTTTTTTCTTGATTGTTCTCTTTTATTTATTTCACAAAAACAACCAAGGTAAGTAACCTCAATTTGTCAATTTTTATAAAATATGCAATTGTGCATTCTTAAAAAGCTTTCTTTTATGTAGACATTACTTTTTATACCTTTTTGCATATATTTTGCTCTAATTGACTCTTTCTTGTCTGTGCATCTATATGTTTCTTCGTTTCTTACTCAATATATATGCTTGATTAGGATTTTATAAAACATGATAGTTGAGTCTCTCTAGGATAATTACTAATGGTCAATGCAAATCAAATCCCAATTTCACTTCATTAGGCAATATAGGAATTACATTTCGTCTAAAATGAGAATGACCACTAGAGAACCTATTGCACTAAAACTCAATATAACCTAACGGTTGGATTGCTTCGAGGAGAAGCTGGGTTCGTGTATAACCCGTAAAAATGGCCGTGTTTAGCCTTAATTGAGCACCACTAGTGATAGTTTCATACTCATTCTCTAACGAGACTAAATGGGTTTTCCTAAATATGTCTAATGCTAGTTTACATGGATGAACTTTGTATCTCACTATGAGTACATACAAAATAAGTAGTAATTAGATATCCAAATTAGCAATTGCAACTTGCTCATATGTCTTCATACGTATTTACTGAACACATGCTTATTATAATCTTTTTCACTTGTCAAATTAATTCCAATATAATACATCTTAGCTTGTTTAGTTGATGCATGTTCTCAAATGCTAAAATCTAAACATGGTTTGCATGATGCTTGCACTTTTAAGCTATTACTTCTTGCATGCACATCTTGTGTGTAAATTGTACACATATACTACTTTGATTAAAATGTAGCAAATTGGCATGTCTATCACAATATGCTTTTGGATTCTCTTTAGAGTCTTAAATTGGTATGATTAGATGTGTTAATCCAAATCAATCCATAACACAAGATCAAGATTAGATCTAAAGAGAGAAAGAGACGAAAGTAAAGACAGAAACAAGAGAGAATGGTGGAAGGTAAATGTTACTTAGAGAGAGAAAGTAAATGAACCAACACCCTATTCTACACATGGAAGAGGGTTTATATACCCATGAGCTTGGTAGGTTCATGGGCTTTGTTTTCTTGGGTCGGGCTTGGCTTAACTTGGGCATTGAGCCCTAACTTATACAATATTAGCTTAAAGTCCGAGCCCGGTTAACCCGACTAACCTGTTACAATACAAGACCTTTAACGACTAAGATGACCTATTATATTCTTGTTCGAATATATAAAATATATGGCTAACAACCTCCCCAAATGTATCAGTCATCTTTAAATAGATAAGATGATTAAGTGAATACATTCTTGTGGAGGTGATCTTCTTTCTTTGGTCTTGTATCTTGGTCTTGATCTTGTTTGTAACGGCTTTGTTCCTTCATGATTTTGTGATATTTATCTTGATCCTTTCTCATTTGAGTTTGAGTGCTGGAGATCTTCAATCTATCATTGATGGTCTTCATCTTGTGCTTTTGTGACAAAGATGACCTATTACATTCTTTACTATCTTTTTCATCACCATCTTGTGCTCTTGTGACTTCTGAATCGACATGTTCATACTTTCTTGATTTCTAAATGCTAACAATCTCCCATACATATATAGTTTTAGTTAGACCTTGAGGTATCCTTTGATTATCAGAGTAGCGGAAGTCTTTAACATTTAGTATGAACATGTGGAGATGACTTTGATTAGTACACTGCTATGCCACCTTCTTGATATGCTGAACACATATATACACAGATAAAATGGATTTGAACATTTCATCCTAACTCGGTAGCGTTTTAGCTCCGGTCAGTGAAGACCGTTAGACAGTATTAGATACCGTACCTGTGATCGGGTATATTCGATTAAGAACCTCCTTGACAGGGTTTCCCAGCTGTACTAGCCAGTTCTCTTTACTCGACCGTCTCAAAGCAGACTACGAACGTAAAGTGTGAATCATGAGGATAAGTTATCCGCCTGATTAGAGTAATCAATTCGAATTCCCTGAACAAGTTTGATTTAAAAAGAATCGCACCATTGTTGCTTTCCAGTTTGTCACAAGCTTGATTCATAATGAATCGTGCATCTCACCTACCACAGTGTTGTTTGAGGTTGACACTGGAAGGATTTCCATTTGTCACTTTGAACACTAAAGATTGTCACTCTGAATGTTCTGGCAAGATCACACGGATTTTGCGAAGAAACCTGGAATCAAGTTAGAATCAAATAAAAATCCAAACTTAGTTGCTCTCCAGTTCTCACAAGTTTGATTCGTGAAGAATCGCACAAGTTACCTACCATGATATTATTTGATGTTAACTCAAGCATGATGTCCAACTTCATCGTGAATCGTATCACTCGGATGTTCTTGCAATATCACAAGGATAATGCGTAGGACTCGATTGTGTCCTAATGAGATGATAAATAAATCTCTTTTGTCTCTATACTCGATAAGTGCATTTTAGTAATCGGAGGCTGGAGCAGACTGCTACCTTTTCAATACTAACTAACTCGTAGTGAGAAAGTCAATATATAACGTGTTGATCTCCATGACAATGAGACAAGTTTCTTTTGTGAGAAACCCGAATGGCTAGGGAAGGGTTGTGCATTGCATCACTGGGTCTATGATGCTTGTTTTCAATAGATGTATTGATCTAGTTTCTGCCTAAGTTGCATAGAATATTCAACTCCTTCAATGCTTACCAATACGTCATCATAGCACCTTGTTGTGATTGTTCCAATGCTAGAAGCTTGAGATTGCCAGTCATGTGCTTGGTTCACCCAGAGTCCATTATGAAGAGAATGATCTCGACGATCTGCATAAGAATTAGGAGAGAATGTAGAGTTTGACAAATGGGATCCCTTTATAGAAACGGGGTCCAAAATATTAGTAGGCCTAGATGTAAATCCTAGAGGAAAGCTAACATTCATAGACCCAATTACTATAGTGGTTATCTTAGGTACCCATTTATAGCCTGGAGGTGTGAATCTCATGTACCCCCTTTTACATGTCCCGATCATGTTCTCATAAATCTTCATTAACCTGTTTTTTTTTCGTTGAGTAGTGGAGTCTAACGCACTTAGTTTCTTATGTGGTTGAGCATGGATTGGTTCAAAGTTCTTGTGGGTTTTCTAGTACTAGTGGGCACAAGAATAGGCTTCCTAGTTCTAGCATTCACGCCATTATTATTAAAAGCACAAGAATCACGATTGAAAGTACGAACACATTTTCCACATTTAACACAAGCAAATTCAACATTCGAGGTCTTAACATTTGAATTATCATTACATGCAGATACAACTATTTGATTCTTAGAAAACATAAAATTCCTATGGTGGTCTTATACTTCCATCTTCTTCACGTGTCTATTGTTAGGCATGACCTTATCTTACAATATAGTTCTTTTAAGCTATGGTTCGCTAACACAAATAGTGGGAATTACGCCTGTAGAAGAAGATACACGTTGATTAGGTCTCCTAATATTATGAGGTAACCGCGATGTTCAAAGTTTGAGTGGTCCTAGTGTTCATCTTATACGTTCCTAGTGCTATCACAATTGTGCTTTTATCATTTCCTAGCTTAGGCAAAGTCTGTGGGGGTTTTCCCAAAACAGATGATTTAGGATATTTAACCGCTTTCGGTTCACGAACGACGGATGGTTTACCCAAAACAGACTTTCCTTTCATTTTCTCAATTAGTTTTTGCAACTCACTGATGGTTATGTCCCTTTCTTGTAGCTGAGCTTTCAAATCATTTTTTCGAAATTTTTTTCATTCAATTGATGAAACGAAGAAGTTGCATGTTCTTGACACATGTTATGATTATGAGATTTATCACCACTTTTTAAAGAAAGTTAAAGAGAAATGGAGTGTTTCTCAAGTTCAGAAAAACTTTTCGAGGGTTTGTTATATGACTGAATTTGTTTCGAAAGCTCAACTTCAAGATTTTGAGATTTTGCGTCTGTTTCTTACACGAGACATGCTACCTAACAATATTGATCAAGATTGGTATACACACCAAGTATAGCATTCATATGGTCAGCGTAATAGTATTCCTTAGAAAGTCGATCAGTTTCGTTAGAAAGTTGGTGTTCTTGTGTCTTTAATTTAGTTTGAAGAAAATCAACTTCATCTTCAAGAGAGTTAACATATCTTAAATCAGTTATCATTTCCTCGGTGAGAGCTTTATAAAACATTTCCACTTTATTTCAAAGATTATCGATGGTTGGAACACTACATTGTTCAATGACGACTTCTACGTGTGGGTTAGGTTTATTATTCCAAACGGTATCTCTATAAACTTTTACATAATCGACGACACCTTTGTACAAATTTAAAACCCCTTGTTTTATAAACTCAAATGGTTGAATACTTTTAGATTTCGCATTCCATTTACGTTTTTCATCTGAAATTCGTTTTTCTAACACAATTGATTGCTTTTTGAAACCCCTTTTTGGAGTTTCTTTTCCATTTTTATGACTCGTTGGTGGAACATTGGTAAAAAACCCTTGTTCTTTTGAAAGTTCTTTTTGAGGAACAAAAATAATATGATGATTATAATTAGAAGTGTTTATCAAATCACTTAAGGTGGATCGACTTTCTTAGTGATGACGACATCGCGGTCAGGGGAAAGCATAAGGGCAATATTATCATTATAACAACCGATATCATAAAGAACAAGTGGGATACTTTGAAATTTCTTGAGATATTCAGGCTTAACCAAACTCGTTTTCATATTTCTATTGAGCATGTTCATAGTTTGAATAGACTGGCCCGTTTTGTAAACAATGTTGTTTAACGTTTCGACTGTCTTTTCCAAAGCAATAACTTTTTCAATATCCTTGTCTTCACGAGTTTTATAAAGCTCAGTTTGTTCTTTGTTAACCGACTCTAATTCAGAAATCTAGAGTTTATGTAGAAGCAGTTGTTCTTCAAGTTCCAATATCTTTTGTTTTGACATATGAGTTTCATGTGTTACTTCTAAACAATATTGTTCGTTGAGCACCTTACGTTCATATACCAAACCATTAGCTATAGCAACTCGTCGATCAACTTCTTTTACATAATCACATTCTTTAAGCCTTTCTATCTCCTCGGCTAAGGATGTGTTTGGCTGCTTCAAACGTTTATTAGCCTCTTTGTTTTCCTCAATTTCATGTTTCGAAGTATCAATAATAGACACAAGCAAATCACGCTCCTCATCTGGTTCAATATCCTAAGAAACATTACCATCATCATTACACATATGTTGTGAATCCGTATAGATATTGCTATCCTCCATGTCCATTACATATGTGTCATTGATGCTTTTGGGTTGCTCAGGATGTCGTCATTCATTAGCAAACAGATTATAGTTATTGTATGATGGTACCTTTTCAATTGGCTCAGTATCAAATATAGGTCCAAAATTATCAGCAGGCTTTAGAACCACTTCTTGAATCTTTGCCATGTACACATAATGTGCCTCCAAATCTTGATCATCGGTTTCATCTACTGTGAGCGGAATTCCTGCCTCTTCTTTCTTATACATCAACATCTGTTCCTTGTGATATGCAGAATCCTAAACCCGTTTTGGTTTCTTTCATTCTCTAGCCAATGCCCAAATTCCTTGCAATTGAAGAATTGAATCCCAGTCTTCTGCACAATCGGAATGCCTACAGTATCTCTAGCCCCAACTTGATTCGGCATCCTCTGATTATCATACCTAGCATTACGATCATACCTTGGTTCATTATCAACTTCTTTGTATCTCGCATTAGATGATGATCTGAGGTTGTTGTTGGTAGGTTTGTATTTCTTCTTGTAGGTTGTAGTAAGTAAAGACATGAGTTGGTCAACCTTCTTGTCTATTGAAGTTTGTTCATCATCGCTTGCGTCACTTGTCTCCATCAGACGCGGTGTCATATTTTGGAGGTGGAGCATGAACAACTTCCATTGGTTTGTTTCTTGCAGTAGCTAGAGGTGTGTTGGATGAGCTTGATGACCTTGAGGAATAAGAAGGTGGTTGTTGATGGTGTACGGGTTTTGGTGAAGTTGCAATAACAAATAAAATTGTGTTAGCAGACCGTTCTGCCTTTTTAGCCCTAAGTTCATTCACTTCGTTCTGATTTTTTTTCAAGATATCATAAAGTTTGTGATATGAGATAGTCTTTCTATCTTGCCTTTGCTTAACCGAAGCCATAAACCTTTGCTATTCCGTCTTGAGTTGAAGTAGAAACTAAATATTTGCATGATGATTGGAGATGGTACACTGAATTCTCATAATCTTATTCATCATTTTGTAGAATCTCGAGTAGTATGAGTCAATTGATTCATCATCTTGGGATGAGAATTTTCCGAACTCCCAAAGTAGATTAGTCTCGATATCTTGAAAATTGATCGATTCACCTTGCTTCAATCGATGAATTGCATTCCACATTTCCATAGCATTAGGACATGCATCAACCGTGGAATAGATATCATTATCAATCCCAGTGAGTATGTAGTTCACAGCATCAGCTTCAGCTTGTAGAAGTTTCCTTTTCTTAGGAGGACATGTGTCTAAGTTCTCCATGGCTCTTGTAGTCGATGTAGTACCATCTGCATTCGCTGTGGTGATGGGTTTGAACTCAAAGACAGGAGGTCTATTTTCAAGGGAATAACGAAGACCGGTGCGGTTCTCTTTTATGTCTAGAAATTTGAGAAAACGAGATCTCCACTGAATGTAGCAACCGGCTGTGAGCACTAGTAGATTACCGTTACCACCTTGTTCCAGACAAACTTGATTGTACACAGCGTTGCTGTTGATAGACATGGTAAATACTAATATAATGATTTGCTTGTGAAAAAGTTCGTTTTCTAGGTATCTAATCAAATTGATCTCCGGTTAAATGTGCGACTCAGTCGTTCTTGGTGGATAAAAGAAAATGTCGTTGATTATCTATAGCTAAATAAAAAGTAAATGCAGAAAGTAATAAAAAATAAGCTAAAAGCAAATAACTAATAATAAAGAAACGATATTAAATCGAATATTATAAACAAAACAATTAATTAAAATAAAACTAAAAGAGGAAATTAAATTTCGACTGAAAAATAAAATTAACTTAATGAAAAAGGAGAAAATAAAACTAAGTGGTTACTTTAAAACTAAACGAGACAAAAACTAAAGCGGGTACTAAATAAAAGATAAAACTTAAACTATTCAAAAAAAAATACTAATACTAAAATTCGATGAAAAATATAACTAAAAATACGTGACTTTCAGAATTAAAATCGGAAAATATTTCAGATAAAACTAAATGATTACGGAACAATATTAATTAATAAACAAGCAAGAAAACTATCAGAATGTTTAATGCGAAATGTATCAGAATATCTATCACAATATGAAAACCTATCACAATATGAAAATCTATCACAATATGGAAAACCTATCACAATATGGAGAACCTATCACAATATGAAAACCTATCACAATATGGAAAACCTATCACAATATGAAAACCTATCACAATATGGAAAACCTATCACAATATGGAAAACCTATCACAATATGGAAAACCTATCACAATATGGAAAACCTATCACAATATGAAAACCTATCACAATATGGAAAACCTATCACAATATGGCTGTTGAAAATTGGGCAGCGTTTCGTCGCAATATGCCTTATACCCGATCGCAATGGACGATGCCAGGGGCTATCGCAATCCACGATCGGAATAAGTGATCGGAATGAGCTGTCACAATAAGCTGTCACAATGTAGAAACCCTAATGATATTGTGATGGAAAGATCACAATATTCGGATGGAGTAAAAATAAGCATAAACCCGAATAAGCACTTTTCAAAAAGTTAACCAAAACAATAATAAGAAGAACAAATTAAGCTACGAATTTAAAAACTTTCAAGATGCTAAATAAGCAAAAGTAATAAGATCAACTTTTTTAAAAAGATTAAACTTTTAAAAACACTTAAATGAAAATAAGCTAGACACAAATTAAGCAAAAAGCACAATAAGCTAAGACCATGAATCGAATGAAATTGATAATAACAAAAAGATAAGAACTTTTATCAAAATAAGCATAAAGATGAAAACTTTAAGATTAATCAAACAAGACAAGAGCTTTTTAAAACAAGAAGAGAAGAATGAGAATGATTATGACAAACTTGAAATTAAAGATGAAGATTAAAGATTCAAATACAAGATTAAAGTGAAAAGCTTAAAACTTTAAAGAAAAACTAGAGAGAGAAAGTAAAAAACTAGAGAGAGAAAATAAAAACACCTACTCCTACTCCTAAACTAATGTACTCTTAAAATGACTAACTCCCCAAAATGAAGGAATGGAAGACTATTTATAGGAGGAGGGGGAGTTGTTGTTGCTTCCTTCTTTCTCTTATCTTTTCGTCTTTCTCGACTTTGTCTCGGGATTTGTCGAGTAATAAAATAAACTCGTCTTCTAAACTTCTTCTTCTTTAATTAGACTTGGTTCTTCGACTTTATTAACAAGAAATATCCAAGCGCTGACAAGAAGAATTCCAACCACTGATAGGAATACTTTGTCAACACGTTTAATATTTGAAGTAATGATATGCTCAATATTGTATTTTCTATATTTATCTTTACCTAGAATAGTTGATAGGTTATCCTTTGTACACGACTCCTTATGTTATAAAAGGAGGTCGTAGGGTTTGTAGTTTACATACACATTATTCAGTTTTCACAACTTTCATTGTAAGCAAGTTTGATTATTAATCTAAAGTGAAAGTTTGGTTTAACTGTTTACTTGTTCTTTATTCTAAATGTTAATTACGCATAACACTTGGATTGTTCATAACAACAAAGTTTCTCTACGTATTACTCTTGATTTATCTTGATAATACAAAGCTAATAGATCTAAGTTTGGGATCAACAAGTGGTATCAGAGATTGTTGAGAAACTTTGATCTAAAAGAAGAGTAAACCCTAGAAACACCAGAAACCCTAAATCCAGACAAGATGTCTGCCATAGAATTATGTTCCTCATCAAATCACAATAAAAAAATCCATATGCTCGACCCTGACAACTTTGGACAATGGAAGTTCAATTTTGAACAATATCTTCCAATTTATGATCATACTCTCTAGGAAATTATTGGATTTGGAAATCAATTTAATAGAGTTGCTAGGATTTTTGCTGCTATTGCAGCAAGAACCAATGTTGGTTCCTCTATTGAAGAGCGAAGAGAAAGACCTGAAGATGGAAGAGCTATCTCAACTGTAGATATAGCCGCAAGAAGGAATGACATGAAAACTTTGAGCATTCTTAAACTCTCTTTGGGTCCAAAGAATCAACACAAGCATAGAAGTTTTTAGTCTCCACTCTTCAAGTCACCTATGGTGGTAAGAAGATACTGCCAAAGAAAGGAAGAAGCAACTTTTTCATGAATATGCTGTATTTAAAGCTCTTCCCAATGAGAAGCTAAGTGAGGTGAGAAGCAGACTTCTGGACATCACAAGCAAGTTGTCCTTCATGGGAACAGAACACGATGATGTTGATATCATTACTACTTTTCTCTTGAAGTCTTGGTGATGCATGGAAAATTGAGGCTAGGTCAATCATTGCTACCAATGCCCATAAGAGTTCTACCTTTGATGACGTCTACAATAAGTTAAAGATTGTGGAAAGTGAAATCTTACTGGATCATTGAAGCAAGTCAACAATGGAAACATGGCTTTCATCTCACATAGTGATGCTCAAACCAGTGAAAGAGAGTCATATGTACATCCTGTTACTGGATCAACTTGTGTCAGCGGTGGATCAACCTTTGTCAGCGCGTCACATTTTGACGCTGACACATACAATGTTGACTCACCAAAGCTTAAACATGTTGGTATTGATTTGGATACAGTATGTGCATACATTACTGTATTGCCCAATGGTTCCTTGATTACTTATGAGGATCTTGAGCAAATCAGTAATGAGAATTTGGGAGAGATGGATATCAAGTGGAATATGGCACTTGCAAGCATAAGGGCCAACAGATGGAATAGAAAATTTGGAAGGAAAATAAACTTCAATGCTAAAGACACAGCTGGATTTGATAAATCTAAGGTTGAGTGTTACAACTACCATAGGATGGGTCACTTTATAAGGGAATGCAGATCTCCAAGAAGATCTGATGCTGGAAAGACTTCAAACCAAATCATCAAGGTTGAAGATGCTAAGCCAAAGGCTATGGTTGCCATGCAAGACATTTATGGTGTTGGATGGGACTGGAGCTTTATGGAAAAGAATATGGAAGAGGATCAGGCTTTGATTGCTGAGAAGGAAGAAGAAGAGAATATTCACTTTGCTCTCCTGGGCAACTCCTCGTCTTCATCAGATAATGAGGTATATGATGATGCTTTCTATAGTATAGGGTGTCGATTAAATACTGAAAAGCTTAACAAATAAAAATTAAAGTTAAAATCATATGTGTTTGATGTAGAATGCAGGCTATCAAATTGTAAAATGGCACTTACACAAACTGAAAAGACTGTAGAGGAATATAAGAAAATGGAATTTGACCTAAAAGATCAAATTAATGTTTTGTCTCATGATCTTAAAGTTAGTGTTGAACTTAGGGACACTATGATGAGATCTAGAGGAGAGGTGCAACTTATGTTAGATGAAGCCATTAAGGATAAAGCAAATGTAGGGCTCAAGATTGAAAAGTTTGATAAAGCCAGTCAAATCCTAGAAATGTGTGTTAGTGAACAAAGAGACTCTAGGGACAAATCTGGGATTGGGATGAATGAATATGTTGTTGTTCCTCCACCTGCTGGGAACTTTTATGGTGTTCAGAGAAAAGATCTCTCTTGGACTGGTATTCCAGAAATCCAAGAAGAGGAATTTATTCCACCACGTAGAGTGCTCACCCCAGTTGAGGAATATCAACAAAAGGTGACTGACCTTGAGCAATGAAAAGCAGACAACCCTTTTCTTTTTGTTAAGGGTGGAATGCTTAGTGAGAGTCCATTTGTGCCTTCACCCATTATTGTGACCAACCCCACTACTAGAAAACCTGTTGACCTTGGCTCACCAATTAAGAGAAAACCTAGTGTTAAATATGCTGAAATGTAGAGGAAACCTAGGTCACCACAAAGCCAAGCTAGTGTTAATGGGACGAGGTTCTTTATATATAGAACTAAGGTTATGTCTAGAAAAGCTTGTTACACATGATGGAGTTTTTCTCACTTGGCCTATAAGTGTGTCAGTGCCTCTAAATTCAACGCTGACAATAGGTCAATAATAAGTGTGAAAACACTTATCCTTTTACCACTTAATTATAATAATAACCAAGACAAGACGTGTATTTTATGTCATAAATGTCGGAATTATGCGTGGTTTGTGTTTTTGTTGTGATTTAGGATCAAAATGTGAAAAGGAAGAAAACATGGGCTTTCACGGGCTTTTATCGAAGAAAAAGACAAAAGACGAAGTCGAAAGATCAAGAATGCAAAAAGAACGGAAGTCCACGGCCTATTATGAAGAGTTACCGAAGAAAAAGTCTAAAGACGGAAGTTTAATGAAGTCGAAGAACTCAAGTCTAATAAATGAAGAAATTATAAGACGAGTTCAATTAATCCCAAGACAAAGTCGAAAAAGTCGAAGAATTTAGAAGACGAAAAGACGAGAGAAGAAAGAAAGGAGCAACACATGCTAACCTCCCTAATCACCTATAAATACCCTCCTAATGATACATTAGGAGGTGTTGACTATCTTGATAAAATAGTTCTTCCACATTTAATTTCATGTCATTTACTTAATTGTCATTTAAATTTCTTGCCTTGCACCTTTAATTTGTAAGCTCTTTAATTCTTGTTTTTACTTTTAATTGTTGAATCTTATTTTTAATCAAGTTTTATTTTAATCTCTCATTCTACCTTTCTTGTTTTGCTTAATCTTTATGCTTATTTGCTTATTGTCATGCTTATTTGATTGTTTCTTATGTTTTTATGTGTTTGATTGTGTTAGCTTATTGATTTTATAGCTTATAGTGTTTTAGTGCTTATTGTGTTAATTTTCTTATTTTTAATTAAGTGCTTATTAGTTAATTTTAATAAAAAGTTGTTTTTAAATATTTTTATTATTTAGTATTTTAAAAGTTTTTAAATTTGGGCTTATTTGCTTTTTCTTAAAATTGATTTGGTTAAGTTTTTAGTTAAGTGATTATTTGTATTTTGCTTATTTTTTGTCTTGCTTATTTTTTTCATCTTTATGATATCTGGTTTTCATAAACCCCAATATTCCGGATAAGCTGTCTCATCTAGTATTCCGGATAGTGGTCCAAAGTGAATTCCGGATAAGGATTTAACCTACATTCCGGATATGGTCCCTAATACGTATTCCGGATAAAGGCAATAACATACATTCCGGATAAGTGATAAGACACTTATTCCGGATGGTGTTCACTTGTAGGATTCAGGATAAGAATCATTTTTATTTATTTATTCCGTACAAGCCAAATCATTCCGTATAAGAGCCATATAAACACAGTATTCCGTTTAACTAGTAAATTTGACCTACATGCAAGCTAGCTAGCTTCTATCTCTCCGGATAAGCAAAAGCAAACATTCCGCATAAATATAACCAAATTGACCTACATGCATGCCTAGGTGCTTCCCTAGTTTCCCACCAAATCTAGCTGCTAGCCTGGTAGCTTGAGCTAGCTGCCTGCTAGCTTGTTTATTAATTAATATTGTTCCGTAATCGTTTAGTTTTATCTGAAAGTTGTTCCGATTTTAATTTTGAAAGTTACGTATTTTTAGTTGAATTTTTCGTCTAATTTTAAAATTAATATGTTTTTCGTAAAGTTCAACTTTTATCTTTTATTTAGTACCTGCTTTAGGTTTTGCCTCGTATAGCTTTAATGTACCATCTTAGTTTTATTCTCTCCTTTTTCATTAAGTAAACTTTATTTTCGAGTCGATAGTTAATTTTTTCGTTTAGTTTTATTTTTATTAATTGTTTCGTTCTCATATTTGTTTTTAATATCATTTCTTTATTAATTGTCATTCGTTTTAATTTTAGTTTATTCCTTTTATATTTTTTCATTTCCTTTTAAAGTTTAATTTTTATCTTTAGTTAGTTTTAGACAACGACACCTTTTCTTCTATTCACCAAAGACGACTGAGTCGCACTTTCAACCTTAATCAATTCGAATTGAATCGAGACGAACAAATTTTCATACTTGGCTAAAACCTTTGTATTAAATGGCGCCGCTGCGGCTCTTTTCGTAAAGATTAACGGTATTCTGTGAGCGACGCGTTGAATTTTGGGATCCGTTCACTCGTGAACGTTATTTTTCTTGCTTAAAATTTTTCAAAAAGTCCATAGAAATTAAAAATTTTCAAAAATACAAAAACATTAAAAAACTTATAAAAAGCATTTTTTTTAAAGTTTGGCACCAAAAAGATTTTATTTTTCCTAGTCAATATATATTCTCTATTTCTTTGGTATCTTTTTCTTTTTCTTTTGCAGGTGTATGCGTACTAGATCTTCATCTTATTCAGAGCCCGAGACTCGTGAAGATTTAGATATGGCTGGTGTGCACAAAAACAATAATCCACCTCACCTCAACATGAATAACAACAACAATGTTCCCCCACCCGATCTTCGAACGATGGAGGAGCTTTGTCAACCCACAATGAATGGACGAGGAGGACCGATTGCGCTGATGCAAATCACGGCTTCAGAGTTTTCGTTGAAGCATCACATGATCCAACAAGTTCAAAACACTTGTCCATTTCGCGGATTTCCGGATGATGATGCCAACAAACATCTCGACAAATTCATTACCGTTACTTAAACCATGAAGTTGCCCGGGGTTACTATGGATTTTCTCCGCCTTCACCTATTTCCACACACCTTATACCACCATGCCGAAAAATGGTTTGATCGTCTTCCGAAGAATTCAATTCATACTTGGGATGAGATGACTCAACGCTTTTTGTCGCGCTACTTTCCACCATCCATGGTCACGAGCCTTCGGAATCAAATCAGTGGTTTTACACAAAAACCTTATGAATCACATTTTGATGCTTGGGAACGATATAATGTTTTGATCGATCGATGTCCAAACCACAACATGCTCCCCGTCACCTTAATCGATAGTTTCTACAACGGTTTAACTTTTCGAGATCTTGATACGATTAATGCAGCCGTCGGTGGCACATTTATGAAAAGAAGACCTGAGGAGTGTAGAGAGCTTATCGAGAACATGACTAATCATCACAAAAATTGGGAATCATCCGCATCTTCAAGGAATAACCCGAGAGTCAATGTTTCTTCTACTTCTTCAAACCATGATATGACCGAATTGACCCGTGCAATGATCAAAATGAGCAAAAATATGCAACTCTTGGCTACAAATCAACAACAACAAGTTAAAGCTGTAGCACTTTCTTGTGAGATTTGCGGCGGTCCTCATTCATACACTAATTTTCCTTCTACTCATGACAATCCGAAAAACGTGTATGCGGCTCATGGTACCTATTCAACGGAAAGCTATCAAGCCCGACCTCAAGGTGATCGTAACTTGCTATGTTACCGTTCTAACAACTTTCTTTCACCCGGTTTTTCTCCTCAAAACCACAACCCCAACAACTACAATAGACGTATCCCAAACCCACCTCGAGCTTCTAATCCTTATTACCCACCCGCTCAACAAGCACCACCCATTAATCAAGATGTTGAAACTTTCATGAAGACCCAAGGAGAGCTAGTTAAGAATCTTCAAAGCCAAATCATCAATTTGAAAGGAGATATCACTAAGCAAGGGAATGATATTAGAACCGAGCTTCGACATGATATGCAAACCTCCTTCAGCAATCAAACGAATGATTTGAAGAATATGATGGCTAGTTTCTTTCAAGGTAATCAACCCTCTACTTCGGGCTCTCTTCCTTCAAATACCATCACCAATCCGAGAGCGAATGTGAGTTCTATAACTACACGCAGTGGCGCAACCTTAGTAGGACCATCTATCCCTCCCCCGGTTACTCCATCTACACCTCCTCCACCACCATTTATCCATCCTACTCCCACTCCTAGTATTAGTTCTCCATTATCGTCTCCACCTCTTACTGAAGAAGTTCCCAAGAAGAACCCTTCACCAACCACACCTTCCACCTTTAAACCTTCAACATCTCAACCTTTACCTGCTACACCTACACCACCTAAACCCAATATCCATTATCCTTCTCGCTTAGACAAGTGTCAATTTCTCACCAAGGATGATATTCAAGTGTCCAACTTTTTGAAGAATATTTCGGGAGTGACCATCACCTTTAGCCTTGTTGAAGCTCTAGCCCAAATGCCTAAATTTGTTAAGATGTTTAGGGAATTGATTAATAAGAAGTAGAAGATGGCCGATTTTGTTTATACTCGATTGAATGAGAATTGTTCTGCAATCCTTCTTAATGAACTTCCGGAAAAACTTGGAGATCCTGGTTGTTTTGTGTTACCATGTACTTTTAACCAAACCAAAGAATTTACTGCCTTAGCCGATCTCGGGGCAAGTATAAATCTGATGCCTTTAAGTGTTTGGAAAACACTATCATTACCCGACCTTACTCCAACAAAGATGATTCTTGAGCTAGCAAATGGAACTCTCACTTACCCCGTTGGTATTTCTGAAGATTTATTTATTAAAGTTGGTACCTTCACTTTTCCGGTCGACTTTGTTGTTGTTGATTATGAAATGGACCCTCGTATTCCGTTAATACTTGGTTGGTCATTCTTGAGAACCGGAAAAGCTTTAGTTGATGTTCCCGAAGGTAAACTCATTCTAAGAGTCGGGAATGATGCACAAGTGTTTAAAATGAGGACGATCACAACCAAATCCAATGGAAGAGAATCAGCGAATATGAATAATGTGCTTGTGATTTTGTTGTCTACAACAATCCTCTTTTCGATTCTTGCTATGATAATCCACTGTTCTAAGATTACGTGGATGATTCTCTCTCCAATTTAGATCCCCCGCCAATTTATGAGTCTCCACCAACCTATGATGACTATAATGACGATTCTAGTTCTGATATGGATGATTTTGATGATTTTTCTTCTGAGTATAAAGACATGCCAACATATGATGATTTTGATGATGTCGATACTCTTTCGAGTGATTCTTCACATGATGACCTTGTTCCTACTTTTGATGACCTTGATCCTACTTTGGATGACTACTCATTTGAGGAAGACTTTGCTACTTTTCTCAACACTTACTTCCCAAATGAGAATGATTCTCCTCCTTTGGACTTTGATTTTGGTCTTTATCCTCCTTCGGATATTAAGAAACCCGTTTCAAAGGAGAAGAAACCGGACGACACTAACATCCGCAGTACCTATGTTTTGACACCTCTTTATCCACCTTCTAAGGATGAGATTGTCAGATTTATGAGCGGATCTTCTTCAAGGTCTATTGAGCCTGATTGTTATTTTCCCCTAAAGGAAAAGGTGTTCGATCCCGGTATTGAAATTTTTAAGCCATCTCAGTATCCATCTGATGAAATAAAAGGAAAGATTTTTGGAACTTATGGAGATATGCTTGCACTTCATCACACTCTCTACCACCGTGCTCAATCTTTGCTTAAGGGAACCTTACCTACTCTTCTTCGGCTTGCCTTGTTCGCCTTAAGCTTGTGCTACTTGATGGATGAAAACTATGTAATTAATCCTGGTGGATGTGTTTCAAGTTTCTTCCCATGCTAATCAAGGTCGAGTCAGGCTCACGACTCGGTTAACAAAAACAAGCGCTTCTCGGGAGGCAACCCGCAATATCTATCCTTTTTCTTTTGTTTTTATAATAAGTGTAGGGGAGACCCTAGTATTGTTTGTTGCTTATGTCTTATCATGTGCAGGGATTCGAGCTATCAAAGATCCATTCTTGATGACTTTTGACAACCCGTGATTCCATGTACCCGTCTTCCCGGTTCCATCCTATACTCTTTTGATTCATTATTTTATCATTTCTGATTGAAATAGGAATCACTTTAGTTGTCTCTTCCTTATCAATATTTAAATAACGTGCACAATGTCATAAGTGTAGGGGAGATTACTCCCACATGCTTCAACATTGAGGACAATGTTTATATTAAATGTAGGGGGGACTTCTATCGAAGTTAAGTGGGCTTTTCCTTGTATTTGTCCTCGTTTTAACCAGAAACTTGATTTTTCGACATTTTTCAAAAATTTTGATCTATTTTGTCCTTGTAGTTTTTCCTTTGTTATAGTTTTTTATTACGTTGCTAGAATAAATTTTAATAAAGTGGTTTTAATTTTTAACCATTGTGAATCTTTTGACTCAACCCGAGTTTACTTATCTAAGTTTACTCTAGCTAGTATCCTTAACGTGTTTAAGTCAAGTTTTGCTAGGCTTTTATATAGGGAACTTTAAAACGCGAAAGTCTTAACTCTCACGGGTTAAGAACAAGAACTTTTCCCAAGTTCCTATAATTGATCCTAGAAAGTCGTTTATCAAGGGAACTTGAAAACGCAAATTCTAAACTTGAAAAAAGTCTAAGAAGATGCAAGATCCTATAGATGACTTGAAAACCCAAAACATTGATTTAATAGGCTAAGCATCCACGAGTCTCATTCCTTGAGATTTTAAATTGTGGAGAACGAGAGATGATAGAGTCAATAATAAGTTTGGTATTCTTTCATGAATTTATCTGAGTTGATTATAAGCTTTTTCTCCCATCGCTTGCTAATAAATTTATTTGCAATAAATAAGGTTGTACGATTTGCAAAGTTACTTAGCTTCTAGCACAAGATCGTTTAAAAGTTTCTCGGTATTAATTAGAGTTCATAGCTGTCACACCCCACCATGGCGGAATATGGGGCGCGACGTATGGATATCATCACAACAATAGTGTGTCTATAGAGAGAACTATATGAAATAAGAAATGTCATAAAATGGAGACACAAAGTCATGACAATATCTCATCAAACTCAGGAGTCTAGGTAAGTAGGTAACAGTCCTACCGCTTACCCAAGACAAATAAATAACACTAACAATCACATATAGGTGCCAACAATATCACTACGAAACAATCAGAAAGAAAATAAACTAAGAAGGAAACGGGGATTCTCCTTCTATATGCATTCCTAAGCTTCTCCAATCCTAGCCACTTATGTTCTCATGCTTAACCATAGTATCACCTGAAAGAGACACTAAAACACGTCAACATAAAGTTGGTGAGAGTCATAGGTTTAGACTCCAACACAAAACAAGTCATAACCTGTGAATACCATAAACCAATAAACATATGGACAATGCGCTACAATTATGTACTAACAACTAGCATTCAAGTTCAATCAATCATCACAAATCCAAGGCATCACGCCTTACCAACAATCACAATTCCAAGGCATTACGCCTTACCAACAATCAAATTCCAAGGCATCACGCCTTACCAACAACCACAATTTCCAA
Organism: Glebionis coronaria; assembly: GCA_025667525.1. Taxonomy (NCBI): domain Eukaryota; kingdom Viridiplantae; phylum Streptophyta; class Magnoliopsida; order Asterales; family Asteraceae; genus Glebionis; species Glebionis coronaria. The sequence goes on along the minus strand of CM046881.1, from coordinate 268,337,237 downwards.
GGCATCACGCCTTACCAAACACCATAATTTACAAGGCATCACGCCTTAGCAAATACCATGGTACCATAGGCGCCCATACACCTATGTACCTTTCTGATCCAAATCATACACAAACAAGAATCACATAGCAGTTAATCACATAATGTACACACAAGTGGATCTCAAACCTTAAAAACATTCACAGCATTAATTTGGAAAATAACTCAACACAGTGTCTCTTCCATCCCATCTGGAAGTCAAAACCAATAATAAACATGGGACTATGAAACTCACCTGATAGCTTCTTCACAAGTCCTCGCACTAGCAACAAGCTAACAAACCAAAAACACGAAATCAATACACGAACCAATCACTAAGATGGCTCATCAACCTATGATGGACATCTAGTCTATTCCCGTATAATTACCTCATTGTTAAGCTCTAATCACCCCATTACCCTTCCTTAACAAGTCCTTAACTTGGTTAAGTTTAATAACTATCCCGTTCATATTTTACCCAAAACAGTCCTAGTTTTTAGGTCTCAAAACTTTAAGTCAAACGTCCACTTAAACATACCCATGGTTTCTGTAAAAGGAATATTCATACCCTTACGTATGTTGGCTAACATCTCCCACTTGACCTAACCTTAAAGCTACTGTTAAGGCCCCGATGTACATATATCTACTTTTGTCATTCCAGATTTCCTGATTTTAAACGTACTAAAAGTTTATTACCATTAAGGGGTCTTACCCTAAACCACAACCTTAGCCCAAGTGCAGATACTTATTAAAATATATAAACCATCTCTCATGTTCGTGAGAAGATCCGAATGCAACCCTAAGTACCCCAAACAACCCAAAACTTAAAAAGAAAACAGGCTGAATTCAAAACTGTTTTGACCTCCGACTGTTGTAACCTGTTTTTGACCCACTTCCCGACCTCCAATTTAGTTCTAGTTTCTTGCATTGGAAAGCCACTTCAAATAACTTTCCAGGAGTACTTGGATCGTAAAATAAGAGTTTATAGAACTCCCTATATGATCAAAACAATGACCCAAAATTCTGCCCAGTTTTTAAAAACGGGTTTAACAAAATCAACCTCATTAATTAACCCTAATCCCTCTAATTACAAGCCCTAATTTATGTAATCATCATGTTATGATTAATATAACATTAATTTACTGTTTTTATGATAAACCCTAACCTAAATCCATCATAAGATGATTAAAGAAAACATAAAAACAATTTAATTAAAAAGGGTTATAAAGATTTACCTTTGATTTATGAAAAACCAAGATTTTTATGAAAACCCTAATTCCTCCCTTGTATATTTCGACTCCTTATTGATCTCCAGGGATTTTATGAAGTGTTTTGATAAATAGAAACCTTATATAATTAATCCTAACCAGTCCTAGCCCAAATACAAAAGCCCGGTTCCCTTTTTCCCTTTTTTCCCCTTTTCTTTTCTTTTTTTCACATAACTGACCTATACCCATTTAATTTCGTTTTTTTTCCTTTTTATTATTAATATTTGTATTAATAATATTACCTTAATTTTCATTAATTTATTTCAGCTCCTAAAGCCTCCAAAACCTCAAAACCGTAGAAATAGTCAAATTTACGCGTTTTACCGTAAAAGACGTAAAATATACACTTTTAAAAAAAATCTCAAATTTTGAAATAAACTTTATAACTAAGTCCTAAATGAATTAAAACCATCCCGAAAAATATTCATATGACTAATTACCTCATCCGAGACCTCCAAAAGCTAAACCGTAAATCCTAAAAAAAAAAAATACTATTACTATAATACTTATACGTATACGTAAACACCAAAATATCACCATTTCATTTCATAGTCACTAAATTCGAGCTCATGAACATGAAATAACCGTTCCTCGATTTACTTATGAGTACTCTATACTCATAAACGATAACCACACCAACCTCGTTCACACAAAATAAACACGTAAACACACAAATCAAGTAATCACACATAAAATAACCTAAAAATAAGACCAAGTGACGAACCTCAAAACCACGGTTGTCACATCACTCCCTCCTAATAGAAATCTCGTCCCGAGATTTACTACTTAGGATCAAACACACAAACAACAAATCACGCGAGGATACTTGTTCTAAACGAACTCCTCTCATTTCCATGTGAACTTTAGTTCAAGTCTCAAATTACCACATATACTAACCAACAATATTTAAATTTATTGCCAAACTCTTGACCTCATAGTCAATAAATCTCACAAATGACTCTTTGATAAAATAAAGACTCTTATTAACACAAGTCCCGAATAACCGTACAGGAAAAATGCATTCTCAAACAACCTTTACCAATCCCAATACATGAAATGTATCATGTATACAACTTATTCTCCCAGGTAATTCTATGCTCATATGCTACTGGTCCGATATTTCCAAAGATCATAAATGGACCTCCAAAATTATACGTCAACTCTTCCATTTTATCAAAACATACCACCCGTTACTATGGGTGAAACTTCATACACAACTTTGTCACTAACTCTAGTGGTTTCCTCCATCTCTACATAGCATCCCTTGCTACTCTCATCCCGTCCACAAACACCATTACCACATTAGTAGCATGCTTTTTGCTTTATTCTACTCATTAGGCTCTACCAAAGTTCTACCTTCGATTCCTATCTTGGCTTATTTCATTTATGCTTCGCTTCTATACACACTTCCTTCTTCCTCCTTAACTCATGCCATACATCACGATGTGATGCTTCCCATCGTTTCTTCCCTTTCCATAATCCCTCATAAGGCATTCCATACATATCGGGCTAACTTTTACGTAAAACCCTCTATTCCATCACATCCGTACGCAATCCTTCCAACTTCTCAACTACGTGACTTCTCATTCCTCTTGAAATGTGAGATGAATTAGTCTGTCTATCGACTATCACCCAACTCTCGTCGTACTTATTCCTCCACCGCATTATGTATCCCTTCCACCAACTTTGTCCTTACATCGCCCTTTCTAAGCTACTCCTAACTATGTAGGAAGTATAGTCTACGTCCCTTTTCTTCATATGATTGTCCAAGCCACGCAACATACATGTTGACGCTTTCTCTGCTTTAGACAACTCAACTCGTGCAACCTATATCCTTTATCCAAACCGCCCTAATACGTCATCCCTATAGTTCAAGTTCGTCTTAGTTTTGCCACATCCTTCTTATTCCATGTCTCATCGACCATGCTTGCCTTTCCCAGATGGTACTTGGCCATGCAATTTTCTTTCGTCACTTAACTCCACCCACCACCTTTGCCAAATGTTCAATCAAGGTGATTGAATATGTGTTGGAGACGTTCATGATCCGAATAGATCATTCTCTACGTCTCGTACCCCAAATGCCTCTAGCATTCTAGGCAGATATAACAATCCAGCTCCACTAACTAAGTCTATCCAGTTCTTCCAAATCTTCAGTTCCTGCAACGTATAAGCAATCGCCTTTCTTTGTCATCCTCGTACGCATCCAAATCCTTGCTCCACGTATCGTCATGCTTCGCGAATTCATCCAGTCCTTCCGATAATGCCAAGATCTGCTCATTATCCAATCCACCTCTTCATCCTCCAAAATGCTTCCTCATCCTTCTTCACTTCGCCCCTTGTTGGTTCCATGATATGCCATCATCTCTAACTACTCATCATGGTAGACTTAATACTAAAACTCACACTTTGAAAATCTCACGTATACTTCCACTCCACAACCAACACATACTTCGCCTCACTCTCCTTCTTAGACTTTGAGTAGATCAAGATGTCATCGATACTCCCGATGACAACTCATTTATATACGTTCATGCACACTCGCTTCGTTGTCTCCATGAAATCCGCTAGTGCTTGGCGAAGCCAAATGCATAACCGTAAACCCAAAGCGTTCATACAACATCCTTAGCAGTTTCAACTATGTCCTCCTTGCACCCTCTCTTAGCGGCAATACGAATAAATACCTACCTCGTTCTACTTGCAAAATTCTACACGCATTTTAAAAGACCAATGCTTCCTCTCATCAGACCACTCAACCACTTTCCACATCCAATTTACTACTAAGCAACTCAACATTTATCCGGCATTCCCTGCAATTTCTAACAGCTCTTGTTTTTAAATCACTCCATCAACGATTTGCCTTGGAAAGGCACTAACTACAACTCTTCTCACCTCCCCTACTTGCTCTATTTATGGTTCTACCTCACCGTAATAGGCAAACCTACTAAATTTCAGGAAATTTTCGGAAAACTTACATACCCTACGAACAATCATAAATACCTTTGAGGTATTGTATCCCCTTCCAACACCCTCTATGGCGCGTTACTTGTGCTAGTATCCCACAAATCTCTATTTATCTCCTTGGTACTCCTAAGAGACCTCATGACCACCTTAGTTCGTCTACGAACTCCTTTCCTCCCCACTAAGGGCATTCCGACCATTCTCTCATGGTCACCTACTTAAGCGTGTAGGCGCGACCAAGTCTTTCATATGACTACCTCAACGCTCCCGAACAATACGAAACCAAAACTACATCCTGAATCCATCAGATACGATCAACAAATCAAACCAACGGATAACTAACGACATTTCACGTGCACCAGTTAAAAAAAGTCAAAACCATGAGACTCGAAAGAAAACTCAAACCCAAAACATGTATCAATTCAAAATGACCCATGACAACGAAAAATAATCCAAGAAACACCCAATGGCAACCAAACAGATTACGCCCTGCGACATATTATTTAAACCGTGCAAAAGATCGACTTTTCCAAAAGAATATATATCTTTTTTTTTATTATTACCTCTCACATCCATGTGACTCAAACAATATACCAACAACCTTCTAGGCGATCTCAAAACTCAGCCCAAAGACTAGGTATCCCGTGCACCCCAAATAAAAATAAACTACTATTCAAAACTCAAACTTGAACCCGACACTTGTACAACAATTCCGACCAGTCCATTGACCTCTCATGACTATACTTTCTGAATATTTGAAAAGTACGTTCCGAGTACATAATTTTTGGCTTTTGAATCACTCAAAAAACTCTAAAAAAACGAACAAGTTATGACCAAACAGTTTTATACTAGTTGTTTTTTAAAAAACCTAGAGACTAAACTTAGTGATTAATGTAATCCTTTTAAATGACAGATATAATTGTATGTGTAACCTTCATAAACTCAATTTAACCTTGTATTAATAATTATAAATGACGCGAATCGGTTAAACCCAATTATATAAACTATGTAAGTAGAAAGAAATTTTACTTCGCTTTATTTTAAAGAAAGTCCTTTAGAATTTGAAATATATAAGTGTTGATTACAAAGAAATCTTATGTTACATCTTGTTTCAAACACGACTCCAACACCTTACCCTTATTTACCGAATACAACCAACCATCTAACTCATATATACCGACCAAAAGAAATGCAAGACCCAACACAAAAGATTTCATTATCTCAAAAGAAATCCCAAGTTATTTCAGTAGACTTGAAACCAAAAACACCATTTTAAAACGTACACGTGAAATACGAGACTCAAAGAATACGCTACAAGACACACTTCAAAAGATTCAAAACGTCGGTGGAACTCCAACAAACTCCAGCATCATAAAACACGACAAACACGAGGTACGTTCAAGTTATAATAACTAGTGAACGACCATATACCATAACCCAACACGTAGTAGTATATATACATCCGCATATATATACCTATCGAATCTCCCAAACATACTCGTTATCATACATGTCAAGTCAATCAATCGCTTTATACGCTCGTTTTTTCATACGAGTAATCACCATCTAACCGTGCCACAACAAGGCAATAAAGCCCACCTCCAAAACCAAACCATATCGTGTGACCCCATAATCACACAACACCACTATAATCCCAAAACATATAACACAAAAAGAACAATAGCCATATCATAGGCAGCCATTACATAAACCCATATATATACGTATACCCAAATTCTACATCTCATCATATACAAGCATGTATTAACCCTCTTTCATGCAATCATACTTGAGAACCCATTGAAGTTGTGGTACTTGTATAAATATGTTGGCCACCATACTTATACAATTACCCTTTCCCCAATGCACTCCCTCCTACGATGACACTTATAAGAATCAATACAACATATAACACAAAAATCCATCTACTCACATAAGCTCATCACCACATAAACAATAAAGTCCAAAACTCCATCTACTAAAATAACATAGTAATACTCTTGAAATACGTAAATCCATAGTCTAGCTAAAACAGCATAGACTAAGTCCAAAACGAAAACATAATCAGTTATAAGTCATGTCGCCCGTAAGAGTGGAAACAACTTAAAATCCTTCCTATCCACCTACTCCTAGTAACTCGAACCACCACACGATTCTTAGGGGACATGACTTAAACATCAAAAGAAAATAACATACATCAGGTATGTAAAATAACTCGATAAAAGATAGAATCTACCTTGTACTAAATTATGTACTATAATGTACAATTTAAGCAAAATACTACAGTGACTAGCGTGGACGATTATGGTTCAACCCGCACTAGTCACAAACCCGAAAAGAAAATAACATGTGACTAAGTATGAAAATACTACGGTTCAATTCATACTAGTCAAAACATCGCAATAAATAACATCCAAACACATCAATTAATATAAAATGCACACATACTCCTATGACGCCTATATGCAGGGACCCTTAAGCTATAGACTAGGCTAGGCGACTAGGCAACCTAATTCTCTATAACCATTGTCTCTGATACCATTCTGTCACACCCCACCATGGCGGAATATGGGGCGAGACGTATGGATATCATCACAACAATAGTGTGTCTATAGAGAGAACTATATGAAATAAGAAATGTCATAAAATGGAGACACAAAGTGATGACAATATCTCATCAAACTCAGGAGTCTAGGTAAGTAGGTAACAGTCCTACCGCTTACCCAAGACAAATAAATAACACTAACAATCACATATAGGTGCCAACAATATCACTACGAAACAATCAGAAAGAAAATAAACTAAGAAGGAAACGGGGATTCTCCTTCTATATGCATTCCTAAGCTTCTCCAATCCTAGCCACTTATGTTATCATGCTTAACCATAGTATCACCTGAAAGAGACACTAAAACACGTCAACATAAAGTTGGTGAGAGTCATAGGTTTAGACTCCAACACAAAACAAGTCATAAGCTGTGCATACCATAAACCAATAAACATATGGACAATGCGCTACAATTATGTACTAACAACTAGCATTCAAGTTCAATCAATCATCACAAATCCAAGGCATCACGCCTTACCAACAATCACAATTCCAAGGCATTACGCCTTACCAACAATCAAATTCCAAGGCATCACGCCTTACCAACAACCACAATTTCCAAGGCATCACGCCTTACCAAACACCATAATTTACAAGGCATCACGCCTTACCAAATACCATGGTACCATAGGCGCCCATACACCTATGTACCTTTCCGATCCAAATCATACACAAACAAGAATCACATAGCAGTTAATCACATAATGTACACACAAGTCCATCTCAAACCTTAAAAACATTCACAGCATTAATTTAGAAAATAACTCAACACAGTGTCTCTTCCATCCCATCTGGAAGTCAAAACCAATAATAAATATGGAGTATGAAACTCACCTGATAGCTTCTTCACAAGTCCTCGTACTAGCAACAAGCTAACAAACCAAAAACACGAAATCAATACACGAACCAATCACTAAGATGGCTCATCAACCTATGATGGACATCTAGTCTATTCCCGTATAATTATCTCATTGTTAAGCTCTAATCACCCCATTACCCTTCCTTAACAAGTCCTTAACTTGGTTAAGTTTAATAACTATCCCGTTCATATTTTACCCAAAACAGTCCCAGTTTTTAGGTCTCAAAACTTTAAGTCAAACGTCCACTTAAACATATCCATGGTTTCTGTAAAAGGAATATCCATACCCTTACGTATGTTTTCTAACACCTCCCACTTGACCTAACCTTAAAGCTACTGTTAAGGCCCCGATATACATATATCTACTTTTGTCATTCCAGATTTCTTGATTTTACACGTACTAAAAGTTTGTTACCATTAAGGGGTCTTACCCTAAACCACAACCTTAGCCCAAGTGCAGATACTTATTACAATATATAAACCATCTCTCATGTTCGTGAGAAGATCCCAATACAACCCTAAGTACCCCAAACAACCCAAAACTTAAAAAGAAAACAGGCTGAATTCAAAACTGTTTTGATCTCTGACTGTTGTAACCTGTTTTTGACCCACTTCCCGACCTCCAATTTAGTTCTAGTTTCTTGCATTGGAAAGCCACTTCAAATACCTTTCCAAGAGTACTTGTATCGTAAAATAAGAGTTTATAGAACTCCCTATATGATCAAAACAATGACCCAAAATTCTGCCCAGTTTTTAAAAACGGGTTTAACAAAATCAACCTCATTAATTAACCCTAATCCCTCTAATTACAAGCCCTAATTTATGTAATCATCATGTTATGATTAATATAACATTAATTTACTGTTTTTATAATAAAACCTAGCCTAAATCCATCATAAGATGATTAAAGAAAACATAAAAACAATTTAATTAAAAAGGGTTATAAAGATTTACCTTTGATTTATGAAAAACCAAGATTTTTATGAAAACCCTAATTCCTCCCTTGTATATTTCGACTCCTTATTGATCTCCAGGGATTTTATGAAGTGTTTTGATAAATAAAAACCTTATATAATTAATCCTAACCAGTCCTAGCCCAAATACAAAAGCCCGGTTCCCTTTTTCCCTTTTTGCCCATTTTCTTTTCTTTTTTTCACATAACTGACCTATACCCATTTAATTTCGTTTTTTTTCCTTTTTATTATTAATATTTGTATTAATAATATTACCTTAATTTTCCTTAATTTATTTCAGCTCCTAAAGCCTCCAAAACCTCAAAACCGTAAAACTAGTCAAATTTACGCGTTTTACCGTAAAAGACGTAAAATATACACTTTTAAAAAAAATCTCAAATTTTGAAATAAACTTTATAACTAAGTCCTAAATGACTTAAAACCATCCCGAAAAATATTCATATGACTAATTACCTCATCCGAGACCTCCAAAAGCTAAACCGTAAATCCTAAAAAAAATATACTATTACTATAATACTTATACGTATACGTAAACACCAAAATATCACCATTTCATTTCATAGTCACTAAATGTGAGCTCATGAACATGAAATAATCGTTCCTCGATTTACTTATGAGTACTCTATACTCATAAACGATAACCACACCAACCTCGTTCACACAAAATAAACACGTAAACACACAAATCAAGTAATCACACATAAAATAACCTAAAAATAAGACCAAGTGACGAACCTCAAAACCACGGTTGTCACAATAGCCAAGGCATAACTTATTGAAGCGGGATGCGAAGATTGGCGATTCCGAAAAGGCCCTAACGATGCATGAGGGCTACATTTTGTTGCTAAAGATCCCAAGTGATGTGAAGAATCATTTATCAAAAATCAATATGAAGGATCGAGACACACGACGAAATGCAAATACTCCCGTAAAGATCATGAAGAAGTCTATCCAAAAAGGCCCTAACAAGGTATGAGGATAAATAGATCCAAGTGCTAAAAGGAGGCGGATCGTTGTATATCAAAATCCCAAATAAAGATTGGAGAAAAATGAAGAAGTCGTGGTCCAAGTATGAAGAATCTCTCAAAACTTCAAGTGAAGAAGTTCCTATTGAAGAGAAGACCATAATTTCAAGAACGTCTCTCAAGATTCTAAGTATGAAGTCGCTGCCAAATATCGGTCGGAGAAAGGTCTCAAATCGTGAAGCGAGTTATGCCAAGATATGAACTTTATGAGGTCCCGAGAAACATTTTTAAAAGATTTTGTCCTTTAGCTAACTATTGATTAAATCGTCCTACTTTATTTTCAGCCTAAATAACTATCGAAATAAGTCAACAATGCATCCAAGTGATCATTTAAGACAACAATAAAATATAAGAGATACACCTAGTAATAAGGGAGACTAAGTAAATAATTGGCCCACATGAGTTTGTGATAGTTTGCTAACTTATAATAACAATGATCTCGTTTTTAAGCTTGGTATGAGGAACGTGAAACTTGAGGGTGATGAACATTCATGACATTTCTAAAATCCTAATGTAAGTCTTTTATCTCTTTACTTGATTTCTTCCTTTGAATATTTGATAATTGTCTATGTCTTGTGTTTAATAAAGGCCAAGGTGGATTGATTATGATGAAAAATGTAAAACATGCTTTGTAATTAATGTATTGCATGAGGACATTGCAATGGTCAAGTGTAGGGGATTTAATAAGTGTGAAAACACTTATCCTTTTACCACTTAGTTATAATAATAACCAAGGCAAAACGTGTATTTTATGTCATAAATGTCAGAATTATGCGTGGTTTGTGTTTTTTTTGTGATTTAGGATCAAAATGTGAAAAGGGAAGAAAATACGGGCTTTCACGGGCTTTTATCGAAGAAAAAGACAAAAGACGAAATCGAAAGTTCAAGAGTGCAAAAAGAACGGAAGTCCAAGGCCTATTCTGAAGATTTACCGAAGAAAAAGTCTAAAGACGGAAGTTTAATGAAGTCGAAGAACTCAAGTCTAATAAATGAAGAAATTATAAGACGAGTTCAATTAATCCCGAGACAAAGTCGAAAAAGTCGAAGAATTTAGAAGACGAAAAGACGAGAGAAGAAAGAAAGGATCAACACATGCTAACCTCCCTAATCACCTATAAATACCCTCCTAATGATACATTAGGAGGTGTTGACTATCTTGACAAAATATTTCTTCCACATTTAATTTCATGTCATTTACTTAATTGTCATTTAAATTCCTTGCCTTGCACCTTTAATTTGTAAGCTCTTTAATTTTTGTTTTTACTTTTAATTGTTGAATCTTATTTTTAATCAAGTTTTATTTTAATATCTCATTCTACCTTTCTTATTTTGCTTAATCTTTATGCTTATTTGCTTATTGTCATGCTTATTTGATTGTTTCTTATGTTTTTATGTGTTTGATTGTGTTAGCTTATTGATTTTATAGCTTATAGTGTTTTAGTGCTTATTGTGTTAATTTTCTTATTTTTAATTAAGTGCTTATTAGTTAATTTTTATAAAAACTTGTTTTTAAATATTTTTATTATTTAGTATTTTTAAAAGTTTTTAAATTTTGGCTTATTTGCGTTTTCTTAAAATTGATTTGGCTATGTTTTTAGTTAAGTGCTTATTTGTATTTTGCTTATTTTTGGTCTTGCTTATTTTTTTCATCTTTATGATATCCGGGTTTTTATAAACCCCAATATTCTGGATAAGCTGTCTCATCTAGTATTACAGATAGTGGTCCTAAGTGAATTCCGGATAAGGATTTAACCTACATTCTGGATATGGTCCCTAATACGTATTCCGGATAAAGGCAATAACATACATTCCGGATAAGTGATAAGGCACTTATTCCGGATAGTGTTCACTTGTAGCATTCAGGATAAGAAGCATTTTTTTAATTCCGTACAAGCCAAATCATTCCGTATAAGAGCCATCTAAACATAGTATTCCGTATAACTAATAAATTTGACCTACATGCTGGCTAGCTAGCTTCTATCTTTCTGGATAAGCAAAAGCAAACATTCCGCATAAATATAACCAAATTGAGCTACATGCATGCCTAGGTGCTTCCCTAGTTTCCCGCCAAATCCAGCTGCTAGCCTGGTAGCTTGAGCTAGCTGCTTTCTAGCTTGTTTATTAATTAATATTGTTCCGTAATCGATTACTTTTATCTGAAAGTTGTTCCGATTTTAATTTTGAAAGTTACATATTTTTAGTTAAATTTTTCGTCTAATTTTAAAATTAATATTTTTTCGTAAAGTTCAAATTTTATCTTTTATTTAGTACCCGTTTTAGGTTTTGCCTCGTTTTGCTTTAAAATACCATCTTAGTTTTATTCTCTCTTTTTTCATTAAGTAAACTTTATTTTCGAGTCGATAGTTAATTTCTTCGTTTAGTTTTATTTTTATTAATTGTTTCGTTCTCATATTTGTTTTTAATACCATTTCTTTATTATTTGTCATTCGTTTTAATTTTAGTTTATTCCTTTTATATTTTGTCATTTCCTTTTAAAGTTTTATTTTTATCTTTAATTAGTTTTAGACAACGACACCTTTTCTTTTATTTACCAAAAACGACTGAGTCGCACTTTCAACCTTAATCAATTCGAATTGAATCGAGACGAACAAATTTTCATAATTGGCTAAAACCCTTATATTAGTCAACCATGGTCAAACCCAGACCTTTTGTCCAACCAAGTCCACAAGTCACTAGACCAGCTCCCATTTTTACTAAAGGGACAAATACTCATGGACAAAGACCCTTCCAAAAGACCAACACTTGGTCTAACAGACAATTGGTTCCTGTAGCAAACCCTAATTTCAGCGTTGACAAGAACAATTTTAGCGCTGACAGCAACAAATCGACGCTGACAGGAACATTTCTAACGCTGACAGCTCTAGGTTTGGCATGAAAATTCCACAACAGGCTGGTGTGAGATCTTGTGTTAGACCAAGTAACAATAGGTATTTACAGCCTAAGGTAAAGTGGTCTAAAGCTTCATCTAGTTTGACTTAGAGACCTAAACAAGATCAAAACCTTAATTCTGATGGGATTTCTATGACCAGTAACACATTTCACTATCTTTTAATGGTCATTACTAAACCAATTAGGGTAAACTGGGTGTTCAGGCCACAAAGGGATAAACAAGGGGTTGTTATAAGGACTAAGTTTGTTCTTGTTGAACAACCACATGAATCCAAGTCTGCTCAGGCTTCGGTTCCTAAAGAGAACTAATTTGTTTTCTTTATGTACTGGGCATTCAAAAGCATGTCAACGATCATGGATATTGGGACAGTGAATACTCTAGGCACATGACGGGGAAGGAAGATTATTTGTCATATTTTACCCCCGTTAAAAATGGTGACAAAGTGTACTTTGGAGGAGGATATGGATTAATATCTTGCAAAGGAACTCTTATCACCAACAATTTACGTTTTGAAAATGTTTTTCTGGTAAAAGAACTTGACTGTAATTTGTTTAGTATGTCACAAGTTTGTGATAACAAAAATAAAGTTCTTTTCACTGATACTGAATGCTTGGTTTTGAGTAAAGATTTTAAGATGCCTGATGAGAAGTTTATTGAATATAGAACACCTAGGCATAAGGACATTTATAATGTTAATCTGAATGGGATTAAAATGAATAAAAATTTGTCATGTCTTTATGCTGAAGCTTCAGTAGATGAGAGTAATTTATGGCACAGAAGGTTAAGGCACATAAATTTTAAGAATATTAATAGACTTGTGAGACATGATCTAGTTGATGGTTTGTGATGTTGAGTAAAACTACACCTTTAGGAAAAGGATGCAATAAATAGGGCAAGTAAGCACGACGATTTAGGAAAACCGTGTGTGAATGACCCAATTAAGTTCGTTCTCAAGGAGGCTAGTGTGTTATGTGTGTAATGATATGGATTAATTTGTGATTATATTTGAGAAAAGAAAAATAGAAAAGGGATTAGAAGAGAATGACGGTTATGAAGACGGATTAAACTAAGTCTAAAAAGGCGTACACGTAAAGTCGTAAAAACCACCAAAATTAAAATCTAAACCTAAAAATTTCTAAAAATTACCAAAAATCCCTAATAATATTCTAAGAGTTTACAAAAAATCAAAACTTGCAAAAACATTTTAATTAATTAGATAATGACTTTTTAATGCTAATTAAAGCCCTAAAAATCAAAATTAATTATCAAAAAGCCCTAAACAAGATTTTCAAGTTTGTAAACCTCAAAAATACTCTAATTAAGCTAAAAACTATTTTTCAAAATTTTAAAACCAATTAAAACTATTTTTAAACAATTAAAAACTCCTAAAATAAATTAAATCTTAAATTAATTATAACAAATAATTAAAAGACCTAGAAAATATTTGGAAAGTTGCAAAAATCCTAATTAAGTGTTTAGAACCTAGGAAAAATGTAAAAACCTAGAAAATCAGACTTTTAATTTTTAATAATAAAATAATATTAAAATAATACTAAAAATCCAAAATTTATAAAAAATTCTAAAAACTTGCAAACTAGCTTAATTTAACCTAAATAACTCAGAAATGAAAGTGAAATTACCTAAATACCCCTATTGGGCCTAGAAAATGGGCCAAACCCAAAACAGTCCCTTATTGGGCTTAATTAAGGCCCAATAAGAAAAAGTGCTCAAAATAAGCTCAAAAAGCACAGGTTGACTCAAAATTTGATTTTAAACAACTTTTTCCAAAGGCCCAAAAGCTAAAAATGTGAAATAAGCTAAATTATAATAAGCAGCTTATTCTTAATGGGCTTTTTGGCCCATTAAGCCATAAGCTGATGCCATAAGCTAAAATTTAACACACAACCTTCTTTTGACCTAACAAAGACTTCTGCAAAAAGAAATTTCAAATAAGCCCACTCAATAAGCCAGAAACAAGTCAACAACTTATTCACAAAACGACAAAATAGTCGTTTTTATGATCTAGACCACCTCAGAAGCTGATTCAAGTTGCAAAATGTTTCTTTTGACAAAACTAAGCTTAAAAACCAAAGACCTTTCAAATAAGCACACTCAATAAGCTGGAAAATCAAATAAGCACTTATGTAAAAAGTCAAACAAGTTGGTTTTCTAGTAAAAAGTCAAAGTCAAAGTCTCATAAGCTCCAGTTCACTTAAATGGGTCAAATAATGAAGATCTATTACAAAAAATAAGTTGTTGCAAGTCAGAATAAGCTAGAATAGCTTTTTGATAAGCTGATGACAAAATTGCACTAGCAGGGGCTAGTTTTGTATGTTGAGCAGTGGAAACTTTTTCCACTGCTTGACTATTTTGACTTTTTGTCTTTAGTGACTTTTTTGGAGATTCAGATTTCACAAAGGCACCCAATTGATCTTTGGATCAAAAGGAGTCAATCACAATCAAAATAACACAATCACTAACACCCAATTGATACAGTTTAATCAATTAATCTCCAGACATTGCACAGACATGAACAATAAGCAGTTTAGCATTCAAGAGCAGTTTTAGCACAATTCAGCCAGCCAAATTCAACCAAATGCACACACAAGCTATAATAAACTCCAATAAGCAAGTCTAAACAGGTTTCATGCACTGGTTCAAAGAATTAAGCAAGATTCAAGCAATGAAAGTTACTGATGAACACTAACACATGCAGTTTTCTACTTTTGCTGATGTATTTGACACACAAGCCAATTTCAACACCTCAAATCTTTCAAACAGGTTATGTTAACTTTGTTTAAACCACTTTTATCCCTAAGCATGCATACACACTAAGTGTTCCCAAAATCCTAGGTCAAAACAAGCAGAAACAAGGTCTATATAGCAGATTGATCAATTCAAGTGTTCAAACCCAAAAACTTGCAGCAAAACACTCTCAAACAAAGGTATAGCAGATACAAAGCATAAACAACACTTTCCCTTAACACAAAAACAGATTACAAGCATAAACCAGTAGACCCAAACACCCCTTTAACTTTTTCAAATCAAAATTTTCAAAAGCAAAACAAGATTTCAGGCCAACCAAGCATCAATTAACAATAAAACAAGTCTAATAAACAGATTCAAGCAAGAACAAGCCACAAAATTCACAAGAACAACAGTTTCATACAAATATCACCAAAAATCACAATTTAAGCAGATTTGGAGATTAAGTATGCAAACCTCATGGATGTACATCCACACCCACGAATTTTGAGATTATGTGCTAGCAAAAACAAGCACAAGCTTCCACAAAAGCCTGCTAAGATTGAACAAGGGTTAAGCACAATAACATGAAAAATCAGAAACTTGGGAAAAACTTGATTAATGCAAACTTGTTACCCCACACTTGATTATCCCCAAGTTATAAGCCTCACCACACCTTAACCAACTCAGTTAGGATGCTATGATCAGCCCTATAGCCCAAGAATTCCAAGATTGGAACAAGACTTAGCAAAATATCAAGAAAATGAGGAAAATATGCAAACTTGTGCACACTCCTCTTTTGAAAACAGGTTTTAAACTTCAAAAGCAGTAAACTAAGAACAATAACAAGCAGAATAAAGATGGCACTTGGTCTTTCTTCAAAGCACTTAACTCAAATTCATTAATCAGAAAAAGGATTTACAAGTGTTTGAACAAAGGAAAAACCAAAAGCAGCTGAAAAATGAAGGCCTAAGTGGCTTTATATAGCCTTACAATGAGCTAAGTTACAGCTAAAAACTATAAACCCTAATGGTTGAAGTCCCCAATATGCCCTTGTAGGATTTGAAAACCTTGGACTCATGTGATGTTTTCTTGGACGTTTGCATGAGTTGGCAGGGTTGGAATTTGATCAATGGCCCATAATAAGCTTAAGTTTGAAGCAAGGATGTGGGGAATTGGATTTGCTTTACTGTTTTGTCTTCTTCTCCAAGGGGTAGAAAGCAGGGTAAAACATGTGACAAAGGAATGATGTGGCAAGCTGTTTGTGAGTTTGGTTGTGATTAGGGAGACCCTAATTATAATTCTGGAGGTTACTAGGTGCTAATTACAAACGGATTAAGAAAACCCAAATTTGTTCTTATGATGAATAGTGCATGTTTTGATCCAGATTAAGGTTTGAATGGGATGTTTAGCGCGTGTTTTTGTAACTAATATTAATTAGTTATAATCCTGGTGAGTGGAAGGCTGAGGTGGAGGCAGGGAGTGGTGTGATTGGTGGAAAAGATTGAGTGGGGCACGTGGCAGCTGGTGAGTGGTCTAGGTTACAATGTTGTCTGGCCAGTTTAACACCCCCATGTTTCAAAAACTTGTCAAATCCCTTCCAAACTCTATCAACGCCCACTTTCTTCCTTGTCAACTTTTGCCTTTTTACACTTTTGGCCCAAAAACTTTTGCAAAGTGAAATCAGGGGTAATTCTTGCCATATTTGAATTCTTCAAGGGCTGAATTGGTATTTTCTTCAATGATAATGGTCTAGACTTGCAATATTGATAATTTGGAGGACTGAAATTGCCAAGTCTTGATGATTGAGGGACCATTTTTGCCAAATGTTGAAAGTTGAGGGTCCTTTTTGTAATTTTGGATTTTTCAAAGGACCAAACTTGTCATTTCTTGTACTTTGAAGGACTTCATGATGTATTTGACTTTGTGGATGATATTGGTTGACAATTTAGCTTTGTTGAGGGGCTAAACTTGCCAATTCTTCAAAGTTAAGGGCCCTTTTTGTAATTTTGACAAACTTTAGGGACCAAACTTGTAATTATGAGGATACAAGGGTATAAAGTGTAAATTCTTCATAATTGGAGGACCCTTCTTCATAATTCTTCAAATCTTCAAGGGTTGATCTTGGGAAAGTCTTCACTAGGGCTTGGTTCATTGTGCGGCTTCGTTTCCCGTGTTCGTTTTTGTATGATTCTTGTGATCTTTTGTCATTATCTCAATATCCGTACCTAAAACACACAAGCAACAAACACAAGCATATATTTGGGTATTTTGATGATATTTAATGCATTTTAAGCCCTATTTGGAAGATGAGACTATGTATAAAAGCAGTCTCATCACTCCCCCATACTAAACCATTGCCGTGCCCTCACGCAATGCTAGAATAAAGTATCAAAGCATCTCCAAAATTCATTTTATTCACTTTATTGAACGATAAACTAGCTATACTACTACTATTACTACTACTTGTGTTGTAGACATAATGTATGATTTTCATCGCAAAATGGGACGTTTAGGTTCATAGAACAAGAACACGTGAATGCTACGTTAGAAATAATTTCATCGTCCTTGATTTTCACTTCAATTACATGCCAAGCGTGCAACGAGATCATTGTCATTATAAGTTAGTAATGCTAACACTACTCATATGCCCTAATCACGTACTTATCCTCCCATTATTCCTAAGTTGTATCTCTTATATTTTATTTTGTCTTGAATGTTTCACGAGGATACATCGTTTAACTTATGCGATAATAGAGATTTAGGTCTAAAAATAGAGTCCTAACGGTGTAACTAAGACCATCAAATCAATAACCCCTCCTAATAGACAACGATGTAAAAAAATTAAGTTGACAAGAAGAATCGATAAACACGGTTTTATAACGGTTTTGAACATGAGACTTATTACCAAGACTTTTATACGCCCCCTAACGGAAGGGCCTTATTATCTTTGGTTTACCTCCATCTTTTATTCAACTTTGCCATGAAGCTTTTATTATGACTTCGGTCTTGCCTTGCCTTTTATTATCCGCCTCATCGGTGGTTTTATTAGCCAAAGACGTATATCCTCACGCTAAGGCGAATTTTGGATCTTTAAAGCTTCGAAGATTAAGGCCTTATTCACTTTCAATTTTGCATAGATTTTAGGCCTTGTGGGGCTTCAAATTGTTTGCTTGATTTAGGTGAGCACTTGAAATCTTATTATTGGGTGAAGCTTTCGATTATTAGGGTGCCAATACTTCAAAACCGTGACGCTGGCGATACCTTAATGTCTTCCCAATTTAATTACACGGAAGCTACTAGAAAAGACTAGAAACCCAACAATCCTAACTAAACCGCTAAGTCAATATTTATTAAGAAAAAAATATTTACAAGCGAAGGGAGAATAAGCAAACAACGAGAACACATGAGTTTTTGAAAGAATACGAGTACTCTACGTTTAGCATAGTAACTTATAATTAACTCTATCATTTCTCGTCCTCATTTAAGAGACTTAGCCTAATGTGTAGTTAAGGAATCAAAGCTAAGTGCTCAACACGCACGGTCGAGTCAAAAATTACTCTTATTCTCGCCATCGGAAAATCTATATTCGTGTCTTCAAACACTTATAAAACATGAGAAAAATTTGAAATTTGGCCATTTTTAGCCTTATTTTGCAACAAAAATGATAAACAAAACGATAAACTTTGGAAAGCGTGAAGGTTTGGCAAGGCAAGTATCTATTCACCCCCCCATACTAAAGTTAAACATTGTCCTCAATGTTTCGAGTCTAGGGGTGCAAACACCCCCATACTAGAGACGTAGTCGAATGCCTAATCTAGCATGGAAAGGGTGTAACCAATAAGTAATAGCCGTTTATGAAGTGTGCTAAAAACCTAAGGTTAGAACATCAAAAGGATATATCATGGATATTGAGAAATGTCTCCAAAGCAAACGATCGAGTGCTCCTATAAAACGAACACGAGAGGCTCCAATCGTGAAGATCATGATCTAAAAACCACATATCACAAACAACCACGGAACAAAGGTTGGAAGGGCACAAATCCCCACACGTAAGCTATATTAGACTAAGAAAGCGATAATATGTACATAGGATAAGCATGGGACTCCCCCACGAGGCTCCTCGTTTTTGATTACCGAGTCATGAGCTCGACTCGATCCCTTCAATACAAATTATCATTGGGGAAGGTGATTTGGTCGAGGTAGTTCAAGGATGGAACTTCCCCACCAAAGTAGTGCTTCAACCTATGTCCATTCACCTTGAAGTTAGGACCATCATCTTGAGCTAGCTCGATGGTCCCATAAGGAAACACTTGAGTCACGGTGAATGGACCAGACCAACGGGATTTCAATTTACCGGAAAAGATTTTCAATCTTGAATTAAAAAGTAAAACTTGATCCCCAATGTTAAAAACCCGGTTTTTAATTTTTGAATCATGCAACTTTTTAGTTTTCTCTTTGTAAATCAATGAATTTTCATAAGCAATGTCTCTCAATTCATCCAATTCATTTAATTGCATTTTCCGGTGTTTTCCCGCGGTCTCCATGTCATCATTACAATGCTTTAGGGCCCAATAAGCCTTGTGTTCTAACTCGATAGGCAAATGACAATTCTTTCCATACACAAGCTTATAGGGAGTGCATCCAATGGGCGTCTTATGAGCGGTCCTAAAGGCCCATAAATCATCGTCTAACTTATCCGACCAAGATTGTCGGTTTTCCCCTACGGATCTCTCCAAGATCCTCTTCAATGCTCGGTTTGAAACCTCGACTTGCCCACTCGTTTGTGGGTGATAAGCCGTAGAAAGACGATGTGTAACCCCATATTTCCTTAGAACCCTTTCGAATTGGTCATTACAAAAATGGGTTCCACGATCGCTTATGATCGCACGAGGGGTTCCAAACCTAGCAAACAAACTTTTCAAGAACTTAACCACCACACGAGCATCATTGGTGGGCAAGGTCTTCGCCTCCACCCACTTAGATAGGTAGTCAACCGCAACAAGGATGTACTTATTACCACGAGATGATGGGAACGGCCCCATAAAGTCTATACCCCAAACGTCAAAGATCTCACATACTTAAATGATATTTTGTGGCATTTCATCTTTTTGTGAGGCTTTTCCTTGTCGTTGGCATGCATCACAAGACTTCACAAGCATTTGTGCATCTCGGTAAATAGTAGGCCAAAAGAAGCCGGTATCAAACACCTTCTTAGCCGTGAGATTAGCACCGTGGTGACCACCCATGGGTCCCTCATGGCAAGCTCTAAGGATGTTAGAAGCTTTGGTGCCAAACACACAACGTCGGATGATTTGATCCGCACAAGTTCGAAACAAGTAAGGGTCGTTCCAAAAGTAGAACTTGACGTCACGAAAGAATTTTCGTTTTTCTTGAGTCGTCATACCCTTAACGATGAACTTACCCGCATGGTAATTTGCAAAATCCGCAAACCATGGGGTAGAAGAATCAAGCTTAGAATTCACTACACCAAGTGTCTCGAGCGGAAATGTTTCGGTGATTTCCTTAGGCTCGTAAACACTTTGGTGAGGATCTTCCAAACGAGAGAGATGATCGGCCGCTAGATTCTCGGCTCCTTTTTTGTCAACAATGGTGTGATCAAATTCTTGAAGGAGGAGAATCCAACGAATTAATCTCGGCTTAGCATCTTGCTTTGCCATGAGATACTTAATAGCCGAATGGTCCGTATACACTATGCATTTCGTCAAGACGAGATAAGGTCGGAATTTCTCAAATGCATACACCACGGCAAGGAACTCCTTTTCCGTTGTAGTGTATTTAAGTTGAGCCTCGGTCATCGTCTTGCTAGCATAGTGAATAGGCAAGAAGTGCTTATCATGACGTTGCCCTAAAACGGCCCCAATAGCGTAGTCACTTGCATCACACATAAGTTCAAAGGGGAGGTTCCAATTTGGAGCAACAAGAATGGGAGCTTCGGTAAGTTTCCTCTTAAGGATCTCAAAGGCTCGTACACAATCTTCGTCAAAGACAAAACGTGCCTCTTTTTCAAGAAGATGTGTAATGGGTCGAGAAATCTTCGAGAAATCCTTGATGAATCGTCGATAAAAGCCCGCGTGGCCTAGGAAACTCCTAACTCCCTTGACGGTTTTGGGATGAGGTAATTTGGCGATGACGTCTACCTTAGCTTGATCTACCTCAATCCCCGCTTTCGAGACCTTGTGCCCTAAGACGATTCCACTTTTAACCATAAAATGACACTTTTCCCAATTGAGCACAAGGTTGGTTTCCTCACAACGTTTTAACATTCTCTCAAGGTTCGACAAACACGAAGTAAAGGAATCACCAAACACGGAAAAGTCATCCATGAAAACTTCCATCGTCTTCTCGATCATATCATGAAAAATAGCCATCATGCATCGTTGAAAAGTTCCCGGTGCATTGCAAAGTCCGAATGACATTCTACGATAGGCAAACGTTCCATATGGACACGTAAACGTAGTTTTTTCTTGATCACGAGGATCGATGAGAATTTGGAAGTAACCGGAAAAACCATCTAAAAAGCAATAGAAATCGTTTCCCGCAAGACGCTCCAACATTTGGTCCATGAAGGGCAAGGGAAAATGGTCTTTTCGAGTGGCTTCATTCAACTTACGATAGTCAATGCACACTCTCCATCCGGTCATGAGTCTAGTGGGAATCAACTCGTTGGCATCGTTTGGCACAACGATCATCCCTCCCTTTTTAGCGACACAATGGATAGGACTCACCCAAGGGCTATCGGAAATAGGGTAAATCATTCCCGCGTCAAGGAGTTTAAGGACCTCCTTTTTGATGACGTCGTGAATTTTGGGGTTCACCCTCCTTTGACTTTGGATTGTTGGCTTGAAATCTTCCTCCATTAAGATTTTGTGGGTACAAAACTTGGGATCGATCCCCTTAATGTCGGATAACTTCCACGCAATCGCCCCTTTGTGAGCCTTAAGAACATCGACAAGTGCGGTTTTTTCATCATTCGAAAGATCCTTCGCAATAATAACCGGCAACTTGTCGTCCTCCTCCAAATAGACATACTCGAGGTGAGGAGGTAAATCTTTCAACTCGAGAATAGGTGGTTCCTCAAGTGAAGATTTGGGCTCGATACTCATAACCTCCTCGGGTGGAGGAAATGGGAAATCGTTAAGAAAATCCTTGATAATCGAGAAGTCCTCATCGTTGTCGAGGTCTTCGTCACAAGTACGTGGAACATTGCATTCTTCCAACGTAAAACCACCACCTTCAAATGGAGTGAAGGTTGGTGTCGAGTTATCAAGAATTGGATCCAACATAGTGGGATTGCCACTAGTTTCTTCATCACCAAAACCTAGAACTTCTTGTGAAAATTCCTCGCAAACCACGTCAATCATGTCGATGATGTTTATGGTTGCAACGGAATAAACATGAGAAATTTGAGAGTTTTGAGTTGCGTTTATAACAAGTTCCTCGTCGTTGAAACGTAAGGTGATCTTTCTAGCATGCACATCGATCAAAGCCATAGACGTATCTAAAAACGAACGACCTAAAATGAGAGGAACTTGAGGATCCATGGGGATATCAACAACAATGAAGTCTACGGGATAGTAGAACTTCCCCACTTTCACAAAAACGTCTTCCGCCAAACCACATGCGGGAATTGTGGAATGGTCGGCCAACTCGATAGACATTAGTAAAGGAGTAAGATTAGGAAGATTGAGCGACTTGAAGATTGCAAGTGGCATCAAGTTAATGCTAGCACCAAGATCGGCCAAGGCGAAGCATTCTTCCATGTCTTGGATTGAACAAGGGATCAAAAATTTACCGGGATCACCGACTTTTTGAGGTATGCGATTAAGATAAACCGACGAACAACTAGACAATTGGTGCAATTTCTCCTTGTTGTTCAACATACTCTTAAAGTTAGCGGCAAATCGAGGCATCATGACCAAGGCATCGGCGAAACTTACATTAAGGTGCAAATCACGAAACATTTTCATAAAAAGCTCAAATTGGTAATTGTCGCGCTCTTGACGTTTCTCCTTCCTAAGTCTCGATGGATAGGGCAAAGGTGGTGTAGGTTGAGGCATAGTAGGCATAGCCTTTGGAATCTCGGGTTCCAATGATGGTAATGGGTCAACCGTAGGTGTGGTATGAGCGGTACTTCGTGGGATTGGGACATGCTCCTTTTGGACCACCACCTCGGGTTCTTCCTCAATTGCTTCCTCCGTAGGAGCAATTGGTTGAGGAATCGGCTCCTTAAGTGTCTTACCACTACGTGTGGTAATCACTTTCATCTCACCCTTAGGGTTGGATATGGTGTTACTAGGAAGACCACTTGACGACGGTTTACACATTATTGCCTCAAACATAGACGAGATTTTATCTTCAAAATTAGATTGCCTCAATACGGCTTCGGTTTGCCTTTTCTCGGCCTTAAGCATCTCTTGTTTAATCTCATGTTGCCCTTGTTCCATTTTTTGTTGGTTTTGTTGCAACCTAGTGACATTTCCTTCCATCTTGTTGGTGTGGATTTTAAGTTCATTGGCTAACTCATTTTTCAACTCTTTCTTCAAGTCGTTTTTAAACTCGGATCTTAGGCTAATTATTTCTCTTTGAATGTTGTCAAACCTAGCATCATTCCCACTAGCATATTCAACAAACTCACTTGGAAGATCTTTCAATGTTTGCAAACTTTTGTTGTTATTTTGAAAATCATTTTTGTTTGAAACTTGATTATTAGCCCCTTGATTCCCATAGTTTCCCTTGTTGTAATTATTCTTAAAACCAACTTGATTGTTGCGATAGTTGTTAGCATTTTGATTTGTTCCAAAACCCGGTGGAGTCATTTGATTAGAGCGGGAAACTTGACCGTTTTGGTTGTAATTTCCCGTGGCCGCGAAGGCACTCGAAGTGTTACCACCGTTGGTAATGCACTCGGAGAAATCATGACCTCCACCACAATACATGCAAGAAACCTCAACCGCTTTAACCGTAGCGGGAGCACTTGGTTCACCAACTTTAAACTCAATCAAAAGTCCTTTCAACTTATCAAAAATCTTGTTTTCCAAGTTTGCCTCAATTTGGCAAGCATCGATGGTATTAGACAAAGAAGGTGAAGCCGAAGACGAAACCTTACGAACACTAGACGTGCTACGAGGACTACACACCTTAGATCTATTTTCAATTATCACCAAAGCTTCCTCAACCGTTTTACACAAAAAATTACCACCCGCGGCGGCATTCAAATAATCCCTTTCATGATCATTAAGTCCATTGTAAAACGTGTCAATTTGATGCAAATCGGAAATACCGTGATGAGGACATTCATGCAACATTTCCTTAAACCTATTCCAAGCCGTTGAAAAACTTTCATTAAATTCTTGTGAAAACTTTGAAATCTCGTTTTTCAAGTGCGTAGTCTTAGAGGGTGGAAAAAATGGGTTCACAAACTTAGACACGAGATCCTTCCACGTCAATATAGAATTGGGTGGCTCTTTCTCTAACCAAATTTTAGCGGGCCCCGCTAAGGAATACGGAAAAAGCATCATCTTAATCGAGTCGTTAGAGACATCCTTAAACTTGCAAGTAGCGGTAAGACGATTGAATTGGCGGATATGGTTGTGAGGATTGTCCTTCTCATCACCACGGAATTTGTTGTTTTGAATCATGGACAACAAACCCGTCTTAACCTCAAAATTCTCCGCAAGGATAGCGGGAATCATAATAGCCTCTCCATAACCCTCGGTGGGTGCTTGAAGTAACTCCATAATAGTTCGATTCGCCATGGTTGGTGCTTCTCTTACAATGGGTTCGTTAATAGGAGACTCCTCACTAGAATTGTTGGGAGTGGGAGTTTTGTTCTTTCGTTTACGAGCACGTCTTGCTTGATTTCGAGTTAGCATAAACGTCACGTACAACGAGGGGATGAGCAAAGAAGATTCTTTTTGGTGTTTTGTATTTTTTCAATTTTTTTTGTGGTTTTTGATTGTATTAACCTTTTTGGAGCTTGGTGAAATGTATTAGGTAGACAAAAAGTCCACAAATCTCCTCACTAATCAAATCTCTTGATCAACGAAGCCTCAAGGAATGAAAACGATCACGTGGGGTGAACGCCTTCGATGACTTTAGAACGATGGTGGAACACCAAATCGTTCAAGAGGGTTTAATCAATAGAAACCAAGAAAATATATATGATACTTAGTAATACTTTGGGCGGCAAAACCCTCGATTCACTCTCACAATCAAATACTCACAAGCAAGCGGGGAAACGAGGCGGCGCGAAGCACTTAAGAGCCTTTTTCCTTAGGATATATTTTATAATATCCAATTTATACCCACCTTATAGTTTGTATTTTCAAGATTAACTTCACGAAAGTATTTATCTATTTTTGTCTTTTTCTTTGGTTTGAGATTCGAATACAATGATTGGGTAATGACCTCCCAAGTCAAGGTTGTGATTTCTCACGTATTTGGAGTACTTGTGTATTTATTGTTCTACGTATACAATATAGTAATAATATTCACACAAAAACCGAAAAACGATAATACGTATTAGTAGAGTGCTACTAATACAAATACTAATTATGGTTAGTATAAAAACAACAATGCCAAATCAAAACACAACACGCCTCCCCGGCAGCGGCGCCAAAATGATGTTGAGTAAAACTACACCTTTAGGAAAAGGATGCAATAAATAGGGCAATTAAGCACGACGATTTAGGAAAACCGTGTGTGAATGACCCAATTAAGTTCGTTCTCAAGGAGGCTAGTGTGTTATGTGTGTAATGATATGGATTAATTTGTGATTATATTTGAGAAAAGAAAAATAGAAAAGGGATTAGAAGAGAATGACGGTTATGAAGACGGATTAAACTAAGTCTAAAAAGGCGTACACGTAAAGTCGTAAAAACCACCAAAATTAAAATCTAAACCTAAAAATTTCTAAAAATTACCAAAAATCCCTAATAATATTCTAAGAGTTTACAAAAAATCAAAACTTGCAAAAACCTTTTAATTAATTATATAATGACTTTTTAATGCTAATTAAAGCCCTAAAAATCAAAATTAATTATCAAAAAGCCCTAAACAAGATTTTCAAGTTTGTAAACCTCAAAAATACTCTAATTAAGCTAAAAACTATTTTTCAAAATTTTAAAACCAATTAAAACTATTTTTAAACAATTAAAAACTCCTAAAATCAATTAAATCTTAAATTAATTATAACAAATAATTAAAAGACCTAGAAAATATTTGGAAAGTTGCAAAAATCCTAATTAAGTGTTTAGAACCTAGGAAAAATGTAAAAACCTAGAAAATCAAACTTTTAATTTTTAATAATAAAATAATATTAAAAATCCAAAATTTATAAAAAATTCTAAAAACTTGCAAACTAGCTTAATTTAACCTAAATAACTCAGAAATGAAAGTGAAATTACCTAAATACCCCTATTAGGCCTAGAAAATGGGCCAAACCCAAAACAGCCCCTTATTAGGCTTAATTAAGGCCCAATAAGAAAAAGTGGTCAAAATAAGCTCAAAAAGCACAGGTTGACTCAAAATTTGATTTTAAACAACTTTTTCCAAAGGCCCAAAAGCTGAAAATGTGAAATAAGCTAACTTATAATAAGCAGCTTATTCTTAATGGGCTTTTTGGCCCATTAAGCCATAAGCTGATGCCATAAGCTAAAATTTAACACACAACCTTCTTTTGACCTAACAAAGACTTCTATAAAAAGAAATTTCAAATAAGCCCACTCAATAAGCCAGAAACAAGTCAACAACTTATTCACAAAACGACAAAATAGTCGTTTTTATGATCTAGACCACCTCAGAAGCTGATTCAAGTTGCAAAATGTTTCTTTTGACAAAACTAAGCTTAAAAACCAAAGACCTTTCAAATAAGCACACTCAATAAGCTGGAAAATCAAATAAGCACTTATGTAAAAAGTCAAACAAGTTGGTTTTCTAGTAAAAAGTCAAAGTCAAAGTCTCATAAGCTCCAGTTCACTTAAATGGGTCAAATAATGAAGATCTATTACAAAAAATAAGTTGTTGCAAGTCAGAATAAGCTAGAATAGCTTTTTGATAAGCTGATGACAAAATTGCACTAGCAGGGGCTAGTTTTGGATGTTGAGCAGTGGAAACTTTTTCCACTGCTTGACTATTTTGACTTTTTGTCTTTAGTGACTTTTTTGGAGATTCAGATTTCACAAAGGCACCCAATTGATCTTTGGATCAAAAGGAGTCAATCACAATCAAAATAACACAATCACTAACACCCAATTGATACAGTTTAATCAATTAATCACCAGACATTGCATAGACATGAACAATAAGCAGTTTAGCATTCAAGAGCAGTTTTAGCACAATTCAGCCACCCAAATTCAACCAAATGCACACACAAGCTATAATAAACTCCAATAAGCAAGTCTAAACAGGTTTCATGCACTGGTTCAAAGAATTAAGCAAGATTCAAGCAATGAAAGTTACTGATGAACACTAACACATGCAGTTTTCTACTTTTGCTGATGTATTTGACACACAAGCCAATTTCAACACCTCAAATCTTTCAAACAGGTTATGTTAACTTTGTTTAAACCACTTTTATCCCTAAGCATGCATACACACTAAGTGTTCCCAAAATCCTAGGTCAAAACAAGCAGAAACAAGGTCTATATAGCAGATTGATCAATTCAAGTGTTCAAACCCAAAAACTTGCAGCAAAACACTCTCAAACAAAGGTATAGCAGATACAAAGCATAAACAACACTTTCCCTTAACACAAAAACAGATTACAAGCATAAACCAGTAGACCCAAACACCCCTTTAACTTTTTCAAATCAAAATTTTCAAAAGCAAAACAAGATTTCAGGCCAACCAAGCATCAATTAACAATAAAACAAGTCTAATAAACAGATTCAAGCAAGAACAAGCCACAAAATTCACAAGAACAACAGTTTCATACAAATATCACCAAAAATCACAATTTAAGCAGATTTGGAGATTAAGTATGCAAACCTCATGGATGTACATCCACACCCACGAATTTTGAGCTTATGTGCTAGCAAGAACAAGCACAAGCTTCCACAAAAGCCTGCTAAGATTGAACAAGGGTTAAGCACAATAACATGAAAAATCAGAAACTTGGGAAAAACTTGATTAATGCAAACTTGTTACCTCACACTTGATTATCCCCAAGTTATAAGCCTCACCACACCTTAACCAACTCAGTTAGGATGCTATTATCAGCCCTATAGCCCAAGAATTCCAAGATTGGAACAAGACTTAGCAAAATATCAAGAAAATGAGGAAAATATGCAAACTTGTGCACACTCCTCTTTTGAAAACAGGTTTTAAACTTCAAAAGCAGTAAACTAAGAACAATAACAAGCAGAATAAAGATGGCACTTGGTCTTTCTTCAAAGCACTTAACTCAAATTCATTAATCAGAAAAAGGATTTACAAGTGTTTGAACAAAGGAAAAACCAAAAGCAGCTGAAAAATGAAGGCCTAAGTGGCTTTATATAGCCTTACAATGAGCTAAGTTACAGCTAAAAACTATAAACCCTAATGGTTGAAGTCCCCAATATGCCCTTGTAGGATTTGAAAACCTTGGACTCATGTGATGTTTTCTTGGACGTTTGCATGAGTTAGCAGGGTTGGAATTTGATCAATGGCCCATAATAAGCTTAAGTTTGAAGCAAGGATGTGGGGCGTTGGATTTGCTATACTGTTTTGTCTTCTTCTCCAAGGGGTAGAAAGCAGGGTAAAACATGTGACAAAGGAATGATGTGGCAATCTGTTTGTGAGTTTGGTTGTGATTAGGGAGACCCTAATTATAATTTTGGAGGTTACTAGGTGCTAATTACAAACGGATTAAGAAAACCCAAATTTGTTCTTATGATGAATAGTGCATGTTTTGATCCAGATTAAGGTTTGAATGGGGTGTTTAGCGCGTGTTTTTGTAACTAATATTAATTAGTTATAATCCTGGTGAGTGGAAGGCTGAGGTGGAGGCAGGGAGTGGTGTGATTGGTGGAAAAGATTGAGTGGGGCACGTGGCAGCTGGTGAGTGGTCTAGGTTACAATGTTGTCTGGCCAGTTTAACACCCCCATGTTTCAAAAACTTGTCAAATCCCTTCCAAACTCTATCAACGCCCACTTTCTTCCTTGTCAACTTTTGCCTTTTTACACTTTTGGCCCAAAAACTTTTGCAAAGTGAAATCAGGGGTAATTCTTGCCATATTTGAATTCTTCAAGGGCTGAATTGGTATTTTCTTCAATGATAATGGTCTAGACTTGCAATATTGATAATTTGGAGGACTGAAATTGCCAAGTCTTGATGATTGAGGGACCATTTTTGCCAAATGTTGAAAGTTGAGGGTCCTTTTTGTAATTTTGGATTTTTCAAAGGACCAAACTTGTCATTTCTTGTACTTTGAAGGACTTCATGATGTATTTGACTTTGTGGATGATATTGGTTGACAATTTAGCTTTGTTGAGGGGCTAAACTTGCCAATTCTTCAAAGTTAAGGGCCCTTTTTGTAATTTTGACAAACTTTAGGGACCAAACTTGTAATTATGAGGATACAAGGGTATAAAGTGTCAATTCTTCATAATTGGAGGACCCTTCTTCATAATTCTTCAAATCTTCAAGGGTTGATCTTTGGAAAGTCTTCACTAGGGCTTGGTTCATTGTGCGGCTTCGTTTCTCGTGTTCGTTTTTGTATGATTCTTGTGATCTTTTGTCATTATCTCAATATCCGTACCTAAAACACACAAGCAACAAACACAAGCATATATTTGGGTATTTTGATGATATTTAATACATTTTAAGCCCTATTTGGAAGATGAGACTATGTATAAAAGCAGTCTCATCAGTTTGCCTTCAAAAGCTTTCCACAATCATCACTCTTGTGTTGCATGCCTTAAAGGCAAACAGCATAAAGTCTCCTTTAAGTCTAAAATAGTGCATTCCAGTTCTAAACCACTTCACTTGCTACATATGGACTTATTTGGCCCAACTAATATAGAAAGATTAATGGTAAATCTTACTGTTTTGTTATAACTTATTATTTTTCTAGATTTACTTGGACTTTCTTTTTGGCCTTAAAAATTGATACTGCCACAGTTTTGATTAACTTTATTACCTAACTTGAAAAGAAAACGGGTAATACGGTTAAAATTCTTAGAAGTGATAATGGTGGTGAGTTTATAAATAAATTGTTATATACCTTCTGTGTTGATAAAGGGATTACTAGGGAGTTCAGCATAGCTAGAACTCTATAGCAGAATGGTGTGGCTGAAAGAAAGATTAGAACACTCATAGAAGCAGCTAGGACAATGTTGGCTGATGCTAAGTTTCCCATTTCTTTTTGGGCTTAGGTTGTGAACACAACGTGCTATGTTCAAAAGAGAGCCTTGGTCAAAAAAATCCACAATAAGACACCTTATGAGCTATTTTGGAATATGAAGCCTAATATAGTATTTCTAAAACCTTTTGGATGTCATGTAGTGATCCTTGATACTAGTGATACCCTAGGTAAGTTTAATCCAAAAGCTTATGAAGGCTACTTTGTAGGTTATTCTATGTAGAGCAGAAGGTATAGGGTTTACAACAAGAAAGAAAAACGCATTCTTGAAAAAGTGCATGTTAAGGTTTTAGAAAGTAAACCTAGTGATCTTGAGAGTGGACCAGACTGGTTCTTTGATTTAGAACCATTATCTAGGACCTTGAATTATATTCCTGTCACAAATCCAGCCATTGTGAAGCGGGATTCAAATGTTGTGGAAGAAGCTATTGTTGAAATTTCAGTTAAACAGGTTGCTAAGGAAGAAGGATCACATGTAGTTAAGTCAGACCCCATACTTGAGTATGTTACCATTCCTATATAGACGGATAGGTTTGTGAAAGCATCTGCTACTGCTGAAAAGGAGGAAGAAGGGCCACGAGAAAAGCCAGTTGATAAAAACATGCACGCATCTTTAAGCGCTAAAAAAGCCAATTCAGACGCTGACAGGTTAAATTTAGACGCTGACAACCTTTTTGGACATTTATTCTCTTCATCCAATGGACACACTTTTGAACATGGTGAACCTTCCATACTTAAACAAGAGGTTCATTCAAGTGAGGATGGGAGTGGAAATGAAGATGATATTCGCAACATGGAATCTGATATAGAAGACAACACACTATTTGGATGAGGAATACTTACAAAGGTGGCCAAAGATCATCATCCTTCCCAAATAATTGGTGATGTTCAGACTCCTGTTCAAACAAGGAGCTCTCATCAGACTCAATGTGGCTTCATTGCCAATATCCACAAGAAGGAAGATACCCCTCTTGTGCAGGCATGTTTGTTTGCTTATTTCTGTCACCATAGGAACCCAAGAAGATTTTTGATGCTCTTAAAGAACCAAGATTGGTGGAAGCAATGCAGGATGAGCTTCACCAGTTTGCCATTCAAGATGTGTGGGAGCTAGTGGATTGTCCAAGGTATGTTAGACCTATTGGGACACGTTGGGTTCTTTGAAACAAGAAGGATGAAAGAGGGATTCTGGTCAGAAACAAGGCACGTTTAGTTGCTCAAGGATATACACAAGACGAAGGAATAGACTATGAATAGATTTTTGCACCTGTTGCAAGGATTGAAACCATAAGGATTTTCCTAGCCTATGCTTCTTGCATGGGTTTCATAGTTTATCAGATGGATGTGAAGAGTGCTTTCTTATATGGCACAGTTGAGGAGGAGGTGTATGTGATGCAACCTCTTGGTTTTGAAGATTCAGAGCATCCATACAAAGTGTATAGAGTCAAGAAAGCAATGTATGGACTTCATCAAGCCCCAAGAGCATGGTATGGTACATTGTCCACCTATCTGGTGGAAAATGGGTTTAAGAGGGGCACCATAGACCAGACCTTGTTTACCAAGAAGATTGGTAAGGGTTTTCTACTAGTTCAGGTCTATGTGGATGATATTATCTTTGGTTCATCAAATCCGAAGATGAGTGAAGACTTTTCCAAACTCATGACAGACAAATTCAAGATGAGTACAATGGTAGAGATGAACTTCTTTCTAAGTTACAAGTCCAACAGAAAGAAGATGGTATCTTTATCTTTTAAGACAAGTATGTAGCAGAGATCTTGAAGAAGTTTGGTTTTTCTCCACATGAAAAACGGGCTATCACACCCATGGATAGGGAAGACCCTTGGGGAAAGACTGGAGATGGAAAAGAAGTGGATGTCAGGCATTATAGATCAATGATTGGGTCATTGATGTATCTTACAGCTTCTAGACCTAACATCATGTTTGTTGTGTGTATGTGCACGCCATCAAGTGACTCCCAAAGAGTGTCATCTTCATGTTGTCAAAAGGATCTCTAGATACCTTAGGTGCTATCCTACATTGGGATTATGGTATCCAAAGGATTCTCTATTGGATCTTATTGGCTATTCAGACAGTGACTATGTAGGTGATAAGTTTGATAGAAAATACACAACTGGTGGATGACAATTTCTTGGGAGTAGATTGATATCTTAGCAATGTAAGAAACAAACAGTGGTGGCAACTCTACAACTAAAGCAGAATATGTTGCAGCAGCTGCTTGTTGTTGACAAGTTCTATGGATACAAAACTAGTTGTTAGATTATGGGTATAATTTTATGCATACCA
Source organism: Glebionis coronaria (assembly GCA_025667525.1). Classification (NCBI taxonomy): domain Eukaryota; kingdom Viridiplantae; phylum Streptophyta; class Magnoliopsida; order Asterales; family Asteraceae; genus Glebionis; species Glebionis coronaria. Next base: position 268,304,209 of record CM046881.1, on the reverse strand, counting down.
AGATATTTGTAGATAATAACAGTACATTATGCATTATTAAGAATCATGTACATCACTCTAAAACAAAACACATAGAAATTAGACATCATTTTATAAGAGATTGTTTTGAAAAAGGTTTAATACATCCAGATAGGGTAGACACAGAAGAAAATATGGCTGATCTTTTAACTAAACCTTTTAATTTTGGGAGGTTCCAGTACTTGGTAACAAGTATTGGAATGATCAATCTCACCTAAATGTGTTTTTGAAATCATTGTATAGGTTGTACAGGATGTGTACTGTTATTAGTCTTTATACAAGATTAGGTTTTCCACTTTATTTTTCTAACACTGACAAAGGTTATTTGAACGCTAACAAGTATTAAAATGGCCGCTAACAACAATATGTTAGTTTTGTGGTTTTTGATCTAATCATGCAGACATTATGAGCATTGTACAAATGGATACGTAGTTTCTTATGGATCTTTGGAGCTTGCAAGGAACGTGTTAAAGTTTATGTATGATGGTTGGATGTTTACATTCCTATCTCGACATAAATTTTTGTCACATACTCTTTATTTTTGAAACTTTGTATATCTTAGTTTAAGGGGAGGGTTAGGAAACCTTTAAGCTTTTGGGTATTCTTAGAATCCTCTCATCACAATTCTAGATTATGTACACTGGTGAGTACGATTTAGTTTTCTATTTCGTGAGGCACTGTAGCATTCAAAGTTGATATACTGTGCACGCTACCAAGACTTTTTGGCCTAGATTTGGGTATGGTCGGTTGGGAGACTTGGGAACGTTTTTATTGGGCTTACTTGGGAAGTTAGAAATGTTTTATAAGAGGTAACTTCACTATTAAGAACTTTGGTTAGCAAGGGACACTTGAGGACAATTATGTCTATCTTGCTTAAGCAAGTGTGCATGATTGGACAGTGCTTGCCACCCTAAAGTCATTTTCAGTCTAAGAGTTATCTTCACTAGGGTAAACTTCTTTGTTAAGGTCCTTTTTATTTTTAACTATTTTTATTTTTGGACGCTGACATGTTTTCTTTCCAAACGCTGATAAGACCAATTTAAACGCTGACATGGCAAAATTTCAACGCTGAGAAGAATATAGCCGTTAGACGTTGATGTTTACTTTTTGACCGTTGAAAACATTGGGTCCTACCCAGATGTTATTTTTGTCGAAAATATGGGCTGTAATTTTAGAGAGTTGGTAACTTTTAATTAATGTATGAGATAAGTTATATATTTTTCAAGATTGTGATGATTACTTTTTGAATATAAGTGCCTCATTTTTCAACCAATAGTATGTTTTTACCTCTCCTATAAATACGCATATTTTCTTTCAAACATGGTAACTGCTAATTCTTGTGTAACTAAAATCTCTCAAACCTGCATATCTGCCTAATTTTCATATCACAGTTTTCCATAATGGCACCAATGTATAGCCTACTCAAGTGGAATTGGGGTTCAGAGGCCAATACAATATGGTGGCTTACTTGGAAGCTGATAATACGTTGCATCCCCAATACACTCAGATGATTGGGTATTTGAATGTGTCTCTTTTAAGGTATGCACTTTCACATACTCCACTCGTTCCTATCACACACATTAAGCAGTTTTGTAACACAGTCAGTTCCACAACAGTTAATGGAGTGATTACATTGACTAATACTGTTCATGGGGCTCCATGGGTGGTTACTAAAGCTTTGGTTCGCCAAGCTTTGCATCTTGATGATGCTGATGGTATAACCACCCTTCCCCTAACAAAGCTAGAGTTAGGACTCCAAGCTTTGGGTTATGCTTTGCCCCCATTGGGCCATTTAAATAAATATACCAAACAACAATTTCCCCCATCTTGGAATTTACTTATACATGTCATCCTACAATGTTTGTGCCCCAAATGCTCTTCATTCAATGAAATCAACCGTTCAATCGGGACTGCCATTGTTTTTATTGCAACTAGGCAAAGATATAATTTTTCAAAATTGATTTTTGATGGCATGTGTCACAATAAGGGTAACAAGATGACTCTTGCTTACCCTAGGTTTTTAAAAATGGTTTTTGATATACGAGGATACTGCAACAGGGACCATGACCACTTTTATGAGGTCCTTGTTCAAAAGAAACCTGTTTTTAGGAATATGAATTCACCACCATATAGAGACTTACCACTCACCCCAGCCATGCTTGCTGTCATTGAGGCAACAACACTCCCTCAACCTCAACCACAACCACAACCTGACCCATTACCATAACACCCTCCATCACCCCAACACATAGACATCGACCCTCAACCATTTGGCGCTGACACTCAAAATGTGGGTGCTAACACATCCAATCCAAACACTGACACAAGTTTACCACACACCGAAACACCCCCTCCCACCCAACCAAACCCTCAATCCACTTCCTCTTCTGAACTACCAGATTTTAGGTTGGAAAAATGCCAAAGGACTGCTGGATTTTTCTCCTCTAGTGGTCCTAGCCATGTAGCAGAGAGAACCACCACCACAAGTGTGGCTGGTGAAATGGGTGGGGCTAGGACTATTAACTTTGGCTTCGTAGCAGGTCAAGGCAGTCCCAACATCATTAAGACCACATCCATGCCCGATGAATCTCTTTTGGGAGGTCAAATTCCCATCATAGAGAAGGGTAGATTGGAACCTTACTCACTTTTGGGATTGACGGCGGTTTGCATTAGCTTGCAAAAGCAAACTTTAGACCTTGTACAAGTTGTCACAGGTCAAGGCCTCGAACTCAATACATTAAGGGAGCGGATAGTCATTTTGGAGGCTGCCAATGCTAAGAGAAGGCAGGCAAGAGTCCTTTCATCAGGGGGGATTCTTACAAAGGGAAGGAGGATGCACCAACAGATCCATTCAATTTGAGTGACAAGGGCTCATAAGAAGAAGGTGGTTCTTTTGGAAGTAAACAGGTAGAGATAGCTAAAGCGTTGACCATTTTGAAGGAGAAGCTTGTTCTTGATGTTTCATTGATCACTCCAAATAAGTTATCATTTTTAGAGATGATGGAACAAGCTACAAAGTCAGCCACTGACATTCAGAGTTTGAGCGCTGACAAGAGCAAAGCAAGCGCTGACAGACCTATAGGTATGATTGGTGTATCCCAACCACCAGTTATCATAAGGGATGTTACTACACAGGTGCCAACCACTACTTTACCAGCCATTAGAGCAAAAGACAAGGGTAAAGGGATTTTGGAAGAGGTTCAGGTACCAAAGAATGTAGCCTAGGTACATTTTGATTCAGTTTTGTCTGCAAAATTTCAAGAGCAGTATAGGATAGAAACTACCACATAAAAGGATGGTAGTGATGGTGATGAGAGGTATGGTTTTAGTGTTATGATTATAGAGGAGCCATAGAGGTTATAGTATGGGGAGGATGACTTGTCCAAGGAAAGGTTAAGAGAGTTTAAGATGAAAGTAGACTTTGACATGCCTGAAGTGACAGAAATGTATTTTGCATGGGAGTCTAAGATTGAAGAGAACCCATATATGTCTATCACTGGACAAATTTGGGTTTTGGAGATATTTCTGAGAGTTCAGCAAGATAGCAAGGTAATTTTGAAGCACAATGCTAGCAAGGTGCTTTCTGATCTCAAGAGGGATAGAAGGGAGCTGTACTTTATGCTACTTAGGTGTCATCAAGGTGGATGGACATATGAAAGGTTAAGGAAGCTATCCTTTGAAGAATTGGAATTTCTGCTTATCCAATTTGGGAAAGAATTTCTGAGGAAAACACAATGAGGCTTCCCCTAGATGAAAGGAGAGAAGAGATTGAGGAGACTATGCAAATCAAGAGGACTTCTATTATGCCAAGTCCAGTGAAGAGGGGAATTCCCATTGAATTTCGAGTCCTTGAAAGGTTGAATCCTAGTGAAGCAGTGATCAGAAAGAGTATAAAGCTTTCACCATTGGAGACTTCAGATATTACAGATGTATTACCCTTGGATTTCAGAAATCCAATAGTTAATTATGAATAAGATGCAAGTGGGTTCTGGATGATCACCATATATGGCAAGAAAGTACATACTTTTACTACCTTGATCTCATTATGTGCAAGAACGGATAGAGAAGACTTGGTAGATCTTTAGAATCTGATGAAGACCACGTATGAGGCTGAAGCAACTACTTCTGCCAATGGAATTAAGATCTGGACAGCATTTAAAAGAATGATTACACTAGATGAAGAAGATCCAATATGGTTGGATCTGGATGATATCAATGGGTTACAATGGTGTCTACATTCAGCTGTTGGTGTTTACCATCTAAGCACTACAATGTTTTCAGAGTATCTTCTGGTTGATGCTCAATATCCTATGTCTAAGGATGTTTTGAAGAAGATGGTGTCTACACAGCTAGAGGTGGATTATACTAGTGATGTTAGAAAGGATTTAATTAGATTTATTTATTTTCTAATTAACAAGTAATTTGTATTTGTAAGAATCCTCTTTGTACATAGTTTTTATTTAGAAATTTGATTACTAGAGTAGATATCAAGTTTAGGGGAGGATTCTTGGGAATAAAATGAGCTAAGTCACTCAGACGCTCACAAGAGAAAAATCGACGCTGATAAGAGGAAATGAAGCGCTGACGAATCAAGCACTGACATGAAATATCCAAGCGCTGACAAGAAGAAGTCCAGCCACTGATAGGAATACTTAGTCAACACGTTTAATATTTGAAGTAAAGATATGCTCAATATTGTATTTTCTATATTTATCTTTACATAGAATAGTTGATAGGTTATCCTTTGTACACAACTTCTTATCTTATAAAAGGAGGTCGTAGGGTTTGTAGTTTACATACACATTATTCAGTTTTCACAACTTTCATTGTAAGAAAGTTCGATTATTAATCTAAAGTGAAAGTTTGGTTTAACTGTTTGCTTGTTCTTTATTCTAAGTGTTAATTCCGCATAACACTTGGATTGTTCATAACAACAAAGTTTCTCTACGTATTACTCTTGATTTATCTCGATAATACAAAGCTAGTCGATCTATGTTTGAGATCAACAACTTGTTGTCACTCTATGATAGTCATATCTTTTCTCGTAAAGACCATTGTTAGTGCTAATGATATCTTGACTAAAACCACTTACTTAACAAGTTGATGCATCTTTCACCCCTCTAGCATGACACTAATTTAAGGTGTGACATCCTTTTACCTCTATGCCAAATATGTGGGTCTTTCTATTTTTATGTTTACTTGATAAAATATTGTGTTCATATGTTCCTACTTTCGTCACTTCTATGAAAATTTGCATACATGTCTATGGTCATCATTGTTGAGATAAATTGTTGTACTATCATGGAATGTTTACTTGTATCATGTGATGGACTAACTTGTTTCAACTTGTGAAGCACAATCAACATCATCATCTAGTTTAAGTTGTGCTCATTTCACCAAATATCTTTGTCTGTCTTAGAGGTTGACGGAACCCGTCAGACCCCTTCTCAGAAGGTTCCATGTAAGGTTCCGTGATATGCTGGAGAAGTTCTCCAAGTCATAACCAACAACCAAACACTCCAAAAATCATACCATCATTCCTATTTTTCACAAAAACAATCATAACCTCCATTTGTATCATCTCTTTAACCCCACTAGGAAAAAACCAACCTTCGAAGTCATGTCTTTAAGTGTTCTCACCAAATCTCTTTGTCTCATGAAATATTGAGTCATTCACATCGTCATCTTATCAAACAAAATAACCTTCAACTCTAAAAAAATCCACAACACACCTTCTTGTGTTGTCAAAAGACAAATGAATTTCATTATTAAATGTGTCTTGTTTCAAAATACATCCCTTCAAAGCATGAACATATACCCAACCTATTGTCATCGTCATCGTAGAAACCATAAAGCATTGCCTCCTCGAACCATGTCTCCATTATCTTAGTCTCTACCACATCCAGAAAAAGATCAATGCTCTCATATACCCAACATCTCAATAATACCCTCACTTTGATATATCGGGCTTGAAATTGAGTAATTGAAGTTCGTTTCTCTCGATTCTTAACCAATTGAAAGTCCTAACAATATCAAGTCTATTATTGTTTTTGGTTGATAGGGTTTTTTGGATTTTCTATGTCTATTTAACCAATCAAGTAAAAATGGTGAAAAATATTAAGCTACGTAACCGTAAAACACTTAGCAATTACCAACTTTTTATTCACAAAAGGACAAAAATATGAAAATATGAAAGTAATGTGCCAAAAATGTAAGTTAATGAAAGTTCTAAGCTTGAAATGTAAAAATCCAGAAAGTTAAAGGACCAAATGTGTAAATTCTAACAACTTCCTAACTAAATGTAACAAACTTGAAAACTACTACCTGAATTTGACAATTAACAGAAAGTTAAAGTACTAGATAACTGCAAACCCTAATAACTAGAAAGATTAGCCAAAGATTAAAACAGATTCAAACAATAAGGACTAAATGACAATTAAATGGAAATTTTAAACAAAAACGGGTACAAGTCAATCAATAAGCTCGTTTATGCTCAAAACTGAACCCAATAAGCTCAAACAAGGTTCAAACAGTTTTAAATCAAAAATAATCTAGGCTTGTCTAAGGAATTTGCTTAAAACTCAGTAATACTCAAATAAGCTCAATCCAATAAGCCATGAATAAGCTATCTACAAATCCAGACATGCACATTTAAATTTTAAAGTTCAATCTTGTTAAGCAGCTTAATGTGAGTATGGAATGTCTTTCCTTTTGGAAAATGACCAAGTGAATAAGCAGAAAAATGGAATTAAGCTGAATCCTAGCTTATTTGACTTTTGTTGACCAAAAGTTGAAAAATCTGAAAAGCTCAAATTTCACTTAGGACATGTTTCTAAACAAGAATGTGGAAGAAAATTACAAGTTTTATGAAGTGGATTTGGCTATCTAAGAAAACAGTCCACTTGATTATCACGGAAACTTGCAAAAGCTTAAGAGCTTATACAAAAGCTAATTTCTATCTTATTTATGAAAACTGTAGACTTTCCTTGATTTTGATTAAGAAATGAACAAACTACAAGAGATTGAAATGAGCTAGTTTTCTGATGAACATTTAACAAAGACTTGACCAAAACTATTTTATGTCCAATTGCCTGTTTGACTTATACTTTGACCTCAAAACTACACAAACTTGTTTCAAATGACTACAGAATGAAAAATGAACAACACTCAACAAGATTAACACATTTGAATTCCAAAAAGTGAGCAGATCCAAACACTAGTTATGTAAACTGTTTTAAACTTTTATGAATGAATTTTGAGTAAATGAGTGAATCAGGCTTGGACTGATATCAAAACTAGTTTAGTGAGCAAAATGAAGAGTTCCTAGACCAAAAACAGACTTGTAAACAGGTTAAACTACAAAATGCAATAACAATCACTTAACTGATGAATAAAGACAGAATTCAAGTAAAATCAAACTAGAAGATATCAAACTACTATCAAGCTATCAAATCATCACAATTATGCTAGAACAAGTAAAAAACACATTATCATAGCAACATAGAAGGATTACACTAGAATTGAGAAGGCATACAACAATTTAGGGGAATTCAAAACAGAATTAAACAAACTTGTGAGCTTAGGCCTCCTTTGATGGAGGAGTGTGGTGCTGATCCAACTCAATTCTATCAACACACCATTAGATGATCACCATACACCATTCAACAACCTCAAATCACCATTGTTGATCAAAATCAACTCAAAAACAACTACAAACTCTGAATTCAACTTCTAGCAAGATCTAGATTAAACTGAACAAAGACAGAATCTCACAAAGCTTCCATTGATCAATGATGATCAATAGAAACTCAGAACAGTAACTGGATAAGCAGAATGAGATGAACAGAATGAAGATTGAAGAGGAATCTATGAATTTTTATTGATGTAAGTGAAAGTTGCTAGAAAAGGTAAGTAAATCTGTTATAACTACTAACGAACTCAAGAGGTTGTCAAGCTCTTGATTTGCTAACTAAACTATAACAGAATTGAAGAAGAAATGAAATTGTGTGTGTTTTTTTCACACTTTACTACTTGATACAAATGAGAGTCTAGAGGCCTATTTATAGAGGTTGGATGAAGTGCAGGAGATGTCAGTGACGTGTTCCCACTAGTTAGAAGTTGCCAGGTGTCCTCAAACTCTGAATTAATACTAGCCATTATGAACTTGAATTTGGGATTTTCTTCTTGGTTGACTTTCAGGCTAATTAAGTGAGTTGGTTGAATTCGTCATCTAAAAACGAACACTTTTCATGTAGACCACTTTTCTTGAAACTCATTGTAGACAAATCCCCATTCTGGGTTCGTATGAAGAAGAAGTTTACACGTGGAATGATGTGGTTGGTTAATTTTGTGTCACACAGATCACTATCCAAAATGGATAAATGTGATTATTGCATGGTGTTCTCCTATTGGCCCAAAAGCTAGATAGTGGGATGTTACTGTGCAGATTCGCTCATTTAATGAGTTGGTGAGCTGGTGATCCACGCCTCATTTTTCTTGAGTTTCGATTGGCTTAGAGCACATTGACATGGATCATGTCCATTTTTGATGTAATTTTGACACTTTCAACCCCTTAACTTTGGCAGAATATCAAAATAAGCAATAATCTTCATTCCAATGACATTTTCAGTCCTTCAACTTGCATACTTGTTTATTTTGACCCTTTGACTTGGTTGACTTTAGATTTGATCAGGTTTGACTTGAATCTTGACTTTGACCAAATTTCACTTTAAGTCCCTCAACTTTGGAATGTTGTTAAGATAGGTCCTTCATCTTCAAAGTCTTGTCATCTTTGATCCTTCTTTGTCTTTTTCATCACAAATAAGCTTGATTTCTTCTTGTTTGCTTGAAAATGTGTCCATGTTACCTATTCAAGCACAAACACAAAACATACCACATAATTCTGCTTTATAGCACAAAAGTTAGGTATTTTCCATGTGTTTAGGGTGATTTGTTGATTAATTGATATGAGATTTTGCTCATATCAAATCCCCTACACTTGAAAATTACCATAACCTCATGAAATGTTATATTTTAAAGCATAATTTTACATTTTCCTCATAATTAACCCACCTTGGCCAATACAGAATGATATTCATGATTTTGTATTTTGTAAATGTAATGCAAAGAAAACAATTCTACTTATATACTTTTGATTTTTGTTGAAATGGCTTTGATGGAAAAACTCATAAAGAAGTCAATAACTTAAATTAGGGCTTTGGTACCATAGACACTTATCACCCAGTTTCACTTTCCCCATACCAAGCTTAAAAATGGGATCATTGTATTCACAAGTAAAAAGGTGCATCAACTTATTCATGACAATTAAATGTGGAACCGGTTATTATTTGAGCAAATTGCTTTTGGGCAAATTTATCATTATTTGAAACGTGAAATATAAGAAATGTAAAATCCAAAAATAAGGAAGCACAGTTTTAATCCTAAGTAATCCTCTTATCCATTACTTGAAAAACCGATCACAATTAATATAATTCCATTTCAAGAGTAATAAGTCATTCGCCTTATGTGTAAAATCCTCATGTCATGCATTAATAAGTAGCTACACACTCGCTAAGGAAAGAAGAATAAAACTCATGCAATAATTTACATCTGTCGCCTTTTTTTGACCTTGGATCTTCAACCCCGCAACCCGTCAAGGTAATATTGGATTGGAGCAACTATCAAATCCCCGCAACCCGTCAAGGTAATATTGGAATTTAATAGTTACTATAATTAACACTTCACTGCCCCTCTTGGGAGTCTTGTATTATTATTATTTTTTTCTTTTTTTTCTTTTTTTAGCCACTCATTTTTTTGTAAGCCGCTCTTATTATTCTTTATTCCTCACAAGGAAAGTTGAAAAGAATAAAAGGAAAAACACCCGTTAAATATTAAGCATGACATAAGTCTAGTACACATAAAATTTTCTAACTTGGAATCTTAAGACGTACTTATATCAAACGTGAATGATTAGACAAAAATGCATAAGAGACTACAAACCAATTAAAACCGTTCTTGATTATTTATTAACAAATATACATACGAAGAACATAGAGGTAAAGAAGAGAAGGGTTTAGCCACAAGTAATTATCATGAAGTTTATCTAGCCCTTTTATACTTGCTTCAACTCTATCATTTCCCATTCTCCACTAATTTAAAATCTCAAATAATGAGAGTGGTGGATGCTTAGCCTAATAGACCAATGAAGGACTACATGGTTAAGGATACTAGCTAGAGAAGGCTAAGATAAGCAAAAAAAGGTTGAGTCAAAATATCCATGGCGGGCCTAATATGTCAAAGAAATCTAAATTTGTTAAACCATGTCCTTATTATATTTTTTTTCCTTTTTTCAACTTTTCATAAGGAACAAAAGAAGAAGTATATACAATGCAAATGTGTTATGCAAATGAAAAATGATTGATGCAAAAATTATGAATGCATATTTTTGGTGGCCAAAGTAGATCAAAGATTTGAAAAATGTTTGAAAAATTAATTTCCATGTTATCATGAAGGTCAATGACAAAGTCTAGGTAATGTCACTTCGATAGAAGACCCCCTACACTTAAGCTAAACATTGTCCTCAATGTTTAAGAGCATGGAAGTATAGGACTTCCCCTACACTTATGACAATGAATAGACTTTGCTTAACCCAATTTAAGGAAAGATCAACTATAGTAAATTCATTTTTAAAGCATAATGTGTCTATGAAAAATCACAATAGTAACAAAGTGAACCGGATATAAGGGCCTCCTCCATAAGCTCCAAAGCACGTGATGAGTGATCAACCCTACAAACAATATGAAGACAAAAGAAGGTCTCCCCTACACTTCACATCAACTCTCCATACTTATTTCTAACCTACAACACTCTAAGTCTAAAACTTCTAAACCTAGTTATTCAAGCTTGATTTAAAGAGTCTGTAGCTTGACTCATCCCACACTCAAAAGTGTCTAAAACCTATCATGGAGAGTAAAAGTTTTGCCCTTTTTAAGAAAAATCTCCATGATGAGGTAAAACAAGTTTTCAATTATCAAAACTCCATAAATATCTGTCGGAATCAAATACATAATTACCATTCCACTTATAACACAGTTCAAAAACTAACTTCCCAAGCAATGGTGAAAAGGGTGAAGTGTGGTTCTCCAAAATGGTTGCCCATATGTTCTTCAAAAGGTGAAAGGGTGATACTCTCAAAATTTTCACAAGTTTTCCTTTTGTTGCATCAGGCGGATACTGAGATGGTTTAGCAAGCTCTATGCCAGGATCAAAAATACGTTCCTTGATGGGAAAATAACAAGTGGTGGTTACCTTAGAAGATTCTCCCTTGTAGGTCACATGGTGAGAGAAAGGTTGTGGAGTAATTGGTAACAATAAGCTCTTAGAAGGAACCATCATGACTTGTTTTCCTTTATCACTTTGAAAGGTTGAGATGGACAAGGAAGAAGCTAAATGATCTTCATGAAATAGAGATTATAGAAAGAGTATGTCCCCCTCCTCATCAATATAACCAAGAGTATACTCAAAGGTATATCCACTTCTAAAAACTCATCACTCTCATCCATGATAGAATCCTCCTCATCACCATAAACATCATAGATTGGTCTATCAAAGATTTGTGATTCCTCAAAACCAAAGGAAGTGTGATCATCAACAAATGGAGAGTGATTGTGGTAAAAACACGTCTCTTGTTTAGGAAAACAAAAAGAACGTATATGAGCGGTAAGTATCGACGAGTGATTTAGGAAAACCACAAGTAATGACCCACAATCACTTAAAAGAGATGAAAGATTCGTTTCCCAAGGAGGTATGGTGTTGTGAATTAACTTGTATATATTTGAGATTAATATTGATGAGATGGAATGACGGTTTCTTGGAAATTACACTATGACGTAAAAAACGAAAACGTAAAACCGTAGAAAAACTACTAAAATTAAAAATTATTAAAACCAAAAACAAAATCAAGAAAAAGATTAAAAAGACTAAAACAAGTCTAAAATAATATAAATAAAGACAAAAATCCAATAAAGATATTTTAAAACCTTTTATTAATTAAATAATTAATTTTAAATGCTAATTAAAGCCCTAAAATTAAATTTAATTAATTCAAAATGTCAAAAATATGATTTTATTGAATAATTACTCAACTTATATTATTATAAGACTAAAAAGTAATTTTCTAAAAATTAAAAACTATTAAAATTATTTTTAAAACTCTAAAAATGATTTAAAATAAATAAAAACTAATTAAACTTAAAATAATTATAAAAATAAATCTAAAAGCTATAAAAATAATCTAAAAATGGAAATAGTCCCAATTAATGACAAAGTACCTAGGAAAAATGAAAAAGAAAGAAAAATAAAATTTTGAAAATTAATTAATAAAATAATATTAAAACACTCAAAAAAAAAAAAAAAAAAAAAGTCACTAGTTGCGCCGCAACTAGTGGGGTCTTGCGCCGCAACAAGTGTTGCGAGATCACCAAGGTCCGCAGCTACTTCAGTTGCGCCGCAGCTACTAGGAGTTGCGCCGCAACTTGGATGACGAATCTGGTTTTAATTGCTGAACCAAACAAGTGCACACTTGTGCACTTGTGATGCCAAGAGGAGCTTGGTAATGAGCTTGTTTGGAGATTACTTTTGGACAATTGGGCACCCTTGAGCTTATTGAAGCTCAAGGAGTCAAGTAACACACAAATAACAACAAGGATCAAAGATTAAGCATCAAAATCATGAAAAACCAAGCAATTTAACACTTATGCAGATTTTTAACACCCTTTTTACCTTTTAAAAACTCAACAAATTCACTCCAAACTTGATCAAATTTGATTTACCAACTTACTAACACCTAACTTAACCTTAATCTAGTAACCTAACATCTTTTAGCAACACAAATCAATGATTATACCCTGCTAATCCGTATTGCCAAACACCCTTTAATTTTCTGAAAATCAATTTTAACAAAGAAAAACCTTACAAACCCTATGCAAACTTGTTCCAATATCTCAAAACATGCATAACAACACTTGAGAACACAAATCCACTATCTATAACATACTTAGTAACAAAATCACATAAGATCATATAAACTAGCACTTTTATGAACTTTCAAAAGAAAAAGGAGTTTACCTAAGGTTCTTACATCCAAGAACCTAGAGGATGAAAATCCTCCTCCAATCCAACTCGGGTTGGAGCTGAACCAAATCAACAAGCCTTCAACCTATTGAACACAAAACAAAGAAAGAAAACACAAAAACAAGTAATAATATATATTTTTGATTTTCTTTTCTTTCTCTTAAATCTTTCCAAAACCTTTTCAAACTTCCAAATATGTTTTCTAAAACCCTATATTACCAATAACATCAACCAAGAACACCAAAATACCTTTGAGAAGATTTTACCAAAATCTCTCAAAATCTCAAAACCTTAAACAACTTTGAAAATCAAAGTTGCTTAACCAAATAAAAGTGGAACTCAGAATCAATCTCCTCACAACACACAAACTTTTAAAAACAATAAAAAAGGAATTACACTTGAATATTTCAAAAACCAAACTTTTTATTTCTTTAAAAAGGAATTACATGTGAGAGACTAGAAACTGGAACAAGGGCTTCACACAAGTTGTGAGCTCCTTTTATAGAGTCTATAGAACATCCTAGAAGCATAAAAACATAAAACCCTAATACATAGAAAATCCCAAATGTGCCCTTGAATGATTTTGAGTGCATATGAGCTGTCCATTTGATCTTGGCCTTTAAATTTTGCTTTGTGAGCAAGCATAGCATCTTGGACGTCCATTTTGCCACGTCACTAGTCTTGGAGGCTAAGGAATGATGTGATTGGTGGATTGGGGAATTGGGGTTTTGGTGCACATGAGTGGGATGCAGGTTTTTAGGAGTGGGAAGGGTTTTGGCATGTGTGAATTAAGTGTGTGCAAGTTTAATTGGTTTTTACCCAAGTAAAAAGGTGGGTAATTTCTGGGCATGGTAAAGATGGTGAATAGTACCATTTGATCCGAAAATAGGGGTGGTGCATGTGTTAGGCGCAATTTTTGTTCAAATGTTCCAGGTTTGGCGAATTTGGTCCTTGGTTTTTGGTTTCTTTGGCCTTTAAAGATTTCCAGCCTTAAAATCTCCTTTCCTTTGTTAATATCTTCCATCAATTGACACTTTTGGCACAAACTTTCTCCAAAATGTTTCCAAGGACTATTCTTGCTATTTTGAGTATTTCAAGGGCTGAACTTGGACAAAGTTGATCTTCAAAGGTCTTCAATGAGTCTTCCACTTTATGAGGGACCATTGTTGGCAATTTTGAATTTGTTGAGGGACTAATCTTGCCATTTCTTCAATCTTGAAGGACCTTTTTGCAATTTTGACAAACTTAAGGGACCAAACTTGTAATTATTAATATACAAGGGTTTTAAGTGTCATTTCTTCAATAAATGATGATCAATCTTGCTTGTCTTCAAGTCTTCAAGGGTATTTGATGAAAATTCCATGATTAGGGTCCGGTTCTTTGTACGGCTTCGTTTCTCGTGTTCGTTTTTCCTTGTATCTTGTGATCTTTTGTCTTTTTCACGATATCCATACCTAAAACACACAAGTAAACAAACACAAGCATATATATGGTATTTTATGACATTTTAATGCATTTAAAGCCCGAAAAGAACGATGAGATCATGTATAAATGCCATCTCATCACTCCCCCATACTAAGCCATTGCCGTGCCCTCACGCAATGCTAAGAATAAAGTATCTAAGCATCACCAAAGTTCAATTTTATTAACCTTTATTGAAGAGTAAAAGACTTTGCAACATACTACGATGATGTGTAAAGACATAATGTATGATTTTCATCACCAAAATGTGACTTTTAGGGTCAAAGAATAGAAACAAGTTAATGTCCCTTAGAGTAAATTTCGTCATCCTTGATTGTCATACATTCCATGCTAAGTGCAAAAACAAGATCATTGTTGGTACAAGTCACAATGCTAACACTACTCATACGTCCAAATTGTGTAATACTTTTTCTCCCCGCAATCCTAGTTATTATAAAAGGAAATGGGTTACTAGCATTTTTTATCTATTTGTCATGGATCACAAGTGATTCATATTGACTTATTTGAGTAGTTATTAGTCCGAAAGCAAAGTAGCACGATTTGATCAATAGTTAGCCGAAGGACAAAATCTTTTAAAACGGCTTCTCGTGTATCTCCTTAAGTTCATATCTTGGCATAACTCGTTTCACGATTTGAGACCTTTCTCGGACCGATATTTGGCATGTACTTCATACTCCAAATCTTGGGAAGACGTTCTTGAAATTATGGTCTTCTCTTCATATAATTGGAATTTCTTCACTTGACGTTTTTGAGAGATTCTTCATATAGGACCACGACTTCATCATTTTTCTTCAATCTTTACTTTGGATTTTGATATACAACGATCCGCCTCCTTTTCGGACTTGGATATATTTATCCTCATACCTTGTTAGGGTCTTTTTGGATAGACTTTCTCCATTCTTTAGGGGAGTAATAGCTTCTCGTCGTGTGTCTTGATCCTTCATATTGATTTTGGAACAATGATACTTCACATCATCTTTGGATCTTTAGCAAAAATAGAGCTCCTCATGCCTTGTTAGGGCCTTTTTGGATGATCGCCAATCTTCGCGTCCCGCTTCAATAAGTTATGCCTTGGCTATGAACTCTATTCAACCCCGAGCAACTTTTAAACGATCTTGCGCTAGAGGCTAAGTAACCTTTCAAACCGTACGACCTTACTTATTGCAATTATGATTTATTCCTAATGCATTGATCTTATGGGAAGAAAAAGCCACAATTAAAAACACATGAGTTTTTGAAAGAACACTTTCATGTTCTACGTTTAGCATGATCACTTGTCTAACTCTATCATTTCTCGTTCTTCACTATATAAAGACCTCTAATTAAAGAGACTCGTGAATACTTAGCCGTGCAAGTCACAATTAAGCCAAATTTGGATTAGCTTTCATTAAGACTATATCAAATCAAAGTTTTGGGTTTTCAAGCCACCTATAGGATCTTGCACTTTCTTGGACTTTTTCAAGTTTAGAGAATGCGTTTTATAGTTCCCTTGATAAGTGACTTTCTAGAATCAATTATAGGAACTTGCGAAAAGTTCTTGTTCTTAACCCGAATGAATTAAGACTTTCGCGTTTTAAAGCTCCCTATATAAAAGTCTAGCAAAACTTGAATTGAGCGGGTTAAGGAATGTAAAGGGCTCCAAATGCCCATCAAGTCAAAAATTAACTCTTATTCTACCCATCGGAAAATATACATTCGTGTCTTAAAAACACTTATGAAAACTAAGAAAAATTTTAAAATTTGGCCATTTTTAGCCTTATTAGCAAAACAAAACATTGAAAATTGGAAAACGTGAGGGCGTAGCAAAGCAAGTACCTATTCACCCCCCCATACTAAAAGTAAACATTGTCCTCAATGTTTCGAGTCTAAAGGTGGAGCACCCCCATACTAGAGACGAAGAATCGAATGCTTAGGATCTAGCATGGAAAGGGTGATCAACAATATATCTAAAGCCGTTTATTAATTATGCTAAAAGATAATTGTTAGAACAATAAAGGATATGTCATGGATTCGTGAAAAACTTCTTCAAACGAACGATGGAGGCTCACGTAAACGAACACGAGAGTCTTCAATCGTAGACGATGATGATGATCTAGAATCACAATCACAAACAACCACGAGACAACGAGTTGGAAGGGTACAAGTCCCCTTATTAGTGAACATAAAGCATAAAGATAAGCATGGGATCTCCCCCACGAGGCACCTCGTTTTTGATTACCGAGTCATGAGCTCGACTCGAATCCCCATAAATGTGAACATTTAGGGATATCATGGTGTGGTCAAAGGGGCTTACATGATAAACAAGGCCCAAAAAGCAACCGGTAAAAAGGACTAAGTCCTTAAGTGATGCAAAATACCGGGGTCGAAGATGGCGTTCTCATTTTCATGGAAAAAACAATTCAACGTCACTTCAACATGTGCCATAAACTCAAAGAGTTTGAAGAAAATAGATAAGAAGTAGAAGGGTGAGACAATTGGTAAGGCAAACGTTTGAGCTACTCGAGGTAGACTCGCACCAAGCAAATAGATATAGTTTCCATTTATTGCATCGGTGGAAGACCGAGATTTCCCTTTACATGAAATTCCGGGATCGAATATCTCGTCCTCGGTGGACAAGGATGAGGGAACATTAGGGGCTTCCCCCATACTAGAACCACACAAAACATCGTCAAAAGGAGTAGACGAGTTTGTAGTACTCAAATCACGCGGTGATGACGGAGTTAGATTTGTAGAAAAATCAATTAAATCACATTTAAGATCTTTTCCTTTTTTATCTTTTGAACTCTCCTTATGAAAACCCTTGTTGATTATGTCGAAAATATTCGGTGTTTCTAAGACGATGTTAGTTACACTAAAAATTCTCACATTTTGAAACCGTTTTGGTTTTGGTGGTGGCAAGTTCTCAAAACGTTTATCGACGAAGAAAACCTCCCCATCGGGGTCCATAAATTCATCATCCGAAAGATCTTCCGTAGAAACCGGCAACTTATCAACACTTTTCAAAAATGAAGGTGAAGGATTTTTCGATTCAAGTATTGATGGTTTCTTCTTTGTAGGCTTAGCACTCATAACCTCCACCGGCGGAGGAAATGGTAAATTGTTTTTGGAGACATTCCCTAAAACTCTTGGTGAAAATTCTTTGCAAATGACATTGGTCGAGTCACCATGGTTTAAAGTTGCAATAGAATATACATGAGAAAGATTGGAGTTTTGCGTTGCATTGATGACAAGTTCTTCTTCATTGAAACGAAGGGTGATTTTACGAGCATGAACATCGATAAGTGCTCTTGATGTATCCAAAAATGAACGACCCAAAATGAGAGGAACTTTTCGATCGATGGGAATGTCTACAACGATAAAGTCAACGGGATAGTAAAACTTTCCGACTTTAACGAAAACGTCCTCGGCTACTCCACATGCCATGATCGTAGAATGATCGGCCATCTCGATGGACATGTTCGAAGGAGTAAGAGCCGGAAGTGAAAGCGATTTGAAAATCTCGAGAGGCATTAAATTAATACTAGCGCCAAGATCGGCCAAGGCGTAGCATTCCTCCATATCTTGTATAGCACACGGAATCAAAAATTTACCGGGATCACCGACTTTTTGTGGTATGCGGCTTAGAAAAACCGATGAACAACTAGACGTTTGTTGTAACTTCTCTTTGTTGTTTAGCATACTTTTGAAGTTTGCGGCGAATCGAGGCATCATGATTAAAGCATCGGCAAAACTTATGTTAAAATGCAAATCACGAAACATTTTCATAAATAGCTCAAA
This sequence comes from Glebionis coronaria, assembly GCA_025667525.1. NCBI lineage: Eukaryota > Viridiplantae > Streptophyta > Magnoliopsida > Asterales > Asteraceae > Glebionis > Glebionis coronaria. The sequence continues at coordinate 268,285,801 of CM046881.1, read as the reverse complement.
TTGATAATTGTTCCTTTCTTGTGCTTTCTCTTTGTTTCGTCTCGAAGGGTAAGGTAAGGGTGGTGTGGGTTGGTCATTAGGCAACGGCCTTGGAAACTCGGGTTCCATAATTGGTATTGGTTCAACCGTAGGTGTGGTTTGAGCGGTACTTCGTGGGATTGTAATGTGCTCCTTTTCGACCACCACCTCGGGTTCTTTCTCGATTTCCTTCTCCGTAGAAGTACTTGGACGAGAGATTGGTTCCTTGAAAGTTTTACCACTTCGTGTAGCAACAACCTTCAATTCTCCCTTCGGGTTTGCAATGGTATCACTAGGAAGACCACCCGAAGAAGAGGGTTTACACATGATAGCTTCGAACATCTTAGCCATTCGGTCCTCAAATTTTGATTGCCTAGCATCCGCTTTCAATAACTCTTGCTTAATCTCATGTTGTCCTAATTCCATCTTTTGTTGGTTTTGTTGAAGACGTTGGACATTTCCTTCCATTTTATTAGCATGAGTTTTAAGTTCATTAGCAAGTTCATTTTTAAGCTCGTTTTTCAACTCGGACCTTAAGCTAATCATCTCACGTTGCATATTATCAAATTTAGCATCATTTGCTTTTGCATAATCTAAAAATTCTCCTTGCAAATTTTTCGTGTGAGCATTTTGAAAACCTTGTGTAGTATTTTGAAAATCACGGTTTTGGTTTTGATTAGAGATTTGTCCATTCCCACTTTGATAATTCCCTTTGTTGTAATTGCGTGTGTTGCCTTGGTAATTACCTTGGTTGTTGTTTCGATAATTGTTAACATTTTGATTTGGTGGAGCTTGATTTTGGCGGGAACCTTGGCCGTTTTGGTTGTAAGTTCCCGTTGCTACATAAGCACTCGAAGTGTTACCATCCGCGGTAATGCACTCGGATAAATCATGAGCTCCTCCACACGATAAACAACTCTTAGCAACCGCTTTAACCGAAGCGGAATTGGAAGCTTCTTGAGCCTTCCAATGGGACATTAGATTAGCAAATCTATCAAAAAACCGATTTTCCTCATTAGCTTCATCATGTAAGGCATTAATGCCACGAGACGATTGTGATGACGAACCCATATTGGCAACACTCGGTGTGTTACGAGGGCTATAAACCTTAGATCGATTTTCAATGATTTGTAAAGCCTCATTTGTCGTCTTGCACAAAAAATTGCCACCCGCGGCGGCATTCAAATAATCTCGTTCATGATCATTAAGCCCATTATAAAAAGTATCTATTTGATGCAATTCCGAAAAATCATGATGAGGACATTCATGTAACATTTCCTTAAATCGTTCCCATGCCATTGAAAAACTTTCATTGTTACGTTGCACAAATCGTGAAATCTCATTTTTTAAGTGTGTTGTTTTTGATGGTGGAAAAAACTTGTTCACAAACTTAGAAACGAGATCGGCCCATGTCAAAATAGAATTTGGCGGTTCTTTCTCGAGCCAAATTTTAGCGGGTCCATCCAACGAGTATGGAAACAACATCATCTTAATGGCGTCATGCGGAACATCTTTGAATTTGCTAGTGGCGGTGAGACGGTTGAAATTCCTAATATGGTAATGCGGGTTGTCTTTCTCATGACCTCGAAATTTGTTTGCTTGTAGCATCGACATTAAACCCGTCTTAATTTCGAAATTCTCCGCAAGGATGGCGGGAATAACAATGGCCTCTCCAAAACCCTCGGTGGGTGCTTGTAGCAACTCCATCATAGTACGATTAGCCATTATGACTTCTTGTTCTATAATAGGTTCAACAATTGGAGGTTCTTCAACAATCAACGATTGATTGGCTTGCTTTTGAAGTCGTTTACGAGCTCGTTTAGCTTGATTACGAGTGATCATAAACTTCACGAAGAATGGGAGGTGAGCAAAGAAGATTCTTTTTGGTTGTTTTGTGGATTTTCAATTTTTTTGTGTTTTTGATGATATTTAATTTTTTTGGATTTTGGGTGTATTACGTAGACAACAATCTACAAAATCTCTCCTCGAATCAAACTCTTGATTAAAGAAGCCTCAAAGGAATGAAAACGATCACGTGGAGTGAACGCCTTCGAATGACTTTAGAACTTTGGTGAAAACCAAATTGTTCACGAGGGTTTAATCACAAAGAAAACCAAGCAAATATAGTATACGTATTAATACTTTGGGCGGCAAAACCCTCGATTAGCCTTCAAAATCAAAATACTCACAAGCAAGCGGGGAAACGAGGCGGCGCGAAGCACTTAAGAGCCTTTTTCCTTAGGGTATATTTTATAATACCCGCCTTATACCCACCTTATAGTTCGTATCTTTTAAAATCGAGCTTCTCGAAAGTATTTATCTATTTTTGCCTTTTCTTTTTGTTTGAGATTCGAATACAATGATCGAGTGATGAAATCCCGAATCAAGGTTGTGTTTTCACACTTTTGGAGATATTGTATTTTTATTGTGATACTTAATACAATATATTAATAATATTCACAAAGAAAAACCGAGAAAACCGATAATACGTGTTAAGGGAGTTCCACTTAACACAAATACTATTTATGGATAATATCAAAAACAAAATTTTCCAAATTAAGACACGACACACCTCCCCGGCAGCGGCGCCAAAATGATTGTGGTAAAAACACGTCTCTTGTTTAGGAAAACAAAAAGAACGTATATGAGCGGTAAGTATCGACGAGTGATTTAGGAAAACCACAAGTAATGACCCACAATCACTTAAAAGAGATGAAAGATTCGTTTCCCAAGGAGGTATGGTGTTGTGAATTAACTTGTATATATTTGAGATTAATATTGATGAGATGGAATGACGGTTTCTTGGAAATTACACTATGACGTAAAAAACGAAAACGTAAAACCGTAGAAAAACTACTAAAATTAAAAATTATTAAAACCAAAAACAAAATCAAATGCTTCTGTCTTGCGCCGCAACTTGTGAAACGGGGAAAACCAAAATCTGCAACTCCTTGTGTTGCGCCGCAACCTTCTGTCTTGCGGCGCAATTCCTGTGACGTGCCTGGTACTGCTTGTGCTGTTTTGCTTTCTCCAAGTATGATACAAGCCAAGAGGACTTGGTAATGAGCTTGTTTGGAGATTACTTTTGGACAATTGGGCACCCTTGAGCTTATTGAAGCTCAAGGAGTCAAGTAACACACAAATAACAACAAGGATCAAAGATTAAGCATCAAAATCATGAAAAACCAAGCAATTTAACACTTATGCAGATTTTTAACACCCTTTTTACCTTTTAAAAACTCAACAAATTCACTCCAAACTTGATCAAATTTGATTTACCAACTTACTAACACCTAACTTAACCTTAATCTAGTAACCTAACATCTTTTAGCAACACAAATCAATGATTATACCCTGCTAATCCGTATTGCCAAACACCCTTTAATTTTCTGAAAATCAATTTTAACAAAGAAAAACCTTACAAACCCTATGCAAACTTGTTCCAATATCTCAAAACATGCATAACAACACTTGAGAACACAAATCCACTATCTATAACATACTTAGTAACAAAATCACATAAGATCATATAAACTAGCACTTTTATGAACTTTCAAAAGAAAAAGGAGTTTACCTAAGGTTCTTACATCCAAGAACCTAGAGGATGAAAATCCTCCTCCAATCCAACTCGGGTTGGAGCTGAACCAAATCAACAAGCCTTCAACCTATTGAACACAAAACAAAGAAAGAAAACACAAAAACAAGTAATAATATATATTTTTGATTTTCTTTTCTTTCTCTTAAATCTTTCCAAAACCTTTTCAAACTTCCAAATATGTTTTCTAAAACCCTATATTACCAATAACATCAACCAAGAACACCAAAATACCTTTGAGAAGATTTTACCAAAATCTCTCAAAATCTCAAAACCTTAAACAACTTTGAAAATCAAAGTTGCTTAACCAAATAAAAGTGGAACTCAGAATCAATCTCCTCACAACACACAAACTTTTAAAAACAATAAAAAAGGAATTACACTTGAATATTTCAAAAACCAAACTTTTTATTTCTTTAAAAAGGAATTACATGTGAGAGACTAGAAACTGGAACAAGGGCTTCACACAAGTTGTGAGCTCCTTTTATAGAGTCTATAGAACATCCTAGAAGCATAAAAACATAAAACCCTAATACATAGAAAATCCCAAATGTGCCCTTGAATGATTTTGAGTGCATATGAGCTGTCCATTTGATCTTGGCCTTTAAATTTTGCTTTGTGAGCAAGCATAGCATCTTGGACGTCCATTTTGCCACGTCACTAGTCTTGGAGGCTAAGGAATGATGTGATTGGTGGATTGGGGAATTGGGGTTTTGGTGCACATGAGTGGGATGCAGGTTTTTAGGAGTGGGAAGGGTTTTGGCATGTGTGAATTAAGTGTGTGCAAGTTTAATTGGTTTTTACCCAAGTAAAAAGGTGGGTAATTTCTGGGCATGGTAAAGATGGTGAATAGTACCATTTGATCCGAAAATAGGGGTGGTGCATGTGTTAGGCGCAATTTTTGTTCAAATGTTCCAGGTTTGGCGAATTTGGTCCTTGGTTTTTGGTTTCTTTGGCCTTTAAAGATTTCCAGCCTTAAAATCTCCTTTCCTTTGTTAATATCTTCCATCAATTGACACTTTTGGCACAAACTTTCTCCAAAATGTTTCCAAGGACTATTCTTGCTATTTTGAGTATTTCAAGGGCTGAACTTGGACAAAGTTGATCTTCAAAGGTCTTCAATGAGTCTTCCACTTTATGAGGGACCATTGTTGGCAATTTTGAATTTGTTGAGGGACTAATCTTGCCATTTCTTCAATCTTGAAGGACCTTTTTGCAATTTTGACAAACTTAAGGGACCAAACTTGTAATTATTAATATACAAGGGTTTTAAGTGTCATTTCTTCAATAAATGATGATCAATCTTGCTTGTCTTCAAGTCTTCAAGGGTATTTGATGAAAATTCCATGATTAGGGTCCGGTTCTTTGTACGGCTTCGTTTCTCGTGTTCGTTTTTCCTTGTATCTTGTGATCTTTTGTCTTTTTCACGATATCCATACCTAAAACACACAAGTAAACAAACACAAGCATATATATGGTATTTTATGACATTTTAATGCATTTAAAGCCCGAAAAGAACGATGAGATCATGTATAAATGCCATCTCATCAGAGAGTCACAAGTAGAGATCTCATCATTACTATAATCATCATTGATGTCTTCATCATGGTGGAAACGTGGGTTATATGTATAGTTGAAGTTCGTTTTTCTCAGTTCTTAACAAATTCAAAGTCCTAACAATATCGGGTTTTTAATTGTTCTTGGTTGGTAATGTTTTTTGGATATTCTATTGCTAATTCAAACAAGCCTTGAAAAAATGAAAAATATCGTCTACTTATATGTAAAACATAGTGCAAATACCAAGTTTTTATTCAATTAAAATGCAAAATGTGAATTTTACAAACTATAAGGACTAGAAATGTAAATTCTATGAAATTTAAATGCTCAATATGTAAAGTTGAAAAGTACAAGGACTAAATGTGCAAAAACAGTTAACTATGAGGACTTAAAATGAAAACTATCTAAACAAGTAACCAATTCTCAACAAATTTAAAACTTCCTAACAGAATTTGAACAAACTAGAAATTATAGGGACTGATTATAAGCAAACCCTAAAAAATTTGAAAGATTAGCAATGTTTACAAACAGTTTAACTCTCCAAGGACTTAAGTGCAAATTTTGAAAACTTTTTACTAAAAACGGGTCTATCACTTCAATAAGCTTGTTTGAGCTTATTTTCAACCAAATTTGACCAAACCACTTGCAAGTGACTCAAAATCAGAATTAAACTAGACCAATCCAAGGAAATTGGCTAAAAGTTACTGAAAAGCTGATAAGCTGAATTCAATAAGCACAAAATAAGCTATAAGCAAAACTAGACTTGCACAACTAGATTTTAGTAAAAATACTTGTTAATAAGCTCAAAATAAGAACGGGAAATCAAATCTCATCAAAATTCATCCAGTAATAAGCTCAGAAACTTAAAATAAGCAAAAAGAGTGCTTATGTTGACCAACGTTGACCAAGAATTTCAATAAGCTCAAAATCTCAAAATTCAACCATGAGCACTTATGGATTGATTTTGTGAAAGAAAATTTACCAGTTGATGAAGTAGAAATCAAGATATGAAAAAGCAGTTGGTCAAGTTACAGTTACTTGCATTTGCTTAATGGTTCAAACTTTTGCTTATTTCTAGCTGATTATTTGATAATGTACACTTTCCTTATAAAATTTGAAACTTCATATATTGAGTGAGATTTGAGAGCTGGTTTGGTGGAATTTCATCAACTAACAAATAAATGCCAGGTAAATCAAAATCATAACTTCCTGAAACAAAGCTTGAAGAAAACTGACCCAAACTTTTTCTAAGACCAATTGCCTTTTTGAATAGAACTTTGACTCAAAAGTGACCTAAGACTGTTTATTATGACTAGTTAACTGAAATTGAAGCAAAGTTAACCAAATTCTAGCACTTAAAATCTGAATCAAACCTAATGCCAAACACCTCTTTATGATCTTCTTGGAATTTTTATGAAACATTATTGAGTAAATGTATAGACTGAGTTAAAAGCTTTATCAAACTAAGTTCAACAGTCAAAATGTAGTATGTGAGAACTAGAAACAAGCAAGACACTTAACTAGAACTCAAAATTGGTTAATAAGACTAAAAGACTGATAAAAGCTTGAGAAACAGGAAAAGTACTAAGCTATAGCAAGATTAAGCTACACAATAGGCTACAAATTCACTAAGATCAGATCAGAAACATATTAGAACAACTTTGATCATGCAAACAAGCAAGATTATCTAAGAATTGAGCAGGCATCAACAATTTAGAGGAACTGAAAAATCAGAAACTCAAAACCTTAAGCAAAGGCCTCCTTTGGGGAGTAGAGGAGCGCTGAGCTCTCTATTCTAGTGCTAACCACCACCTTAGCACTAGAAAACACTATCAACAATCAAATCAACAGCTACAACCATCAAATTCACCATAATGGACTTGAAATCATCAAATTCTGCTAGAAATGAACTGGATCAACAAATCAAGTAAAACAGCCACAATCTTCACACTTAGCCAGTTATGATCAAGTTATGATCATAACAAACCAAAATCAGCAACAAGAATGATCAATAAAGTAAGGATGAACAGTGGAGAAGGTAATGAGAGTTTTGGAGGGAAAATGAAATTTAAATTTTATTGAGTAAGGAAAGTAGTTACAAGGGTAGTTAAACTGTTACAACTAACTATAACAGACTCAAGAGTGTGTCAAACTCTTGAGTTGTTAAGCTGAAACTAAGAAATGAGATGAGAGGAAAACTAAGTGTGTGTGATTTCACACTTTCTACAACTATAAGAAATGAGACTGAACAGGGTATTTATAGACATTAGGAGTAAAGCAGTTGGGGTTGGTGACGTGTTGGAACCAATCCCCAGCTTCCACGTGTCAAAAATCTGCAAATTGGATTTTGCTGAAGAAGAACAGATTTGGGGGTTTTCTTTTGGTTTGATTTCATATTGGTTGTGACCATTGAGTTCGTCTTGTGATTTTGAGCAAAATTGATGTTTATATCATCTCTTGATATCCACTCTAGCTCAAAGTCGATCCTGGTAAATTTTGTTGATGAAGATGACACGTGGCAGATTTTAACTGGCTATGAGAATGAGTTGCGGATCATTATCCATTTTGGATGAACTGAATATTGGTTGGCGAAAGCTGATTGGTTGAAAACTTGAAAGTGGAAGTTACTGTTGGGATTCTTTCATTTAATGTTGCGGCTGTTAGTGGCCAGCTGGCCATGACATGGCAATCCAAACCCCTTCTTTCTTGACTTCCTATTGGTTGAGAGTTATTCACACGGATTGAGTACAAAATAACTTCCACAAATGGCAGAATTAACCCCTCAACTTTGGCAGTTTGATCTTTTGAGCTATAATCTTCATTTCTTTGACAATTTCAGTCCTTCAACTTTCATTCTTGAACATTTAAGCCCTTTGACTTGATTGACTTGATAGTTGACCATATTTGACTTTGATCTTGACTTTGTCATATTTACACTTTTGGTCCTTCAACTTTGGTAGATTGTCAAGATAGGTCCTTTGTCTTTAAATTCTTGTCACTTTTGATCCTTCTTTGTCTTTTTCATCAAATTAAGCTTGATTTTCCTTTGTTTGCTTGAAAATGTATCCTTCTTACCTATTTGAGCACAAACACAAAACATACCACATAATTCCGCTTTATAGCACAAAGTTTAGGTATTTTTATTGTGTTTTAGGGTGATTTGTTGATAAATTGATATGAGTTTTTGCTCATATCAGTTATCATATGAGGTTTCAAAGAGAGGATTGGAATAATTCACAAAATCACCAAAGTTAAGCTCTTGAGGTTCATGAAAATCCAAGGATGAAGTAATGGATGCAATGGTCTCAACATGAGGTAAATCATAATATCCACTTGAGAAAGCTTCATAAAAATATTCATCGCAAACTTCATCAAGGATATCATCTTGAGTTTCCTCATTCACAACGCAATATGCTTCACTGCTTCGGGCTCATTAGACTTCTTTGACAACTTTCCCATGTTAAGCACAACTCTCTCATCACCTAACCTCATTGTAAGTTCACCTTCCGCCACATCTATTAGAGTTCGAACCGTTCTCAAAAATGGCCTACCAACAATCAAAGTAACTCTCGGATCCATATCATAATCAACCACCACAAAATCCGCTGGAAAGGTAAATCTATCAACCTCAACAAAAACATCCTCCCCAATTCCCACCGGATAAGCTATAGTACGGTTGGCCAACTCAAGATTCATCTTAGTAGGAGTGAGCTCGGGAAGTGAAAGTCTTTTCCAAACCGATAATGGCATGATATTTATGCTTGGTCCTAAATCCGCTAATGCCATACAATTTTACACCCCAAGGAAATTACAAGGAATCAAAAACCTCCCCGGATCTCCAAGCTTAGTAGGCAACTTCTTAAGCAAAACCGCGGAGCAATTTTCATTCAAGGAAGCATTAGGAAAATCCACCAATCTCTCCTTGTTAGAAAGTAAGTCCTTGATCATCTTAGCAAACTTAGGCATATTGGCTAAGGCTTCCGCAAAGGAGATGTTTATGTTATGTTGCCTGAACATCCTCAAAAAGTTTGAGACTTGTATATCATCCTTGTTCTTAAGTTTATCCTTTCTCATTCTTGATGGATAAGGGAGACTTGGTTTTGGTTGTGGTTGAGTAGTTGTTGAAGGATTTTCCTTTTTGGTTGCTTCATTAGTAGGTGTGGAAGTGGAAGAAATGGGAGAACTTGAGGATGGTGAACTAGATGTAGAAGGCTTAGCGCAAGAATGAATCATAGTAGGCATTACCAATGAAGGGTTGGGTGGTGAAGGATCATTGGTCATTTTTCCACTTCTTGTTGTAATAGCATTGACATTTGCCCTCGGGTTTTTTTGTGTGTTAGATGGTAAAGCCCCTTGTGGTCTTTGATTAAATAGCCTCTTAGTTTGCTCCTCCGCAATAAGTTTCATTTGCACTTGCATTCTTTTCTCACTTTCACGAATTCTCCTCTCAACATACTAATGATTATCATATGACACATATCCTTGATTTTGAATTTGAGGGTATCCTTGATTTGGGAAGGGTAGTGGTGGGTGCAATCCTTAATTGGGTGGATGAAAATTATTTCCTTGATTTTGAAAGGTGTTAGGTGCCTTGTAGTTGTTCCCTTGGTATTGGGGTATTGGACCTTGGTTCCTTTATAACAATTGAGGTGGATTGGGTTGAGTAATGGTGGGTGGATGGGGTGGGAATCCCGATGGAGCAAGGTAAATTTGAGACTTGTAAGAAAGGTTGTTTGAATTTATGTTGGGTTTGAAATGTTCTCGATATTCTTCTTGGTAACCATAACACTCCCCTTGATAACCTTGCACCTTATCACATTGTTGGTAGGAATGGGGACCTCCAAAAGTTTCACATGAAAGAGTAATAGCATGCACATCATTGGTGGAATTGTTCAATGAAAGGCCCTTAATGGCTTGGATCAAATCTTGACTTGCCTTCAAATGCATCTCATGATCCCTATCTATTCTTTGAAGTATCTCTTGGTGACTCTTGAGGAATTGGTTATCACAAGGTGTTTGAGAATTATTTTGGCTAACATGAACCCTTTCTTCAAATTGAGTATTAGTTTGCACCATTGCTTTGGTATCAATAATATCCCAAGCTTCTTGAATGGATTTAGCAAGAATATTTCCACCCGCGGAAGCATTAAGTGAATCTTGGTGGTGTGGTCTCAATCCATCATAGAAAGTGTTGATTTGGTGAACTTCATCGAATCTATGGTTTGGACATTTCCTCAATAACCCCTTATACTCCTCCCAAGCATCACTAAAGGTTTGACTAGGTTTTTGTTGAAAGCCTATAATTATGTTCCTCAAAGCCATGGTTTTAGATGTGGGAAAGAACTTGTTCAAAAACTTCTTAGTGAAACCATCCCATGTGGTAATGCTCTCGGGTGGTTGTGTATCTAACCAATGCTTAGCTGGACCCTCTAGTGAAAATTGTACCAATATCAACTTAATGGCATCAAGGGGAACTCCATTGTACCTAATGGTGTTGCAAAGAGAAAGAAACTTCTTAAGGGGATCATGTGGATTATCATTCTTGTTCCCAAAAATGGTGTGTTTGAAACCAAGTTAATCATGGATGTTATTAGCTCAAATGTGTTTTCGGGAATATCGATTATCTTGATAGCATCGACGTATCCTTACACATTGGATTGCAAGTTCTCCATCAAAGGTCGAGTGTCAACTCCGGCCATAACTTCTTGTTGTGTGTGGATCTAAGCACGATTCTCGGGATCGGCTAGATGGACGTTGGTGTTCCTACTCTTTATCTTTTTCTTCCTTTTCGGAGGAAGGGGTTGTACACCAATCGGTATTTGTGCACGCCCGCGAGTGAGCATGCAACTCAATACAAGGAACGAGAGATAAGCTCTCGTTCGACTTTGAAGAAGAAGGGATTATCCTCTTCGATATTCAATATGAAATATCCACAAGAAGGTATAATATATTTAATTACTACTTGGGTGCAAGACCTCCAATAAAGCCTTCCTTCCTAGAATACGCACTAGTGAACGGGGGGTTAGGTGGCGCGAAGCACTTAAGTACCTATTGACCCTTAGATAGCATTTTATATCACATCGCCTTTTTATTCACTTTGTAGTTTGTATTCTTCTAATTATTGCCTATTAGAAGAATTTATCTATTCTTGCTTTATTGAATTTGATCGATACACGTGTCAAGGACCGGAACGCCCCCTAACACGGTGTATTTCCTTGGCAATACTTATGGAAAGTATGTGTATTGGTTGTTCTTATACGTATACGTATTTACATATAATAATATAGAGAAAATATTTTTGTATTTATTGGGGTTTTTTTAAGAAAATACTATATGTACATAAAAACCGAGGAAATCCAATAATATATATTTTTGGGTGCAATCTCTTAGGAAAAAGATTGCTTTTTGATATTTTATTTCTTTGGTCAATTCTTTACGAAAAGAATTATTTTTGTTATTTTTTAGTTTTTATATTTTTATATTTTTGATTTTTTTATGTTTTTGATTTATGATACGTAAAAATAACGTTCACGAGGTGGACAGATCTCAAAAGCCAATGAAAACCGTCAATCGATAGTCACTCGTAAAGTCAAAGACCCGGCAGCGGTGCCATTTGAAATTGAGTAAATTGAAGTTCGTTTCTCTAGATTCTTAACCAATTGAAAGTCCTAACAATATCAAGTTTATTATTGTTTTTAGTTGATAGGGTTTTTTGGATTTTCTATGTCTATTTAACCAATCAAGTAAAAATGGTGAAAAATATTAAGCTACGTAACCGTAAAACACTTAGCAATTACCAACTTTTTATTCACAAAAGGACAAAAATGTAAAAATATGAAAGTATTGTGCCAAAAATGTAAGTAAATGAAAGCTCGAAGCTTGAAATGTAAAAGTCCAGAAAGTTAAAGGACCAAATGTGTAAATTCTAACAAACTTGAAAACAACTAACTGAATTTGACAATTAACAGAAAGTTGAAGGACTAGATAATTGCAAAGCCTAATAACTAGAAAGATTAGCCAAAGATTACAACAGATTCAAACAATAAGGACTAAATGGCAATTAAATGGAAATTTTAAACAAAAACGGGTACAAGTCAATCAATCAGCTCGTTTAAGCTCAAAACTGAACCAAATAAGCTCAAACAAGGTTCAAACTGTTTTAAATCAAAAATAATCTAGGCTTGTCAAAGGAATCTGCTTAAAACTCAGTAATACTCAAATAAGCTCAATCCAATAAGCCATGAATAGGCTATCTACAAATCCAGACATGCACATTCAAATTTTAAAGTTCAATCTTGTTAAGCAGCTTAATGTGAGTATGGAATGTCTTTCTTTTGGAAAATGACCAAGTGAATAAGCAAAAAAATGGAATTAAGCTGAATCCTAGCTTATTTGACTTTTGTTGACCAAAAGTTGAAAAATATGAAAAGCTCAAATTTCACTTAGGACATGTTTCTAAACAAGAATGTGGAAGAAAATTACAAGTTTTATGAAGTGGATTTGGCTATCTAAGAAAACAGTCCACTTCATTATCACAGAAACTTAAAATAGCTCAAGAGCTTATTCAAAAGCTAATTTCTAGCTTATTTATGAAAACTGTAGACTTTCCTTACTAAAACTTAAACTTTGGATGTTAATGAACAAATAGAAACTTGTTTTACTGATTTTGATTGAGAAATGAACAAACTACAAGAGATTGAAAGGAGCTAGTTTTCTGATGAACATTTAACAAAGACTTGACCCAAACTATTTTATGTCCAATTGCCTGTTTGATTTATACTTTGACCTCAAAACTACAAAAACTTGTTTCAAATGACTATTGAATGAAAAATGAACAACACTCAACAAGATTAACACATTTGAATTCCAAAAAGTGTGCAGATCCAAACACTAGTTATGTAAACTGTTTTGAACTTTTATGAATGAATTTTGATTAAATGAGTGAATCAAGCTTGGACTGATATCAAAACTAGTTTAGTGAGCAAGATGAAGAGTTCCTAGACCAAAAACAGACTTGTAAATAGGTTAAACTACAAAATGCAGTAACAATCACTTAACTGATGAATAAAGACAAAATTCAAGTAAAATCAAACTAGAAGATATCAAACTACTATCAAGCTATCAAATCATCACAATTATGCTAAAACAAGTCAAAAACACATTATCATAGCAACATAGAAGGATTACACTAGAATTGAGCAGGCATACAACACTTTAGGGGAATTTAAAATAGAATTAAGCAAACTTGTGAGCTTAGGCCTCCTTTAATGGAGGAGTGTGGTGTTGAACCAACTCAATTCTATCAACACACCATTAGATGATCACCATACACCATTCAACAACCTCAAATCACCATTGTTGATCAAAATCAACTAAAAAACAGCTACAAACTCTGAATTCAACTTCTAGCAAGATCTGGATCAAACTGAATAGCAACAGAATCTCACAAAGCTTCCATTGATCAATGATGATCAATAGAAACTCAGAACAGTAACTGGATAAGCAGAATGAGATGAACAGAATGAAGACTGAAGAGGAATTTGTGATTTTTATTGATGTAAGTGAAAGTTGTTACAAAAGGTAAGTAAATCTGTTATAACTACTAACGAACTCAAGAGGTTGTCAAGCTCTTGAGTTGCTAACTAAACTATAACATAATTGAATAAGAAAAGAAATTGTGTGTGTTTTTTTTCACACTTTTCTACTTGATACAAATGAGACACTAGAGGCCTATTTATAGAGGTTGGATGAAGTGCAGGGGATGTCAGTGACGTGTTCCCACCAATTAGAAGTTTCCAGGTATCCTCAAACTCTGAATTGATACTAGCCGTTATGAACTTGAATTTAGGCTTTTCTTCTTGGTTGACTTTCAGGCTAATTAAGTGAGTGGTTTGAATTCGTCATCCAAAAACGAACACTTTTCATGTAGACCACTTTTCTTGAAACTCATTGTAGACAAATCCCCATTCTGGGTTCGTATGAAGAAGAAGATTACACGTGGAATTATGTGGTTGGTTAATTTTGTGTCACACAGATCACTATCTAAAATGGATAAATGTGATTATTGCATGGCGTTCTCCTATTGGCCCAAAAGTGAGATAGTTGGATGTTACTGTGCAAATTCGCTCATTTAATGAGCTGGTGAGCTGGCTAGTGAGCTGGTGATCCACGCCTCATTTTTCTTGAGTTTTGATTGGCTTAGAGAACATTCACACGGATCATGTCCATTTTTGATGTAATTTTGACACTTTCAACCCTTTAACTTTGGCAAAATATCAAAATAAGCCATAATCTTCATTCCATTGACATTTTCAGTCCTTCAACTTGCATACTTGTTTATTTTGACCCTTTGACTTGGTTGACTTCAGAGTTGGCCAGGTTTGACTTGAATCTTGACTTTGACCAAATTGCACTTTAAGTCCCTCAACTTTAGAATGTTGTCAAGATAGGTCTTTCATCTTCAAAGTCTTGTCATATTTGATCCTTCTTTGTCTTTTTCATCACAAATAAGCTTGATTTCTTCTTGTTTGCTTAAAAATGTATCCATGTTACCTATTCAAGCACAAACACAAAACATACCACATAATTCTGCTTTATAGCACAAAAGTTAGGTATTTTCCATGTGTTTTAGGGTGATTTTTTGATTAATTGATATGAGATTTTGCTCATATCAGGGCTGCATATTCTTTTCCGACTGTCTCAAAAGGCCACGGACCTCGTCGGACCCCTTCTAAAAAGGGTTTGTCACCCATAATGGTCCGTGTGTCTGCTGATCTCTTTCACCATTTATTTTTTGTATCTTTGTCAAACGTAATTCATTTCTTGTATCAATGTTCCACATACTTTTCATAGTATCACTCCATAAACATCCTCTATCTTTCACCACCTCATATGGACCAACCATGAAACTTTATTCACATTAATAACTCTCTAGTGTCATTCCATCACGTTCTTGGCAATGTCGCCTCTAAGAACTTGACCAACTCTATGCACTTACCGACATGGTACAAATGCACATTCATAAAGCCAAATTCTTATATGAGTCATCCACTTTCTCGTTATTAGACGTTAAATCTTTAGAAATCATCTCCGGTACCTTCACACCTAAAAGATTCTGAATCCTTTCCCAAGCCCACTACAAAACACATAATCCGAGTCCGTGTCAAACCTTGTTGTCTTGTCAACCGACTCACTCTCCACCACTTAAAACACAATGATGATGAAATTTTTCTTTCCATTAAATCTTTCTCATACCTCATAAGAATGTGTTGTGAATTTATCTGCTAACATGTGACTTGTATGATATTTGGTATTGGTGATCTTAAGTAATGGCATTGGTGCTATTCAATGCTTTGTGATCTTGGATAGTAACCATATTCGATTGCTCATGCTTAGTAATCTTGAGTATTTTGATCCCCCTTGATTAGTGATCTTAGGTTGTTTTGATGCATTTTTATGCTTGAAACTGGTATCGTGAGACATGTTCAGTCCATAGTCTTCTCAAAATCTTACTTATACTTATGTGCACTTGTATACTAACCCTGTTTTGTAGCACATGTCTAACCTATTTTTACAGCTCATCACAACATCTTTATTTCTTTGTGCTTCATATAATGGGGATCTTACGTTGAGTCTCATCTTAATATGAAATATATGCTAATCACTTTTTTGTAGGGTCACAATTATACACACCTTGTTGTGTAACACAAGAATTTTTCATCAACTGGATATGTCTTATAGGTTAATCTTGGCATCCCATATCAAATGAGTGCATAAGTGATACAATGGTTTTGTATGGGTTCAAGATTAGTTCTCGGTATCTCCTCGAATTGATTCACAGCTCAAAGTGGAATGATTTGTTCTTTGTTAATAAAAAGGTGATGGTTTGTTTATCTACCTTAAACTAATAATAAATAAGTAAGTGTCGTTGAGTAAAGTAGGGGTTTAAAAGATTAAACTAAATTAACGAGTTAAAAATAAATGATTGAAAATGTAAAGAAAAGATTAGAAAAATACTTGAAAACTTAATAAAACAAACACTTTAAGACTTTGTAAAAACATGAACTCATCCAGTCGGAATGTACTAAAATTGAGTGATCGGAATGTTGTAAACAAGCACCAATCGGAATAATAACCAATGGAACCAGATCGAAATGTTAACAAAGCCCTCGTCGGAATGTTGTTGTCGGAAAGCTTGATCGGAATAACAACAAGGATGCAATCGGAATATGGCAAATGGTTACAATCGGAATATCAATAAAACCAGGGCTAATCGGAATACCCAAAAATGTTCAGATCAGAATACACCAAAATAAGCCAGATCGGAATGAACCAAAGTCACCTCAATCGAAATCCACTAAAACCCTTTTCTGATCTAATGATCGGAATGAAGGGGGGTGGTGTGATCGGAATACGCTGATCGGAAAAGGGTTTATACCCTTTCCCATTTACCAATTTGATCCGAAATATAAGCTAAGGCAATAAGCTATTTAAATAAGCTTATACCAAAACTAGCACGAATCTAATATGAAACAAATCAAATAAGCACAAATAACAACTTATCTAAACTTAAAACAAGCAAACTTTTAAATCAAATGATAAAAATATAAACTTTTTATGAAAACTTTTAAAAACTAAATAAGCTAAACATATAAACAAGCCAATAAGCACAAAGATCTTAAAGCTTATTCGTATGAAAACTTAAATAAACATAAAAGATTAACTTTTTAAGCACGAAAGAATCAATGAACAACACGGATCATAAGTTATTCGCACCAAAAGTTAACTAAAATCAAGAAAGGTAGAATGAGATTAAAG
Source organism: Glebionis coronaria (assembly GCA_025667525.1). Taxonomy (NCBI): domain Eukaryota; kingdom Viridiplantae; phylum Streptophyta; class Magnoliopsida; order Asterales; family Asteraceae; genus Glebionis; species Glebionis coronaria. The sequence continues at coordinate 268,268,814 of CM046881.1, read as the reverse complement.
ATTAAAACGTTAAATTTAAACTTGATTAATGAAAGAAAACAATACAAAGGTTTAATCTTGAAAGATTAAAAGAAAGAAAGATGAAAACTTAGTGAGAGAAAGTTGAGAACTTTCTCTCTCTAAAACTAGAGAAAAATGAAAAACTAAAACTAACTAAAGACTAACTAGCCTCTAAATTTGTGAAGTGAAGTCCTATTTATAGGCGTCTCTTGTGGGCTTTGTGAATGGGATTTGTTTTTGGGCTTCTTTTCTTCTTTCTTCTTTAGTCTTTACGTTTCTTTAAATAAACGTTTCCGACTTTTGATTTTGAGAAGTGTCGGTGAATAATTCCAACTCGTCTTATAATCTTTTGTTTAATAGAATCGAGTTCTTCGACATATATGAATCTTCCATCTTTTGCCCTTTTCTTCGATAAATCTTCAAATAGGCATAATGACTTCAAATGTTTTGCATCTCTTGGACAATAGACTTCGTCTTGAGTCTTTTTTCTTAGATAAAACCCGTGCAATTCCCATGTTTTCTTCAATATTCATCCGGTTGACTCTGAAAACACAATAAACACAAAAACCACGCATAATTCCAAACAAATGATATTAAATACGTGTTTTGGTCTCGTTTTAGCCAGAAATAAGTGGTAAAAGGATGGGTGTTTCCACACCTATCAAATCCCCCACACTTAACCATTGCCATGCCCTCATGCAATGCTTAGTGATAAAGCAAATTTACACTTTTCTCATAATCAATCAACCTTGGCCTTATTAACATACTACTAAACAAAAATTAAAGTACTAAGAGAAATTAAAACTTTAAAGGAAACAAAAGGATAGAAAACCATTTTCACTTGAAAATAGCTATATGGAGATAACTTGCAAAGAGATCAAGGACTTACATTAGGGCTTCGGTGCTGCGAAGATTTATCATCCTCAAGTTTCACGTTCCCCAAACTAAGCTTAAAAACGAGATCATTGTTATTATAAGTTAGCAAATCAAACACTTACACACATGGCTTAATTATGTGCTTAAACTCCCTTATTCCTAGAGGTATCTCTTATATTTTATTTTTGTCTTAGAATGATCATGAAGATGCATTTTTGGACTTATTTCGATAGTTTATTTAGGCTGAAAGCAAAGTAGGACGATTTGATCAATAGTTAGCTAAAGGACAAAATCTCTTAAAACTGCTTCTCGAGATATCAAAAAGTTCATATCTTGGCATAACTTGGTTCACGATTTGAGACCTTTCTCTGGCCGATATTTGGCATGTACTTCATACTTCATATCTTGAGAGACGTTCTTGAGATAATGGTCTTCTCATCGTTAATAGAGTTTCTTCACTTGGAGACTTTTGAGGGGTACTCCAACTTTGTTGACCACGACTTCATGATTGTTTCTTCAATCTATAATTGGGATTTTGAGATACAACGATCCGCCTCCTTTTCGGACTTGGATCTATTTATCCTCATACCTTGTTAGGGTCTTTTCGGATAGACTTCTCCATGATCTTTATGGGAGTTGATTGCTTTTCGTCGTGAGTCTTGATCCTTCCTATCGATTTTGGGAATAATGCTTTTCACATCACTTTGGATCTTCAACAATAAAATGGAATCCTCATGCCTTGTTAGGGCCTTTTCGGACTCGCCAATCTTAGCGCCCCGCTTCATAAGTTATGCCTTGGCTATGAACTCTTATCATTACCGAGCAACTTTTAAACGATCTTGGGCTAGAAGCTAAGTAACTTTTCAAATCGTACGACCTTACTTATTGTAGATAAAATATTAGCAAGTGATGGGAGAATAGGCAAATAATTATACCAAGTGAGCTTGTGCAAGAATACCGACTTATAATTGACTATATCATTTCTCGTTCTCCACAATTTAAAATCTCAAGTAATGAGACTCATGGATGCTTAGCCTAATAAACCAATTAAGGTCTACATGGTTAAGGATACTAGCTAGGAAAAATTTGGTTAAGTCTATTCGGGTTGAGTCAAAATAATCGCAACGGGCCTAATATGTCAAAGATTTCAAAACTAGCTACACCACTTTATTAATATTTTTGACTTTATTGCGGGATATATACATATGAAAGCAATGATAAAAAATTAAAAATTACGACTAAATGGCCAAAGTTAATTAAAAATTTAAAAAATGCTAAAAAAAACGATTTTCCAGTTAAATGAAGGCATTTTCATGGAAAAGTCCACTTAAAACTTCGATAGAAGTCCCCCTACACTTAAGATAAACATTGTCCTCAATGTTTAAGCATGTGGGAAAAGTCTCCCCTACACTTATGACATTGTGCACGTTGGTTAAATCATGCTAAGAAAGAGACGACTAAAGTGATCAATTTCAAATGTGAGTATGAAGAAAATTGAATCACGATAGTTGAGAGATAGAACCAGATTTCGGATAACAAGGGAGCACGGTTCTTCAAAGGTTCCAAAAGTGCATTCATCACTGTAATCACATCACCACACAAACACAAGCAACCTATAGAGTCCCCCTACACTTAGGAGGTTAAAACGGAAAAGGATAGATACTCGGGCTGCCTCCCGAGGAGCGCTTATTTTTTATAACCGAGTCACGAGCCTGACTCGACCCAAAATTAGTTCATGGGAAACGTGGTGAGGGATGGAATCATCTCATGAGAGATGTCCTCACCAAAGTATAACTTCACTCATTGGCCATTCACCTTAAAATTAGGTCCATTAGGTTGAGCGAGCTCGATAGTACCATATGGAAAAATTTGGGCAATGGTGAATGGGCCGGACCAACGAGATTTCAGCTTGCCCGAAAAGATTTTCAACCGAGAGTTAAAGAGTAAAACTTTGTCTCCAACTTAGAACTCTCGATTTTTAATCTTGGAGTCGTGAATGAGCTTAGTCTTTTCCTTATAGATCAAAGAATTTTCATAAGCCTCATTACGGAGTTCATTGAGATCATTGAGTTGGATCTCGCGTAGGTCACCGGCTTTGTTGATATCAAAATTAGTCCACTTCAAGGCCCAGTAAGCCTTGTGCTCCAACTCAATGGGGAGGTGGCACGCTTTCTTGTACACGAGACGATATGGTGTACAACCAATCGGAGTCTTGTATGCGGTACGAAAAGCCCACAAAGCATCATCAAGTTTATCAGCCCATGAGGCACGATGCTCACCCACGGTTCTTTCAAGAATTCGCTTTAATCCTCGGTTAGAGATTTCTGATTGACCATTAGTTTGTGGGTGGTAGGCGGTGGAAAGACGATGATTAACACCATACTTAGCCATGACTCGTGCGAATTGATCATTGCAAAAATGAGTCCCGCGATCACTAATAATGGCACGAGGCACACCGAATCTAGCGAACAACGATTTCAAAAAGTTACAAACCACCCTTGCGTCATTAGTGGGTAAAGCTTTGGCTTCAACCCACTTTGAAACGTAGTCAACGGCTACAAGGATGTATTTGTTTCCTTTAGATGAAGGGAATGGCCCCATAAAGTCGATACCCCAAACATCAAAGATTTCACATTCTTGGATGAAACTCTGAGGCATCTCGTCTTTATGTGTGATCTTGCCTTGTTTTTGGCAAGGATCACAACGTTTAACCATCTCGTGAGCATCACGGTAAATGGTGGGCCAATAAAATCCCGAGTCAAACACTTTTTTGGCAATGGTGAATGGGCCGGACCAACGAGATTTCAGCTTGCCCGAAAAGATTTTCAACCGAGAGTTAAAGAGTAAAACTTTGTCTCCAACTTAGAACTCTCGATTTTTAATCTTGGAGTCGTGAATGAGCTTAGTCTTTTCCTTATAGATCAAAGAATTTTCATAAGCCTCATTACGGAGTTCATTGATATCATTGAGTTGGATCTTGCGTAGGTCACCGGCTTTGTTGATATCAAAATTAGTCCACTTCAAGGCCCAGTAAGCCTTGTGCTCCAACTCAATGGGGTGGTGGCACGCTTTCTTGTACACGAGACGATATGGTGTATAACCAATCGGAGTCTTGTATGCGGTACGAAAAGCCCACAAAGCATCATCAAGTTTATCAGCCCATGAGGCACGATGCTCACCCACGGTTCTTTCAAGAATTCGCTTTAATCCTCGATTAGAGATTTCAGCTTGACCATTAGTTTGTGGGTGGTAGGCGGTGGAAAGACGATGATTAACACCATACTTAGCCATGACTCGTGCAAATTGATCATTGCAAAAATGAGTCCCGCGATCACTAATAATGGCACGAGGCACACCGAATCTAGCGAACATCGATTTCAAAAAGTTACAAACCACCCTTGCGTCATTAGTGGGTAAAGCTTTGGCTTCAACCCACTTTGAAACGTAGTCAACGACTACAAGGATGTATTTGTTTCCTTTAGATGAAGGGAATGGCCCCATAAAGTCGATACCCCAAACATCAAAGATTTCACATTCTTGGATGAAATTCTGAGGCATCTCGTCTTTATGTGTGATCTTGTCTTGTTTTTGGCAAGGATCACAACGTTTAACCATCTCGTGAGCATCACGGTAAATGGTGGGCCAATAAAATCCCGAGTCAAACACTTTTTTGGTGGTGTAGTTGGGACCAAAGTGACCACCGGTGGGTCCTTTGTGGCAAGCGTCAAGGATTTGTAAGGCTGCCGGTCCATCAACACATCGGCGAATAATCAAATCAGCACATTGTTTGAATAGGTACGGGTCATCCCAAAAGTAAGTCTTAATGTCTTTGAATAACTTTTTCTTTTGCTGGGATGTTAACCCATCAACGAGATTTCCACCCGCCAGGTAGTTTGCAATGTCCGCAAACCACGGGGTTTCATCAGAAGTCGAGTTGATAGACATTAAGGTCTCCAGGGGAAAAGAATAATTGATTTCTTTGTTCGGATGATCCCCTTGATAAGGATCCTCAAGTCTACTGAGATGATCCGTGGCTAGGTTTTCAGCTCCTTTCTTATCGCGAATTTCGATTTTAAATTCTTGGAGTAGCAAAACCCAGCGGAGAAGTCTTGGTTTGGAATCTTGTTTAGTTAACAAGTACTTCAACGCGGAATGATCGGTATACACGATGGTGGTAGAAAGGACAAGATAGGGGCGGAACTTTTCAAAGGCATAGACAACAGCTAAAAGCTCTTTTTCGGTTGTCGTGTAATGCAATTGGGCCCCCGTCGTTGTCTTGCTAGCGTAATGGATCGGTTGGAAGTGTTTGTTCACTCGTTGGCCCAAAACCGCTCCAATAGCAAAGTCACTAGCATCGCACATCAATTTGAAAGGCAGCTCCCAATTAGGGGTAACCAAGACGGGTGCCTTAGTTAGCTTATCCTTAAGCAAGTTGAAGGCTTCGATACACTCTTTGGAGAAGATAAAAGGAGTATCTTTTTCCAAGAGGTGGGTCATCGGGCGAGCGATTTTAGAAAAATCTTTGATAAAGCGACGGTAGAAGCCCGCATGACCCAGGAAACTTCTCACACCCTTCACGGTTTAAGGTGGAGGCAAATTAGCGATAACATCGAATTTAGCACGGTCTACTTCAAGACCGGCTTTGGAGATCTTGTGTCCTAGCACGATGCCCTCTTTTACCATAAAATGGCATTTTTCCCAATTAAGAACAAGGAGAGTGTCTTCACACCGCTTAAGCATTCGTTCTAAATTGGCAAGGCAAGCAGAGAAAGAATCGCCATAAACCGAGCAATTGATGAGACGGCTTTTATACATGGTCTCATCGTTCTTTTTGGACTTAAAATGCATTAAATATCATCAAAATACCCAAATATATGCTTGTGTTTGTTGCTTGTGTAATTTAGGTACGGATATTGAGGAAATGACAAAAGATCACAAGAATCACGCAAAAACGAACACGGGAAACGAAGCCGCACGATGAACCAAGCCCTAGTGAAGAATTTTCCAAAGAAAACCCTTGAAGATGTGAAGAATATTGAAGATTGGTCCTCCAAGTTTGAAGAATTGACACTTTATACCCTTGTATCTTCATAATTACAAGTTTGGTCCCTAAAGTTTGTCAAATTTACAAAAAGGACCTTTAACTTTGAAGAATTGGCAAAAATGGCCCCTCATCTTTGAAGAACTTGTCACAATTGACCCTCCATTTATCAATTGTACAAGTATGGACCTTAATATTTGAAGATATTACAAGATCAGTCCATCAAGTTTGAAGATTATGCAAAAGATACCCTTGGAAAAGATTTTGGAAAGTTTTGTGCCAGTTTTGACAACTTGGCAAAAGTTGATAAAGCTAAATCAAGCACTGTTGGGGTTTTATTACAAAGTGGAAGAAAAAGGATAACCTGGGGACCAAATGTGCCAAACCACCAAACCTACCCATCCACTAAAAATGTGACACCTCATCACAACCCACCCACCAACCCAATTACCCATACCCAAACCCGACCCTACCCAATACCTTACCCAGTTTATTAAATAAACTGGTCAACAAAGTCAACATTTTTCCCACTTAACAACATTTTTAAAAATCCTTAATCCCCTTTCAGATTAAACCCCCATTAAACACCCACATAAACCCTAATTTTCCCAGGCATAATTAGCTTCAAATCAAAGGGGTTTTGTCCCTTCTCTTCCAGATCACTAATACACACCTTTGTCACCAAAACCCACTTATAAACCATGTCCCCACTCAACCCATGTGACTATCCCATGGTCCCCTGCTCAAGTCATTTTCCACAAAACCCTAGGAGGGGACAATTTGAACGTCTTAGATCAACTTCTTGCTCCCCAAGGTTAAATTGACGTCCCAAGATCAAAAACACAACTGGCATGTCAACATCCTTCACATGGAGCACAAATTTGACCCATTTTTCAGTCAAAACTTCAAGGGCCTTTTTGGCAATTCATACATTAGGGTTTTAAGTCCTAGAATGTTCTTTGTAGTAGTATTTAAAGAGATGTGAGCCTGTTCACACTCTCTTGTTCCAGTTTTTAAGCAATTCCATTGTAATTCCTTTTTTAAGAAATAAAGTTTGGTATTTGTAAAAGACATTGTAATTCCTTTTATGTTTTTAAAAAGTTTGTGTGTTTGGATTGCTTAAGCTGAGTTCCATTTTAATTTGTGAAAACTTTGTGTGTTTCAAGTTTTTTTTTTTTTCAAAAAAGGTTTTGGAAGAAATTTTGTAAAATTCAGAAATTAAAAGGTGTTAGGAAGTGAAAGTGGAATAACACTTTAAGGTTTCTGATTTACAAGTTACTTTCAAAACGTGTTGGTTTCAAAGGAATTTGGATTTTAAGGTTTTAAGTTTTCTGAAAATTCAGAAAAGTGGTGTTTTCTTGTGTTTGTTTGATTTGTGCAGGTTAAGGTTTGTTGTTGATTAAGTTCTGCTCCAACCCGAGTTGGATTGGAGGTGGAAAATCTTCCACAAAGATCCTTGGAAGTAAGGATCTTGGGTAATCTTTCTTTTACCCTTTTAAAATTTCAGAAAAAAAGTGATGTTATATGTGATTTGTTTGATTCTATGATAAAATGTGTTAAAACTGTTTCATCTTAGTTCATTTGAGTTTGTGTACTTGTGTGATGCTATTTGATTCAGTTTCATCAAGTTTTTAAAGGGATTTGATTGTTAAAAGTTGGTTTTAGGAATTTAAAGTAGTGTTTGGCAACAAGGATTAGCAGGGGAGTAATCCTTGTTGTGTTTTCAAAAAGGTGTTGGTTAGGTTTAAAAAGTATTAAGATAGGATGTTAGTTAGTGGGAAGTGAGTTTGGAACAAGATTTGAGTAGTTTGTATGCTTGAAAAGGAAAAAGCGAGTTTGAAATCCGCTTATGCCATAACCTGCTTATTTTTCCAAATTTTGAGCATGATTTTGTGATTCTGTTGAGTATTAAGTTGATTGAGAGTTTGATATTGATTGTATGCTATTAGAAGTTTGTGTGTGCTAAATTTGAGCAGTTAACAAGCACTAGTGAGTTTGAAATCTGCTTAAGAACCCACAGACCCATCACAATGACCACAGCAACTTGTTTAGGACCTTATGTGCTTTGATTTTTGATTTGGTGCTAAGTGTGTGCTTGATCCTTGTGTGTATTGACTCCTTGTGCTCAGAAAGAGCACAAGGGTGCCTTGTCATCCAAAAATACCATCAAACAGGCATCCAAGCCCTCTTGGATCTTTTTCTTCCTTTGTGAAGAAAGACTAAGAACAAAGCACAAAGAACTTGAGTTCAAGATTAACAAAGCCACATTTTTGATTTTAACTCGGTTTAATTTTGTATTAAAAAGGTGAATTGGAGTGTGTATCTAAGATTACAAGTGTTACAGTTGGGTTGTGAAAAGTTTGAAAAGCAAAAAAATATACAAGCTGCGCCGCAAGACCCCACTAGTTGCGGCGCAACTAAAGGGCCAACAGACCAAAGTTGCTTTCGTTTCACAAGCTGCGCCGCAAGACCCAACTAGTTGCGGCGCAACTGAAGGAGCTGCTAACCAGAGGTGCTCTCGCAACACTAGTTGCGGCGCAAGATACAAGCCTTGCGGCGCAAAATAAAAAAAAGTAAAAAGGGTGCCAGGACTCGAACCTGTGACCACCCGTTCACAACACCAACACCTCAACCAACGCGCCCTGGGGACTTTGACTGATTGTTTTGGTTTCAAACTTTACTTATACACTTTCTCTTTTGTCTTTTCTAAATAAAGCCGTAGCCTTTTTCAATTTTCCTAGCTTATTCTTTAAGCTTATTTTGCTTAGCTTATTTTTCCTAGGTCAGTTATAGCTTTAGTGATTTTTCAAAATTAGTTTTATATTTTTCCACTTATTAGTTTATTTATTAGGATTTAATTTATAGACGTTTTTTATAAAAGCAATAAAAAATACCAAAAAGAGTTTAATTTTTTAGGAAAAATAGTTTTTAGGTTTTAATATATATTTTTGAGGTTTACATGTGAAAAAGTTTTCAAAAACTTTAATTTTTGATTTTATTTGATTTTAGGTTTTTTATTAAACTTTGAAAATTAATATAAAATTCATTAAGAGGTTTTAGAAACTTTAATTTACATTTTCTTTCTAGTTAGAATATTTAGGATTTTTGAGAATTCTTTAGAATTTATTTTAGGACTTTTAATTTTTTAGAATATTTTAATATTATTTTATTCATTAAAATAAAAAGTTTTATTTTAATTTCTTTTTCATTTTTTCTAGATTCTATAGCATTAATTAGGACTTTTCCCATTTGTAGAATAATTTTTAAGCTTTTAGATTTATTTTTATAATTATTTTAAGTTTAATTAGTTTTTAATCATTTTTAATCATTTTTAGGGTTTTAAAAATAGTTTTAATAGGTTTTAATTTTTAGAAAATTACTTTTTAGTCTTATAATAATATAAGTTAAGTAATTTTTCAATAAAATCATATTTTAGGCATTTTTATTAGTTGTATTTAATTTTAGGGCTTTAATTAGCATTTAAAATTAAACATTTAATTAATAAAAGTTTTTAAAATATCTTTGTTGGATTTTTATCTTAGTTTATATTATTTTAGACTCTTTTTAGCCTTTTTAACATTTTGTTTTTGGTCTTAGCATAAAATTTTTTAAATTTTGTAGTTTTTCACGACTTACGTTCACGTTTTCTTCGTCTCGTTTAATTCGTCCTCGTAACCGTCGTCGTTTCCATTTTCTTTTCTCTTTTCTTTTCTTCTCAATAAAATAAAAGCAATCAAGTCAAATCAATACACAAACACACTAGCCTCCTTGGGATACGAACTTAAGGGTCATTAATACTCGTTTTCCTAAACTTGTATTTAACGCTTACCACTACTTTTACACTTCCTTTGTTTTTCCCAAAATAAAGAGGGTGTAAATTGACTACAACCATTTTGGCGCCGCTGCCGGGGAGGCGTGTTGTGTTTTGATTGAACCATTGTTGTTTTGTATATAACCATAATAAGTAATTGTATTAATAGCACTCTATTAATACGTATTATCGTTTTTCGGTTTTTTTGTGAATATTATGTATACGTAGAACAATAAATTTACAAGTACTCCAAATACGTGAGAAATCACAACCTTGACTTGGGAGGTCATTACCCAATCATTGTATTCGAATCTCAAACCAAAGAAAAAGGCAAAGATAGATAAATACTTTTGTGAAGCTCGATTTTGATAATACAAACTATAAGGTGGGTATAAGGCGGATATTATAAAATATATCCTAAGGAAAAAGGCTCTTAAGTGCTTCGTGCCGCCTCGTTTCCCCGCTTGCTTGTGCGTATTTGATTTTGAGAGTGAATCGAGGGTTTTGCCGCCCAAAGTATTACTTACGTATCATATATATTTTCTTGGTTTCATTTGATTAAACCCTCTTGAACGATTTGATGTTCCACCATCGTTCTAAAGTCATCGAAGGCGTTCACTCCACGTGTTCGTTTTCATTCCTTGAGGCCTTTTTAATCAAGAGATTTGATTAAGGAGGAGATTTGTGGACTTTTTTGTCTACTTAATACATACCAAAAAAAAAAATCAAAAACTCAAAAATAATCTTCTCATTTTCCCTCTATTTTCATAATTCTTTCTCTCAACCCCTCTAAATTTTAATTCTTCATGGATTGTCATTGCCTAGGTTGTGGGAGACGAAAGTATGGTTCCGTGACTTGTCCATGGTGTGTATGCGAGAGGTGCGGAGATTATATCGACTATGTAGATTTTAGGTCGTGTCCCTCATGTAATCCGACCAATTGTTTGTATACTTCTAATGAAGAACGTCACATCCACTGCCTATATTGTGGAAGCCCTTCCCATTGGCACTATAAGTGTCCAATTCAATACCCAAATGGTCACAATCACGAGCCTAATCCGAATTTCGTTGACCAATCTCCGCAATACCCTACGTCATGTGAGTATTGTGGAGATGAACCTCACTTTGGGTACGATTGTCAACCGATGAACCAAAATACGTATTTCAACGATCAATTTTCCGGTTTTGACGAATCCCACAACATGGGCTACAATTACAACAATTATGGGGGGCCTCACGATACTTATTCTTGCCAACCAATGAATTATAATGAACCTAATTCATACGATAATTCCGGTTTTGATAATTTTGAGGCCCCACCATACGATCTTGAACACCAAAATTCTCATGAGTCAAGTAACGAGAGACAAAATTCCTTTGCCACTTTCTTACAAGACCATAAAGAAGAATTCTTGCGTGATGTGAGGGACATGTTTAGAAGCCTAAGGGGGGAGATTGAAATGGAAAAGCAACGAGTGCAAGCGTCAAATATAGATACTTATGCCTCTACATCTCTTGAGATTCCATATGATTACCAATACGACGATGATGATAGCGATGTTTTCAATCTCGACCCTTATCATGGAAAAACGACTCCTATACCCACTACGGAAACCGATGCCTCTCTAAGTATGGGGGAGACAAATCTTAGCACTAATCCTAGTGTCGAGATCCCTATTCCAATCCAAAGTGAGCCTACGGTTTTCTCCGAAGATGAGGTAAGTGATTTTGCTCTCAATGAATTTTTCCACGAAGATTCTAACGAAGCAAATCACAATAGTGAGTGTGAATCTATATCTTGTGATGATGTCTCTCCCATTGACACTTCGGGGAGAGAATCAACGACTTTTTCGAACCCGCTTTTCGATGACGATGATTTTTCCGCTAGTGATGACGAGTCACTAATCGACGAGGATGTTCAAAATACCAATTTTAAAATCTTTTCGAACCCTTTATTCGAATTTGATGACGCGTTCATTTTTGGTGACGTAAATCCTCTCTTTGATGAGACGTTCGAGGACATCGAGAGTGAGGATTCTAAGGATCTTAAACTCGATGAGCCGGATTTGCTAGTCACCCACCCGAAGTCTCATTTGGATGAGCCTTCTCTTTTGACTTGTGATGCCTCCATTCTCGAGGGGTTCACCGATGGACCGCCTCTCGATGAGGATGAGGATTTTAATGAGGCTCTTTCCTTCGATCCGGGGGGAAATTTTGAAACTCCTATTTTGATTAATTCTCTTTCGATTTCACCTTCGTTTCAAAGTATCCCAACCCACCCCCTCGGATTTGATGAGTTTTCATATGTTGTAAGGAGTTTTCTTCCTTATAAGACGTATCCTCCGGCTTTGCCATTATCATGTTCCACAATATGTGAGGATACGATCTTTGATCCCGGTATAAAGGCGTTGCCTTTATTCACGGTTGCTTTTGGGCCTTGATTACATGTAAGCCCCACCAAAAATTGACCAAACCAAGATAATCCCTAAATGATCACATTTATGGGGATTCGAGTCGAGCTTTTGACTCGGTTATCAAAAACAAGGTGCCTCGTGGGGGAGACCCATGCTTATCCATGTACATATTATCGCTTTCTAATGTAGCTTACGTGTGGGGATTTGTGCCCTTCCAACCTTTGTTCCGTGGTTGTTTGTGAATTGTGGCTTTTAGATCATCATCTTCACGATTGGAGCCTCTCGTGTTCGTTTCGTGGGAGCACTCGATCGTTTGCTTTGGCGGCCTTTCCCAATATCCATCATGATATATCCTTTTATGTTCTAACCTTAGGTTTTTTAGCACACTTCATAAACGGCTTCAAATTTAATGGTTACACCCTTTCCATGCTAGATTAGGCATTCGACTACATCTCTAGTATGGGGGTGTTTGCACCCCTAGACTCGAAACATTGAGGACAATGTTTAACTTTAGTATGGGGGGGTGAATAGATACTTGCCTTGCCAAACCTTCACGCTTTCCAAAGTTTATCGTTTTGTTTATCGTTTTCTTGCAAAATAAGGCTAAAAATGGCCAAATTTTAAAATTTTTCTCATGTTTTATAAGTGTTTGAAGACACGAATGTAGATTTTCCGATGGCGAGAATAAGAGTAATTTTTGACTCGACCGTGCGTGTTGAGCACTTAGCTTTGATTCCTTAACTACACATTAGGCTAAGTCTCTTAAATGAGGACGAGAAATGATAGAGTTAATTATAAGTTACTATGCTAAACGTAGAGTACTCGTATTCTTTCAAAAACTCATGTGTTCTCGTTGTTTGCTTATTCTCCCTTCGCTTGTAAATATTTTTTGCTTAATAAATATTGATTTAGCGGTTTAGTTTTGATTGTTGGGTTTCTAGTCTTTTCTAGTAGCTTCCGTGTAATTAAATTGGGAAGACATTAAGATATCGCCAGCGTCACGGTTTTGAAGTATTGGCACCCTAATAATCGAAAGCTTCACCTAATAATAAGATTTCAAGTGCTCACCAAAATCTAGCAAACAATTTGAAGCCCCACAAGGCCTAAAATCTATGCAAAAATTGAAAGTGAATCAAGCCTTAATCTTCGAAGCTTTAAAGATCCAAAATTCGCTTTAGCGTGAGGATATACGTCTTTGGCTAATAAAACCACCGATGAGGCGGATAATAAAAGGCAAGGCAAGACCGAAGTCATAATAAAAGCTTCATGGCGAAGTTGAATAAAAGATGGAGGTAAACCAAAGATAATAAGGCCCTTCCGTTAGGGGGCGTATAAAAGTCTTGGTAATAAGTCTCATGTTCAAAACCGTTATAAAACCGTGTTTATCGATTCTTCTTGTCAACTTAATTTTTTAACATCGTTGTCTATTAGGAGGGGTTATTGATTTGATGGTCTTAGTTACACCGTTAGGACTCTATTTTTAGACCTAAATCTCTATTATCGCATAAGTCAACAATGTATCCTCGTGATCATTAAGACATAATAAAATATAAGAGATACAACTTAGGAATAATGGGAGAATAAGTACGTGATTAGGGCATATGAGTAGTGTTAGCATTACTAACTTATAATGACAATGATCTCGTTGCACGCTTAGCATGGAATTAAGGTGAAAATCGAGGACGATGAAATTATTTCTAACGAAGCATTCACGTGTTCTTATTCTATGAACCTAAACGTCCCATTTTGCGATGAAAATCATACATTATGTCTAAAACGCAAGTAGTAGTAATTGTAGTGTGTAGATTATTTATCAATTCAATAAAAGTCATAAAATTAAATTTTGGAGATGCTACGATACTTTATTCTAGCATTGCGTGAGGGCACGGCAATGGTTTAGTATGGGGGAGTGATGAGACGGCTTTTATACATGGTCTCATCGTTCTTTTTGGACTTAAAATGCATTAAATATCATCAAAATACCCAAATATATGCTTGTGTTTGTTGCTTGTGTAATTTAGGTACGGATATTGAGGAAATGACAAAAGATCACAAGAATCACGCAAAAACGAACACGGGAAACGAAGCCGCACGATGAACCAAGCCCTAGTGAAGAATTTTCCAAAGAAAACCCTTGAAGATGTGAAGAATATTGAAGATTGGTCCTCCAAGTTTGAAGAATTGACACTTTATACCCTTGTATCTTCATAATTACAAGTTTGGTCCCTAAAGTTTGTCAAATTTACAAAAAGGACCTTTAACTTTGAAGAATTGGCAAAAATGGCCCCTCATCTTTGAAGAACTTGTCACAATTGACCCTCCATTTATCAATTGTACAAGTATGGACCTTAATATTTGAAGATATTACAAGATCAGTCCATCAAGTTTGAAGATTATGCAAAAGATACCCTTGGAAAAGATTTTGGAAAGTTTTGTGCCAGTTTTGACAACTTGGCAAAAGTTGATAAAGCTAAATCAAGCACTGTTGGGGTTTTATTACAAAGTGGAAGAAAAAGGATAACCTGGGGACCAAATGTGCCAAACCACCAAACCTACCCATCCACTAAAAATGTGACACCTCATCACAACCCACCCACCAACCCAATTACCCATACCCAAACCCGACCCTACCCAATACCTTACCCAGTTTATTAAATAAACTGGTCAACAAAGTCAACATTTTTCCCACTTAACAACATTTTTAAAAATCCTTAATCCCCTTTCAGATTAAACCCCCATTAAACACCCACATAAACCCTAATTTTCCCAGGCATAATTAGCTTCAAATCAAAGGGGTTTTGTCCCTTCTCTTCCAGATCACTAATACACACCTTTGTCACCAAAACCCACTTATAAACCATGTCCCCACTCAACCCATGTGACTATCCCATGGTCCCCTGCTCAAGTCATTTTCCACAAAACCCTAGGAGGGGACAATTTGAACGTCTTAGATCAACTTCTTGCTCCCCAAGGTTAAATTGACGTCCCAAGATCAAAAACACAACTGGCATGTCAACATCCTTCACATGGAGCACAAATTTGACCCATTTTTCAGTCAAAACTTCAAGGGCCTTTTTGGCAATTCATACATTAGGGTTTTAAGTCCTAGAATGTTCTTTGTAGTAGTATTTAAAGAGATGTGAGCCTGTTCACACTCTCTTGTTCCAGTTTTTAAGCAATTCCATTGTAATTCCTTTTTTAAGAAATAAAGTTTGGTATTTGTAAAAGACATTGTAATTCCTTTTATGTTTTTAAAAAGTTTGTGTGTTTGGATTGCTTAAGCTGAGTTCCATTTTAATTTGTGAAAACTTTGTGTGTTTCAAGTTTTTTTTTTTTCAAAAAAGGTTTTGGAAGAAATTTTGTAAAATTCAGAAATTAAAAGGTGTTAGGAAGTGAAAGTGGAATAACACTTTAAGGTTTCTGATTTACAAGTTACTTTCAAAACGTGTTGGTTTCAAAGGAATTTGGATTTTAAGGTTTTAAGTTTTCTGAAAATTCAGAAAAGTGGTGTTTTCTTGTGTTTGTTTGATTTGTGCAGGTTAAGGTTTGTTGTTGATTAAGTTCTGCTCCAACCCGAGTTGGATTGGAGGTGGAAAATCTTCCACAAAGATCCTTGGAAGTAAGGATCTTGGGTAATCTTTCTTTTACCCTTTTAAAATTTCAGAAAAAAAGTGATGTTATATGTGATTTGTTTGATTCTATGATAAAATGTGTTAAAACTGTTTCATCTTAGTTCATTTGAGTTTGTGTACTTGTGTGATGCTATTTGATTCAGTTTCATCAAGTTTTTAAAGGGATTTGATTGTTAAAAGTTGGTTTTAGGAATTTAAAGTAGTGTTTGGCAACAAGGATTAGCAGGGGAGTAATCCTTGTTGTGTTTTCAAAAAGGTGTTGGTTAGGTTTAAAAAGTATTAAGATAGGATGTTAGTTAGTGGGAAGTGAGTTTGGAACAAGATTTGAGTAGTTTGTATGCTTGAAAAGGAAAAAGCGAGTTTGAAATCCGCTTATGCCATAACCTGCTTATTTTTCCAAATTTTGAGCATGATTTTGTGATTCTGTTGAGTATTAAGTTGATTGAGAGTTTGATATTGATTGTATGCTATTAGAAGTTTGTGTGTGCTAAATTTGAGCAGTTAACAAGCACTAGTGAGTTTGAAATCTGCTTAAGAACCCACAGACCCATCACAATGACCACAGCAACTTGTTTAGGACCTTATGTGCTTTGATTTTTGATTTGGTGCTAAGTGTGTGCTTGATCCTTGTGTGTATTGACTCCTTGTGCTCAGAAAGAGCACAAGGGTGCCTTGTCATCCAAAAATACCATCAAACAGGCATCCAAGCCCTCTTGGATCTTTTTCTTCCTTTGTGAAGAAAGACTAAGAACAAAGCACAAAGAACTTGAGTTCAAGATTAACAAAGCCACATTTTTGATTTTAACTCGGTTTAATTTTGTATTAAAAAGGTGAATTGGAGTGTGTATCTAAGATTACAAGTGTTACAGTTGGGTTGTGAAAAGTTTGAAAAGCAAAAAAATATACAAGCTGCGCCGCAAGACCCCACTAGTTGCGGCGCAACTAAAGGGCTAACAGACCAAAGTTGCTTTCGTTTCACAAGCTGCGCCGCAAGACCCAACTAGTTGCGGCGCAACTGAAGGAGCTGCTAACCAGAGGTGCTCTCGCAACACTAGTTGCGGCGCAAGATACAAGCCTTGCGGCGCAAAATAAAAAAAAGTAAAAAGGGTGCCAGGACTCGAACCTGTGACCACCCGTTCACAACACCAACACCTCAACCAACGCGCCCTGGGGACTTTGACTGATTGTTTTGGTTTCAAACTTTACTTATACACTTTCTCTTTTGTCTTTTCTAAATAAAGCCGTAGCCTTTTTCAATTTTCCTAGCTTATTCTTTAAGCTTATTTTGCTTAGCTTATTTTTCCTAGGTCAGTTATAGCTTTAGTGATTTTTCAAAATTAGTTTTATATTTTTCCACTTATTAGTTTATTTATTAGGATTTAATTTATAGACGTTTTTTATAAAAGCAATAAAAAATACCAAAAAGAGTTTAATTTTTTAGGAAAAATAGTTTTTAGGTTTTAATATATATTTTTGAGGTTTACATGTGAAAAAGTTTTCAAAAACTTTAATTTTTGATTTTATTTGATTTTAGGTTTTTTATTAAACTTTGAAAATTAATATAAAATTCATTAAGAGGTTTTAGAAACTTTAATTTACATTTTCTTTCTAGTTAGAATATTTAGGATTTTTGAGAATTCTTTAGAATTTATTTTAGGACTTTTAATTTTTTAGAATATTTTAATATTATTTTATTCATTAAAATAAAAAGTTTTATTTTAATTTCTTTTTCATTTTTTCTAGATTCTATAGCATTAATTAGGACTTTTCCCATTTGTAGAATAATTTTTAAGCTTTTAGATTTATTTTTATAATTATTTTAAGTTTAATTAGTTTTTAATCATTTTTAATCATTTTTAGGGTTTTAAAAATAGTTTTAATAGGTTTTAATTTTTAGAAAATTACTTTTTAGTCTTATAATAATATAAGTTAAGTAATTTTTCAATAAAATCATATTTTAGGCATTTTTATTAGTTGTATTTAATTTTAGGGCTTTAATTAGCATTTAAAATTAAACATTTAATTAATAAAAGTTTTTAAAATATCTTTGTTGGATTTTTATCTTAGTTTATATTATTTTAGACTCTTTTTAGCCTTTTTAACATTTTGTTTTTGGTCTTAGCATAAAATTTTTTAAATTTTGTAGTTTTTCACGACTTACGTTCACGTTTTCTTCGTCTCGTTTAATTCGTCCTCGTAACCGTCGTCGTTTCCATTTTCTTTTCTCTTTTCTTTTCTTCTCAATAAAATAAAAGCAATCAAGTCAAATCAATACACAAACACACTAGCCTCCTTGGGATACGAACTTAAGGGTCATTAATACTCGTTTTCCTAAACTTGTATTTAACGCTTACCACTACTTTTACACTTCCTTTGTTTTTCCCAAAATAAAGAGGGTGTAAATTGACTACAACCAGCAATCATCCATGAATACTTCCATAGTGTCTTCCACCATGTCATGGAAGATAGCCATCATACACCTTTGGAACGTCCTAGGAGCATTACATAAACCAAAAGGCATGCGTTTGTCAGCAAATATTCCATAGGGACAAGTGAATGTGGTCTTTTCTTGGTCCTTGGGATTGATGGGAGTTTGAAAATACCCGGAGAAACCGTCTAAGAAGCAGTAATAGTCATTACCCGCAAGACGCTCGAGCATTTGATCCATGAAAGGAAGAGGAAAATGATCTTTTCTCGTGGCATCATTGAGCTTGCGATAGTCGATACAAACTCTCCACCCAGTAACGAGACGAGTGGGAATCAACTCGTTGTGTTCATTGGGAACAACGGTTATTCCGCCCTTCTTGGGCACACAATGGAAGGGACTTACCCACGGGGAATCCGAAATAGGGTAAATCAAGCTGGCATCAAGAAGTTTGATGACCTCTTGTTTGATGACGTCATGAATTCGAGGATTAACCCTTCTTTGGCTCTGGATTGCGGGTTTAAAGTCATCTTCCATGATAATCTTGTGAGTACAAAAGTTCGGATAAATTCCGCGGATATCGGAAACTTTCCAAGCAATTGCCTTCTTATGATCTTTAAGCACGGCGATGAGGCGAGATTTCTCTTCTTCTTTCAAGTCCTTAGCAATGATGACGGGCAACTTCTTCTTATCTTCAAGGAACATGTACTCGAGATGGGGCGGCAACTCCTTAAGTTCTAGTTCCGGAGGATTTTCGATTGGAGGCGTTTTCAAAGTCGGAGCATCGATAGCAATAACCATGGGAGATGGGGAGCAATTATGTCTTCTTTAAGAAGGTTCTCAATGAGGCGAAGATCTTCATCCCAATTGGTGGGGGAATCGTCATGTTCTAAGTTCACATCTACCATGGTGGCTTCCAAATCGTTCCAAAGGAAGTCACTTTCTCCAAATAGAGATAGTGATGAATCAATAGAGGAAACGGTCTCAACATTGGGAAGAGAGGTAGGAATACTTTTACAAGCATCTTTGAAGTGTTCTTCACAAGCCTCATCAAGAACGTCAATACAATTAACACTCTCGTATGAATAAGGCTGTTTAGAAAGCTTTCCCATGTTGAAGACAATTTTATCATCACCCACTCTCATGATAAGCTCACCAGCTTCAACATCGATGAGAGTGCGACCGGTCCTCAAGAATGGACGACCCACAATTAATGGCACACGAGGGTCCATCTCGTAGTCGACGACAACGAAATCAGCAGGAAAAGTGAATTTGTCGACTCCTACAAAGACGTCTTCGGCTATCCCCACTGGATAAGCAACCGTATGGTTAGCTAATTCTAAAGTCATTTTGGTGGGGACTAGCTCAGGGAGAGATAATTGCTTCCAAATGCTTAGAGGCATTAAATTAATACTGGCACCTAGATCAGCTAGGGCCATGCAATTCTCTACTCTCGGGAAGTTGCAAGGGATTAAGAAACGACCCGGATCACCAAACTTGGTTGGCAATTTCCTTAAGAGCACTGCAGAGCAATTCTCATTAATTTGGGTGTTAGCAATATCAAGAAGCTTCTCCTTGTCGCTAAGAAGATCTTTGAACATTTTCGCATAGTTAGGCATGTGAGCGAGAGCCTCAGCGAAGGAGATGTTGAAATTCAATTGTTTAAACATTTTAAGAAAGTTCGAAACCAGAATATCGTCCTTGATTTTGAGCTTCTCTTTCCTCAACCTTGATGGATAAGGTATATCGGAAGAAGAGGAAGGCTTTGGGAGAATAGGATCACTCACATCCTTAGGTGGAGGAGGGGTAGAAGTAAGATGTGGAGTAATTGGGGAAATAGAAGGATGAGGAATAGGAGCAAGTGACTCGTTTACCTTAGTCACAATCACCGGTGGAGGTATAGGAAGCTCGGGTTCCTTGGTACCTTTGCCACTGCGAGTGGTGATTGCTTTCATCTCCCCTCTTGGATTCGCAACGGTGTTACTCGGAAGAGTACCCGAAGAAGAGGGTTGATTACCTTGGAAGAAACCAGCCATCATGTTCTTTAAGTCATTCGTTTGACTTGCCAAATTGTTTCTCATATCAGCTCTCAGATCGTTTCCTTGTTTCACCATGTCTGCTTTCAAGTTGAGAACTTCCCGCTGGAGATTTTCCACAATCACATCATTGGTCCGCATGTAGGTTTCAACATCTTGGTGTAATGCGGTGGGTTGGTTGGGAGGGGGAGCATGGTAAGCGGGTGGTTGATAAGCAGGTTGTTGGTAAACTTGGTTGTTTCTTTGAGGTGGATATGGTTGTTTCTGAGGTGGTATGTATGGTGCACGAGGTTGTTGTTGTTGTTGAGGAGGGCGATTGAGGTTTTGTTGTTGGTTTGGGTTGTTAGGAGGAAAACCGGGTGGTGAGAGAAAGTTGTTAGAGAGGTAGCTAAGCAAGTTGCGGTCACCTTGAGGTAGAGCTTGATAAGCGGCCGGAGGATAGGTACCGTATGCTGCATTCACATCTCAGAAGGGTAGTTTTGGGTGGTGGTACAAGTGGTGTAAGAGTGAGGACCACCGCATATTTCACATGGTTGATTGACAGCATTGACTTGGGCGTTTTTAGCGTTCATGTTGTTGGTGTTGCTAGCGGTTTGGGTAGCAAGCGATTCAAGAAGCGCAGTGATTTTGTCAAGTCGCTTGTCGCTGTCACTAGTACTAGCACTAGCGGCATTGGTCCACACACTCTTGGTTTACACACGAGACTTATTCTCAATGATATCCCAAGCGGCATTAGAAGTCTTAACCAAAATATTACCCCCGAGGCACTATTTAGTGAATCTTGGTCATTCAAGCTTAAACCATTATAAAAAGTATTAATTTGGTGCACTTTGGTAAAACCATGTTGTGGGCACTTTCTTAAAAGTTCTTTAAAACGGTCCCAAGATTCACTAAAAGACTCATCGTACTTTTGTTCAAAATTGATAATTTCATTCCGCAAAGCGGTAGTACGAGAGGGTGGGAAAAAGTAGTTGATAAACTTGGTCTCCAAATCCGTCCACGTAAGAATACTTTGTGGCGGTTCCTTAGCAAGCCAATGCCGGGCTTGTCCCTCTAAGGAGAAAGGAAAAAGTTGTAAACGGATTACCTCTTGTGTAACACCATTGAATTTGACCGTATTCGTGAGTTGTAGGAATCTCTTGATGTGGTCATGTGGATCATCAATGGTACGCCCCAAGAATGGTTGAGCAGAGACCATCTGGATAAAGCCGGATTTGAGCTCAAAGTTGTTGGCTGCAATCGCGGGTATGACAATTGGATCATTGTTGCCGTCTACGTGTGCTTGCAGAAGTTCAATCATCGGGCGATTGTCTGGTAGAGAATCATTGTTGTTGTTATTATTGTTGTTGAGAGGTGGATTGTTATTGTTTTGAGGTGGGTTATTGTTGTCGTTTTGTACACCGACCATGTCTAAGTCTTCGAGAGGCTCGGGCTCTTGATAAGACGTTGATCGTGTACGCATGCACCTGCAAAAGAACTAACAAAGCAAACAAGAAATATTTTTGGTTTTTATGGTTTTCTAATTTATTTTTTTTTTTTTTTTTTTTTGTATTTTTGAAAATTTTATATTTTTTAGTGTTTTTGAAAATTTTTAAAGCTGAAAATGTAACGTTCACGACGAACGGATCCCAAAATCCAAGTTCTCACAAAAAACTGTTAATCTTAACGAGAAGAGCCGGCAGCGGCGCCATTTGATACAATGGTTTTGTATGGGTTCAAGATTAGTTCTCGGTATCTCCTCTAATTGATTCATAGCTCAAAGTGGAATGATTTGTTCTTGGTTAATAAAAAGGTGATGGTTTGTTTATCCACCTTAAACTAATAATAAATAAGTAAGTGTCGTTGAGTAAAGTAGAGGTTTAAAAGATTAAACTAAATGAACGAGTTAAAAATAAATGATTGAAAATGTAAAGAAAAGATCAGAAAAATACTTGAACACTTAATAAAACTAACACTTAAAGACAGTGTAAAAACATGAACTCATCCAGTCGGAATGTACTAAAATTGAGTGATCGGAATGTTGTAAACAAGCACCAATCGGAATAATAACCAATGGAACCAGATCGGAATGTTAACAAAGCCCTCGTCGGAATGTTGTAGTCAAAAAGCTTGATCGGAATAACAACAAGGATGCAATCGGAATATGGCAAATGGTTACAATCGGAATATCAATAAAACCAGGGCTAATAGGAATACCAAAAAATGTTCAGATCGGAATACACTAAAATAAGCCAGATCGAAATGAACCAAAGTCACCTCAATCGGAATCCACTAAAACCCTTTTCCGATCTAATGATCGGAATGAATGGGGTGCTGTGATCGGAATACGCTGATCGGAAAAAGGTTTTTACCCTTTTCGATTTACCCCTTTGATCCGAAATATAAGCTAAGGCAATAAGCTATTTAAACAAGCTAATACCAAAACTAGCACGAATCTAATATGAAACAAATCAAATAAGCACAAATAACAACTTATCTAAACTTAAAACAAGCAAACTTTTAAATCAAATGATAAAAAGATAAACTTTTTAAGAAAACTTATAAAAAGTAAATAAGTTAAACATATAAACAAGCCAATAAGCACAAAGATCTTAAAGCTTATTCGTATAAAAACTTAAATAAACATAAAAGATTAACTTTTTAAGCACGAAAGCATCAATGAACAACACGGATCATAAGTTATTCGCACCAAAAGTTAACTAAAATCAAGAAAGGTAGAATGAGATTAAAGATTAAAAGCTTAAATTTAAACTTGATTAATGAAAGAAAACAATTCAAAGGTTTAATCTTGAAAGATTAAAAGAAAGAAAGATGAAAACTTAGTGAGAGAAAGTTGAGAACTTTCTCTCTCTAAAACTAGAGAAAAATGAAAAACTAAAACTAACTAAAGACTAACTAGCCTCTAAATTTGTGAAGTGAAGTCCTATTTATAGGCGTCTCTTGTGGGCTTTGTGAATGGGCTTTGTTTTTGGGCTTCTTTTCTTCTTTCTTCTTTAGTCTTTACGTTTCTTTAAATAAACGTTTCCGACTTTGGATTTTGAGAAGTGTCGGTGAATAATTCCAACTCGTCTTATAATCTTTTGTTTAATAGACTCGAGTTCTTCGACATATATGAATGTTCCATCTTTGGCCCTTTTCTTCGATAAATCTTCAAATAGGCATAATGACTTCAAATCTTTTGCATCTCTTGGGCAATAGACTTCGTCTTGAGTCTTTTTCCTTCGATAAAACCCGTGCAATTCCCATGTTCTCTTCAATATTCATCCGGTTGACTCTGAAAACACAATAAACACAAAAACCACGCATAATTCCAAACAAATGATATTAAATACGTGTTTTGGTCTCGTTTTAGCCAGAAATAAGTGGTAAAAGGATGGGTGTTTTCACACCTATCAATAATTCACACATTCATATAGTTCATGGGTAAACATTATTTTGGATTATCTCCATCACTTGACAGCCCGAAACAAGGGGGAGCAACCATCAAGGGGGAACATGCTTTAGTTCATCATCACTGTTTTTTTGTTGTTCTACACATTTTATTTTCTTTTTCATCTAACCTTGATTTAGGTTATGCATACATTTTTGTGCTTTTACATCTATTTTCATTCTCATCTAACCTTGATGCAGGTTAAAGACTTTTTTTACAACTTTTTTCTTTCCTTTTTTATGTAACTTTGATGTAGGATAAGTCTCTTAATTTGTTACATGGATCGGGTGACGCTCATGAATCAATGGGGAGCACTTGCACATTATATTGAGTCTTGAAACAAGAATTGCATTAATCTATTTTCTTTCTTCTATAACCTTGATTCAGGTTAAGCACATCTCCTTGTGCCTCAATTTATTTTTTATCTTACTCTGATGTAGGATAAGTCTATTAATTTGTTACATGGATCGGGTGATGATCATGGATCAATGGGGAGCACTTGCACATTACATTGAGTCTTGAACAACAAGATTGTTCTCCAAACATGTTCTTATAAAGTTTGGTTGCGCAAAGGTGGCGGAGTGACATTCCGGGATATTGATGAGTCAATATGATGTTGTGTGGATTTCGCAATATCGCATTCGATGGGAGCCAGACAGAGTTATGAAATAATATGTAGTCGCTGATTGGGACTCCAATAGTTGATAGTTGAATTTCCTTTTAAGCCATGAAGCCAGATTAAAGCCAAAGTCATTTAAAATATTTGTCTTTCTAACTTTGCATCAATTTATTTCTCTCACTATTTGAAGGCTTTACCACTCTTTCTATCTATCCTTTTCTATCCTTTGTTTTGTAGGTTTTCATAAGTCATGAATTCCTAGGTCTCCCATTTAGGGGAGTATTAACCAATGGGGATTATATGAAAACCATTTTCTATCTAGATTTTCATTTCTAAATCTCTCTCGAAAATGACTTTTCTTTCATCCTCACCTTTTTGTTTCGACAAAAGGAGGAGAAGAATGTAAATGAATATGGTATTTTTATAAAAGTGGTAACTAACTTTTACAATTTACTATCTATTACGTTTACATTGTTTAACTATTGTGTTCAAACTTGTGATACGTTTGTCATGACTTTTTGAAAATATTTAAATAGTTTAAAGAGTCCTGAACTTATTTTTAGTGTTATCACTGATAATATGATGATAGATTAAGAAATGAGATGGAAATGATATGAGTTTTAGAGAGATAAAGTAGTGAGAGAAAGTAGAGAGAAGGAGAGGATTAACTTGTAGAATATTAGATTAAGAAATATTAGAGTACAAATGATCATCCCACCCTCCTAACATGCTAGGAGGGTAGTATATATAGTCCACCCACATGCGGGCTTTAATGGACTATATATTGGGTCGGGCTTGACGTTTGGACTTTAATTAGTTTAAATCTAAGCCCGTAAACCACGACTAATAAACTACTCATTACAATGTTCTAATTAATGATACAATAGAAACCTATGACCGAACATTCTTGTTTTGACTCAATATTATGAGGCTAACAATCTCCCCCAATGTGAGGTCATTCCTCTTCGATATTTGGAGTCCAATGGAGATTAATGAATTTTGTCATATATGAATCTTAAACGTGTAACAGTAGTTTTGTTCCTTCATGCTGTGATGTTTGAGCCTTTGTCACTGTCTTTCGACTTAGTCTTTTATCTTGAGATCTTCAAATCATTCTTGAATTGTCTTTGCCATCTTGCAATCATGAGTCTTTATCCACATGCTCACACTATTAATTGTTGAATAAGTCTTTGGGCAAGACCATGTGGTTTTGAATCTTTGACTTTGTTGAGTACACCGTGACGCCACCTTCTCGAGACAAAACATAGACAATGACTGAATGGCTTTGATATTCTTCCTAAATCGGTAGCGTTTTACCTCCGGTCGGTGAAGACCGTTATACGATATTAAATACCGTACCTGTGATTAGGTAGATTCAATTAAGAATCTCCTTGACAGGGTTTCGCGGCTGTACTAGCCGTTCTCTTTACTCGACCGTCTCAAAGCAAGACTGCGAACGTAAAGAGTGAATCAATTGGATATATATCCGCTTGATTAAAGTCGTCAATTCAAATTCTTGGAACACGTTTGATTCATTAAGAATCTTACCATTGTTGCTTTCCAGTTGACACAAGTTTTATTCACAAGAATCTCACAAGTCCCCCTACCGTAGCGCTGTTTGATGTTGACGCTAGAAGGATTTCCATTGGTCAATGTGAATATTAATGAATATCACTCTGAATGTTCTGGCAAGACCATAAAGATATTGCGTAGAAACCTGAAACGAGTTTGAATCACATCAGAATCAACCCACTGTTGCTTTTTAGTTTTACATATGTTCAATTCATAAAGAATCTTGCATATGACCTACCGCAGTGCTGTTTGATGTTAACACTGGAAGGATTTCCACTCATCATTGTGAATACTAAGTAGTATCACTCTGAGTGTTCTAGCAATATCGCAAGGATATAGCATAGGACTCTCTTGATCTTCAGCCGTGTGTCCTAACGAGATTTGATTGATCTCTTGGTTCTAGACTCGATTTGTGCACTTTTTAGTGGTCAGAGGCTGGAGCAGATGCCACGTATTCAATATCAATTATCTCAGAGTGAGAAAGTCAATAGAAGTCGTGTTGATCTCCGTGACAATAAAACAAACTTCTTTTGAGAGAAGCCTAAGTAGCTAGGAAAGGGTTGTGCTTCACATCACTGGGTCTATGATGAGTTGTCTTCATGATGTGTTGACCCGGTTTCTGCCTAACTTGTATGGAGGGCTTCTTTCTTTAGACCCTTTATCCTTACATTTCTTTTTCATTCTTCAACCCCTTCAATGCATTCCAAGACATCATTAATAGCACTTTGTTGTGATTGTTCCAGTGCTATCATCAGTACTTAGTCGGCATTCAGCTACGTTCACATTCTACTCCACCTTTCCTAAGGACTTCTAATAATCTATTGGATTGTCCCTGGGAAGATCCCTCCGGTTCTGGTTGGATCGTAGGACTTAAACCTAACCACCCTTTTGACACCAATAACGCCGTGAATTAAAGATGTTGTGGGTTTTTGATCGTAACCATGAGTGCTTGAGTCTTTGGATCACATTTTCTCCCCCTATCTCTAATATATAAAATCTTTTGATATTAGAGATACCAAATTTGATTAAAATATATTTTGAAAAATAGTCTTGAAAATCTTCGGGAGAAAGATGTGTCAAACTTAGCATGAATTTTGGAACTCTCCCCCTAAAAAATTTATCCAATGGAATTGTCATTACGAGGATTTGATCCACATTAAACTTTTGAGGATAAGAGTTGATGAACACACAATTTTTGAAAGATTTTGAATATCATTGAAAAATTCTTGAAAAAATTGTGTTCAACGCTTTTTGAAAAATCAATTCTTTTTGACGAAAAGGTTTTTCTAAAGCATAAACTTGAGTTCATAGACTTTGAATGTCTTGACGAATCCACTCAAGTGTAAGAAGATTTAACTTCTTTTGCTAAGGGTAAGAGTACAAAAGCGTACACTCCCCCGTGAAAATAGTTCTGGGTTGCAATCTAAAAGTGATTACAAGCCATTGTGTTGAGCTTAAAACGTTGAATGTTTTATGACTAGCTCAACCTGTGATAGATTGCTCTACCCGTTTTTTATGATAAGGTATCTTTAAAGATACACTTTCCTTTATTTGAGGTCCGAGTTACAGTCTGGCATTTAACTGTAAGTCGTTTACATGTGCTTAAAAACTTTAAATGTTTTTATTGATAGCTCATGACCGAGAAATTTACGTTTCCCGTTGTTGAGGATAAGTAATCTCGTGATCAACTTTCCTTTCTTTGAAGTACGAGTCACAATCTGAGGTAATTGTAAATCATTGAAATGACATGTTTTGAAAAATATTTACAACTTTCATTCGAGCTTTATGTACACACCCGTGTCGTTATTGAGCGACATTTCTAGGTACGTCCATATTATCGATACTGAAAGACATGTCGAAAAGAATATTTTTGTTATTTTGAAAGTTTTTCCATTTTTTATTTTTTATTTTTTTCTATGGATATTTATATTTTATTATATTTTTGTGTTTTATCAAGTTTTTTGAAAATAATCCAAAATAGACTTTTGTACAACAGAAGAAGGTGATATCGAATATAAAAAATTGGAACCCTTTGAAGAAGGAGAAGTGGGTTCATAATCCGCTGTTGTACCTGCAATCACAGAAGAAGAGTTTGTACAAATACTAGAATTAGGAGTAACAAATTCCTTTTCAGCGTATAGAACAGTAGCATTAGTGCTGGTGCAGGTGTCATCACTCTTCTCTATTGGAATCCACTTAAGACCAACTTCCGTGAAGATCTGACCCGTTGGTTTCCACTGAAGACTAGATTTAGGAGTAGCTTTCTCTTGCACAACAGAAGACTTCTTTGGAGAGAAACGATGGTCCTTTTTTAAACCATGTTTCAGATTTGTTGGTAGTGCTTTTCTTTGCGACGGGTTTGTATCTCCTTGTTGTCTTATGGGATTCTGTATTCGATCTCCGTTCAAAGGAACGAGAGTTGACCTCATAGAGGTATTGCAAAATTCAATGGTCATGATTTCCATTGTGAATGCCCTTTTTCCAAGTGGGACATACAGGGAATTTGGGATTCACGAAAGTACTTGTATTCCTTTGTTTTCAAAATCGTTCAGGCGTAGTGTTTGAAACACGACTATTCATGGATGGTTTCCAATTCCTAGATTGCTGAAGAGGGATCCTAAGTTTTGGTTGACTACCATTAGGAGTGTGTGGAACTCTAGCAGGATTTGGTGAACTAGGTTTTTCATATCCGGGTTTGTCTTTCTGAATCCTCCCTTTTTGTTTCGCATCCTCTAGGTTGTGGGTATGAACGAGGTCATTTGAACCTACAGATTCCTTTGTGGACGTGAATGTCACACGTTTTGGAGGAGTCCTAGAAGTGCTAGGTGCATTCACATGGTTGGGTTTAGCAATAGTGTGCTTTCTAAATGGAGGAACATAGGGTGATATGGATGGTTTTGGAACACTTGGTTGCACATCAGTCTTAGGGGGTAACCTAGATTTCATATGAGAAGAATTGGAGAACGGAGTCGGTTTTCCTAGGATAGAAGGCTTTGGATCCTTGTAGGCATTGGGTTGTCGAACAACAGGTTTCATAACTTTAGGTTCCACAACTCTCCCACCAATCTTAGCAACGAGTTTCTACAACTCTGTTATCGCTATTTCCCTGTCTTGTAACTGAGCTTTCAACCCTTTAATTTCCAAATTTTGTTCATTCATTTCTCGAAACGTTTGGGAAAGTTTTTATTGTAATTTATTATCATGTGGAAAACTACCAACGTATTTTTGCAAAGCAAGTTCAAGAGAATGACAATGTTTTTGAAGGAAATCATTTTTGTGTTGAAGTAACTCAAAAGCTTTTTATCAACATTTTCTTTACGTTTCGAAAGCACAATTTCAAGACGTTCACATTCTTTGATCTTATCAAGATATTTGCATGCAACATCAGAATATTCATCAATATCAGCACAAGATGTAAAATAAGCACAAATAACATCTTTAGAAACGCATTCTTGCAAGAGTAAATCATATTCATCTGAAAAATCAGACTTCTCCATTTGAAGATCATCAATGTGTTTCTCAAGAGATTCAACATATTTTAAATCGTCATACATTTCAGTCCGAATGAACTCCTCAAGTTGAAGAACAATTTCTTTAATCAACGCCGTGTTAGGAAATAAGATTTCTTTCACAAGCAAGGTAATATCTTGAGGAATCGGACGTGTCCACTCAGCATTTTCATGTTTTGCCCAATCTATTTCAACAATAGATTTAACATTATTTATGTGGTGTTTAAAATACCTAATGTTTTCCTACTCTTGCTTTTAGATTCATCTAGAGGAAGGTAGTTTATATATTTGTAAACATTAGATTTCTTAGTGACAAAAGCTTTCTTCCATTAAATTCTCTTTTGTTTGCATTCTATAAACACTTCCTCACTGGTTTTCTGAGTTTGTTTGTTGAAAAGACCATAAAGACTATTCTCATAAGCATAATTATATGGTTTTACAAACTCCTTATTGACAAGTGATTGACTATCATCATCCCAAAGGGCAGTCTCTTCACTATCGGCACTAACAGGCATGCAATCAAGATCGGTTCTTTCAGTCTCATCAAGATAAAGACACGGGTTCGCAGCTTGAGCTTTGGCAAGGTACTCAGGACTTGCAAAGCTAGCTTGACCCTTAAACATCGAAGGAGGTGCCAGCATTCTTACGGATTGAATAGAATCATGCGTTTTATAAACAACTTTCTTCAAAAATTCGACTTGTGCTTCTAGTTTCGTTACTTTTTCAGTTTCTTTATCATATCTACTTTTGAAGTCTTGTTTTAACGCATCTACCTCTTGTTTCTTATCCTCAAGAATTTTAGTAGAATCTGTAGTGGTCATAGAGAGCTTTTGTTCAAGTTCATTAACTTTGGTGTTGGCAAGGTACGTTTTTTGGCGTTCATCCATTAAGAAAACATTATATTCACGCTTCTCTTTGGCTAATAACTCAAGAGTTATATTATATTTGTTTTCAAGATCGTCCTTTTGACTTTTTAACGCACTACCCTTGTACCCCTCAAGCTCTTTGGTCTTTTGAAGAAGCTCAGCCCTATTACTTTCAAGGGTCTCAATTAGATTTAATTAGAGCGGCTTTGCATTCTTCAAAGTTTTGAGTGAGCGCTGCGTTTGCCTTTTTTAATTGCTTTGGAGTCTTTCTAGTTTCATTGACATCTTTTTGTAAACTAGCAATTAAATTGGCAAGCGCAACACGCTCCTCATCATCATACTCATTTTCATGTTGATCATCCTCAAACTCATTATTGCACATGTCTGATGAATTGGGTGTGGTATTGCTATCAACCTTTTCCGTCATACATGTGTCAATAAGGTTTGTTGTTTGATCACTATGCTCATGCGTATTGGCATTGGCAAACACATTAAATTCAGCATTGTGTACCTCTTCCAATGGCTCAGAATCGTAAACAGGACCATTATCATAGGAAGGTGTATTGCTGATGACATTCTCAGAGTCGATGTGTTGTTTATCAGAGCTGTTGTTGTCTTTTACAGAACTGTTGTCATCATTCCCTGAACTATGCGTTGGAGTCTCATATCTGCAGCTTGTATTCTCAATATCTGATGCGATACCACAACTGGTATGAATTCTGTCATCAATCATTTGTTGCATCTGTATTGTGTGATTCACATAGGTTACAATGAAGTCGATGTTGCGGGTTATCCGATCTTTGTATGATAAAGCATCCATTCCATGATATCGCTTGAAGCACTCGTTGGTAAGCGAAGACTTGATGAAGTCAGAAGTAAACATCGTTTCAAGTGATGTCTTGAGATCAGTGAAAGTGATCTTGCATTCACTAGCAATGATTCTTTCGTTGACAAGTTGTGTTTGAAGTTTATACATGGCATGAGTGAATGTTTTGCTGAATGTGCCAGTGGATTCACGTAAGTCGAACAAGACTTTTGAAAGGTGCAGAAAAGAATATTGAAGTACTCTAAATCCGTCCATGGCATTTTTTCTCAAGAAACATATCTGTTTTCGTAGTCGTTCCATTTCATGGTCTTTCACGTCTGAACTTTCAGTAACCGCATTACTCGTTGGCATGATGATCGTCTCTCTCTGTTGATGAAGTGACTTTGGATCTTAAGTAGATATGGTGTGATTGGTGTGTGGTTGCAATTTTGAAAATTCCGATTTTTTTCAGTCCGACAATAAACACCTCTGTCCGACAAAATGGTAAACTGAAAATTTTGTCTTACCAAATTTTGAAATCAAGTTCGAAATAGCCAAAAACTAATAGTGAAAAATTTTGAAAAGTGAAATTTTGACAAAAATAAAACCTAAAAATGGCCTAAAAATTTGAATTTTGGTCCGAAAATTTGAATTTTTTGGTCGAAAATTTTTTTGCATTGCCAAAATTTGAAATCGATGCATAAATGGCCTAAAAATGGTCTAGGAAAAAATAAAGTTTTTTTTGTTATCCGGAATGCTGGTTCTTCGTCTTGTCCGGAATGAGTGTTCTTCGTTGTATCCGGAATAATTGAAAGGTACCTTATCCGGAACAGCTGCTTATCCGGAATGGACAAATATATGTCTTATCCGGAATAAAACAAACAATTCCTTATCCGGAATGTTTATTTCCTTCTTTATCCGGAATAAACTGATCTTCGTGTTATCCGGAATGAATCTCCCTTGACTTATCCGGAATGCACTTTTATCTGGAATACTATAGTTCCACCCCTTATCCGGAATAATTGTTATTCACCTTATCCGGAATAAATCTTCCGTAGCTTATCCGGAATACTCGATTGTTCAACTCTTATCCGGAATGATTTCAAACTTCTTATCCGGAATACTTACTCACCTCTTATCCGGAATAGTTGTAAGTCACCTTATCCGGAATAATTCGTTCGTAGCTTATCCATAATAAATCTTTATAAGTATATCCGGAATATTTTCCTTAACCTTATCCGGAATATTTTCTTATCCGGAATCCTCGATGTTTGTCTTATCTTGAATACGTGTCGTGACCTTTATCCGGAATATGAGAAGTGACCTTTATCCGGAATACCTCGCAACACTACCTTATCCGGAATCAACAACTTCGGCTTATCCGGAATAATTAAACCCTTTTATTCCGGATAAAGACTCAAACTCTCAAAAACGTGATTTTTTCCAAACTTTCCGAAAATGAACCCAAATTTAGCAACTTTTTATAAAAAATCAAGAACAATGATAAACACAAATTCCTACCACAACTATGTAGGCAATTTGTATATAGATTTTGAGCTTAAAAACAAAAATCTTTTTGATACGAAATGATTTTAAAGATGAAAATCACACGAAATCAAAACGAATAACCACAAACTAAACACACATCTACCCCATGGCGATTGATACCAATTGTTGTCCCTGATAATATGATGATAGATTAAGAAATGAGATGGAAATGATATGATTTTTAGAGAGAGAAAGTAGTGAGAGAAAGTAGAGAGAATGAGAGGATTAACTTGTAGAATATTAGATTAAGAAAGATTAGAGTACAAATGATCATCCCACCCTCCTAACATGCTAGGAGGGTAGTATATATAGTCCACCCATATGTGGGCTTTAATGGACTACATATTGGGCCGGGCTTGACGTTTGGACTTTAATTAGTTTAAATCCAAGCCCGTAAACCACGACTAATAAACTACTCATTACAACGTTCTAATTAATGATACAATAGAAACCTATGACCGAACATTCTTGTTTTGACTCAATATTTTGAGGCTAACTGTTAGGATATCGTTGTTTACATTGTTTAACTATTAGATTTGTCATGGTATTTTTATATACATTTGGTATCAATCTCCATGGGGTAAATACGTGCTTGGTTTTTTATTTTACTATTGTGTTCATGAGTTTTTCTTCATATTCGAGCTCAAATCATAAATTTTTTTTGTGTTTTTGTGGTGTTAGTGAGTAGACAAATCATCTACATACGCATGGTAGTGATTTGGGTTACTTAGATCGGTTAAAAACACGAATGTTGGTGGTGTTTGGCTTGATTTTTGGTGTGAAGTCACGTATTTGATAAGTGTTCATCCTTGTTCCTATTTTTTAGGACATTCTGTTACAAATTCTCAATTTTGTACTTAATTGCGAAATTGAATTCCTGCAAAAATTGCGAAATTGTGTTAAGAAATGGATTGCGAAATCATTCTTTAAAGAATTGCGGAATTATACTTTAACAGTATTGCGGATTTGTACATCAACACAATTGCGGAATTGTACTATGAATTGCGGAATTGTACTTTGACATAGTTGCGGATTTGGTAATTGCGAATTTTCACTTTAAGGAGATTGCGAAATCATACTTTCGAGGGAATTGCGAAATCTTGTAATTCTGGGGATTGCGAAATCATACTTTCGAGGGAATTGCGAAATCTTGCACTAAATTGCGGAATCATAGCAAACATTGCGGAATCTTTCACTAAATTGCGGAATCATTGCAAACTTTGTGGAATCTTGCACATATTGCGGAATCTTGTACTACATTGCGGACTTGTGTAACTTTTTGACTGAAGCATTTTTAGACTTGGAGGGAAAACCCAAGTAAAATTTATTTTTTCCTAGAGCATTATTAGGCCATTTAAGCTTCGATTTCAAATTTTGGCGATGCGAAAAATTTTTCGACCAAAAACTCAAATTTTCGGACCAAAATTCAAATTTTTAGGCCAAATTTCAAATTTTTTAGGTTTTATTTTTCATTAAAATTTTCATTTTTCAAAATTTTTCCCTACTAGTTATTGGCTATTTCTAACTCATTTTCAAAATTTGGTGATTCATAATTTTTCGGTTTACCGTTTTATCGGACTGAGAATTTATTGTCGGACTGAAGAAAAATCGCAATTTTCAGAATTTAAACCACAAGCCAATCACACCATATCTACTTAAGATCCAAAGTCAATTCATCAACTGTGTCACCCATTATGGATTCCGTAACACAAGATGTGCATGCACTCAAATCCAAGATGTCAGTTGCAAAAGAATGATACATGACACACTTTAGATCACTCTAGTCACACCTTCAAGTTATTTCAAATGACGATTTAAAAGGCACTCGCGTCGAACTTGGATTCAAACGGGTATTCATGTCACTAACTGGTCAAGATGTTGAGACATTCACAAGAACAATGTTAATCAATGCAGCTCACCTTGAACAACAACTTTCCAACGATGAATTTCAAGAGGTTGAATCCATAGATGCCGTTTTGGTTCTCGAAAATCAGTTTCAGCAATTCATTGATACACAGGTGTTTGTACACTATGATCGAGAATTCATAAACAAATACTTCTTTGAAGATACTCGGTTAGAAGTTCAAGAATTCAAGGAGACGTTTCTTCAACACATGAGAGATGTAAGAAAGTTAATTGCCGAAAGAACACGTCATAAACTACCAGTTGAAAGACGGCTGAATGAAAGACTGATGCAAACGAATGAGATCAATGTCGATGATGGTCAAACATTGGATGATTGTTCGTTTGTCACAGAAAACAGCGGGATAGAATCCGAAAAGCAGCATAGCATCCACAACTCAGAGAATGATCCAGCAGCCGATGATGCAGATATCAGACCCATTTATGATGAAGAGCCAATGGCTGAGGTACAATTAATTGCTGTGTATGATTCTCAGATTCATGCCCTTGAAACTATGTTAGCTCGAAAGAAAAAAGATTTTGAGGATTCCAAACTCGATTTTTCAAAGAAAAATGACAAATTTGAGGCCTATTTTGAAAAACATGAAAAAGGAAACGTTGTTCTTGAACAAAAACTGGATCGTAAGATTCATGATTTTAATACGGAAAAAGAACATTTTGTGAAACAAATAAATTTGTTAGAATCAAAGTTGGCTTCTCAAAATCCAAGTCATCCGCCTGCTTCATTAAGTGAAATATTTGTGCACCCTATCGACACTGTAGATAGTAATGATGCGAATGCTGATAACGACATATTTGATAATATGAACATTAAGTTAGAACAACGTGTCGCTCAATTACTTCTAAAAAATGAGCAATTGAAAGCTCAGATTCAGGAAAAGGTTTTTGCATTAACAGCGGTGAAAAATGAATTAAGGAAGCTAAAAGGAAATAGTGTGTATACTAAGATAGCAAATCAGTCAATCTTGGGGAAACCTCCCACTCAACCATTCCGAAACTGCTCAGTTGCTAGACAACCGAATGCGTTTAAATCTGAATGACCCAAAACATCGAACTCGAGGTTTGCATCCCAAGTTGACGTGCGTAGCAATTTGCCAAAAACAGTCACTCTACTATCTAGATCCCCATTAACAAATTTTGCCTATGCAAAACCCAATCACATGAATGCTTCAAGCAACTCTAGAAATAGCTCCTAGAACATTCCTCGGAGTAGTTCAACTGACACGGGTCATAAAAGCTATCTAAAGGATGCTAAGATAAAGACACAAGCAAGAGATAGGACCCAATCGAAACATAGGAGCGCTAATCACACATCTAGGATGCTAAGCACTTTGTTTGCACAAAATGTAACAAATGTGTGTTTAATGCCATTCATGATGATTGCCTCACCAAAGTGCTGAACAAGGTGAACCAAAAAGCTAGAGCATCTCAAAGACGGAACCCTATAGGAAATATTTTTTCTCCAATTAAGTCTTCAGCTGTGCCTGAGAAAATTACGTTTCCTAGACCTTGTCTTAAGTGGATACCAATGGGTAGAATATTCAAAACAACTGGTCTTACATGGGTTCCTACTGGAAATATATTTCCCTCTAGCACGAAAAAGGTTCAAGGTGAAACCCCACATGGTTCTCATCAAGATATCGCTAACCTACATGCCAGCGTACAAAATACTGATGAAAGTGCAGGTAATAAAGTAAAGGTTCAACAAGAACATAAAGGTTTTCCATATTCATACCGTTCAACAAAAGACACTCTCAGAGTTTGGTTGCTGAAGAAACATATATCAGAGAAATATGTGTCTCAGGGGTTTCACAAGTAAGCTTTACTATGGCTTATAGTCAACTTACAGACTGTAACCCGGGCTCACAAGACAGGAAAGTTCATCCCGATGATAACTTATCCTCTGAACGGGAAACTAAAAATTTCTCGGTCATGAGCTATATTAAAAACATTCAAAAAATTTTAGCTCATGTAAAATGATTTATAATTACTTTCAGATTGTGACTCGTGCTTCAAAGAAAGGAAAGTTGATCATAATGATAACTTATCCTTCACAACGGGAAAATAAATTTTCTCGGTCATGAGCTCTCATTAAAAACATTCCAAGTTTTTAAGCTCATGTAAACGACTTACAGTTAAATGTCAGATTGTAACTCGAACTTCAAATAAAGGAAAGTGTATCTTTAAAGCTAACTTATCCTAAACAACGGGTAGAGCAATCTATCTCGAGTTGAGCTTGTCATAAAACATTCAATGTTTTGATCTCAACACTATGGCTTGTAATCACTTTCAGATTACAACCCGGAACTATATTTACGGGGGAGTGTACGATTTCGTGCTCTTACCCTTAGCAAAAGAAGTTCAATCTTCTTACACTTGAGTGGATTCTTCAAGACATTCAAAGTCTATGAACTCAAGTTTATGCTTTAGAAAAACCTTTTCGTCAAAAAGAATTGTTTTTTCAAAAAGCGTTGAACACAATTTTTCAAGAATTTCTCAATGATATTCAAAATCTTTAAAAAATTGTGTGTTCAACAATTCCTATCCTCAAAAGTTTAATGTGGATCATATCCTCGTAATGACAGTTCAATTGGATCAATTTTTGAGGGGAACATTTTAACTTCATGTAAAATATTAACACATCTTTCTCCCGGAGATATTCAAGACTATTTTTCAAAATATATTTTAATCAAATTTGTTATCTCTAATATCAAAAGATTTTATATATTAGAGATAGGGGGAGAATGTGACAATCCGTCAATTTATGGTTGATATTTTATTCTCAAGTATTATTTAAAAACATTATTTTAATGTTATATTATATACTCACTTATTTTTGGGAAGAAATTTGGGTTTACATCTTGAAGTAGCATCGACTACGTCTAAACAGGAGGATTCTACGTTACGTGCTTACGTTTACATACACCGTCTTTTGTGACTGTCCGACATTTCAGAAAATAAATTTATCCGTAAATATTATTTTGAGATTTTAAATTTGTGTTGGTTCATAAACTCACAAATTTACGAGAAGAGATTAGGACTTACTATTATAATTTAACGTCCTTTACGACTAAACCGGAAACCTTAGGATTACGTATTTACGTTTTCGAACTCCGTTTTTGATGAAACAATTTTTATTAGATTCGTTTTGTGCCGTTGATTCATAATTTATAAAAACGATTTTCGTAAAACGACCCGAGGGCACGCAAATCGAGGAAACTAGAATCGAGGAATACCTGTAAATTAGTGGGATGGGACAAAACAAGTTTATCCCACCCCACTAACTAAATGGGACGGCCAAGCATGCAACACCTCACCCCATGAGGTGTCAAGCTTAACTAACAAGCTTTAACACTTGTATATACTTTTCCCTAAACCATTTGCTTAAACCATTTCCACCAAAACACACATGCAAAACAACTAGAATCTCTCATCTCTCTCTCTCAACATTCCATCCCATCTCACCCTAAACATCCCATTTTGATCAATTTTTACCACAATATCATGTGTTATTCATACACATGATGAAGTACTCTTTAAGCTCTATTGATTGGTGGTCGTTTTAACATCCAAGGAGAAGTTTTGTTGGTGTCTTGGGGCTGATTTTCCACAAGATGTTCAAGAAGATAGGTGATCTTGAAGTTGATATTGGTATATCACAAGTTTTGCCATCAAAATCCAAGCCTAGTTCATCAACCTCATCTTTTCATCACTATGGTGGTATAAGGATCATTTTTCCTATCCTTCTTGTTATTTTTATTATGTAATATTGTATTTTCTTTTACTTATGTATATGTATATGATGATGAATGATGATTAAAAATATTATGTGAGTATTTGGTGTTGATAGATTTGATAAATATGGTTAGAAAGATGGAAAACCACATGTTAAATGGTTAAAATCTTGCTAAAATATGATGGCTAATAACAAAATTTTTACTCGTTGAAAGTTTCGTTCTCGGTATCTCTTCGAATTGATTTTCGGTTAATTGTGTGAGATTAGTTGTTCTTGGTGAAACACATATTTTTGGTTTTGGAAAATAAATGAGCAAGACTAAATAATAAATGACGAGATTTTAAAACAAGTTAAAATGTAAATGGTGCGATATTTTAAAACTCAAAAGTAAATGGCGAAAAATGAAAGGACGTAAAATCAAAACTTGACAAAAGGTAAATAATGCAAATAAAAACTTAAACTAAAAGAAACGTGAATAGAAATTTAAATAAATAAAAAGGCGGGAAAAATCAAACTTGAAATTAAAAGAAGTAAATTTAAAATTAAAAACAGAAAGTACCTTGATTCGGAAGTTTAAAACTTCCGAATGAATACAATTGATTCGGAAACTTCCGAATGAATACAATTGATTCGGAAACTTCCGAATGAAGGATTTTGGTTCGGAAACTTCCGGATGAAGGTGCTTGGTTCGGAAGTTCAAAACTTCCGAATGAAGGAGTTTGGTTCGGAAGTTCAAAACTTCCGAATGAAGGAGTTTGGTTCGGAAGTTCAAAACTTCCGAATGAAGGAGTTTGGTTCGGAAGTTCAAAACTTCCGAATGAACAAATTCCTTGGTTCGGAACTTCAAACTTCCGAATGAACAAATTCCCTTGGTTCGGAACTTCAAACTTCCGAATGAACAAATTCCCTTGGTTCGGAACTTCAAACTTCCGAATGAACAACTGGTGTTGAAGGAATACAGTAACATTCAAACGAAGAACATGGGAAACACAGTAACAATAATCGATCCACAAATTAATCAAAACTAAACGAAAGATTAAACCAAAACAACCAAAAAGCATCAACTAACAATAATCAATCAAAACAAATCATAAAAACTAACAAACATAACCAAATTAATCAAAACCCACTTGATCAAAATCATAAAAACTCAAGAACATGAGTGATGAAGAATAAGAACAAATCACACAAGAAAGGAAGAAGATGATGAATTAAAAGCTTAATTAAAAAGTATGGATTCAATAACAAAAGCTTAAAACACAAATTAATCTAGAGAGAGAAAGTAGAAGTTTTTAGAGAGAGAAACTACCTACTCCTAATCTAATCCTAAAAACTAACCCACCCTCTCACATGTTGTGAGGGTGGTATTTATAGGAGAGGGGAAGGGTTGGTGGCTTCCTCTTTCTTTCTATCTTGGTCCTCAGTCTTTCAGTCTTCTCAAATTCTTCGACTTCTAAAACTTTGTCTCGGGATTTCTTTGAACTCGTCTTGTAATTTCTTCAGAATTTTAAACGTGAGTTCTTCGGCTTTTTAGTAAACTTCTGTCTTTTGACTAAATCTTCAGAATTGGTCTTGGACTTCCGTTCTTTTTCCACTCTTGATCTTTCGACTTTGTCTTTTGTCTTTTACTTCAATAAAATTCGTGAAAGCCGTGTTTTCTCCACTTTTCACCTTCTCGACCCTGAAACACAATAAAAAACACAAACCACGCATAATTCCGCCATTTACGACATAAAATATACGTTTAGGTCCTGTTTTAATGTAATTAAGTGGCAGAAAAGATGGGTGTTTTCACACCTATCAAATCCCCTACACTTAACCATTGCAATGCCCTCATGCAATGCTTAGTGATAAAGCAAGGTTTACATTGTCCATCATAATCAACCTACCTTGGCCTTTATTAAACAACTAAGGAAAATCAAAAAGATAGAAAATACAAGATGCAACAAGGAAAAGACATGTAAAGAAATCTAAGACTTACATTAGGGCTCGTGTATCATGAATGTTTATCACCCTCAAGTTTTACGTTCCCCATGCCAAGCTTAAAAAACAAGATCATTGTTAGTACAAGTTAGCATAACAAACATTTACTCATGCGGTTCAATTAATCGCTTAAACTCCCTTATTCCTATGGGTATCTCTTATATTTTATTGATGTCTTGAATGGTCACGAGGATGCATTGTTGACTTATTTCGATAATTTATTAAGGCTGAAAGCAAAGTAGGACGATTTGATCAATAGTTAGCTAAAGGACAAAATCTCTTAAAACTGCTTCTCGGGATATCAAAAAGTTCATATCTTGGCATAACTCGGTTCACGATTTGAGACCTTTCTCGGGCCGATATTTGGCATGTACTTCATACTTCATATCTTGAGAGACGTGCTTGAGATAATGGTCTTCTCATCGTTCATAGAATTTCTTCACTTGGAGACTTTTGAGAGGTTCTCCAACTTTGTTGACCACGACTTCATGATTATTCTTCAATCTCTAATTGGGATTTTGAGATACAACGATCCGCCTCCTTTTCGGACTTGGATCTATTTATCCTCATACCTTGTTAGGGTCTTTTCGGATAGACTTCTCCATGATCTTTATGGGAGTTGATTGCTTTTCGTCGTGAGTCTTGATCCTTCATATTGATTTTAGGAATAATGCTTTTCACATCACTTTGGATCTTCAGCAATAAAATTAAATCCTCATGCCTTGTTAGGGCCTTTTCGGACTCGCCAATCTTCGCG
Organism: Glebionis coronaria; assembly: GCA_025667525.1. Lineage (NCBI taxonomy): Eukaryota > Viridiplantae > Streptophyta > Magnoliopsida > Asterales > Asteraceae > Glebionis > Glebionis coronaria. The sequence goes on along the minus strand of CM046881.1, from coordinate 268,227,831 downwards.
CCCCGCTTCATAAGTTATGCCTTGGCTATGAACTCTTATCATTACCGAGCAACTTTTAAACGATCTTGGGCTATAAGCTAAGTAACTTTTCAAATCGTACGACCTTACTTATTGCAGATAAATTATTAGCAAGTGATGGGAGAAAAAGATCATAATTGACTCACATAAGTTAATGAGAGAATACCAAACTTGTAACCAACTCTATCATTTCTCGTTCTCCACAATTTAAAATCTCAAGGAATGAGACTCGTGGATGCTTAGCCTAATAAACCAATTAAGGTCTACATGGTTAAGGATACTAGCTAGAGTGAACTTGGATAAGTAAACTCGGGTTGAGTCAAAATATTCACAACGGGCCTAATATATCTAAGATAACTAAACTTGTTAAAACCATTTTATTAAAATAGGAGAAAAATAGCAAAAATAAAGGAGACTACAACTAGGCCAAAATAGATTAAAAATTTTGAAAAATGTCGAAAAATTGATTTTCCGGTTAAAATGAGGGCAAATACAAGGAAAAGACCACTTAACTTCGATAGAAGTCCCCCCTACACTTAATATAAACATTGTCCTCAATGTTTAAGCATGTGGGAGTAAACTCCCCTACACTTAGGACATTGTGCACTTTGTTTAAATCTCGTTAAGGGAAAGACAACTAAAGAGATTCCTATTTTAATATTGAGAAATATAAAATAGTGAATCGAAAAGAGTTTAGGATAGAACCGGGAAGAAGGGAACACGGAATCACGGTTCGTCGAAAGTCATCAAGAGTGTGTCTTTGAAGCTCTAATCCTTGCATATGATAAGAAAGAAAACAAGAAACACCAACGGGGGCTCCCCCCTACACTTATGGTGAAATAAGATAGATAATTGGGTTGCCTCCCAAAAAGCGCTTGTTTTTGTTGACCGAGTCACGAGCCTGACTCGTCCCCGAATTAATTGGTCCATGGGGAAACCTCGAATGTGATACCGGGATCAAAGACCTTGTCCTCGTTCCCGGTTGACATCAACAAAGGAGAGGCATGGGGATAAGTCTTGATAGGGAGAAAGGTCCTTTCAACATACGTATAGTATGTGAAGTCAAGATCCATGGGAGGTGGGTTGGGTATAGTAAGCACATTGGCATCCCCCAAAGACAATGGATGCTGAGCAAACGGCAAAGCCGTATTGTTATCAATCATAGCATAATCAATGTCACCTTCCGGATCAAAACACTCATCCTCATTTCCCGGTATGAAACGAGTAGAGTAAAAGTGATACATCACCCACTTGGGTGTACACGTGGGAGGATGAGGTGGCAATATAATATGAGAAGTATGAGAACAATTACCTTCCACCTGTGTCCCTTTTTCAGTAGATTCACATCTTTCCACCTCTGGGATAGAAGGTGTAGTGTCATCGTGTAGTAAATCCTCTAGAAAAAGTATATCTCCATCCACATCAGCATACCCGGATGTGTATTCCACGGGTGTATCAATAGCAAGAAACTCATCGATCTCAGGAATGTGAAAACTATCATCACTAATGAGTGAAGTATTTTGCTTTAGAAATTCCTCCTCGTCGAAAATGACCTCAATGTCGTCATCATTCTCTTCATTATTTATAGGGCCAATAATATGCTCAGGGATATGGGTACTCGTCTGATCTTGCTGCTGTAAAAATGACTCCATACAAGTTCGCAGCGTGTGTAAAAGCTCTTTTGATTGTGCTTGAAAAGCTGTAGCAAGATCGACAATTGGTTCTTGGTAACTCATCCCGTGACGAGGCTGATGATCGAGTGAGTGTGGTGGGGGCTCAAGATTGTGAAAACCGGAATTATAACACGGTTGTGGCTCATAGTTGTTCATCGGTTGGGAATAATTAGAAACCGGGTTTGGTTCATAATAATCCATAGGTGAAGAAAACTGAGGATCCGGATGTTGCTCATAATAATTCATTGGTTGACAATAATAGGTATCGTGAGGACCCCCACAGTTGTTGCAAACCGGGTATGGAGAAAAATCAGGTGTGTCATGTGGATAGCTATTTTCATTGTCATAATTGTACCCTGGTTCTTGCCCGTGACCATACGGGTATCGAACCGGGCACGAAACATGCCAATGAGAATCGCTTCCACAATAGATGCACGGGGGAACAGGAGGTAGGTTCAAAAAGTACGAATTAGTCGAGTTGCACAAAGGACAAAATCCGGATTGTGTGTAGTCGATATCGTTTCCGCACCGCTCACATGTACACCATTGACAAGAGTTGTTCCCAGATAATTGTTTCCCACACCGGACGCAATGGACATAAAAATCCATAAAGAAAGATAGATAAGCAAGAAGAATATTTTTGGTGCAAAACTTTGAAAAAGAAATGCTTTTTATGATTTTTCAAATGTTTTTGGATTTTTGAAAATTTTGACAAGAAAAATAACGTTCACAAGTGAACGGATCCCAAAATCCAACGCGTCACTCACAAAAAACCTTCAATCTTCACGAAAAGAGCCGGCAGCGGCGCCATTTTAATAACAAAATTTTTACTCGTTGAAAGTTTCGTTCTCGGTATCTCTTCGAATTGATTTTCGGTTAATTGTGTGAGATTAGTTGTTCTTGGTGAAACACATATTTTTGGTTTTGGAAAATAAATGAGCAAGACTAAATAATAAATGACGAGAAATTAAAACAAGTTAAAATGTAAATGGTGCGATATTTTAAAACTCAAAAGTAAATGGCGAAAAATGAAAGGACGTAAAATTAAAACTTGACAAAAGGTAAATAATGCAAATAAAAACTTAAACTAAAAGAAACGTGAATAGAAATTTAAATAAATAAAAAGGCGGGAAAAATCAAACTTGAAATTAAAAGAAGTAAATTTAAAATTAAAAACAGAAAGTACCTTGATTCGGAAGTTTAAAACTTCCGAATGAATACAATTGATTCGGAAACTTCCGAATGAATACAATTGATTCGGAAACTTCCGAATGAAGGATTTTGGTTCGGAAACTTCCGGATGAAGGTGCTTGGTTCGGAAGTTCAAAACTTCCGAATGAAGGAGTTTGGTTCGGAAGTTCAAAACTTCCGAATGAAGGAGTTTGGTTCGGAAGTTCAAAACTTCCGAATGAAGGAGTTTGGTTCGGAAGTTCAAAACTTCCGAATGAACAAATTCCTTGGTTCGGAACTTCAAACTTCCGAATGAACAAATTCCCTTGGTTCGGAACTTCAAACTTCCGAATGAACAAATTCCCTTGGTTCGGAACTTCAAACTTCCGAATGAACAACTGGTGTTGAAGGAATACAGTAACATTCAAACGAAGAACATGGGAAACACAGTAACAATAATCGATCCACAAATTAATCAAAACTAAACGAAAGATTAAACCAAAACAACCAAAAAGCATCAACTAACAATAATCAATCAAAACAAATCATAAAAACTAACAAACATAACCAAATTAATCAAAACCCACTTGATCAAAATCATAAAAACTCAAGAACATGAGTGATGAAGAATAAGAACAAATCACACAAGAAAGGAAGAAGATGATGAATTAAAAGCTTAATTAAAAAGTATGGATTCAATAACAAAAGCTTAAAACACAAATTAATCTAGAGAGAGAAAGTAGAAGTTTTTAGAGAGAGAAACTACCTACTCCTAATCTAATCCTAAAAACTAACCCACCCTCTCACATGTTGTGAGGGTGGTATTTATAGGAGAGGGGAAGGGTTGGTGGCTTCCTCTTTCTTTCTATCTTGGTCCTCAGTCTTTCAGTCTTCTCAAATTCTTCGACTTCTAAAACTTTGTCTCGGGATTTCTTTGAACTCGTCTTGTAATTTCTTCATAATTTTAAACGTGAGTTCTTCGGCTTTTTAGTAAACTTCTGTCTTTTGACTAAATCTTCAGAATTGGTCTTGGACTTCCGTTCTTTTTCCACTCTTGATCTTTCGACTTTGTCTTTTGTCTTTTACTTCAATAAAATTCGTGAAAGCCGTGTTTTCTCCACTTTTCACCTTCTCGACCCTGAAACACAATAAAAAACACAAACCACGCATAATTCCGCCATTTACGACATAAAATATACGTTTAGGTCCTGTTTTAATGTAATTAAGTGGCAGAAAAGATGGGTGTTTTCACACCTATCAATGGCTGTATAAAACAGTAAAGAATCTTATGATAAACTGATAAAATGGCTTGAATAAATTAATATACAGTAAGCTATGAGTCTTGTACACATGTGAGAGTTGTCCATACAATGGAATCATTATAATGAGTGAGATATGATCAAAACAAGTTTAGAGTGCACATCTGAGTACACTGTTTTGGACGCATTTTATAAAATACTTATAGGTTGATTCATCAGTAGCTAAGGAATAAAATGAAGCACATATCATGTAGTTTCTGTGATAAAAATTTGAGGTCCTATCTCCATGTAGAACTCTAGATATGACCATTTTAGTAAACTAGATTTTTACGACTGATTTTGTATAAATAATATATAATATAAGCACTCAAAATTTATATAAAATATATATAAATATAAATTCCACTAGTTGATAATAAGTTTAATAAAAGAGTTATATAAATATTGATATTAAAATGGATTATGTTATATAAAGTGTAAATATATATGTTTTTCGAAAATTATAAAACTATATACCTAAATTTTACGTCTTTTCGGCTAAAACCGAAAGATTAACGTTTTTATCAAATAAAACTTAGATGGTCGGACCCGTCTAATGAAAACTTTTATAAACTCATATACTGATGTATAAGCTTATATAACAAGTGAAAACCGATAAAAACCGATCTTTATAACATATAGATATTAACGAGCCAAAATAGCATTATTGGGCAATAAACCCGACTAGTTTGGTAAAACACTATGGACTTACTCATTAGGCTTAACCCATTTGGGCCTAACATAAGAGTGGGTCTGATGATAAAAGTAAAATTGGGCTAATGTAATATATTGTGCTTATCATGGGCCCATTGGGCCTCAAAATGTAAATAAATTGAACTAGTATAACTAGTCTAGAAATGTACCAACACATGACATTTTAGTGTTGAACAAAGATATAAATCCCACTTGATCATCATCATACTGATAAATCATCATATATATATATATATATATATATATATATATATATATATATATATATATATATATATATATATATATATATATATATATATATATATATATATATATATATATAGATATAGATATATATATATATATATATATATATATATATATATATATATATATATATATATATATATATATATATATATATATATATATATATATATATATATACCTAGCCATTATTTTATAAAGTCATTGGACAAGAGTCTAAGACGAGTATTATTTGTCTAGGTTTCCATGATTGAAGCACGTACCGTACATCCGAATTGCCGATAACCCGCTTTCCCACATCAACGTGAGTACATAGCCTCACACTCTTTTAAATGTTTTATGAAATATTTTATAAACCCGCGAGGGAGATAACATGTTAGTTTTTATAAAATAGGACACTAGTTGTCCTGATTGTTTGTTTATTAATTTGGACCCGAATGATTGTATGACCCGATGAATGATTAAATGACCCGATAGATGAAATGAAATGGATTATTAAAGTTAGGTTATGTCACTAAAAGTCCCATTAGCATGAATTGTGAACTAGCGGGATTTGGTAGAAGCTTATGCATATAATAGTACTATTTGGGGACGACCACCCCAGTTCGCGCCTTGACGGTTGATCCCCGTCGTGCCACATTGATTGGTAAGCGAATTTATGTATGAGAAGATTTACACAAGCGTGATTATTGTGACGACACGCTAATTTAGATGGGCAAATTGAGTTTTGGTCTAGCTACCCGTTGTTTGTTGTAGTAAGGTAACAATGTCATGCGGCTTATAATAATCCAACTAACGAAATACTGCTATACGCACTAAATTACGATATATTGCCTGACTAGCAATACGGGGTCTTACTATTGATATTATGTTCGTGTTTTGGTTTTTCATAACCACATTCATATATTGGTTTTTATTTAACTCTATACAACGTTATAAAACGTATTGTATGATGTTTTTTTACGACAATGGCTCGTATAATGATTTTAAAGGCAAAGGCCTATATGATGATTTTTGATAAGGATTTGTATAAAATGACTTTGGCTATTTTAGGCCTATTACAAAGATTTGTACAAAATGATTTTCGGTAATAATTTCATACCGATGTTATATTGATGGATTTTATTAAACTCTATGAATTCACTCGGCGTTATCACTGACCTTTTCTTTTAACATGTGTTATCTCGGGTACTTGAAGGTAATTCTCGGGAAGACAACAAGAATTCATGGCCCACACTTAAATAACAATTTCCATTCAAATGCTTTGTAAAACCTGTATGAAATACACTGACTTGAGACCTATGTAAACTTCATATTTATGAATGGAAATGCTTTATTATTAAACGACGCGATTTTTAAGCGTTGTCTATGATGTGAGTAATGTGCTATCCCGTAACACCAACGAGTCTTCCGCTGTATTGAATTGTGTAAATTTGGGGGTGTTACAGTTTGGTACCAGAGCTCTCGTTATAGAGAACGAAAGATTTTTAAAACCAAGGTTTTGAATAAAAAATTTCAAAATCTTTTAACTATAAACATTTTTCTTAAAATGTCTAAAAATCTTTTGACTATAACGGTGCCGAAGAATTCCCGAGTTACCGACAAGGCCAGACTGAGAAGTGTTATTTTAATATATATAACTTGGATTATATATATATATATATATATATATATATATATATATATATATATATATATATATATATATATATATATATATATATATATATATATATATATATATATATATATATATATATATATATATATATATATATATATATATGATGTGATTTGACTACATGATTGTTTGATGGTTATTTTAATATTTATACGAGGTATTTATATGACGTAGATTGTCACAAAGAACCCTAAGTCCCCTAGTAAATTAATCTAAGCTATTCCTGTAGGAAATCTAGCTATTCCAGATCTAAACCAAGTTGTGAATATTTATGATCCCAACGAAATGGTTGATATTCGTAGAAATATAGATATTAGTTGATTGTGATATTGAAGAAGAATTGACGATATTAAAACTGATATCGATGTCATGACGATCTTTCCTTATAGAGTGGAGTTTGACAAAACGTTACCACCTGGAAAGGTGTCATCTGATTTGTTGTCACCCAATTCTTAAATTTGAGAATCGAAAGGGGGAATGTTGCACTTGTGGCTGTCATTGGAACCATTACCCAAAAGCCTCATGCCACAAATACCTTTCCGAGAAGTTTAATTGAATGATTGAGTCATTTCATACTAGTGACTTAATTGATAACTATTGATAAAGGAGCTATAGGATTGGAAATTAAGTGTTGATCATATCGAGCTTTTATTGCCCTATTAAGGTGTAAGAATAAGGTTGAAAGTAATAGAAAATAAGGTAGGATATTGAATTGAGTATAAGTTGATTAAAACTTGAATAAAATAAAATTTAACTTATATGGAATATGAGATTATTAAGAGGAATCCGTTAAGTCCTGTGATTGAATTATAAGGTTTTATTTGATTGTTGATTCGTGTTAAGGGTTGTTCCTAGGCCATTGTCCAATGACAAGGATGCCCAGTGTCTAATAAATAAATTGAAGAAATCTTCTTCTGAATTGGGACCGATGGATCTTCCGGGACAGGTGGGACACCTAATGACTCTTGTAGATTAGTATTCGTTGTGGTATCTTTTAAAAATCCCTAACTTAACTGAGACATCAGTTGGTAGGATGAGTTCTTGGAATTGTATGACATAGTGACATGTAATGTGTTACGGTATAATTTTGACTTGTTTGTGATTAATGAAAAGACTACCTTTGATTGCTAAATCCTACATGTATCGATGTTATCTATCTTATCTTGCTTGTTCAGAATGTTCGCATTAGTGATGCAACCAATTAACAAGTACTCATCTCGAATTGAGTTACGTTGTGGATTATTCATTTTGAGTGCCATCGAGGTCCTGAACCTCATGATTAATTGGCTAAGCTCATTTCCTATTATATTGTGGTTAGTTCTTGGTAAACAACTTTTCATCACTCTTTTGCAGATCACTAACTGTTTTTATAAAATAAAACAGTATCCCTTGAGAAAAATTGAATTTTCATCACTATAAGGATTATTCAATGTGAGATTTATAAGTGATTGTTATCGGAATGAAGTTGTTTATAAAACACTTTGGAAAACTTAAATGTTTTCATAACAAAGAAAATCCTTGAAAATTTATTTTTGATTCTTATTTAAGAATGAAGCATGAAAATGTTTTTATTATAAACATGATGATAAAATTTTGACGAACTGAGTATTGCATCGTTATTAGTGAAATTGTATATAGTTGCGCGCCTACATACAATTTGGAAGTAACCATGCAAGGCTGATTAGTAGTCATCATGAAATTATTAATAAACACTAAATTTTCTTTGAAGATTGTGAAAGATTAAATTTTATGAGATCTACAAGAAGTGAAAATAGGGACATATTGATAGGCACACCTACATATGTGCGTGCAGCATCTATTCTTCTGAGTCGAATTTACTCATTTGTGGAAATTGTCTTATTTGACAATTGACAATTTTTTCTTGTCCAATTCTCCCGTAGTGAGATTCTTAGGAAAAGTATCTGATTACCGTGTGTTGATACTCGACTTGATGTGTCGACATTCCAATCATTTCTTTTGATTAGATTTTATCTGAATGACATGGGTAACGATCCGAGGAGCTTTCGAATGCATACTCAAATTATGAAAACATAGGATATATTCATATTCGTTAAATGTTTTTGTCTGTATCTGATTTGAAATTTTATCGCGTAGATTATGCATTGACCTTACTCTTTTAAGGTTAGTTATGTCTCCATAAATCCTTGAATTTGTGAAGGATTATGAGTTATTATTAGTCTTTTGAGAAGTTCACATCTTATCGACGGCAATAAAACTGAAAAGTTGATAGTGCCAGTAGAATGGATTGATTGATTATGACATGACGACATTGTCTTAATTGATGGGAACTCGAGTAGAATTCCCATAAAAGATAAGATGTTGATTATCAAAAGTTATTTAAATAATTCTTGATGGATGACCATATCCTGCATTTAGACTTGAAATTATACCGTGAATGGTTGTGAATTAGTCATAGATATTATAATCTAGAAAGAACCTAATATGAATTTATTAAAAAGATGTTCTGTTATCTGAAACTTTAGGAGGTATTTATTGGTGAATTACCTAGACTTTAGCCATTAAGGAAAGTTGAAATTGGTATTGATTATATTCCCGGTGCTGCACCTGTGGCTTGTGCACTGTACGTCAGCACCATCTGGATTAAAAGAATTACCGTACAACTGAGAGAGTTGTCGGAGAAAGCTTTTATTCTATCAAGCTCGTCATCATGAAGAGCTATGGTGTTATTATTTCTTATATTTATTGATTACCGTGAACTAAGTAAATTGACGATTAAAATCTATATACACTACCCAAGATGATAGATTGTTCGATCATTTACAAGGTTCTAGCGTATGTTATAAGAATTTGATCCACGACATGGTTATCATCAACTTCGCGTCCGCGGAAAAGATTATCTATTCCAATCACTACATCCAGAAGTTGTAATTAACATTAAAAATTTCACGTAATATCGTTTGGATTGACAATGCACATGTAGTATTCATAAATTTGGTGAATCATGTGTGTAGATTGTAATTTGATAAATTCATGCTTGTGATCATTAAGGACTATTGGTTTGTTTCTAAGAGTGAGAATGAGTTAATAATCATTTATAGACTGCCCTGAATTGGCAGAGTAGTGAAAACCTATACCTAAATTATTTAACGTGTGATTTAAGGCTTAATCCTTTAACATGATTTGACTGTGTAATTAATAAGATAATGGGATCTATATTGACTTTTCATAGATCAGAGCCATTAAGGCTTGGGGTTATACCAAAAAGGAGGTGCAAATATGTTTTGACAAATGTTTTAATAAAGGATTATTCCCTTATACACAAAACGTTTAACTAAACTCCTGTTTAGGGGTAAATGTTTGTGTATACCTCAAGACAACTCAAGAGGGATTGAGGAAACCATTTAAACCAAGACTTGAAATTTAAAACGACAATTTTTGCTTGTCAACTAAGAAAATTGTGACCAAAGTATAAACGAAGATTTTTCGAACATTTACGAATCTCATTAATTATTTCCGATAAATCAATAAAAATTGTGTTAATTAAATTCAAATTTATTTTGAACATTTTTATATAATTGGTCGAACTAAGAAATTTAAAACTTTTTAACGTTTACGTTTCATAAAAACTTAATATTTATTGTTAATTTACGTGTAATAATTATCGACACTTTAAAACGTCAGATCAAGCAAAACTGATAAAAATAATAGTTGAGATAAAACTAAAACTTAGAAAATATGAAGAAAGAAACTTTGAATAAATACGGACATGATATTTATTCCATCAGGGAAGGTGAATGTAGATACTGACACATAATATAGAAAGGATAAAGAATCAATTAGGATGTGTTCCTTAATAATGACTGTGCAAAATAAATTGCCTAACAATATAAAAATAAACGATGTTTGTAAAAAAAAGGGGTTCGCGACTAATGTGAACCATTAGAATTGAGAAGCCGATAGCGTTAAATGTATAAAAGGCCGCTTGTGGTTGCCTAAATATGGAGGTTTGTGTGATGTATTCATGTTGCAATCTCGTAAGTATAAGTATTCTATTCATGACCTTTCAGATTTAATGTATCTTTATCTGAAGAAGTTGTACTAATGGCAAATTATGAAGGCAGACATCGCCTCATACATTAGTAAACGTCTAACTATTGCAAAGGTCATCATCTGAATTTGATTTGATTTGGGTCATCGTCGATAGAATGACAAAATCTGCTAATATCATTCCTGTTTATGAAAGATTCTCAATGAAGAAATTGAATCTTTGTATTTAAAGGAGTTGTGTAAACATAATGTGCCTGTATCGATCATCTCTATCAAGATCCTCGCTTCGCATCAAATTTCTATAGATTTGCTCAGAAGTCATTGAGAACGAATCTTGATGAGAGTACTGTGTACCACCCCAATCGAAGGGACGAGGTAAAGTAACGATACAAAATACTATAAGTGTTGTTTTATGTTTGAATGATTGACCTTTGGTAATAAACTGTAAAATCGTTTTCCTTTGGAGAGATTATCATTGAAAACTATCGTATTAGGATCGAGATCGAATCTTGTGAGGAATTATATTAGGGCATATGTAAGCAGGAGTTGGGATGAAGACACCCGACATACACCCATTGTGAGTTGGACATGTCTTTTAGGTTTAAGGTTTCCTATGATGACAAACCTAACCTTACAAAATACCCGACCCGCGAGACCTGAAATGATTGTTGTAGATTAGGATCTGATTATTGATTGCCGGTAGTGGGCAGGAGGTTATGTGAATATGAAATGTAGATCTTGAAGTGCCAGATGGGTAGCGAAGTTATGCCAAAAATTTTCACCAGAGAAAGATTTATTGAAGATCTGAAAGATCATGGGATATAAGTCCCCGTTGTATGGGACCATTGAGATGATGTAAGAATTGGTTTGAAAGGTGTATAAGCTGGATCTCCCTTAGGACTTCAAGGGCTGCGTGAATTATATCGAACTTGATAAAATGCCTATCAAGTGAAAATCTAACTAATCCTTAATGAAGTTTAGATCGGCGAAAAGTTGCATTCATCAAAAACCCGTGAACATCATGGATAGAGAAAGTAAGTCAACATTAAGCCTGATCTTATTCATGTAGTTATGTTTGATGAAACTCGCGTATTGTAATGGATTACACTTGTGAGAAAAGACCAAATGAGGAGTAAATACCCACATGGCTTTAACTCTATAAGAAGCGAGTAGTAAGATAAGATGATCTTTGAGGACAAAGATCCTGTTTAGGGGTAAATGCTGTGACAATCCGTCAATTTATGGTTGATATTTTATTCTCAAGTATTATTTAAAAACATTATTTTAATGTTATATTATGAACTAACTTATTTTTTGGAAGAAATTTGGGTTTACATCTTGAAGTAGCATCAACTACGTCTAAACCGGAGGATTCTACGTTACGTGCATACGTTTATATACACCGTCTTTTGTGACAGTCCGACATTTCATAAAATAAATTTATCCGTAAATATTATTTTGAGATTTTAAATTTGTGTTGGTTCATAAACTCACAAATTTACGAGAAGAGATTAGGAGTTACGATTATAATTTAACGTCCTTTACGACTAAACCGGAAACCTTAGGATTAAGTATTTACGTTTTCGAACTCCGTTTTTGATGAAACAATTTTTATTAGATTCGTTTTGTGCCGTTGATTCATAATTTATAAAACCATTTTTCGTAAAACCACCTGAGGGCACGCAAATCGAGGAAACTAGAATCGAGGAATACCTGTAAATTAGTGGGATGGGACAAAACAAGTTTATCCCACCCCACTAACTAAATGGGACGGCCAAGCATGCAACACCTCACCCCTGAGGTGTCAAGCTTAACTAACAAGCTTTAACACTTGTATATACTTTTCCCTAAACCATTTCCTTAAACCATTTCCACCATAACACACATGCAAAACAACTAGAATCTCTCATCTCTCTCTCTTAACATTTCGTCCCATCTCACCCTAAACATCCCATTTTGATCAATTTTTACCACAATATCATGTGTTATTCATACACATGATGAAGGACTCTTGAAGCTCTATTGATTGGTGGTCATTTTAACATCCAAGAAGAATTTTTGCTGGTGTCTCGGGGCTGATTTTCCACAAGATGTTCATGAAGATAGGTGATCTTGAAGTTGATATTGGTATATCACAAGTTTTGCCATCAAAATCCAAGCCTTGTTCATCAACCTCATCTTTTCATCACTATGGTGGTATAAGGATCATTTTTCCTATCCTTCTTGTTATTTTGATAATGTAATATTGTATTTTCTTTTACTTATGTAAATGTATATGATGATGAATGATGATTAAAAATATTATGTGGGTATTTGGTGTTGATAGATTTGATAAATACGGTTAGAAAGATGGAAAACCACATGTTAAATGGTTAAAATCTTGCTAAAATATGATGGTTGTATAAAACAGTAAAGAATCTTATGATAAACTGATAAAATGGCTTGAATAAATTAATATACAGTAAGATATGAGTCTTGTACACATATGAGAGTTGGCCATTCAATGGAATCATTATAATGAGTGAGATATGATCAAAACAAGTTTAGAGTGCAAATCTGAGTACACTGTTTTGGACGAATTTTATAAAATACTTAGAGGTTGATTCATCAGTAGCTATACCGGAATAAAATGAAGAACATATCATGTAGTTTCTGTGATAAAAATTTTAGGTCCTATCTTCATGTAGAACTCTAGATATGACCATTTTAGTAAACTAGATTTTTAGGACTGATTTTGTATAAATATTATATAATATAAGCACTCTAAATTTATATAAAATATATACAAATATAAATTCCACTAGTTGATAATAAGTATAATAAAAGAGTTATATAAATATTGATATTAAAATGGATTATGTTATATAAAGTGTAAATATAAATGTTTTTCTAAAATTATAAAACTATATACCTAAATTTTATGTCTTTTCGGCTAAAACCGAAAGATTAACGTTTTTATAAAATAAAACTTAGACGGTCGGACCCGTCTAATGAAAACTTTTATAAACTCATATACTGATGTATAAGCTTATATAACAAGTAAAAACCGATAAAAACCGAGCTTTATAACATATAGACATTAACGAGCCAAAATAGCATTATTGGGCAATAAACCCGACTAGTTTGGTAAAACACTATGGACTTACTCATTAGGCTTAACCCACTAGGGCCTAACATAAGAGTATGGGCCTGATGATAAAATTAAAATTGGGATAATGTAATATATTGGGCTTATGATGGGCCCATTGGGCCTCAAAATGTAAATAAATTAAACTAGTATAACTAGTCTAGAAATGTACCAACACATGACATTTTAGTGTTGAACAAAGATATAAATCCCACTTGATCATCATCATACTTATAAATCATCATATATATATATATATATATATATATATATATATATATATATATATATATATATATATATATATATATATATATATATATATACCTAGCCATTATTTTATAAAGTCATTGGAAAAGAGTCTAAGACGAGTATTATTTGTCTAGGTTTCCGTGATTGAAGCACGTACCGTACATCCGAATTGCCGATAACCCGCTTTCCCACATCAACGTGAGTTCATAGCCTCGCACTCTTTTAAATGTTTTATGAAATATTTTATAAACCCGCGAGGGAGATAACATGTTAGTTTTTATAAAATAGGACACTAGTTGTCCCGATTGTCTGTTTATTGATTTGGACCCGAATGATTGTATGACTCGATGAATGATTAAATGACCCGATAGATGAAATGAAATAGATTATTAAAGTTAGGTTATGTCACAAAAAGTCCCATTAGCATGAATTGTGAACTACCAGGATTTGGTAGACGCTTATGCATATAATAGTACTATTTGGGGACGATCACCCCAGTTCGCGCCTTGACGGTTGATCCCCGTCGTGCCACATTGATTGGTAAGCGTATTTATGTATGAGAAGATTTACACAAGCGTGATTATTGTGACGACACGCGAATTTAGATGGAAAAATTGAGTTTCGGGCTAGCTACCCGTTGTTTGTTGTAGTAAGGTAACAATGTCATGCGGATTATAATTATCCAAATAACGAAATACTGCTATACGCACTAAATTACGATATATTGCCTGGCTAGCAATACAGGGTCATACTATTGATATTATGTTCTTGTTTTGGTTTTTCATAACCACATTCATATATTGGTTTTTATTTAACTCTATACAACGTTATAAAACGTATTGTATGATATTTTTTTACGACAATGGCTCGTATAATGATTTTGAAGGCAAAGGCCTATATTATGATTTTTGATAAGGATTTGTATAAAATGACTTTGGCTATTTTATGCCCTATTACAAAGATTTGTACAAAATGATTTTCGGTAATAATTTTATACCGATGTTATATTGATGGATTTTATTAAACTCTATGAATTCACTCGGCGTTATCGCTGACCTTTTCTTTTAACATGTGTTATCTCAGGTACTTGAAGGTAATTCTCGGGAAGACAACAAGAATTCATGGCCCGCACTTAAATAACAATTTCCATTCAAATGCTTTGTAAAACCTGTATGAAATACAATGACTTGGGACCTATGTAAACTTGATATTTATGAATGGAAATGCTTTATTATTAAACGACGCGATTTTTAAGTGTTGTCTATGATATGAGTAATGTGCTATCCCGTAACACCAACGAGTCTTCCGCTGTATTGAATTGTGTAAATTTGGGGGTGTTACAGAGAAAATGTGATTAAAATGTGATCTTATATAAGACTCAAGCACTTTAACTCTTACCTACATGTGCGAAACACTTTTGATTATCGATGCACATGTGAAGGGGGAGCATTTCTGAAACGACAAAACTAGCAAGTCGTTAAATGTTTTTTCAAAAACTTTGTTAGAATTTAAAGTGGTTTTTATGGTTACGATCAAATACCCACAACATCTTTAATTCACGACGTTATTGGTGTCAAAAGGGTGGTTAGGTTTAACTCCTATGATCTAACCAGAACTGGAGGGATCTTCCCAGGGACAATCCAATAGATTATTAGAAGTCCTTAGGAAAGATGGAGTAGAATGTGAACCAAGCTGAATGCTGACTAAGAACTGATGCTAGCACTGGAACAATCACAACAAGGTGCTAGTAATGATGTCTTGGTAAGCATTGAAGGGTTGAAGAATGAAAAAGAAATGTAAGGATAAAGGGTGTAAAGAAAGAAGCCCTCCATACAACTTAGGCAGAAACCGGATCAACACATCATGAAGACAACTCATCATGGACCCAGTGATGTGAAGCACAACCATTTCCTAGCTACTCAGGCTTCTCTCAAAAGAAGTTTGTTTTATTGTCACGGAGATTAACACGACTTCTATTGACTTTCTCACTCCGAGATAGTTGATATTGAATAGGTGGCATCTACTCCAGCCTCCGACCACTAAAAGTGCACAAATCGAGTTTAGAGCCAAGAGATCAATCAAATCTCGTTAGGACACACGGATGAAGATCAAGAGAGTCCTACGCAATATCCTTGTGATATTGCTAGAACACTCAGAGTGATACTACTTAGTATTCACAATCATGAGTGGAAATCCTTCAAGTGTTAACATCAAACAGCACTGCGGTAGGTCATGTGTAAATTCTTTATGAATTGAACATATGTAAAACTAAAAAGCAACAGTGGTTTGATTCTGAATTGATTCAAACTCGTTTCATGTTTCTACACAATATCTTTATGGTGTTGCCATAACATTCAGAGTGATATTCATTAATATTCACAGTGACGAATGGAAATCCTTCTAGCGTCAACATCAAACAGCGCTACGGTAGGTGACTTGTGAGATTCTTATGAATCAAACTTGTGTCAACTGGAAAGCAACAATGGTAAGATTCTTAATGAATCAAACTTGTTCTAGGAATTTGAATTGACGACTTTAATCAAGTGGATATTTATCCAATTGATTCACTCTTTATGTTCGCAGTCTTGCTTTGAGACGGTCGAGTAAAGAGAACGGCTAGTACAGCCGCGAAACCCTGTCAAGGAGATTCTTAATTGAATATACCTAATCACAGGTACGGTATTTAATATTGTATAACGGTCTTCACCGACCGGAGGTAAAACGCTACCGATTTAGGACGAATGTCAAAGCCATTCAGTCCGTGTCTATGTTTTGTCTCGAGAAGGTGACGTCACGGTGTACTCAGCAAAGTCAAAGATTCAAAAACCACATATTCATGCCCAAAGACTTATTAAACAATTAATAGTGTGAGCATGTGGATAATGACACAAGGTCGCAAGATGGCAAAGACAAGTCAAGAATGATTTGAAGATCTCAAGATAAAAGACTAAGTCGAAAGACAATGACAAAGGCTCAAAGATCACAGCATGAAGGAACTAAACTATTGTTACACGTTCAAGACTCATTTATGACGAAATTCATAAATCTACATTGGAATCCAAATATCAAAGAGGAATGACCTCACATTGAGGGAGATTGTTAGCCTCAAAATAATGAGTCAAACAAGAATGTTCGGTCATAGGTTTCTATTGTAATATTTATTAGAACGTTCTAATAGATAGTTAAATAGTCGTGGTTCACGGGCTTGGATTTAAACTAATTTAAGTTCAAAAGACAAGCCCGGCCCAATAT
Source organism: Glebionis coronaria (assembly GCA_025667525.1). NCBI lineage: Eukaryota > Viridiplantae > Streptophyta > Magnoliopsida > Asterales > Asteraceae > Glebionis > Glebionis coronaria. The sequence continues at coordinate 268,210,368 of CM046881.1, read as the reverse complement.
ATAGCCCATTAGAGCCCGCATGTGGGTGGACTATATATACTACCCTCCTAGCATGTTAGGAAGGTTGGTTGTTCACTTTATTCTCTCTTAATCTAATATTCACCAAGTTAATCATCTCCTTCTCTGTACTTTCTCTCACTAATTTCTCTCTCTAGGAATCCATCTCTTTTCATCTATTTTCTATCTATAATCATCTAAATTTATGGGACAACATTTAATTGTTAGAAGTAATTGAAGTGATGGTCATATAATATATCGTTCGAAGCTCGTGAAAAATGTTATTTAATTATGTCGAGAGTTCTACGTTATTGTTATGTATGTAACAGGAATTAGTCTCGAACACACAAATGAGGAAAGCCTTTGTCAAGTTTCCTTCTTAGTATAAAAGGAAACAAACCCCTCATTTGTGTGTGTGCCTTTTCTATTTTTCTAGTGTGTTAGTTTGTAAAGTGAGAAAGTTCTTGTCTTTCTCTCACTAGGATTACACATTCTTCTTCCTTGTTCTTTCTTTCTTCTTCTTCATTAATCTAATCTTCCATTCTTCTTGTTTTAATCTTGTTCCTCATCTTTATTTCGTGTTCTTATTTAGTACCCATCATCATCTCGTCCTAATTCATCTTGTCATCTAGATCATATAGATTTCGTGTTTGGTTCTCGTGTGTAAAGGTCCTACATTAACATCATCAAAAGGGGGAGATTGTTAGTGAAAATATTACTATATTTAATCTAGACATCCTTGGTTGTTTTGTCGATGACAAACATGTAACTTGTAGTACATAGCGTAAAATGTATAAGTTACTTGCAAATTATATTTTGTCTCAACATACTCTTCAATAAAATAGACTTGAGTTCTTCGACTTTAAGTAAAGTTCCGTCTTTTGACTTTTTCTTCGATAAATCTTCAGAATTGGTCTTGGACTTCCGTTCTTTTTGCACTCTTGACTTCTCGACTTCGTCTTTCATCGTTTTCTTCAATAAAAGCCCGTGAATGCCCGTGTTTTCTCCACTTTTCACCTTTTCGTCCTAAATCACAACAAAAACACAAACTACGCATAATTCCGACATAAAAGACATAAAATACACGTTTTGGCTCGGTTATTATTGCAACTAAGTGGTAAAAAGGATGGGTGTTTACACACCTATCACATACTACAAGTCTTTTTATAAACTCATACACTTCGGTATAATGTTATAAACACATAAAAAGTACTTGTATACTCCCTCCTTTTCATATGTATAAAAGTCAACCATGTCCATATTCAATGATTCATTGTATGCTTGGACAAAAAATTGATTATTAATGCCACAACAAAAGTCAGACCCCACGGACCCCGACGTACCCCTAGGCAAAGGGTACGACAGGTTCCGTGACTGACTGGTCTTTTGCCTATAAATACCAAACCAAAACCAAGTTTAGAACTCACCTCTTGAGGCCACATTCTCTCTATCCTTTTCACTATAAGATATTATATTACATATATCTTGTCTCTAACATGTAGATCTTAGATCTATTGATGTTCATCTTTTTATCTAGTGTCTTTATTTGTAGATGTGAAGATCACTTGGATCGTATGCAATACTTCCAAAATAAAACTTCAACTCAACACCTTATCCAAGATCTATCATCTCAGATCTCTCTCTACAAGAAACATATCCAAGCATTGAGTCTGCAAGGCTTCACTTTGCGTGAATATGGTAAATGTTACATATACAATCACCATTGTGGTGTCTATACTTTTACAAGAAACCTTTCCAAGCATTGAGTCTTCAAGACTTCACATGGCGTGAATGTGTTAAATGTTACGTACACAATCACCATTGTGGTGTCTATACTTTTACAAGAAACCTGTCCAAGCATTGAGTCTTCAAGGCTTCACTTTGTGTCAATGTGTTAAATGTTACTTACACAATCACCATTGTGGTGCCTATACTTTTACAAGAAACCTATCCAATAATATGGTCTTCAAGGCTTCACTTTGCGTGAATGTGTTAAGTGTTACCTACACAATCACCATTATCAAGTATACTCTTATGTAATAATGTGGTTGGTGTTGTAAACCACAAAGTATGTAGTGTGAAGGGAGCTGTTGTACCCATGTTAAGGAACACAACATCCTAGCTTAGGTGTAGGAAAATATTGTAGGCAGTGTAAAAGGGTGTTGGTCATATCCATTGTGCAAGGACCCGGTGTGTAGCTTAGTACCGGATAAAGTGTAAGCGACGTAGAAGGGACTTGTTGTACATATGTGAAAGAACACGACATGCTAGCTTAGGTGTCTCTAAAGATTGTAAGCTAATGTGTGAAGGTTTCTCTACCGGTGTAAAGGAGATTCTTTTACTAGTGATGTCGAACTCTCGAGTAGGTGACTCGGGTAGTGGATGTAGGGCAAGGAAGTTGTTCTTGTAGCCGAACCACTCTAAATCATTGTGTTGGTTTGCATTTACTTTTCTTTATTCTTATACTTTCATTGTGTGTGTGCGTGTGATCTTTCGATGTGCTACTTGATTCATTTAGTCTTTGAATATTAGCAAACGCATCTCATACTATGTCCTTGCCAATGGACATTTGTTGGGAATTATTTGTTAAGTGTCAAGTACTGTTAGTATATTCCAAGTACTGTTAGTGTTATGTAAATACCGTTAGTGTTAACGCGGTACATAGTAAGTACTGCTACTTATAAAATAAGTACTGCTATGATGATTAGGACGAATATATCTTTGTATAAGATATGTCATAGTTATAGTTAGAGTATATCTTGTGTGATATACCTAAATAGTTAGAATATTGATAATATATCGTCTGTGATATAGTTATCTTTATAGAATATTCTAAGGTTTCTAGGGTTCCTTACTCTATAAAAGGAACATAGGTACAATGTCTTTCATGTACCTCATACAAGTCGATTCCGTATAACTTATTTAGTGTTAGTAAGAGTGCTCAAAGTGTTTTAGTTTGATTACAAACTATTATACTAATTCTTAACAGAATATAGATCCAACCAAAGGGATCAACAAGTGGTATCACAACGTGTTGAGAAACTCTGATAAAGAAGAACACGACCCCATACACTCCACACATACCAAATCTCAATGTCTCAACCAGATGGTGATAATGCTCACTTGGATGATGCTCAGATCCCTGATCCTATTGCATAGGGACAACCTCAAGTTGTACATCCTACACCAGCACAAGGTGCTCAAGTCGTGAATGATGTAGCTACCTCTACACCAACACCTTCTCATACTCTGTCTGCTGTTAAACTCCCAGTTCTCAAAGGTTACATTCATGAGACTTGGGCTATGCAGATGGAACATTACTTGAATCACACAGATCATACTGTGTGGCAAGTTATCAAGAATGGGAACACACCAAAGAAGCTACACGGGTTGCCAGACGGTACATGCTATGCTCTACCTGCTGTGACAGCTGAGCAGATACAAGCAGTGATCAAAGAAAGAAAAGCCAGAACTGCTTTGGAGGAAATGACAAATCTAAGAAAATTAAGAAGATTGTTCTTAAGCAAGAATTTGATAACTTCTCAATTACCAGTATAGAGGGAATACATGGTGGATATGGAAGGTTCATCAAGTTGCTTATTCAGTTAGCAGTTTATAGACAAGTAATCCCTAATGAAGAAGCTAATCTAAAATTCTTAAGAAGTGTTCCACCAGAGTGGAAAGCAATGGCTATGCACTTTATCACAAGAGATGATTTTGAAACAATTCCGTTTGATCATCTCTACAGAAATCTTAGAGCATATGAGATGGATGTGAAAGGCACTGAAGTAAAGACAGCAACTGCTTCAAAGTCTAATTTGGCTTTTGTGTCAGATGGGAACATCGGTACTTACTTTCAAAATACCGCTAGTGGATCTAGCAGCGGTACATACTTCACAAATACCGCTGGAGGACTTACAAGCAGTACTTACCCACAAAGTATTGAAAGCAGTCCAATGATCTCTCAAAATCCACATGGAAGGTCTTCACCATTGTTTAGTGACAATGATGCCTTCTCATTCTTTGCTGGACAAGACAATAGGCCAAGATTAACTCTCAATGACTTGTTCCAAATGGATGATGCTGATGTTGAAGAGATGGATTTTAAATGGCAAGTTGCTATGGTGTTAGTAAGATCTAATAGGTTCTTCAAGAAGACTGGAATAAAAATGACTGTTGATCCTAATGAGCCATTAGTGTATGACAAGTCTAAAGTTGAATGCTATAACTGTGGAAGGAATGGACACTTTGCAAGAGAATGCAATAGAGATAAAGATGAGACTAGCAATCAGAAGTCCAAGAACAACTATAGAACCAGTCCAAGAATAACTGAAAGCTTTCCAAAAGGAAATAACAGGATTCCTAAAGGAACCAAAGCATTGGTTACTGTAGATGGAGTGGTGAATTGGGCAGAAGAAGAAGAAGAAGAGCTTGGATTAATGGCTCACTCACATGAAGATACTAAGGTACATCCTTGTTCAAAAGATTGTATTCTTAAATTTAATAGTCTAAAAGTAGAACTAGAGGAACAGTATCAAAAGGTTAACACATGCACTGTAGAAGTAGAGGCTTTCAAATAGGGTGTTCTTAAATTAGAAGAAAATATAGTTTTGTACAAAAAGGCTCAACTAAACTATGAAGAGAAAATAAGGATTTTGACTCTTCAAATGAGGGAAAAAGATGTGGAAATAAAAGCTTTTGAAAGACAACGTTTAAAAATAAATTCAGAAAATGAAGCTTTAAAAACCAGTCTTTGTAATGAGAGGGAAGTGATTAGTCATTGGCAACAATCCTCTAAGGGATTTGGAAAATTGATTAATTCACAAATGGGGTATTATGATAAAACAGGCCTAGGATATATTGAGGATCAACCTGGGATAACCTTAACTAACAAAGACTTATCAAAAGGGATTTTTGATAGTTCTAGTGACGTAGATGATACACCTGAAAATGGTAGATATGTTGAAGGAATGAAGCAGTTCCTCCACCAGTATCAGGAAGTTTCATGCCCTCTGGTAATGATACTAGTGTAGAGTCAGAAGAACCTAAGATTAATAATGTTTTTAACTCTAGTACTGTGTATCAAGAAAATACTGATGTGACCAAGAATATTGTTTATCCACCTTTAATGAACAACTTTGTTTCTGAGGAATCTAAGACGAGTTCTGCTCCCAAGCAGGTAAAAACTCCTAGCAAGATATTGGAAAACAATGAACAACATACTAAAACCAAAAGGGGTGGGCTAGGTTTTGAAAAAGTAAAGTCAAAACAACCTTTTGGGTCTTCTTTAAGAAGAAAAGGATGTTATGTTTGTGGTATTCTAAGTCATTTTATCAAAGACTGTACATTACATGAAGATAAAATTGTGAAACAGAAGGCTACACAAAGGGTCATGAAAAAAAGTAATGGGAAAAATGCACAGGGTTATAGGAAACAAAAACTTAAAGATGACAAACCTAAGTTTGATCACACAAGGGTAGTTAAACAGGTTAAAATAATCCTACCAAAAGTTTTGTTCCTAGGGCAGTACTTATGAAGCAAGGACTTGTATCCTTAAAGTCTGGTAAACCAAGTACCGGCAAGTCTAAACCTACAAGTACTGCTAGACAAAACTCAAGTACTGTTGGTTTCAAGTCTATAAAACCAATGTTCTCTAAGACTTCTAGGAAAGTTTTTGAAAAAGTTAATACACCCTAGAAGTAAGGACAAGAACAAACCAGTACAAATGTGGGTTCCTAAAAGAGATATACCATGTGTTAAAGCAAGTACCGCTAAAGCAGTACTTAAGTCAAAGAAGTCAAAACACATAGAGTCACCCTATGAATTTGAATACATAAATGAAACCATGAAGTATAAGAGTAAAAGTAGCATTACTGGAAATGCTTCAGTACAAACTCTTAAATGTGTAGGTCCCACAAGATCCGAGCCAAATGTGGCTTGGGTCCCTGTTAAAAATAATGAGTTTTATTTGTGTGCAGCGGCATCTCATTGATGAATTAAAAGATAAAGTGTGACAATCCGTCAATTTATGATTGATATTATTATTCTCAATATTTAATTGAAAATATTATGTCAATGTTATATTATGAGCTCACTTATTTTTGGGAAGAAATTTGGATTTACGTCTTGAAGTAGCATCGACTACGTCTAAACCGGAGGATTCTACGTTACGTGCTTACGTTTACATACACCGTCTTTGGTGACAGTCCGACATTTCAGAAAATAAATTTATCCGTGAATATTATTTTGGAGTTTTAAATTTGTGTTGGTTAATAAACTCACAAATTTACGAGAAGAGATTAGGACTTACGATTTTATTTTAACGTCCTTTACGACTAAACCGGAAACCTTAGGATTACGTATTTACGTTTTCGAACTCCGTTTTTGATGAAACAATTTTTATTAGATTCGTTTTGTGTCGTTGATTTATAATTTATAAGAACGTTTTTCGTAAAACGACCCGAGGGCACGCAAATCGAGGAAACTAGAATCGAGGAGTACCCGTAAATAAATGGGGATGAGACAAGTGGGACACTTGCCCCACCCCCACTCAAAACCGGTTACTACACAACACCTCAACACTTGATGTGTCAAGGTATTAGCTTATTACTTAGACATGTAAGCTAAAGCTTACATTGTAAGCCACCAACATTAAAACTACTTCCACATAACCATTTGTTCATTTACAACATGCAAAACAACTCAATTTCCTCTCTACTCTCCCTTGTTGTCGTCCCATTTCAACCAAAACACCACCATCATCCAATTTTTAACCACAAACATATGTTATAACTTACATATGTTAATCTCCATTCAAAAAAAGGAAGATTGGTGCAAGTTTTAACATCCAAGGAGGAGTTTCCATGGAGTATTAGGGCTGATTTTCCACAAGGTGTTCATGAATAATGGTGGTCTTGAAGATGGTCTTGATTCATCAGAAGTTTCTCCATCAAAATCCATGTCCAAATCATAACCTACATCAACTTGGTGGTATAAAGATTGTCCTCCTCATCCTCTTGTTATTTTTGATTATGTAATCTTGTATTTCTTTCACTTATGTATATGTATATGATGATGAATGATGATTAAAAATATTGTGTGGGGATTTGGTGTTGATAAACATGCTTAAAAAGATGAAAAACTATAAGAAACAAGGTTAAAATCTTGCTTAATTTAGATGGCTGTATAAAACAGTAAAGAATCATATGGTAAACTGGTAAAATTACTTGAATAGATTCATATACAATAAGCTATGAGTCTTGTACACATGTGAGAGTTGGCCATGCAATGGAATCATTGTAATGAGTGAGATATGATCAAAACAAGTTTTAAGTACAAATCTGAGTTCACTGTTTTGGACGATTTTTAGAAAATACTTAGAGGATAATTCAACAGTAGTTATAGAAGAGTTAAATGGAGCACATATCATGTAGTTCATTTGATAAAAATTTCAGCTTCTATCTCCATATAGAACTCTAGATATGGCAGTTTTGGTGAACATGAAAATAAAAATCAGATTTTGGAAATTAAAGTATAATAGTATTATATAAGCACTCAAATAAAAATAGTATAAAATATAAATTAAAACCCACTAACTTATATAATACATTTATATAAATATGTACAAGGGTAAATAAGTGGACATTTTAGAAATGGTAACTTGTTAAGTTTTATAAGTTATAAAACTATAAACATGATTTTTACGACTTTTTCGGCTATTACCGTAAAATTAACGTTTTTGCTAAATAAAACTTAGACGGTTGGACCCGTCTAATGTGAACTTTATAAAACTCATATACTGATATATAAACATATAGAACAAGTAAAAACCGATAAAACCCGACCTATATAACATACGGACATTAACGGGCTAAATTAACGTTATTGGACTAATAAAACAACAAAATGGACTAAAACACTTATAAACTTATTTATTGAGCTTAACCCATTTGGGCCCAACATATAAAGTATAAATACTGATAATACAAGTATGAAATGAATTAATACAAGTTAATAAACTTATAATAGGCTTATTGGACCTAAAACACGTAAATAGGTAAAACTAGAAAACTAGTATAAAAGTTATTGACACATAACACAAAAATGAGTAAATGAGAATATGTAAACCCACTTGATCATCATATATATAAAATCATCATATGTATACAAAATTGTTAATTTTATAAAGTCATTGGACTTGAGTCTAAGACAAGTATTATTTGTCTAGGTTTCCGTGATTGAAGCACGTACCGTACGTCCGAATTGCCGATAACCCGCCTTCCCACATCAACGTGAGTTCATAGCCTCGCACTCTTTCAAATGTTTTTATGAAATGTTTTAAAAACCCGCGAGGGAGATAACATGTTAGTTTTTATAAAATAGGACACCTTTTGTCCTGATTGTTTGTTTATGGATTTGGACCCGAATGATTGTATGACCCGATTGTATGACCCGATAAATGATTAAAGGACCCGATAGATGATATTAAATGGATTATTAAAGTTAGGTTATGTCACTAAAAGTCCCATTAGCATGAATTGTGAACTACCGGGATTTGGTAGACGCTTATGCATATAATAGTACTATTTGGGGACGATCACCCCAGTTCGCGCCTTGACGGTTGATCCCCGTCGTGCCACATTGATTGGTAAGCGAATTTATGTATGAGAAGATTTCCACAGCGTGACCTTTGTGACGACACGCTAATTTAGATGGGCAAATTGAGTATCGGGTTAGCTACCCGTTGTTTGTTTTAGTAAGGTAACAATGTCATGCGACTTATAATAATCCAACTAACGAAATACTACTAGACGCACCGAATTACGATGTATTGCCTGACTAGCAATACAGGGTCATACTATTGATATTATGTTCGTGTTTTGGTTTTCATAACCATATTCATATAACGGTTTTTATTTTCATACAGCGTCATAAGACGTATTGTATGATGTTTTTTTTACGACATTGGATCGTATAATGATTTTTAAGGCAAATGCCTATATTATGATTTTCGATAAGGATTTGTATAAAATGACTTTGGCTATTTTATGGCCTATTAAAATGATTTGTACAAAATGATTTTCCGTAATAATTTTATACCGATATTATATTGATGGTTTATTAAACTCTATGAATTCACTCGGCGTTATCGCTGACCTTTTCTTTTAACATGTTTTATCTCAGGTACTTGAAGGTAATTCTCGGGAAGACAACAAGAATTCATGGCCCCCACTTAAATAACAAATTTCCATTCAAATGTTTTGTAAAACTTGTATGAAATAGTATGACTTGGGACCTATGTAACTTTGATATTTATGAATGGAAATGCTTTATTATTAAACGACGCGAATTTTTAAGTGTTGTCTATGATGTGAGTAATGTGCTATCCCGTAACACCAACTACTCTTCCGCTGTATTGAGTTGTATAAATTTGGGGGTGTTACAGTTTGGTATCAGAGCTCTCGTTATAGAGAACGAAAGATTTTTAAAACCAAGGTTTTGAATAAAACATTTAAAATCTTTTAACTATAAACATTTTTCACAAAATGTCTAAAAATCTTTTGACTATTACGGTGCCGAAGAATTCTCGAGTTACCGACAAGGCCAGACTGAGAAGCGTTATTTTAATATATATATATATATATATATAACTTGGATTATATATATGATGTAATTTGATTACATGATTGTTTGATGATTATTTTGATATTTATACGAGTTATTTATACGACGTAGATTGTCACAAGGAACCCTAACTCCCCTAGTAAATCAATCGAAGCTATTCTCGTAGGAATTCTAGCCATCCTAGATCTAAACCAAGTTCTGGATATTTATGATCCCAACAAATGGTTGATATTCGTAGAAATGTAGATATTAGTTGACTGTGATATTGAAAAAGAATTGGCGAGATTAAATCTGATATCGATGTCATGACGATCTTTCCTTATAGAGTGGAGTTTGACAAAACATTATCACCTGGAAAGATGTCATCTGATTCGTTGTCATCCAATTCTTAAATTGAAATCGAAAGGGTGAATGTTGCACTTGAGGCTGTCATTGGAACCATTACCCAAAAGCCTCATGCCACTAATACCTTTCCGAGAAGTCTAATTGAATGTATGAGTCATCTCATACTAGTGACTCATTTGATAATTGTTGTTCTAAGAGATATAGGATTGGAAATTAAGTGTTGTTCATATCGAGCTTTTATTGCCCTATTAAGGCCTAAGAATAAGGTTGAAAGTATTGGAATATGAGGTAGGATATCGAATTGAGTATAAGTTGGTTGAAACTTGAATAAAGTAAAATTTAACCTGTATGGAATTTTAGATTGTTAATAGGAAGTCGTTAAGTCCTGTGATTGGATTATAAGGTTTTAATTGATTGTTGATTCGTGTTAAGTGTTGTTCCTAGGCCATTTTCCACTAACGAGGATGCCCAGTGTCCAATAAATAAATTGAAGAAATCTTCTTCTGAATTGGGACTGATGGATCTTCTGGGACATATGGAACACCTAATGACTCTTGTAGATTAGTATTCATTGTGGTATCTTTTAAAAATCCCTAACTTAACTGAGATATCAGTTGGTAGGATGAGTTATGAGAATTGTATGACATAGTGACACGTAATGTTTTACGGTACAATTTGACTTGTTGGTGATTAATGAAAAGACTACCTTTGATTGCTAAATTCTACATGTATCGATGATATCTGTCTTTTATTGCTTCATCCTAATGTTCGCATTAGTGACGCAACCATTGAACAAGTACTCATCTCTGTTTGAGTTACGTTGTGGATTAATCTTTTTGAGCGCCATCAAGGTCATGAACCTCATGATTAATTGGCTAAATCTCATTCCCTATTATATTGTAGTTAGTTCTTGATGAACAAGCTTTCATCACTCTTCTGCAGATCACTCATTGTTTTTATAAGATACAATAGTACCCCTTGAGAAAAATTGAATTTTCATCACTACAAGGATTATTCGAAGTCAGATTTATAAGTGATTGTTATCAAAATGAAGTTGTTTATAAAACACCTTGGAAAACTTAATTGTTTTCATAACAAAGAAAATCTTTGTAAATTTATTTTTGATTCTTATTTAAGAATTAAGCATGAAAATGTTTTTATTATAAACATGATGATAAAATTTTGACGAACTGAGTATTAAATCATTAATCTTGAAATTGTATATAGTTGTGCGCCTACATACAATTTGGAATGGACCATGCAAGGCTGATTAGTAGTCCCCATAAAATTGTTAATAAACATTACATTTTCTTTGAAGATTGTGAAAGAATAAATTTTGTGAGATCTGAAAGAAGTGAAAAATAGGTACATATTGATAGGGACACCTACATATGTGCCCGTACCATCTATTCTTCTGAGTTGAATTTACTCATATGTGGAAATTGTCTTATTTGACAATTGACAATTCTTTCTTGTCCAATTCTCCCGTAGTGAGATTCTTAGGAAAAGTATGTGATTACCGAGTGTTGATACCCGACTGGATGTATCGACGTTCCTATCATTTCTTTGATTTGATTTCATTTGAATGACCTGGGTAATGATCCGAGGAGCTTTCGAATGCGTACTCAAATTATGAAAACATGGGATATATTCATATTCGTTAAATGTTTTCGTCTGTATCTGATTTGATATTCTCTTGCATTGATTATGCGTTAACATTACTCTTTTAAGGTTAGTTATGTCTCCTAATATCCTTGAATTTGTGAAGGATTATGAGTTATTATTAGTCTTTTGAGAAGCTCACATCTTATCGACGGCAAGGAAACTGGAAAGTTAATAGTGCCAGTAGAATGGATTGATTGATTATGACATGACGACATTGTCTTAATTGATGGGAACTCGAGTAGAATTCCCCTAAATGATAAGATGTTGATTATCAAAAGTGATCTAAATAATTCTTGATGGATGACCATATCCTGCATTTAGACTTGAAATTATACCGTGAATGGTTGTGAATTAATCATAGATATTATAATTTAGAAAGAACTTAAACTAAAATTATTCAAATATGTTTCTGTTATCTGAACCTTTAGGAGGTATTTGTTGATGAATTACCTAGACTTTCGCCATTAAGGCAAGTTGAATTTGGTATTTGATTATATTCCCGGTGCTGCACCTGTGGCTTGTGCAATGTACGTCAGCACCATCTGAATTAAAGGAATTACCGTACAACTGAGAGAGTTGTCGGAGAACGATTTTATTCTATCGAGCTCGTCATCATGAAGAGCTATGGTGTTATCATTCCTTATATTTATAGATTACTGTGAACTGAGTAAATTGACAATCGAAAACGATATCCATAACTCGAAATGGAAGATTTGTTCGATCATTTACAAGGTTCTAGCAATTTTATCCATGGCATGGTTATCATCAACTTCGCGTCCGCGAAGAAGATTATCTATTCCAATCACTACATCCGGTACTTGTAGTGAACATTATGAGTTTCACGTGATGTCGTTAGGATTGACTAATGCACCTGTAGTATTCATAAATTTGGTGAATCACGCGTGTAGGCTGTAATTTGATAAATTCATGCTTGCGATCATTAAGGACCATTTGTTTGTTTATAATAATAGGAATGAGTTAATAATTATTTATAGATTGCCCTGAATTGGCCAAACAATAAAAACATGTACCTTGAATAATTAACATGAGATTAAAGACTTAAACCTTTACATTATTTGACTGTGTGATTAATAGGTAATGGAATCTATACTGACTCTTCAAATTAGAGCCATTTAAGACTTTGGGTTTTACCAAAAAGAAAATGGAAATATGTTTTGACAAATGTTTTAACAAAGAATTTTAAAGGGATTATTCCCTTATACACAAAACATTTAACTAATCTCTTGTTTAGGGGTAAATGTTTTTGCATACCTTAAGACAACTTAAGAAGTATTGAGTAAAACCATTTAAATCATGACTTGAAATTTGAAACGATAATTTTTGCTTTTCAACTAAGAAAACGTTGACCAAAGTATAAACAAAGGTTTTTCGAACATTTACGAATCTTATTAAATATTTTCGATAAATCAACAAAAATCTTGTTAATTAAATTCAAATTTATTTTGTACATTTTATATAATTGGTCGAACTAAGAAATTTAAAATTTTTACATTTACGTTTCATAAAAATTAAATAATTATTGTTAATTTACATGTAATAATTATCGACGCTTTAGACGTCGGATTGAGTAAAACAGATAAAGATAATAGTAAAGACGAAACTAAAACATAGAAGATATGAAGAAAGAATTTTGAATAAATACGGTTATGATATTTATTTCATCAGGAAAGTGAACGTAATTACTGACACATTATGTATAAAAGATAAAGAATCAATTAGGACATGTTCCTTAATAATGAAGGTGCAAAATAAATTGCCGAACAGTAAAAAATAAAAAAATAAACGATGTTTGTAAAAAGGATAAAATAGATAATAAAAAGGGGTTCGCGGCTAATATGAACCATCAGAATTGAGAAGCCGATAGCGTTGAATGTATAAAAGGTCGTTTGTGGTTGCCTAAATATAGTAGATTGTGAGATGTAGTTATATTGGAAATCTTGTAAGTATAAGTATTATATGTATGACATTTTTGACTAAAAGTATCTTTGTCTGAAGAAGTTGTAGTAATGACAAATTATGAAGGCAGACATCGCCTCATACATTAGTAAACGTCTAGCTATTGCAAAGGTCATCATATGAATTTGATTCGATTTGGGTCATCGTCGACAGACTGACCAAATCTACTAAATATCATTCCCGTTAATGATAAATGCAAAAGAGTTATGTAAACATAGTGTGCCTGTATCGAACATCTTTATCAAGATCCTCGCTTCGCATCAAATTTCTAGAGATTTGCTCAGAAATCATTGAGAACGAACCTTGATGAGAGTACTTTTTACCACCCCAAATCGAAGGGACGAGGTAAAGTAACAATACAAAACACTAGAAGTCTTGTTTTATGTTTGAATGATTGACCTTTGGTAATGAACCGTATAACGCTTTCCTTTAGAGAGATTATCATTGATAATTATCGCATTAGGATCGAGATAGAATCTTGTCATGATCCAATTATTAGAGCATCTGTAAGCAAGAGTTGAGATAAAGACACCCGACAACCACCCATTGTGAGTTGGACATGTCTTTAGGTTTAAGGTTTCCTATGATGGCGAACCTAACCTTACGAAATACTCGACCCGCGAGACCTGAAATGATTGTTGAAATTAGGATTGGGTTATTGACTGCCGATAGTGGGCAAGAGGTTATGTGAATATGAAATGTAGATCTTGAAGTGCCAGATGGGTAGCGAAGTTATGCCAAAATTTTTAACCTTGGAAAAATGAATTAATGATCTGACAAATCATGGGATATAAGTCCCTGTTGTATGGGACCATTGAGATGATGTAAAAGATTGGTTTGAAAGGCATATAAGCTGGATATACCCTAGGACTTCAAGAACTGCGTGAATTATGTTCCGTAAATCGAACTTGATGGAATGTCTATCAAGTTAAAATCTGACTATTCCTTATTGAAGCTTAGATCGGCGAAAAGTTGCATTCATCAAAAACCCGTGAACATCATGGATAGAGAAAGTAAGTCAACATTAAGCCTGATCTTATTCCCGTAGTTATGTTTGATGAAACTCGCGTATTGTAATGAATTGCACTTGTGAGAAAAGACCGAATGTGGAGGAAATACCTACATGGCTTTAACTCTATAAGAGGCGAGTAGTAAGATGATCTTTGAGGACAAAGATCCTGTTTAGGGGTAAATGCTGTGACAATCCGTCAATTTATGATTGATATTTTTATTCTCAATATTTAATTGAAAATATTATGTTAATGTTATATTATGAGCTCACTTATTTTTGGGAAGAAATTTGGATTTACGTCTTGAAGTAGCATCGACTACGTCTAAGCCGGAGGATTCTACGTTACGTGCTTACGTTTACATACACCGTCTTTGGTGACAGTCCGACATTTCAGAAAATAAATTTATCCGTGAATATTATTTTGGAGTTTTAAATTTGTGTTGGTTCATAAACTCACAAATTTACGAGAAGTGATTAGGACTTACGATTTTATTTTAACGTCCTTTACGACTAAACCAGAAACCTTAGGATTACGTATTTACGTTTTCGAACTCCGTTTTTGATGAAACAATTTTTATTAGATTCGTTTTATGCCGTTGATTTATAATTTATAAAAACGTTTTTCGTATGACGACCCGAGGGCACGCAAATCGAGGAAACTAGAATCGAGGAGTACCCGTAAATAAATGGGGATGAGACAAGTGGGACACTTGCCCCACCCCCACTCAAAACCGGTTACAACACAACACCTCAACACTTGATGTGTCAAGGTATTAGCTTATTACATACACATGTAAGCTAAAGCTTACATTGCAAGCCACCAACATTAAAACTACTTCCACAAAACCATTTGTTCATTTACAACATGCAAAACAACTCAATTTCCTCTCTACTCTCCCTTGTTGCCGTCCCATTTCAACCAAAACACCACCATCATCCAATTTTTAACCACAAACATATGTTATAACTTACATATGTTAATCTCCATTCAAAAAGATGAAGATTGGTGCAAGTTTTAACATCCAAGGAGGAGTTTCTATGGAGTATTAGGGCTGATTTTCCACAAGGTGTTCATGAAGAATGGTGGTCTTGAAGATGGTCTTGATTCATCACAAGTTTCTCCATCAAAATCCATGTCCAAATCATAACCTACATCAACTTGGTGGTATAAAGATTGTCCTCCCGATCCTCTTATTATTTTTGATTATGTAATCTTGTATTTCTTTCACTTATGTATATGTATATGATGATTAAAAATATTGAGTGGGGATTTGGTGTTGATAAACATGCTTAAAAGTATGAAAAACTATAAGAAACAAGGTTAAATCTTGGTTAATTTAGATGGCTGTATAAAACAGTAAAGAATCATATGGTAAAGTGGTAAAATAACTTGAATAGATGGATATACAGTAAGCTTTGAGTCTTGTACACATGTGAGAGTTGGCCATGCAATGGAATCATTGTAATGAGTGAGATATGATCAAAACAAGTTTAAAGTACAAATCTGAGTTCACTATTTTGGACGATTTTTAGAAAATAATTAGAGGATGATTCAACAGTAGTTATAGTAGAGTTAAATGGATCACATATCATGTAGTTTATGTGAAAAAAATTTGAGCTTCTATCTCTAAATAGAACTCTAGATATGGCAGTTTTGGTGAACATGAAAATAAAAATCAGATTTTGGAAATTAAAGTATAATAGTATTATATAAGCACTCAAATAAAAATAGTATAAAATATAAATTAAAACCCACTAACTTATATAATACATTTATATAAATATGTACAAGGGTAAATAAGTGGATATTTTATAAATGGTAACTTGTTAAGTTTTATAAGTTATAAAACAATAAACATGATTTTTACGACTTTTTCGGCTATTACCGTAAAATTAACGTTTTTGCTAAATAAAACTTAGATGGTTGGACCCGTCTAATGTGAACTTTATAAAACTCATATACTGATATATAAACATATAGAACAAGTAAAACCGATAAAACCCGAACTATATAACATACTGACATTAACGGGCTAAATTAACGTTATTGGACTAATAAAACAACAAAATGGACTAAAACACTTATAAACTTATTTATTGGGCTTAACCCATTTGGGCCTAACATATAAAGTATAAATACTGATAATATAAGCATGAAATGGATTAATACAAGTTAATAAACTTATAATAGGCTTATTTGCCTAAAACACGTAAATAGGTAAAACTAGAAAACTAGTATAAAAGTTATCGACACATAACACAAAAATGAGTAAATGAGAATATGTAAACCCACTTGATCATCATATATATAAAATCATCATATGTATACATAATTGTTAATTTTATAAAGTCATTGGAATTGAGTCTAAGACAAGTATTATTTGTCTAGGTTTCCGTGATTGTAGCACGTACCGTACGTCCGAATTGCCGCTAACCCGCCTTCCCACATCAAAGTGAGTTCATAGCCTCGCACTCTTTTAAATGTTTTTATGAAATGTTTTATAAACCCGTGAGGGAGATAACATGTTAGTTTTTATAAAATAGGACACCTTTTGTCCCGATTGTTTGTTTATGGATTTGGACCCGAATGATTGTATGACCCGATTGTATGACCCGATAAATGATTAAAGGACCCGATAGATGAAATTAAATGGATTATTAAAGTTAGGTTATGTCACTAAAAGTACAATTAGCATGAATTGTGAACTACCGGGATTTGGTAGACGCTTATGCATATAATAGTACTATTTGGGGACGATCACCCCAGTTCGCGCCTTGACGGTTGATCCCCGTCGTGCCACATTGATTGGTAAGCGAATTTATGTATGAGAAGATTTCCACAGCGTGACCTTTGTGACGACACGCTAATTTAGATGGGCAAATTGAGTATCGGGTTAGCTACCCGTTGTTTGTTTTAGTAAGGTAACAATGTCATGCGGCTTATAATAATCCAACTAACAAAATACTACTAGACGCACCGAATTACGATGTATTGCCTGACCAGCGATACAGGGTCATACTATTGATATTATGCTCGTGTTTTGGTTTTCATAACCATATTCATATAACGGTTTTTATTTTCATACAGCGTCATAAGACGTATTGTATGATGTTTTTTTTACGACATTGGATCGTATAATGATTTTTAAGGCAAATGCCTATATTATGATTTTCGATAAGGATTTGTATAAAATGACTTTGGCTATTTTATGGCCTATTAAAATGATTTGTACAAAATGATTTTCGGTAATAATTTTATACCGATATTATATTGATGGTTTATTAAACTCTATGAATTCACTTGGCGTTATCGCTGACCTTTTCTTTTAACATGTTTTATCTCAGGTACTTGAAGGTAATTCTCGGGAAGACAACAAAAATTCATGGCCCGCACTTAAATAACAAATTTCCATTCAAATGTTTTGTAAAACTTGTATTGAATAGTATGACTTGGGACCTATGTAACTTTGATATTTATGAATGGAAATGCTTTATTATTAAATGACGCGAATTTTTAAGCGTTGTCTATGATGTGAGTAATGTGCTATCCCGTAACACCAACTAGTCTTCTGCTGTATTGAGTTGTATAAATTTGGGGTGTTACATAAAGGAATTGTAGATAGTGGATGCTCAAGACACATGACAGGGAACAAAGATTTTCTTGCTGAATTTGAAGAATTCAGAGGAGGTCCTGTAGCCTTTGGGGGTAGCAAAGGTAGATGAAATGTGTATAGTTGAAGTTCGTTTTTCTCAGTTCTTAACAAATTGAAAGTCCTAACAAGATCGAGTTTTTAATTGTTTTTGGTTGGTAAAGTATTTGGATAATCTATAGCTAATTCAAACAAAGCCTTGCTAAAATGAAAAATACAGTCTACTTATACGTAAAACAAAGTGCACAAACCAAGAATTTATTCAATTAAAATGCTAAAATGTAAATTATACAAATTATAAGGACTGAAAATGTAAATTCTATGAAAAATAAATGCCAAAAATACAAAGTCAACAAGTCTAGGGACTAAATATGCAAAATCAGTTAACTAAATGGACTTAAAGTGAAAATTTATCAAACAAAGTAACTAAATTTAAACTAACCTGAAAACTGACTAACCACTTTTAAACAACTTTGAAAATACAAGGACTATACTTTTGAAAACCCTAATTAGTTGGAAAATTAGCCTATTATGGAAACTGTTTAATACCAAAAGGACTAAAAGGCAATTTTCAGAAACTTAAACCAAAAACGGGTTTAAGAACAAAATAAGCTTGTTTGAGCTCGTTTCTTGACCAAATAAGCTCAAACCAATTTTAAAAGTCTTAAAATCAAAATTAAGCTAGGCTTATCAAAGGAAATAAGCTGAAACTGGCTAAAACTCTGATTAGCAACTTCTAATAAGCTCAAAATAAGCTAACTGATAAGCTACACATGCACAACTTGATTTTAATGAAGAAACTTGTTAAACAGCTCACAAGAAGAACGGGAAATCTAATTTCAAAAAAAATGATCCAGTAATAAGCTCTAAAATTGAAAATAAGCTAAAATGAGCTTAAGTTGACTTTTGTTGACCAGATTTTTCGAAAAGCTCAAAATCTCAAAACTTACTCATGAACACTTTCTAAATGGAAATATGAAAGAAAATGAGCAAGTTTCTGAAGTGGAAATAGAGATCAACAGCTAGCTAGTGCTAAACCACCACCTTAGCACTAGAAACAACCAAACACCTTAGCACTAGAAACAACCAAACATCTACAAATCAACAGCTACAATCACCATAATCTCCATTGTTGAACAGGAAAGCTTCAAAATCTACTCAATACTTGGACTGGAATGAACTGAACAGGATCAACAGCTACATGTCTTCTTAATTAGTTAATCATGATCAAATGGTGATCATAACTAGCTAATAACAGCAACAGAGTAACAAAATGCAGGGTATGAACAGTAGAATAGCAGTGAAGAATTTGGAGGGAAAATTGAAATTTTATTGATTATGGATGAAAAGTGGTTACAAGATTAGTTATAACTACCTAACAAACTCTCAAAAGGTTGTCAAGCTTTTGAGAGTTGTTAACTACAACTATGAGCAGAATTAAGAGAGAGAGCTAAATTCTAGTGTGTGTGTTTTCACACTAGCTACATTACAAGAAATGAGAGATATTCTAGGGTATTTATAGAATGGAAATGTGAAGTAGTTGGGGATTGTGACGTGTCAGAACCAATCAAATGCTTCCACGTGGACAATTCTGCTTGATTGAATTTTGCAGGTGAAGAACACTTTTGGGGATTTTTTATTGAGATGATTTCATGTTAATTGAGTTGTATGGTTGTATTCGTCTCTTGATTTTGATCAACTTTGATGTTTATATCATCTTCTGAAACGCATCCTAGCTCAAACCCGTTTCTGGCAATTTTTTTTGAAGAAGATGAACATGTGGCAGGTTGTGATTTGTGCTCACTAGCTCACACGGATTGTTATCCAAACTGGATAAAAATGATTATTGCATGGCGTGTTGCAATTGGTGGAGAACTGGTGAGTGGAAGAACTGTTGAGATTTGGTTATTTATTGTGAAAACGGCGCTAGTGGCCAGGTGTCACTGAGTTGGCAATTCATGTTTATTTATCCAAGCTCTCCCATTGGTTGAGAATAGTTCACACGGATCAAGCACATATAACTTCCAACAAATGGCAGAATTAACCCCTTAACTTTGGCAGTTTGAACTTTTGAGCTATAATCTTCATTTCTTTGACAATTTCAGTCCTTCAACTTGCATTTTTAAACATTTAAGCATTTGACTTGATTGACTTGAGAGTTGACCAGATTTTGACTTTGATCTTGACTTTGACAAATTTACACTTTTGGTCCTTCATCTTTGTAAAGTTGTCAAGATAGGTCCTTGCACTTCAAAGTCTTGTCACTTTTGATCCTTCTTTGTCTTTTTCATCCAATTAAGCTTGATTTTCCTTTGTTTGCTTGAAATTGTATCCTTCTTACCTATTTGCACACAAACACAAAACATACCACATAATTCCGCTTTATAGCACAAAGTTTAGGTATTTTCCTTGTGTTTTAGGGTGTTTTATTGATAAATTGATATGAGTTTTTGCTCATATCAGTAGAATCACTAGCAAAGGGAAAATCAACACAGGAAAGTTGGAATTTGAAGATGTCTTCTTTGTAAAAGAATTGAATGAGTTCAATCTCTTTTCTGTATCACAAATATGTGATAAGAAGAACAAGGTGCTATTTACAGACAAATACTGCTTGGTGTTGTCCAAAGACTTTGAGATGCCCAAGGAATCTCAGATACTGCTTAAAGTACCCAGGCAAGAAAATATGTACACCTTTAATCTTCATACTATTACTCCAACAGGTGGTATTGATACAAGGCTATTGGCCCGGTAAAAAGATTCGTTTAAGTATGTCTCTTCGAATTGAAAAACTTGTGTTTAATGTGTGACTCAGCTGTTCTTTGGTGGAAACAAAAATGTGTCGTTGTAGTGTTTAAAATTAAAGGTGCAGAACAGTTAAAGTAAAAGTGCACTTAAAGTAAATCTAAGTCTAATAAAGTAAATAGTGCAAGTAATTAAAAGCGAGACTAAAATTAAAAGGCACTAAAAGTAAATAATGCAAACTTAAATCTAACTAAGGCAAACTTAAAACGCAACTAAAACTAAATCTTAAACTAAGGCAAATAAACTTGAAGTGCGATTAAGGAAAAAGGCGGGAAAAATAAAGCTTGAAATTAAAAACTAAAATTAAAGAAACTGAAAATAATAAGTCCCTATCCGGAATAAACCCTAATCGGAATACTGTCACTATGCGGAAAAAGTGCTTATTCGGAATAGTTCCTTATGCGGAATCCTAAACCTATTCGGAAAGATTAGCCTATTCGGAATAAAGTTCCTACTCGGAATAATTGGTCTATTCGGAATATATGTCCCTATTCGGAATATCCTCCTATGCGGAATATTAACTCTATGCGGAATATCCAGGCTACTCGGAATATTTTCCTATTCGGAAAAATCACCCTATTCGGAATATAAAGGTTATGCGGAAAAACTTTCTATGCTGAAAACCCTCCCTATTCGGAATAATTGATATTCCGAATAGCAGTCTCTGCAAAACCCTTATGCGGAATATTTCAAGGATGCGTCTGGGGAAGATCAGAAATAAGATCCGAAGAACAAGGAAAAGAAAATAAGGCGAATTAAACCAAAACAAAGCTAAATCAAACACAAGATTAAATCAAACAAGCAAATAAACAACTATTAAGCATAAACAATCAATCCAAATCAATCAAACTCACAAAACTTAATCAAAATAATCAAAACCCACTTAAATAAATCAACAAAAATTAAGAACATAAACATAAACAAATTAACACAAAGATTAAAGAAAGGTAGAATGAGATTAACAAGATAAAGATAAAGCTTAACAAGAATTAAAAGAAAAACTTACTTGAAATTAAATGGTAATTAAGTGCAAGACAAGGTAATTAAATTTGACAAGTATTTAAATTGACAAGGTAATTAAAGGTGCAAGGTAATTAAAATGGTGGAAGACTAATTGTCACACTTAGCCAACAAAATGAAAAATAAACAATCCTAATCTATTTATAGGGGAGGATTAAGGAAGCTTCCTCCCCTCCTTCATTTCTTGTTAATTGCAAGATGTTGGTCCACTAATCTTGTGCACATAATGAATCTGTGAAGAACAATTAAGAACAATGTACACAAATAACCAATTGACTAACTAATAACACAAGGTTGTACTTTTCATCGTATGTATATATTATTAATAATGAATCAATAAATATACATGACTTGCCCGGTTGTTTGCGGAACAACAACCGGGCGATGAATGACAAACTAAACTCCCATGTTCATAGCTAGCTAAGCTTATGCAACCATGGGATGATGAAACCCTAAACCACTAAGGTATTACATGTTTGTTTCTGTGGGTGGGAATCATTGACTATTCTATTACAAAGACCACATATATATAGTGGGAGTGTGAAGCTTCCTTGAGAAGCTTTACTAAAGTACAAGTAACCACCTTGTACTTTGTTGTCTTCATCTTTTGCACCTTTGACAAAGTAAGCCTTCCTCTTGAACCTTTGTCTTCATTGCTAATAAGACATGTTCCCACTAATACATAAGACACTTCTTCAGGTCTTCTTAACATCTTCAGGTCTTGTAATAAGTAATAGTCTTGAGGAGTTAGTAAGCTATTATGTCATCACTTACTAACTCCATCATCCTTGATTCTTTGCACACTTACTGAGATCCGCCTCAGCTAATGACGAGTCTATCTCGTAGACTCTGAAGAACTCTAAAGAATGACACACTGAACTTATAACATACGTAAGTTCAGTGACTGACACTACTTAGGATACTTTACATCCAAATCCTGTGCAAGGGACAAATCAGGCACTGAATTGACCCAACAATCTCCCCCTATTTGGATAGAAAAGTAGCCTAAGTTAAATAGCAGTAAGTGAGCATAAAGGCTTCTTCTTACCTGCTATATTACAACAATGAATACCAAGAATAACTAGCTTTACTAGTTCAAGTCATCCGCTAACTTGTATCGTCTTGTACCTGTTGTAGTTGTTACTGAACTGCAATGTCTGATCTTGTACTTTGAGAAACACTTGAACCAATTCCCTGATGCTTATATAGAACTCATAAAGGTAACTTCACCTTAGGTCATCAGTGAAGTATATTATATGCTTTGCCATAAAGACCATATGCTTCACCCTAGCATATATTAAAGTAGCATATTATATCAATGTAGATCACGAGTTCATTTACCTTTAATCAGAGAAGTGTGGTCAATGGTTGACGCAGCAACCATAAAAGATCAGACAATGCAACTTGTTCAGCAACCCATCTTCAGTGACTTTGCTCAATCAGCCAAATGTAAACATTCTAAGTCCCTGAAGGTTATGTGTTGTGTATGATAGTATGTATGTAGCTTGAGTAAACTTGATGTTTCTTCACATAAACACAAGTTTACCTCTGTCCTCGCTTCTCTCCCCCTCAAAATTTGCTAGGGAACCGAGCAACTTTTGACCGGCTACATACTAGTACACAAGCATAGCGTGATGGTCTTCATCTCGCCTAAAATACAACTCCCCCTGAATTTCATCTCCTATCAACCACCTGATGTTATCAAACCCCTGTATAGTAAATGTTTCATCAAACCCTGTAACACAGCCTGGTCTCTCAAAAACTCTATGGCTGTGGTTACAGCGGGGCAGGGGAGGGTGACAACTGCTAGGGTGGGGAGGGGGGGCTGTGAACATATCTTCTTTCTTTGTCTTGGTGTGAAAAAAAAATCCTGAGTGACCAAGTCCTTCAACATCTGAAGGCTCTGAAGATAGCATGTTGATCAGCTGGTCATCTTGCCAGCGAATCCCTGTTAAACTGATTTTTTTTTTTTTTGGTTTGTGTGTTTTGTGTATGGTTTGGGTGGGTATATCACAGTTGCATGTGGATCACAGCGGCATCAATAACACAGCGGTGTGTATGTCCGTGGTTCTCTCCCCCTCAAAATATGCAGCTTTAGCAGCATCTTTTGACAGGGGTTCGCTGTTGACAGGGTTTTGGTGTTGCTGGAGAGATCACAGCTACAGAAAGGTTCAGCGACCTTGGTGTTCACCTGGGGGTTCATCGACCTGGGAGTTTCAGCGATCTCTGTGGGTCAAGGGATTTAAGTACAGCGACTTAGAAAGAAAGAGAGTTCGCTGTAAGGGATCATAGTTTCAGCGACCTGACCCCCTGAATATTTGTCTGTTCGTTGTGAGGGTTCAGCAACAGAGGTCCAGTGTTGGCAGGGTTTTTATCACAGCCAAATGTAATAGTGAAAAACGCCTGAGGTTTCATCCTGCATCAGGTTGTTGTGGTATCAATGGCTGTGTAGACTGGAAGTTTTCAGAGATAAAGATTCCCTTGATAAACTAACAGCCTCTAATGTGTATTCCCTGACTCATCAAAGTACCTTTCCACAACTGACATTTGATTGTTCGAAGCTCAGCTTTTAAGTTTCTAAGGCGCCATAACTGTATATCATGTTTTCACAGCTTTTCTTTGAAGCTAAACACTGATCTCAAAACTACAACTGATAAATTTATCAGCTTTCTTTTAATATCAGCAACCAGTGATCAGCGATTTCTGGTCAGGGGTCTCTGACGAGTGAAGAAGGGGGCAGGGGTCCAGAGAAAAGGTTCAGGGGACTAAGGAGTTCGCTGGGTAAGGTCTTCCAGCAGCGCTGACCTTTGTTTAACCCAGCAGTTCAATGTTCATACACAGCGACAGGGATCACAACCGCCTGGGGGGGTTCAGCATTCTTTGCTCAGGGTTCACTGACTTGAGGGGTTCAGCGACCTGGGGTTCAGCGATCCTGGGGGTTCAGCGATCCTAGGGGTTCAGCGACCCTGGGGGACAGGGGGTTCAAGTGACAGGGATCACTGATGAAGGGTTCGTTGGTCAGGGGTTTATGACAGGGGTTCATACCAGTCTTGGTATTATGAACCAGCCAATGATGAGGTTTCAGCTAACTAGGTTACAGGGGTCACTGTGAGGGTTTCATCTATCAGAGGGGGTTCGTATCTTCAGACCCGGGGTTCTGGGGGTTCAGACCTTTTGTCTGACCTGGTTCGCTGGTGAATAAGGGGTACAGATAGCGACTTGCAGTTCATATCATAGCCCAAATTTTATAAGTCCTTGTCTGATAACCATTAAACCCGTATGCCAATCTGATAGCAACCTCAGACCCTTTCAACCTCTGACCTTTGATTTCCAATACACTCAACATTAACATCTTTATTGAATAACCCCATTATCAACTTCTCCTTTACATCACCATCATCATTGAACAGACGAGAAAACAAGGCATCAACATCCAATCCAAAAACATCATAAATTTGTTCACCCATTTCAAAAGAAATAATCGATTTTCGTTAGTGATTAAAGCTCGTCCCGTGTCCATCAGGAAGAAATCCACCATGTTTAAATAACTCGATTTTTTTTTTTTTTTTTTTTTTGCAGTGGGATAAAGTAATTATTTTGAATCGGGTGGTTGATTATATTGTTGATTTCTTATCTCGATTTGGATCTGTGATTGTTTTTTGAAGATGACGGGTGTTCGTGAGTGGATTTGTGAGATGTGGGATAAAATCAGATTTGGTGGGGTGGGGATTTGTTTTAGTTTATGTGTCGGTGGTGATGATTTGGATATATTGATGTGTGAAGGTGACGAATCCAGATTTGGTTTTTGTTTGTGATATGAATCCAGATTTGGTTTTTTTTTGTTAAAGAAGAGAAGTGAGGAAAGATAATGAAAAGTGACAGTTGTGGTGTTTTTGTTAGGGATGGAATAGATTTTGTCGGTGGTGGGTGTATTAGGATAGGATAAGAGTGGGTATTATTTTACCGGTGGTCATCAGTAGTGTATTATCTCCCCCTCAAAACTGCTACTGTAAATGCAGTTTTTAACCAAACACTACTGATTTAAACCATGTAAAACATGTTATTAGCAGTCATTTATGAACGGATCTGGATAAGAATTAATCCAACCTGCTCTGATACCAATTGTTGGTCCACTAATCTTGTGCACATAATGAATCTGTGAAGAACAATGAAGAACAATGTACACAAATAACCAATTGACTAACTAATAACACAAGGTTGTACTTTTCATCGTATGTATATATTATTAATAATGAATCAACAAATATACATGACTTGCCCGGTTGTTTGCGGAACAACAACCGGGCGATGAATGACAAACTAAACTCCCATGTTCATAGCTAGCTAAGCTTATGCAACCATGGGAGGATGAAACCCTAAACCACTAAGGTATTACATGTTTGTTTCTGTGGGTGGGAATCATTGACTATTCTATTACAAAGACCACATATATATAGTGGGAGTGTGAAGCTTCCTTGAGAAGCTTTACTAAAGTACAAGTAACCACCTTGTACTTTGTTGTCTTCATCTTTTGCACCTTTGACAAAGTAAGCCTTCCTCTTGAACCTTTGTCTTCATTGCTA
Source organism: Glebionis coronaria (assembly GCA_025667525.1). NCBI lineage: Eukaryota > Viridiplantae > Streptophyta > Magnoliopsida > Asterales > Asteraceae > Glebionis > Glebionis coronaria. Next base: position 268,183,693 of record CM046881.1, on the reverse strand, counting down.
ATAAGACATGTGCCCACTAATACATAAGACACTTCTTCAGGTCTTCTTAACATCTTCAGGTCTTGTAATAAGTAATAGTCTTGAGGAGTTAGTAAGCTATTATGTCATCACTTACTAACTCCATCATCCTTGATTCTTTGCACACTTACTGAGATCCGCCTCAGCTAATGACGAGTCTATCTCGTAGACTCTGAAGAACTCTAAAGAATTACACACTGAACTTATAACATACGTAAGTTCAGTGACTAACACTACTTAGGATACTTTACATCCAAATCCTGTGCAAGGGACAAATCAGGCACTGAATTGACCCAACACAAGATTAGGCCCTTAAGCATATATTCTTCATTAATTGCATCATTAGTCCTTTTTCCTTCTAATCTTCTTTAAACTTGGACTATAATGACTTGTGGCTTGGGATTTCTTTTGAACTCGTCTTTAAATTCTTCAATAAAATAGACTTGAATTCTTCGGCTTTTGATAAACTTCCGTCTTTTGACTTTTTCATCGATAAATCTTCAGAATTGGTCGTGGACTTCCGTTCTTTTTGCACTCTTGACTTCTTGACTTCGTCTTTCATCTTTTTCTTCAATAAAAGTCCGTAAATGCCCGTGAATGTCCGTGTTTTCTCCACTTTTCACCTTTTCGTCCTAAATCACAACAAAAACACAAACCCCGCATAATTCCGACATAAAAGACATAAAATACACGTTTTGGTCCGGTTATTATTGTAATTAAGTGGTAGAAAAGATGGGTGTTTACACACCTATCAAATCCCCTACACTTGACCATTGCAATGTCCTCATGCAATACATTAGTTACAAAGCAAGATTACACTTTTCATCATAATCAATCCACGTTGGCCTTTATTAAAGAGATAAAAAATTAAAGACATACAAAATAAAGAAATCAAAAGCATACCTTGGGTTTTGAAACTGTTATGAATAATCATCATCCTCAAGTTTTCACTTTCTCCAAACCAAGCTTAAAAACGAGATCATTGTTATTATAAGTTAGTAGACTATCACGAACTCATGTGGGCCAATTACTCACTTAGACTCCCTTATTCCTAGGTGTATCTCTTATATTTTATTGTTTGTCTTGAATGATCACGAAGATGCATTTTTGACTTATTTAGATAGTTTTTTAGTCCAAAAATAAAGTGAATGATTTAATCAATAGTTAGCTAAAGGACCAAATCTTTTAAAACTGCTTCTCGGGACCTCATAAAGTTCATATCTTGGAATAACTTGCTTCGCGATTTGAGACCTTTCTCGGACCGATATTTGGCAGCGACTTCATACTTCAAATCTTGAGAGACGTTCATGAAATAATGGTCTTCTCTTCATATAGGAATTTCTTCACATGAAGTTTTGAGAGATTCATACTTGGACCACGACTTCTTCATTTTTCTCCAATCTTTATTTTGGACTTTGATATACCACGATCCGCCTCCTTTTATGACTTGGATCTATTTATCCTCATACCTTGTTAGGGTCTTTTCGGATACACTTCTCCATGACTTTTGGGGAGTTTTGCTTTATGTCGTGTGTCTCGATCCTTCATATTGATTTTCGATAAATGATTCTTCACATCACTTTGGATCTTAAGCAACAAAATATAGCCCTCATGCCTTGTTAGGGCCTTTTCGGACTCGCCAATCTTCGCGTCACGCTTCAATAAGTTATGCCTTGGCTATGAACTTTAATCCATACCGAGCAACTTTTAAACGATCTAGGGCTAGAAGTTAAGTAACTTTTCAAATCGTACAACCTTATTTATTAGCAGATAAATTATTAGCAAGCGATGGGAGAATAGGCTCATAATTAACTCACATAAATTCACGAAAGAATACCAAACTTATAATTGGCTCTATCATCTCTCGTTCTCCAAAGTTTAAAATCTCAAGTAATGAGACTCGTGGATGCTTAGCCTATTAAATCAAAGTTTTGGGTTTTCGAGTCGCCTATAGGATCTTGCAAATTCTTAGACTTTTTCAAGTTTTAGAAATCGCACTTTAAAGTTCCCTTGATAAACGACTCTCTAGGATCAATTATAGGAACTTGCGAAAAGTTCTTGTTCTTAACCCGTGAGAGTTAAGACTTTCGCGTTTTATAGCTCCCTATATAAAAGCCTAGCAAAACTTGACTTAAACATGTTAAGGATACTAGCTAGAGTAAACTCGGATTGAGTCAAAAGATTCACAACGTTTGAAAATTAAAACCACTTATTTAAACATTTATTCTAATAAGGAAAGAAAAATAATTATACAAAGGGAAAAACTAATAGGCCAAAATAGATTAAAAATTTTGAAAAATGTCGAAAAATTGATTTTCCGGTTAGAATGAGGACAAATACAAGGAAAAGACCACTTAACTTCGATAGAAGTCCCCCCTACACTTAAGATAAACATTGTCCTCGATGTTTAAGCATGTGGGAGTAAACTCCCCTACACTTAGGACATTTTGCACTTTGTTTAAATCTTGCTAAGGAAAAGAAAACTAAAGAGATTCCTATTTTAATATTGAGAAAATATAAAATAGTGAATCGAAAAGAGTTTAGGATAGAACCGGGATAATGGAACACGGAATCACGGGTTGTCAAGAATCATCAAGAGTGGATCATTGAAGCTCGAATCCCTCATTAAGAAGTGAGGAAAGGAAAACAAACCAAAGGGTCTCCCCTACACTTATAATAAAGAAAGCGAAAAGATAGATGCATGGGTTGCCTCCCAAGAAGCGCTTGGTTTTTGTTAACCGAGTCGTGAGCCTGACTCGACCTTGATCATCAACGGAAGAAGCATGAAACATATCCACCAGGATCAAAGACATAGTTTTCGTCCATCAAATAGCACAAACTTAAGGCGAACAAGGCAAGCCAAAGAAGAAGTGGCAAGGTTCCCTTAAGCAGTGATGGAGCACGGTGGAAGCAAGGGTGAAGTGCAAGCATGTCTTCAAAATGTCCAAAGATTTTTCCTTTTATTTCATCAGGTGGATACTGAGATGGCTTAAAGACTTCAATACCAGGGTCGAACACCTTTTCCTTTAAGGGAAAATAGCACTCAGGCTCAGCAGAGTGTGAAGAAGATCCGCAAAGAAGCACAACCTCGTCCTCAGAAGGGGGACAAAGAGGTGTCAAATCGTATGTGCAACGGACTTCGGTGTCGACCGGTTTCTTCTCCTTTGACAGAATGTTCTTCAAATCCAAAGTAGGATCAAGACGATAATCTTCAAAGTCATAAGAAGGAGCATCACTCTCATGAGGGAAGTATGTGTTGAGAAATTCAGAGAAGTCTTCCTCAAATGAGTAATCGTCCAAAGTAGGATCGAGTGATGGCGGAGGATCTTCAGCATGTGAAGAATCGCTCGAGAGAGTATCGGCCTCATCAAAATCATCGAAAGTGGGCAGCTCGGGATACTCAGAAGTACAATCAAAATCATCCGAATCTGAGCTAGAATCATCATCATCATAAGCATCGAATACCGGTGGAGACTCATAAATGGGAGAAGGTTCCAAAGTGGATCGAGAATCATCCTCATAATCGTCAAAGAGTGGATTATCGATGGAAGAATCGAATAGAGGATTGTCATAAACGGTAAAGTCATCGAGCACATTAATCATATTCACTGATTCTCGGCCTCCAAAGGATTTGCCTGTAAGCTTCCCCATTTTAAAAACTTTTGAATCATCCCCGACTCATAAGATTAACTCACCTTCGGCCACATCCACTAAAGCTCGTCCGGTTCTCAAAAATGGCCGACCAAGTATTAGAGGAATACGAGGGTCCATTTCATAATCAACTACGACAAAATCGACCGGGAAAGTAAATGTGCCAACTTTGATAAACACGTCTTCGGCTATACCAACGGGGTAAGCGAGAGTGCGGTTTGCAAGTTCGAGAGTCATGTTTGTTGGAATGAGATCGGGTAATGATAGTGTTTTCAAAACACTCAGTGGCATCAAATTAATACTAGCCCCGAGATCAGCAAGGGCAGTAAATTCTTCAGTTTTGTTGAACACGCAAGGCAACACAAAACGACCGGGATCTCCAAGCTTTTCCGGAAGTTCTCTAAGAAGAACTGCAGAGCAGTTTTCATTTAAGCGTGTGTTGGCGAGTTCAATCAGCTTCTCCTTCTTGCTAAGCAATTCCTTGAATGCTTTGACAAATTTCGGCATGTGGCAAAGTGCTTCAACAAGGCTAATGTTGATGGTCATTTTAGATAGCATATCCACATATTTCGATACTTGACAGTCATTCTTGGTTAGCTCGTTGGTCTTGCCTATACGAGAAGGGTATGGGATTCTGGGTTGATAGGGAGACGGTGAAGGTGTAGTTGGTGAGGGTTGTGATGTTGAAGGGTCATTCCGAGATACATCGTCATGAGGAGGCGGAGACGGTAATGGTGTACTACTACTAGGTGTAGGGGGAGTAGGGATACATGGTGGTGGAGGAGGTGTAGATGATGGTGGTGGGGTAGGTGGATTGACAATGGTAATTCCACTACGCGTAGTTATAACACTCACATTAGCTCGCGGATTAGTGACGGTGTTTGAAGGTAGAGAACCCGAAGAAGAAGGTTGAGCTTCGGGCAAGAAACTAGCCAATAGATTCTTTAATTCAGTCGTTTGAGTGATGAAGGAGGATTGAATATTATCACGAACCTCGGTTCTGATGTCATTTCCTTGCTTCAAGATATCTCCTTTCAAATTGATTATTTGGCTCTGTAGATTCTTGATTTGCTCACGTTGAGTTCTCATGATGGCATCAACATCGGTGTTTATGGGTGGGTGTTGTTGGGTGGGTGGTTGATAAGGGTTAGAAGCTCTTGGTGGGATTTGGTTGCTTCTATTGTAGTTGTTGACGGGGTTTTGGTTTTGAAGAGAAAAACCGAGTGAAAGGTAATTGTTGGAACGGTAACTCAACAGATTTCTATCCCCTTGTTGTCTAGCTTGGTAATTTTCCGGTGAATAATTACCATAAGCAGCATACACATTTTCCGGATTTCCTTGTGTCGAAGGACAATCGGTGTATGGGTGAGGACCGCCACATGTTTCACAAGGATTAGCAACCGCTTTAACTTGTTGTTGTTGTTGGTTTGAAGCGAGAAGCGTAATACTTTTGCTCATTTCGGCCATCATGCGGGTGAGTTCGGTCATCTCAGAATTTGCTGAGGTTGAGGAAACATTGACTCTCGGGTTGTTCCTAGAAGATGCAGAGGAATCCCAGTTTTTATGATGAGTAGTCATGTTCTCAATTAACTCTCTACACTCCTCGGGTCTCCTTTTCATGAATGTGCCACCGGCGGCTGCATTAATCGTATCACGATCTCGAAAAGTCAAACCGTTGTAGAAAGTACCAATCAATGTGACGGGAAGCATGTTGTGGTTTGGACAACGGTCGATCAAAACATTATATCTCTCCCAAGCATCAAAAAGAGACTCATCAGGGTCTTGCATGAAACCGCTGATCTGATTGCGAAGGCTTGTGACCATGGATGGTGGAAAGTAGCGCGACAACAAGCGTTGAGTCATATCATCCCAAGTGTGAATAGAATTCTTCGGGAGACGATCAAACCATTTCTCGGCATGATGCGATAAAGTATGTGGGAAGAGTTGTAGGCGGAGTACATCCATTGTGGCCCCAGGAAACTTCATGCTTTGGGTGATTGTAATGAACTTGTCGAGGTGTTTGTTGGCATCATCGTCAGGCAATCCTCTAAATGGGTTTGTTTGTACTTGCTGAATCATGTGGTGCTTCAACGAAAACTCAGGAGCGTTGATTTGCATCGGCGCAATCGGTCCTCCTCGTCCAAACATTGTTGGTTGACAAAGTTCCTCCATGGTCCGAAGATCGGGCTGTGGAAGAGCATTGTTGTTATTATTATTATTATTGAGGTGCGGTGGAATGTTGTTGTTGACACCTGCCATATCTAAATCTTCTTGAGGCTCGGGCTTTTGATAATTAGAAGATCTAGTACGCATACACCTGAAAATGCAAAATAAAACAAAACCAAACACAAAAACAATATATATACACAATAAAAATAAAATCTTTTTGGATTTTTGAAATTTTTAATTTTTATGTATTTTTATCAATTTTTAATTTTTATGATTTTTTTGAATTTTGTAGACAAGAAAAATAACGCTCACAAGTAAACGGATCCCAAAAAGCAACGTGTCTCTCACAGAAAACTGTTGATCTTTACGAAAAGAGCAGGCAACGGCGCCGTTTGATACAAGGCTATTGGCCCGGTAAAAAGATTCGTTTAAGTATGTCTCTTCGAATTGAAAAACTTGTGTTTAATGTGTGACTCAGCTGTTCTTTGGTGGAAACAAAAATGTGTCGTTGTAGTGTTTAAAATTAAAGGTGCAGAACAGTTAAAGTAAAAGTGCACTTAAAGTAAATCTAAGTCTAATAAAGTAAATAGTGCAAGTAATTAAAAGCGAGACTAAAATTAAAAGGCACTAAAAGTAAATAATGCAAACTTAAATCTAACTAAGGCAAACTTAAAACGCAACTAAAACTAAATCTTAAACTAAGGCAAATAAACTTAAAGTGCGATTAAGGAAATAGGCGGGAAAAATAAAGCTTGAAATTAAAAACTAAAATTAAAGAAACTGAAAATAATAAGTCCCTATCCAGAATAAACCCTAATCGGAATACTGTCACTATGCGGAAAAAGTGCTTATTCGGAATAGTTCCTTATGCGGAATCCTAAACCTATTCGGAAAGATTAGCCTATTCGGAATAAAGTTCCTACTCGGAATAATTGGTCTATTCGGAATATCTGTCCCTATTCGGAATATCCTCCTATGCGGAATATTAACTCTATGCGGAATATCCAGGCTACTCGGAATATTTTCCTATTCGGAAAAATCACCCTATTCGGAATATAAAGGTTATGCGGAAAAACTTGCTATGCTGAAAACCCTCCCTATTCGGAATAATGGATATTCCGAATAGCAGTCTCTGCAAAACCCTTATGCGGAATATTTCAAGGATGCGTCTGGGGAAGATCAGAAATAAGATCCGAAGAACAAGGAAAAGAAAATAAGGCGAATTAAACCAAAACAAAGCTAAATCAAACACAAGATTAAATCAAACAAGCAAATAAACAACTATTAAGCATAAAAAATCAATCCAAATCAATCAAACTCACAAAACTTAATCAAAATAATCAAAACCCACTTAAATAAATCAACAAAAATTAAGAACATAAACATAAACAAATTAACACAAAGATTAAATAAAGGTAGAATGAGATTAACAAGATAAAGATAAAGCTTAACAAGAATTAAAAGAAAAACTTACTTGAAATTAAATGGTAATTAAGTGCAAGACAAGGTAATTAAATTTGACAAGTATTTAAATTGACAAGGTAATTAAAGGTGCAAGGTAATTAAAATGGTGGAAGACTAATTGTCACACTTAGCCAACAAAATGAAAAATAAACAATCCTAATCTATTTATATGGGAGGATTAAGGAAGCTTCCTCCCCTCCTTCATTTCTTGTTAATTGCAAGATTAGGCCCTTAAGCATATATTCTTCATTAATTGCATCATTAGTCCTTTTTCCTTCTAATCTTCTTTAAACTTGGACTATAATGACTTGTGGCTTGGGATTTCTTTTGAACTCGTCTTTAAATTCTTCAATAAAATAGACTTGAATTCTTCGGCTTTTGATAAACTTCCGTCTTTTGACTTTTTCTTCGATAAATCTTCAGAATTGGTCATGGACTTCCGTTCTTTTTGCACTCTTGACTTCTTGACTTCGTCTTTCATCTTTTTCTTCAATAAAAGTCCGTAAATGCCCGTGAATGTCCGTGTTTTCTCCACTTTTCACCTTTTCGTCCTAAATCACAACAAAAACACAAACCCCGCATAATTCCGACATAAAAGACATAAAATACACGTTTTGGTCCGGTTATTATTGTAATTAAGTGGTAGAAAAGATGGGTGTTTACACACCTATCAGGTATTACATGTTTGCTAGCTAAGGCTTCTTTAGATGAGTCAAACGTATGGCATAGAAGGTTAGGTCATGTGAATTTCAAGAATCTTAATAGATTGGTAAAAAGGAATTTGGTTAGAGGTCTACCTAACAAATCTTTTCAAAATGATTTCACATGTGCTGCTTGTCAAAAAGATAAACAACATAGAGCATCTTGTAAGACCAAGACTGTAAACACTGTAACAAAACCTTTGCATCTCTTGCATATGGATCTATTTGGTCCAGTTTCTATCAGAAGCATTAGCCATAAGACCTTTTGTCTAGTCATAACTGAAGATTATAGTAGATTCAGTTGGGTTTTCTTTTTAGCCCTTAAAAGTGAAACAAGTGAATTACTAAAGGATTTTATCACTTTAGTTGAAAAACAGTTCACTAAACAGGTTTTAATCATTTGGACTGATAATGGAACAGAATTTAAGAATGCTGATTTTGATGAATTCTGTAGGTCTAAAGGAATTAAGAGAAAATTTAGTAATCCTAGAACTCCACAACATAATGGAGTAGCTGAAAGGAAGAATATGACATTAATTGAGGCTGCTAGAACTATGCTGGCTGATTCACTTTTGCCAAATACATTTTGGGCAGAAGCAATCAATACTGCATGTTATGTGTTAAACAGAGTCCTAGTAACTAAGCCTCAAAACAAAACACCTTATGAACTCTTGACTAATGTAAAGCCAAACATAAGTCATTAAAACCTTTTGGGTGTCATGTATCTATACTAAATACTCTTGATTATTTGGGAAAGTTTGATGGAAAGTCTGATCCAGGATATCTTGTAGGATATTCATTGCAAAGTAAAGCATATCAGGTTTACAATTTGGCAACTAAGAAAGTTGAAGAAAATACTGATGTCAATTTCTTAGAAATTAAACGCAATGTTCCAGGAATAGGTTATGCATAGATGTTTGATTTAGATCATTTAACTAACTCCATGGATTACTACTTTTTGCAAAAGGATTGTCAAACTAACAATGTAGGTGAGGAGTCAAGTGAAACTAATGCAGGTACTCAAGAAGATGTTTCTTCATCAGATAAAGTTGTTCATATCTATGTGCCAAACAAGCCTACTGTTACTCCCATGTCTGCAACTCCCAAGAAGCAAACCATGCCATCAAATGATGATCAAGCCTCCCAGGAGCTTCATAGGATTCAAGATCAAGAAAACAATGCTACATCTGCTAATAAGCATTCAGGAGAAGAGTCTTTTGAGTCACAACACTCAGCAGTACATACTATACCTAGCGGTACTTCATCTACAAGTACTGCTAAGTCAAAATATGCTAAATCTGCTGACTCACTAGAAGAGATTTTGCAAGCATTAGACGATGAAGACTTATATGCCAGACCAGCTGAAGGAATCTTCTCTAAATCTTCCTATGATGAGCAGGGTGCAGTAACTGATTTCAACAATTTGGAAACAGAAATTCCAGTCAGTTCTATTCCCATTCATAAAGTCAACAACAACCATCCTGCTACATAGATTATTGGTGATCCAAAATCTATTGTACAAACTAGAAGCCAACTGAAAACCAATATTGAAACTCATGCACTTGATGAAGAAAGTTGGGTAGATGCCATGCAAGAAGAATTAATACAATTTGAGCTACAAAAGGTTTGGATTCTTGTGGATCTTCCCTCAAGTAAAAGAGTAATTGGTACTAGATGGGTCTTCAGGAACAAGAAGGATGAAAGAGGGGTTGTTGTGAGGAATAAGGCAAGACTTGTTGCTCAAGGCTATAGACAGGAAGAAGGAATAGACTATGATGAGGTTTTTTCACCAGTGGAAAGGATAGAAGCCATTAGGTTACTTTTGTCCTTTGCATCATATATGGGACTTATAGTCTATCAAATGGATGTGAAAAGTGCCTTTCTATATGGTACTATTTCAGAGGAGGTATATGTCTCACAACCTCCAGGTTTTGTAGATCCTAAATTCCCCAATAGAGTCTACAAAGTTATCAAAGCACTTTATGGTCTGCATCAAGCTCCAAGGGCCTGGTATGCAACTTCATCCAATTTTCAGCTAGAACATAGATATAGGAGAGAAACCATTGACAAAACTCTGTTCATCAAGAAAAATGCCAAAGACATCATTATAGTTCAAGTCTATGTTGATGACATCATTTTTGGTTCTACCAAGAAGACATGGTGTAAAGAGTTTGAAGCTTTGATGAAAGGAAGATTTCAAATGAGTTCTATGGGAGAACTAACTTTCTTTTTGGGACTACAAGTCAAACAAAGGAAAGATGGAATACTTATCAGCCAAGATAAATATGTTGCTGAAATCTTAAAGAAATTTTCATGTATGGATACAAGGAGTAAAAGCACACCTTTTGAAGCCAAGAAATCTTTATCAAAAGATGAACATGGAGAAGATGTTGACATTCATCTCTATAGGTCAATGATTGGTTCATTGATGTATCTTACTGCTTCAAGACCAGATATAATGTTTGTTGTGTGTGCCTGTTCAAGATTCCAAGTTCATCCAAAGGTGTCACATCTATATGCTGTGAAGAAGATTTTTAAATATCTTAAAAGTCAACCTAATTTAGGATTATGGTATCCTAGAGATTCCACCTTTGAATTGGAAGCTTACTCAGATAGTGATTATGCTGGAGCAAATCATGATAGGAAATCCACAACAGGAGGTTGTCAATTCCTAGGCAGAAGACTCATATCATGGCAGTGTAAGAAGAAAACCATTGGTGCTACTTCTACAACTGAATCTGAATATGTAGCTGCTGCTCATTGTTGTGGACAAGTACTTTGGATTCAAAATTAATTGTTGGACTATGGGTTCAACTTCATGAACACCAAAATTTACATTGATAATGAAAGTACTATATGCATTGTCAAGAATCCAGTATTTCACTCCAAGACTAAGCATATTGAAATAAGACATCACTTTATAAGAGATGCTTATGACAAAAAGCTTATTCAAGTCTTGAAGATTCATACAGAAAACAATGTAGCCGATTTGTTGACCAAGGCATTTGATGCAATGAGATTCGAATTCTTGGTGACACACATTGGTATGCTCAACCATTAACATGCTGCATATGTTGAGGGGAGGTAATAGCTGTACAAATTTTTATAATTTTTATTGTATAGTCTATGTTTTGTGTTTTTGATGTTATTGCAGGTTTATAGAAAAAGATAAAAGAGGTTACATGTCTAGCGGAAAGCATGAACTGGTCAAAATTGTGAGGTACCGTTGTCAATCCAAGTACCGCTAGCACAAAACCAAGTACCGCTAATGTTCCCTGTACCGCTACATGTTCGTTGTACCATTAAGGGTCTCTTTTATAAATTTGGCAGTTTCTTCGCGCTTGGGTTTGTTATTTACTTAAATAATTACCCCAATTACACAATTGATTCACCTAATCTTTTATTTTTATCTCTTGATTCAATAACCTTCTCTCTAATCTTTTGATCATCAAATATACTAATGGCTGCTTTACAAGTAATCTATAAGCATAATATGGGTGCGGATCTTGCTACGAATGATGACTCTCTTGGTTTCTATGAGATGCTTGGTTTCCTATCTCGAAGTCATGTTCGCTTCGTACTCACTGTAAGTCCAGTTGTCTATATACCCATTGTTGAACAATTTTGGGATACTGCTGTGGTAGGTACCCGTTTTGATCAACCTTGCATTAAGGCTAGGGTGAATCATAGGAATATATAGGTCACTGAGGTACTACTAGGAGCAAGTTTGAGACTTAATGACGAAAATGGACTTAGTATGCTTAATAATCCAAAGATTCGTGATGGCCTTGCAGCCATGGCCTATAGGGGTGGTAGGGAAAGTCTTACTTTCTTTAAAGCATTATTTTCACCTCAATGGAAATTGCTTTTTCCATGTTATTATTCACTGTTTAAGTTCAAAAAGTACATCTTTTGATCAAATACCTGCTGCATTGGCATCTGCTGGTATTTGTCTAGCAAATAACAGGGTTTTTAATTTTTCAAAATTAATTTTTTAAGGCATGACTAGGAATTTGGAAGGGACTAAGAAGTTTTTAATGTATCCTAGATTCATTCAGACTTTAGTTAGTGACCAAATACCCAACCTACCAGCATTAACTGATACATGGGATGTTCCTTCATTCACAAAGAGAACTTTCTCTTTCTTGACCAAGCAAGGCAATGCCTTTACAGGAACAGTAACACCATTGTTTGCTCATATGTTAGCCCAACCTGCCAATCAAGAAGGTGAGGAACCTAGCAATGCTAGTGCTTCTCAGCAAACTCCTTCTCACCAGAGCTCCCACTCTCTAGAAGATTCACAATCTTCTTCTCACAATCTTGGTGTTCCACCAAACACTGATGAGATGATCCACACACCTGCTGCTTCTATTGCTGCTAGTGGTTCACCACAAGCACAAGCACTAGAGGTGGTGGATGTTGCAAATTTAACTGCTTTGTGTACAAGTTTGTCCCAACAGGTACAAGTATTGCAGAAAGAAAAGCTTGTTCAAGACAAGAAAATTGCTGAATTGGAAGCTAGCCTACTCAAGTTAAGGAACAAAGTGTCATCTTGGATGAGGCAATATAGATCTGTTCAGAAAACTGCAATCAAGAAGCAAAGATTCAGGAACCACAAGAAAAGGCATCTGAATGCAACCAAACCGGGGAGGAATAATGAAGAACAGGGAAGGAATAATGAAGAACATGGAAGGAATAATGAAGAACAATCCCCTTCTTCTGATAATCAAACAAGGATCTCTGGAAATGACATCAATTTTGAACTGGATGAAGATGTCATGGGGACTTATAAAGATGGAACTGGTTTAGAGACTGGTGTGGATGGACCTTCAGATATGGAGATTGAACAACAAGACCCACAACCTACTCCAGAGGAACTACAAGTTCAAGAAATGTTGGTAACTCAGCTAGAGGAACCACAAGTTCAAGAAAAGTTGGTAAATAAACCAGAGGAGCCACAAGTTGCAGAAACATTGGCAACTCAGCCAGAACCATCAGTTCAATCACCACTTCAAGCTAATTGGAGTGCTTTCTATGAGAAGTTGGAGGAAATTTCTATTCAGTTTCCTGCTCCATCACCACAAAGCAATAAATCAGATAAGACTGAAGAAGTGTAAGTTGATATGATGGCTTCTATGGAAGAAAAAGTATATGGGGATACATAAGTGATTGAAGAAACAAGTGTGTCTAATACTGGTGAAGTCAACATTGTTGAAGATCCAAGTACTGCTAAGCCAAATAAGCCGACTGCAAGTACTGCTGACATTGTTGAAGACCCACGTACTGCTAAGTCAACTAACCCGATTGCAAGTACCGCTGGTGATCATCCTTTACTAGAAAGTCAAACTTCTTTTGGAGAAAATGAGACTTTAGCCCAATTGTTGCTTGATTTAAAGAAGAAATTAGTTGAGAAGACTAAGCAAGCAGAAGTGGAGAAAAAGACACAACAATAAGTTCTTGCCATAAAGGATCAAATTCAAGGTAAGAAAGTTCAAGCTTCACACCCTACAAAAGGTATAGTCATTCAACAGTTAGCTAATAAGAAGTAGCTGCAAAGCTGAAGAAGAAGCTACCTAAGATAAATCCAAAGGATAAGGGGAAGAAGCAATTATTGTCAGATTCTGAAGATGAAAGTGATTCAGATGATGATATAAACAAAGTCATGTACAGATTTAATCAAATAGACCATGATGAGGAATTTTCTTATAGAATGCAAGCACAAATTCGTGAAAATGAATTACAGGAAGAACTTGCAGCAAAGCAAGATTTGCTAGAAGCTAAAAGGATACAGCAAGAATAGAACATATAAGAGTATGACGGGATTCGAGCTGAGATACATGCTAGTGAGCTTCTTGCAGACTCATTCATAGCTGAAGAGAGAGATGCATATGAAGAAGAAGAGAAATCAAAATTGATTGATGATCTGGTAAGGGAGCAACAAAGATTCTTTGCTGAAAAGAGAAGGAAAGAAAAGATTAAGCCTCCAACTACTATGCAGATTAGAAATCAGATGATGAACTTTCTAAAGAAAGTAAAAGGATTTACTCATATTCAGCTGGTCAAGAAGAATTTTGAAGAAATCAAGACTTTGTATGAGTAAAGTAAGAGGACTGAATTTAATTTTGTTGAGATTGGATCTGAAGTAGACAACAAAGCTGTTGAAGAATTCAAGAAACATCTGCAACAACAAAGACAATTTGGTAGTACTCCTAGAATTGAGCCAAGTACTGCTGAACCTACAAGTAAATCTCCACCTATCAAGACCACTTATGTGAGGAAGAATAGAAAGGAGAAAGTAAGTTCAAGGGAGGAAGAGACTGCTCAAAGAATGAATACAGGAGTTGAAACTCAAGGTATTGCTCAGACTGAAAATGTACAAGCAGTACATACACAGTCAACAGTACATACAACAGTACATACTAAGGAAACGATACATACAAGCTTGGAAAAGGGTTCAACAGAACTTGAGGGAATTTCCAAGAGTGTTAAAAGGAAAAGATCAACAAAGATAAAGAAGAAAGCTAAGAGAGCTAAAACTACAGCAGAAGATAGTGATGATGATGAGAGCTTAAGGAAGTACTTGAAGATTGTGAAATTTGAAGATCAATGTATTGATACAGAGATTTTGGAAACAGAGCATCCATTGTTAAGTGGATTTACTCCACAGATCAAGGACTTGAAGCTCATGGAATTCAGAGAACTGATGCACAACAAGAATATTCAGACTTTTGGAAGATATTCTTCACATCCTTGACAGACAAGATATTCAAGATCTTTTAAGGTTAGTTTAAGAAGCCAGTGTAGGTAAAACTGAAGTATCACTATTATATAGGGAATTTTACTTTAGGTATGAGCCACACAACTGTGATCAAGAAATGTTGAAGGTATTATAGGATCAGGTTCCTAGTTACTAGAGATATTACAGGTCATGTGGATTGCATATTTTGGATGTAGATGATGTTACATACTATATGATGCAAGAGAAAACTTACCCCTTCAAAAGAAAATTGTTGGAAAGGATGTTAGAACAACAATTAGAAGTTATAGAAGAGTCTGCTGATGATTTGGAATTGATCAGAATGGTTAAACAACAAATCAAGGATTTGAAAGATGAGGAAGAAGCTGAGAAAGAATCTTAAGTGTTTGACTTTCAGTCACACTTCATAAATGGTTCTCAGTTCACCATGTCTAACACACATAAGAACTGGCTAGTCCATAAGCAAACGGTTTGTGGTAAAGGCTTATCAAATTCGTTGAAAGCTGATAGTTTGCTAAAAACTACATGGTTTTCACTCACCTTGTTTCGAGACAAAGAGTTGGCTAGTCCTAGACAAACGATACTAGGTAAAGACTTCATCAAATCCGTTGATGGTTGACAATTTACCAAAAGTTGTAAGGTTTTCATTACACCTTATTCTTTGTGAATAAAGTATTGGCTATTCCAGAGTGTACGACTAACTGGTAAAGAATTCATCAAATCCGTTGATAGCTGGTGATTTGCTAAAAATCATGAAGCCAATTCAGATTGGTGTTTGTTGTTAACTGTTTTATTTCAGGTATAAAGATTGCAAGCAAAGAAGTATTAAAAGATATAATACTTAGAAGGTTTTGTTATCATCAAATCAAGAGAAAGATTTATGATCAAAGAGTTAAAGTACTAAACTCAAGAAGACAATAACTGATGCTGCAAAGATGAATGAATGTTTAGAAGACACAAGAAGATCATAGTTTGAAGACAAAGATGATGCTTATAATGTTTGAAGATTATCTTATCAGAAGAAGATCTACATTTGAAGTGTTTGGCTACATTCAGTTGGATACAAAAACAAATTACCAAGTTCAATCCAAGGATGAAGGAAAGACTAAAGACATGTATTTTTAATACATCCAGTACAAGAGAAACAAGAAGACAACAAGTTATCATTTCTTGTTTAGGGGAGGATTGTTGGGAATTATTTGTTAAGTGTCAAGTACCGTTAGTATATTCCAAGTACTGTTAGTGTTATGTAAGTACCGTTAGTGTTAACGCGGTACATAGTAAGTACTGCTGCTTATAAAGTAAGTATTGCAATGACGATTAGGACGAATATATCTTTGTATAAGATATGTCATAGTTATAGTTAGAGTATATCTTATGTGATATACCTAAATAGTTAGAATATTGATAATATATCGTCTGTGATATAGTTATATTTATAGAATATTCTAAGGTTTCTAGGGTTCCTTACTCTATAAAAGGAACATAGGTACAATGTCTTTCATGTACCTCATACAAGTCGATTAATAAGAGAATCGCATAGTTAAAAGTAATTTTGTTCTTCTGTGCTTTATAAGTTAGATTCCGCATAACTTATTTAGTGTTAGTAAGAGTGCTCAAAGTGTTAGAGTTTGATTACAAACTATTATACTAATTCTTAACAGAATATAGTGTAGAATATTGATAACCTATGAATCTATGAAGGGGTTTGTTGATTTCAAGAGAGAGAAAGTTAGAGAGAGAAAGTGAGAGAAACTATGTGTATTTTATTAAATGGAACTAGAACAAATGACAACAACCAACCCTTTCCATGGTGGAAAGGGGTATTTATACTTCCAAGCTTACATTGGGCTTGGGCCGGTCCATGACAAGCCCATGGACCGGTTCTTACTTAACTTAATAAGCAACTAATAAATATTTGTTAACTACGAGCTATTACAACATTAATAATATTGTGGAGTGACCGATACTTCTAATATAGGTAAAACGTATTTCTAACAATCTCCCCCTAAGGGAGGTCACTCCACGTTACAAAGTTCTAAACCTAGCATACTATACTAAGTCTTCGTTCTTTAGCTCGTAGTCTTTTCTTCTTTTCTTTCTTTTGTTGTGAATATGTTGGTTTGATCTTTTTGGCTTTGACTTGAGAGCATTGTTCTTTGGCCTTTCACGTGCGATCTTTGCCTCTCTTGTGAATTTGCCTCCTCGTGACTCCATGTTCCACACACTTATGTCTTTTTGTTGAATTCTCGAAAGTTTCAGAGTTTGGTACAGCGGAAGACTTTATCTTGTACTTTCTTGAATTTTTGCTAAACTTTGATGCAGAAAAACATAAGCATGTGGAAACGACTTCTACAGGTACACCGCAACACCACCGTCTTCACTGGTACTCAGCAACGCCACCGTCTTCAACAGGTACACAGCAACGCCACCGTCTTTAACAGGTACACAGCAACGACACGAATAAAATGGCTTTGAACATTTTATTCTAATTCGGTAGCATTTTACCTCCGGTCGGTGAAGACCGTTGGACGATATTAGATATCGTACCCGTGACGGATAGTTTCAATTAAGTAACTTCCTGACAGGATTTCGCGGGTAAACCCGTTCTCTTTATTCGACCGTCCAAAGCTGACTGCGAACATAAAGAGTGAATCACTTGGATAAATTATCCTTGTGATTTGAAGCCGTCAATTCATGAAACCTGGAACAAGTGAATTTCAATTAAGATTTTCACCATCGTAGCTTTCCAGTTGTCACGAGCTCAATTCATAAAGAATCTTGCACGTCACCTACCAAGTGCTGTTTGATGTTGACACTAGAAGGATTTCCACTCGTCACTGTGGTCAATAAAGAGTAACTATGAGTGTTCTGGCAAGATCATATGATAATGCGAAGAGGACTGGAACGAGTTTAAGTTCAATTAAGAATTAAACCACTGTTACCTTCCAGTTTTTCACAAGATTGGTTCTAAAAGAACCGCACGTGTAACCTACCATGAGCTTGTTTGATGTTGGCTCAAGCAGGATTTCCATCTTCATTGTAATACTTGCGTATTACTCGGATGTTCTGGCAATATTACAGGAATACTGCGTAGGACTCATGAAAATCTCTTACTTTTCACAGTGTGTGAGAAAGCAAGGAATAAATAGAAAGTGTCCTAATGAGACTTTTGATGATCTCTTGGCTCTAGACTCGATTGTGCGTTTTGATTTAGTGAGCGATGGCTGGAGAGGAGTGCCACCTTTTCAATACCAGTCTACTCGGAGTGAATAAACCAATAGATAACGTGTTGATCTCCGTGTGATTAAAACAAATACCTTTTGAGAGATATTTGAGTTAGCTGGGAAGGGTTGTGCATTGCATCACTGGGTCCATGATGTCTTTCTTCAATACCGAGAATCATTAGCAAAAATGACCTCAAGAGCATATGTATTGACCCGGTTTCTGCCTAAAGTTGTAAGGAGGGCTTCTTTCTTTACACCCTTTATCTTTACAATTCTTTTTCATTCTTCAACCCCTTCAATGCTTACCAATACGTCATCACTAGCACCTTGTTGTGATTGTTCCAGTGCTAGCTTAAGTACTTGGTCGGCATTCAGCTACGTTCACATTCTTTCTCCATCTTTCCTAGGACTTCTAATTCTATCGAGGGAATTGTCCTTGGGAAGATTCCATCGGCTCTGATGAATCATTGGACTAAACCTATTCCTACCACCCTTTTGTCACCACATTCTTCGTGAATTAAGCGTGTTTTGGGAAGGAATTGCCACCATGAAAAATCATTGAAAATCACCTAAAGTACTTGTGATATTGAAATCAAAAGTTTTGTACCTTAGGTGTTTTGTTCATCAAAAACGCTCCCCCTTAACACGTGCTTTACACATATTAAGTTGGATAATCGTTAAGTCTTTTTCATCTTTTAGCCAAGTATCACTTACGTCTCCTTAATCCCATTTTCTCCCCTTATCCAAAATGTTAACCATTAATATTTGGGATATTGAATGGATTAACCGGTCTTTGGGTAAAAATGAAATCGATGTTTGGCCATAGAACAAGTTTTTGCTCCCCCTTAAGTTAATAAGGGATAGTTGTAGTGCTTTAGTATGATATATTTTGAAAGATTTAGAATCTCGTGAGAAATTCTTGAAAAATTATCATACCTTAACACTACATCAAGCCGTACAAGCACAATATTCACAAATATACATATTCACAATTGAAAACCAATATAAAGTGGACCTGAAGTGTACGACCCATTAGATGGATCGTTGCAGTAGCTTGTGGTGCACTAAATATGGTCTTCCACCAACGAACCTTTCCAAGCTCCTCATCAATCTACGTTCGCGGAGCTTTTGATCTATCTTCTTGATCACGTACTTCGCCATCTGTCGGTAACCTGGATGCCAATCCTCCGTCATCTCTGGCAAAGTCCCACCCGAGTTCAGATGCTCCAACTTTCTTCTCACTTGTAGAAGAGTCCCATCACTGTACTTATGGAGCTCACCCACCCTCATAAACTTCATCAAACCTCGACTGTTCAAGTAGAAAATGCCGTAATTCGGGACAGAAATGCCGGTATAGGGACATCTTTCTACATGTTGAGGTAGCACTTGATTCACTGGACGGGTTAGGTTAAGCTTCCTTTGATAGCTTTCGACTCCCAACTGAAGATCTTCAACTCGTGTCTTGATGACAACGCTTCGTGTGAACATACGAAGTGCTGTATTCAAAGCAATGAGGTCTTCACGAGGAATATGTGTGAGTTGATCTCGGGTCATCAGAAGCAGCATATCTTCGATATCCTCAAGGCGAATGATGGAAAAATCTCCCTGCTGGATTTTGTATTCCCTGTCATCCTCCCTTTTCAAACGAATCTCCGTCACATGATAATAGCCATTCTTGGCTTCAGTTTTCAACCCTAAAATGCTGGAGATGCGGATATCGGATCTAACGATACTTCCAGAATTGACTAGGCAGCAACCCTGTACGCCCTTCGGACTCGTTCGTCCCAATGAGATGCACCTATGACAGCATACATATCATAATTACGATTTATCTTTGGGACCCAGAGTCGGTTTACCTTTTCCTCGATAAAGGGTATTGTCCCCCAGTTGGCAGCTTTCAGCAAGGTCAGGGAGGTAGCGTACTTTGATGACCCCTTAAGAAGGTACACAAGATCATTGGTGACGAAGAAGTCAAGAGCAATCTGATTATCTTGAGAAGGATCCATTGGAGGTGGAGCTCTTTCTGATTCATGAAGTCCTGGCCGTTGAACGGTATTCAGAGCCTTCAGGATCTCATCGGCATAATACTCGAACTCCATTCGGGTTAACCGGGTTTTGGTACGAAGTCTCTTATCCTTCAGCGCTTTCTTCACCAAGGATGGAGTAACCGAAGTCTTATACTCATGAGCAAGAAATTCACATAAGTCAATCGGACTGCGGATACGGAGATACAACACATCTTTGTCAGCGTCTGTGATCAGATCATATTGTGCTGCTGCCGTGATCCAAGCCTGTGGTGGTGCAGTCTCGTCTATCTCCAACGTGTCTGCCCAGTCTCGTGTGCTTGGTTCAGGAACCGTAGATTGTTGTGCTTGTTGTAGCGGAGTAGAAGTGCGAACATCTGCTGGTTCTGATTCAGGCATTTCGGCAGTGTCGTGAACTGGTGAATGTTGTGCAGCTTCGGGTTCCGTTACTGATTCTGCAATCACAGGAGCAACAACAACAGAACTAATGGGGTTAGTGGTAATAGGTAAAGATACAACGATAGAGGTACCGGGAACCGATGACGCTGTAGTGGCATTCACATCGTGGCGCCACTTAGATCGTCTTGATTCCGTTGATGTTGATTTGTCCTTCTGCGCTGCATCTTTCTTGGACTTGGTTCCAGACTTAGCAGGTTTCTTGGAGCTGGTAACCTTGTCTCCCTCTTTAGGCTGTTCACCCCCATCATCATCCTCATTGTTATCCCCGTTACTCCCCCTAGCACTCTCCTCATTACCATCACCACCATCATCGCCATCATCATCATCATCATCATCGTCATCATCATCCTCATCCTTATCCTCATCATCACCATCATCGTCATCCTTTTCCTCTTCTTCTCCTTTTTCTTCCTCTTCCTCTTCCTCTTCACCAGTGCCCTCTTCCTGCTCACTATCATCTTTATCCTCCTCAGGTAGAATGTGATAAGGTACCACACTTCCAAACGTTTTGAATAACCTATCATCCTCCATGATAGCGTCATTCAGGGATTTGTATAAAGCCCGTTGAATCCTAGACTTATCAAACGATCCAAGTTCCACCATACGAGCCTTAAGGATCTTCTTCAATTCAAAATCCGTCAAGTCATAAGCAATCTTGTAGGCGGATTCTGAAGGATTGGATGACTTGATCAACAAGTTATCAGCTGCTAGCGTCTTCAACTCATCACGCAGTTTAGGCATAATGGATTCAACGGATTCTTGCACTCTTTCTTCCACATAGGCTTCAAGTGCTTCTTTTTTCTCTTTGTATTTATCCCTCATCGCTTGAAGTCTGGTGATACGTGCAGCATGCTTATCAGCCTCAGCCTGCTTAACCCGAGCTAGTTCTTCTGCATGTGCTTTTCGAGTCAACTCCATATCTGCAGCGAACCTAGCAATCATCTCCTCTTGGGCTCTCCTAGATGCTTCTTCACTTTGAGCTCGTCTTTGTAACTCTTGGCGAAGTTCATCCATTTCTCGTTTGTGAGTATCCACATGTTTATCCAACAGTTCGGCTATCACCAATGCAGCCATTGTAGATGTTGCAGAGCTGCTCTGGGTTGATTGAAGAGGCTCGGTTGTTACTGTGGTACTAAGGATGGGAATTATAGGTGGTGGAAGAAATGGTGTTGAAGCCGGTCTGGTTGGTAAGGGTTGTATTGGTGGAGGTTGAGTTGCTAAAGGTTGAGTTGACACCATGATCGTAGGAGCAACAGACTCCTTTTCCATACTTGCTGAAATAGGGATTGATGGCTCCTTCGAAGTGGAATAATTTTCAGGTGACCCAAACTCATAAACATCATCTGGTTCCTGGTACTCTTCTTCAACATTTACCCTTGCACCTGAACCACTACCGCCAGTATCTTTCCTACTCCTTTGAATTGCTATCTTCATCATTTGTTTCTCTGTCTTGTCAAGAGCAGGATCAACAACATCTTCTTCATCACGTAAAACCATCTCATCAGCCTTACCCTTTCCCTTCTTACCCTCTGTCTTCTTCTTCTTGGTTTCGGGTTCAGGTAACGCAGTTGGTTGTTTGCGTTTACCTTTACTCTTAACCGTTGTAGACGAGTCTTCTCCAGTCTGAAGGTTTGCTTTCAGCTTCTTGATTTCTAGCTGCAGTAGCTTGTAATCAGCAGAACCTTTGATTTTCTCCGTCAGAAGATAATCGGGAATAGGACCCGGAATCACACCAATAGACGGTCCTTCATGCCTCAGATCCACAGTATCATCAGCTTCTTCAGTGTGATAACGACTTGCTGCACGCCTATCAATAGTAGCATCATTTTTCAAAAAATAATTAATGATAAGCTTGATAAACCTTGGATAAGGAAAGAAATTTGTCTTCAGCTTCTTGTTCTGGAAGAGTTGAAAGGTGAATTCTTCCCATATCAACAATGCATAATCTGCATTTGCAGCTTTGTACATGCCATAGAACAGATTTATTATAGGACTGCGCAAAGCATCATGGCCACTTATTTTTGGTGTAAGACATCTACTGAGAATACCCAACAATGCTCTCCAAGGTTGTCCTACTTTAGCAGTCGTAAACTCAGACGCAACTCGTATTTCCGGACATCCAAGAGCGTCAAATAACTCTATGAGTTCATCTTTAGTAGGATCTCTCGAAAATGACATGCCTTTGGGTGTATCCCATATACCAAAGATCTTACGGAAGTCGGAAACTGTGAGCGTCTGCTGCTTGTTGTCGATGGTGAAGGTGATCTTGTTTGAAGTGATTTCCTTGGTAGCCCAAAATTCATACATATAATCATAAGGCACCGAGGCACTACTTCTTAGAGCATTCTTAAAATGGGATTGATCAAGGATCGCGATGGCTACTTTAAATCCATGGTGAGTGGATTTTGAGACTTGCTTCAGCCGGTAGTTGTTGGGTATAAACTTAAGGGTTCGTGCTTTATCAATAGCGGCTTCTCTAGAGTCTTGGATTGCTTGTACTGTTGGATTAGTCATTTTATATGCTTAAGATAAGACATGAAAGGTTGATGCACAAAAACATATAGATATATATCATTCTTACTTCTAAGCATAATACATTTCATAACATAATACAACAAGTACATATAACATGCAAACAATAATAATCAAACAACTCTTCATCCGGAACTTTTCCTCATTCGGAACTTCCTTCATCCGGAAGTTCTTCATTCGGAACTTCCTTCATCCGGAAGTTCTTCATTCGGAACTTCCTTCATCCGGAAGTTCTTCATTCGGAACTTCGTTCATCCGGAAGTTCTTCATTCGGAACTTCCTTCATCCGGAAGTTCTTCATTCGGAACTTCCTTCATCCGGAAGTTCTTCATTCGGAACTTCCTTCATCCGGAAGTTCTTCATTCGGAACTTCCTTCATCCGGAAGTTCTTCATTCGGAACTTCCTTCATCCGGAAGTTCTTCATTCGGAACTTCCTTCATCCGGAAGTTCTTCATTCAGAACTTCCTTCATCCGGAAGTTCTTCATTCGGAACTTCTTTATTCGGAAGTTCTTCATTCGGAACTTCTTCATTCGGAAGTCCTTCATTCGGAACTTCTTCATTCGAAAGTTCTTCATTCGGAACTTCCTTCATTCGGAAGTTCTTCATTCGGAACTTCCTTCATTCGGAAGTCCTTCATTCGGAACTTCCTCATTCGGAAGTTTTTTCAGAAAAAATCCTTCATTCGGAAGTTCATATCCATGTTCATCCGGAACTTTTTCAAACGTAGCTATGATGATTAATCTATGCGCGTTTGTGAGTTTCTAAGGCAAACTAAGGCATTTAAACATCATCTAACGCTAATCCGCACAAAACCCACCAATAATCCTTAGTTAATTAACCCTAAATAAATCATAAACCCTAATTTGATTTAAAACGATATAAACGAGTAATTTAACAAAATTAAAGGATGAATAAGGTGAGATCTAAGTTAAATATAGATGATAATTACCTTGTAAATAGAATGAATCGGATTGGATGGATTAAACGAGTTGTTTTTGAGTTTGTGTGTTTGTTTCAATAATGGCGGCAAAGAGAATAGTAAAACAGTGAAGAGAAAGGGGGGCGGGGGGCTGAGTTTTGACTTAGGTCAATTTTTGACTTTTCATTCTTTTCCTTAAGTCCCTACATTTTCTCATTCTTTTCCTTAAGTCCCTTCATTTTCTCATTCTATATTACCTTTCCATTGATAAGTTTAGTCAGCTTAATTTTACTTAGTTAAACTAAACTCGACAATCTCACACAACTTAAGTGTCGCATCCAATTAGCCTATCTCCAAGATCTAAAAGCAATGCCTATCACATAGAACGAACACAAGTCTTATTCTAAAGCAAAACCACTCAATTACCATTTAGCCATTAATTTTCACAATCACTTTTGAAAAAATCAATTTAATGACGAAGATGATTTTAATATTTTCTCCCCCTTAAACGATGACCCGTTTTCTATTTAAAGAGCTGTAGTCATTGTTTAAAGAGTCAAATATTGATGAAAGCATTTCCAATTTATATCTTGAAAAAGTTTGATTCGTGGTGTCAATAAGATTTCTCTTATTTTAACAAATTAATGCACTGAGACGTACACAAATTCGTGTTAGACCAAGTTGTAAAGTAAACTTGATCCCTTTGCATGATTTGGCTTGTAAATCACGCCCGAGAAAATTAATTCCCGTTCTGAGCCAGCGTTTTCCAAAGAAATACGTGACTTTAATATGAAAACCGGGTTGCAGTCAGAAATAACTACAAGCCATAATGGGCATGTTTTAAAAATGTACAACTTTTATACGGACTCTATTTATGGCACCGTGTCAATATTGATCGACATTTCTAAGGCCGTAAATATTACCGTACTAAAAGACATGCCCGATTTAAAAACGAAAAACATTTTTGGATTTTCTGGATTTTATAATTTTTATGGTTTTTCTAGGTTTTATATTTTTTATGTTTTTTGTAGGTTTTATATTTTTTATGGTTTTTGTTGGTTTTATATTTTTGTATTTTTCTTTTGTGGTTTATATATATACGATAATATACATGATCACGAACAAAGGATACTCTGAATAGTTTACCACGACTATTCAGCTGATTCTTCTGCCAACTCTTTGAGAGTCGCTGGAGTGAATGATTTCATGCCAAGCTTGTCGATCAAAAACTCGATTCGTCCTCGATCTAAGGCTTTGGTGAACATATCCGCCAGCTGGTACTTAGTAGTGACAAAATACAGCTCGATCACTCCATTCTCCACCTGCTCTTTAATGAAATGGTAGCGAATGTCTATGTGCTTGGCCCGGGAGTGTTGAACATAGTTGCAGCAAAGGGCAATGGCGCTCTTGTTGTCACAATACATCGGGATTTTGTTAAATCCCAAACCGTAGTCAGTTAATTGTGATCTCATCCAAAGGACTTGAGCACAACAACCGGACATGGCGATGTATTCAGCCTCCGTGCTTGATATTGCAGCGCTTTTCTGCCTTTTTGAAGACCAACTGATCAATCTATCTCCAAGGAGTTGCACAGATCCAGAAGTGCTACGCCTCGTGTCTTGACATCCAACATGATCGGCATCTGCGTATGATATTAAAGCAATAGAGGAATCTTTCGGATACCATAGACCACGATGAAGTGTTCCTTTTAGATACCGAAAGATCCGTTTCACAACATGTAGGTGCTTTTCGGTAGGCCGAGCCTGATACCGGGCACACATGCATACAGCAAATTGCAAATCAGGCCTGCTAGCAGTCAGATATAGAAGGGTGCCGATCATCCCACGGTAAAGTTTGGATCGACAATAGTCCCATTCCTATCTTCATCTAACTTGGATTTCTCCACCATTGGAGTGTCCACGGGGTCACAATTTTCAAAGTTATATTTCTTAAGAGATTCTAGAGCATATTTGGATTGATTAATAAAGATGCCTCTGGGATTCTAAGAAATCTGTAATCCTAAAAAAAATGAAATTTTTCCCATCATCGACATCTGAAAGCGTGTGGACATTATCTTCTCAAATCGATTTGACAATTCTATGTTAGTGGCAGCAAATATTATATCATCAACATAAATTTGTACCAGAATCATGTCGTTGCCTTCCTTGAGAGTGAATAGAGTGGGGTCCACCTTGCCTTTGGAGAAGTCTTCCGAAATAAGATATGTTGACAGGAGATCATACCACGCGCGTGGAGCTTGTTTCAACCCATAGAGAGCCTTCTTAAGCTTGTACACATGATTAGGAAACTCCGTACTGACGAACCCATCCGGCTGACTAACATAGACTTCTTCCCTTAGTTCACCGTTCAAAAATGCCGTCTTCACATCCATTTGATAGACGATCATGTTCATATGAGCAGCATACGCAAGGAATAGTCTAATCGCCTCTAATCTTGCCACAGGAGCAAAAGATTCTTCAAATTCTATACCCAAGGCTTGTTTATATCCTCTAGCAACCAATCTAGCCTTATTCTTCAATACCGCACCCATCTCATCAAGTTTAACCTTATAAACCCATAACAAAGTAAGGATGTTAACCTTGTCAGGGAGAGGAACCAATTCCCATACTTCAAGTCGTTGGAATTCATTTAGTTCCTCCTGCATAGCTTCAATCCAAGATGATTGGGTCATAGCCTGCTGCCAATTTTTAGGTTCAACTTCAGAGAGAAATGCATCAAAGTAGCAATAAAGTGCACTCTCTTGTAATTGATGGCGTGTAGAGACTGGTCGATTTAGATCTCCAATAACATTCCTAATTGGGTGATCTTTTGTCCATTTAGTGCTATGGTTTTCAATCCTAGGTGGTCTGGAGTGAACAATAGAAGGAGCTTCTTCTGAGGTAGACGCGGCTGAAGGGTTTTCAGGTATCGCTACACCAAAGAAAGGAAGCTCTTGCAGGTGAGCATATTCCAAGTCGTGATCAATAGAATCCTCTTCCACATCATTAGGCACAAGTAGGGGTGACGATTCAGGTGTAGTTTGAGAATCACTTGGTGAAGGTGCATCCGGTTCAATGTGAATTGTAGATGCATTAAATAAAGGTTCATTAGCTTGAGCAACCACTTCAGGGATTGGAGCGATTACTACAGGTGCTGGAACTTCATCAGTCGGGGGATCGAAGAATTCATCAAACAACGGTTGAAACAGTTTATCCCACTCGGGCCTTGTTGGTGGTAAAAATGATGTAGAAGTAGGATTGTTGGGAACTAATCTGGAACTAATAGCACCGGTTCCCATCTCATGAAGCGCGGGTTCAGAGCTGTGTTGCTCAGAAGCCATCGCTGTCAGCTCGTCGAAATCTGCGTCCATAGTTTCTACAATCTTGCCAAGACGAAGGTTATAGATTCGGTATGCTTTCTTGGACGGTGAGTAACCAATGAAAATACCTATATCGGCTTTCGGTTGAAGCTTACCCAAGTTCTCACTATTAATGTTTGGATAACAAAGGGCACCAAACACATGAAAAAATGAAACATCGGGTTTACGGTCATGTAGAAGCTCATAAGGTGTTTTTCCATGGCGTTTCCGAATGATAGAACGGTTTTGGGTGAAACATGCAGTAGATATAGCCTCTGCCCACAAGAACAATGGAGCGTTCGCGTAAATAAGCATAGTCCTAGCAGCTTCCATAAGTGTACGATTCCGTCTTTCAACGACACCGTTTTGTTGTGGAGTGCGTGCAGCGGATGTTTCATGTGATATACCAACTCCTTCATAATAATCACGAAGAGTCTGGTTGACGAACTATGTACCATTGTCTGTACGAATACGGCGGACAGTAGTATTCAAACGTACCTGAATGAATTTCAGAAAAGTGATGATAGCCTTCGGTGCTTCATCCTTTGTACGTAGAAATCTAACCCATGTAAACCTGGAGAAATCATCCACAATTACCAGAATGAATTTCTTACCGCTCACACTTTCAGTTCTCATTGGCCCACAAAGATCCATATGCAAAAGATGAAGTTTTTCTTGATTGGTGTCTTCAGCTTTGGGCTTGTAAGATTTCTTGGTACTTTTCCCCCTTGAACACGCGGAACATAAATGGTCCTTGTGAAATTTAAGCTCTGGAAGACCACGAACTAAATCGTTTTTAGCCAGATGATTAATAGCATCAAAGTTAAGATGAGATAATCTGCGATGCCATAACCATGACTTGGTCTTAGATGCTTTAGAGAGAAGACATACTGGAGAGGCGGCCATCATGTCTTGTAAGGACAAGGTATAGAGATTTGCACCACGAGATCCCTTCAACAAATCTTTTCGTTCCAAGTTGCGGATGAAACAAGTGTGTTGTCGAAAAGCAACCTCAAGGTTGGAATCACAAAATTGTCCTACTGAGAATAAATTATGACCAAGACCTTCTACATAGTATACCCTTGAAATCGTCACATTTCCAATCTGATATTCACCATACCCCATTATCTTTGCTATATGATCATTCCCGAATTTAACCGTACCAAGAAACTTGCTGACGAAATTTCGGAGCATCGAGCGAATTCCGGTCATATGTTTTGAACAACCGGAGTCCAAATACCACAGGATAATTTGGACCACCTGAAAATATCACCACACGAAGACAATGTAGAGGTATCGGAATCTGAGTGTTCCTTGTTATTAGCAGGTACAGATTTAATAATCTTAGATTTGCTAACTCTAGTTTTCTTAGATTTCCTAGCCTTCTTTTTCTTAATAGGTGGTGTAGATTCTAGTTGGCTTAAATCCTGAGGTATTTCTTCACTGATAGGCACTATAGTGGGGGCTGACCTAATTAAAGGGCGCTGTTTCCATACTTGAGTGCGAGTGTTCCTAACTAAAGGACGCTCAGACCTAATCTCAATGGATGCATTCCTAGTTAAAGGGCACATTTTTCCATCTAATGTAAAGGTCCTACCAGTGGGACGCCATTGCCAGCCAACTTGGGCACGAGTTCTACCCGTTGGCTTCCATTCAAGACCATTCTTAATAGCATTCATTTCATTTACGTGTTCAATCAGACACAAATCATGACGTTGGAAAAACATACATTCATTACAATTCCAACAATTCAAATCATAATTCACGAATGGT
Source organism: Glebionis coronaria (assembly GCA_025667525.1). Lineage (NCBI taxonomy): Eukaryota > Viridiplantae > Streptophyta > Magnoliopsida > Asterales > Asteraceae > Glebionis > Glebionis coronaria. The sequence continues at coordinate 268,154,639 of CM046881.1, read as the reverse complement.
TTAGGCTGCTGCACAAGCGCAGAGCTTTTAGTCTTAACATGATTATTTTTATTTAAAACTGAACTAGCATTCCTATTGTGAACTTCTACTTTCTTCTTTTTGGCACTACTAGTGGAGGGCTTGATCTTATCTTTCTTTAGTGGCGATCCTTTAGCCTTAGTAGTCTCTTTTAATCCTATAGAAGGCAAAGTGGGAACATTAGCAACAGTTTTTAAAGGTGCCTTACTTGATTGTGCCAATGACGGTTTTGCTCCTGGAGTCTTATTAAATGGAGTTACAGCAATGGGCCTATTATTAAGTAGTGCAGAACCTGGTGTACCTATGTATTGCAAATATGCTAAGCAATATTGAACTTGCTTAATATATTCATGAGCCGAATAATAGTCGCTACTTGAGGGATCTAAGGCATAAAGATCGTCTAAAATATCCCTAAGAAGATCGACATGCTTAATGGCATTCCTCATATAATCATCGTAGGTAACCGGGTTTCTCTTATGAAGCGGATTCTTATAAAGCACTACTGACTTGGTTGTTGGAGCACTAGTAGACGGTGCAGAGTCGGTAGCTAAGTTATCAACAACTTCTTGTCGGGTGAGAAGAAGTGTCTCCTTTAACTCAGCCAAAACCATATTTTTGTCAATGAGCAGGATGTTCAAATCAGATATTTCCTCGCACTTTTGGTTCAGTTGTTCAACAAAAGATTGTTGCTGTGCCGCATTAAACGCGAAGCGTTCTTCTAGTGAACCATAAAGAGCGGATAGTCCCTGTCTTGTTCGATCCATCTCCCCTAGAACAGACGAAAGTCTAATTTCTAAGACCTGGTTTTTAGACTCTGCAGCCTCTAGTTCCAATTTTAATGTTTCATTTCATGACACATCTCTCTTCAATCTCATGATTTCTTCCTCTAATGTCTTAACAATTGCAATCATCTTGTCACTCGTCTCAACACCGTTTTCACAACCATTTGATATCAAAAGATTCTCATTTTGAGTTTGTTGTTTTAATTCTAAAGATATACAATGTTGTTCTAGTTGATTAAAGTGTTTTGAAAGTAAATTGTAAGAATCTTGTAGCTTTAAAAACTCAGCGTTAGATTCGTGACAAGAATGATTATCTACCTCATTTACAGTATCAGCAACATTTACAGAGAGATCACAAACATCATCACATATATGCACATCATCACAATTAATCATAGCGGATGTAAGCTCATTCGAATAATTAACATTTACAGTAGTAAGCACATCACACGAGATTACTGCAGACAAGAATCGGTCATATTCGGTTAAAAACTTTTCTTTTTCAATTAGTTGTAGTTCGTAAGCGGTGTCCATTTCATAAAACACTTTTTGAACTTCACCAATTTCAAACACAAGATTTTCCTTAAGAGATGCAAAAATTCCTTTTAGACTTTCGACAAACGGATTGATCTCATTTTTAAACACCTCGTTCATATGTTCGAAAGCCCATTCTCCGGCGTTTAAGCCATTTGAAGTCGTACATTCCAAAATGACCTTATCAAAATTAGTAAAGTATTGATTAATCTCTTGCAAGTTTAACCATACAGTGCTAACAGGTGGAAGATCCTTTGGAATTTCCTTAGGACCTTCCATATTGACAAGTGTAGGAAATGTACTAGGGTTTTCTTCATCTAATATGTAGGTCGGTGCTGTTATGAGATATTTGTCCATATGGAAGCGAATTCTAAAATCCGTTTTTGCAAGCTCCTTATTCAATTTAAAATAATCACACTCGGGATATTTTGCAGAATTGTATGACCGATCCTCATCAACTAGATCCTTACTTGTTCGATCATCGGGAAAAACAATCGGGTCTAAAGTCAATCCTAATTGCGTTGCATTATAAAGTCTAGGACTATGTCTTAAAGCTTGTTTTGCATACCGTGGATTAGGGGGAAGGCCTTTTAGACGTGATAAGTTAAACTCTCTAAACGAAGCATCAAATAAGTGAACTAGTTGAGAAGCAGCGTATTGTCTTAAAAGCAAGTAATCTAGACTTCTAATCTTATTAGTAGCATTAATCTCCATTTCATTCTTCTTAGACTCGAGTGATTCAAAATCCGTTTGAAGTTTTTGAAAATTAGTGACCACTAACTCCTTTTCTTGAAGTTCATTAGACAGATTTGCTCTTAAGTTTTCAATTTCTTGCAAGTGACCCATTTGTTTGTTTCTAAAGTGATCATATTCGGGATTAGTTAGAACACTAGACGAAGGCACTAGTTCCAAGGTTTGAACTTTCTCATTGCTTAAGGCAAGCTCATCAGACAAATTCTTATTCTTAGCTAAGGTTTCTAAGAGTGCATCATTCATTTGGCTAAGTAATGTAGCAGGAACCATGACCAAATCTTGTTGAGCAGGAGTAGGCGTATGCGAAATGGGTCCCGGTTGTGATTCACTCAAAGTCTGGGGACTCACATTGATATTGCTATCATTGTTTGTCTCCTCATTTGAAAGACTCACCACCGAAGATTCATTCGAATCAGCACTCTCTTGCACAACTTGATGTGGTTGAATACTAGCATCAGTGGTATTAATAAGTACCTCAGATCTTTTTTCTGGCCCTAAGCTGGAGATAGTTGCCATGAGAGCAGCCTTTGCAGATTGAAAGTCATCACAGTCTGAGTCATACGCATCAAGATCATCGGCTTGGTAGGCTGCATTCTGTGTAGTGACAACGTCTTGTTCAGCAATCCCTGGATCAGCAAGAAATGCAAGCTCCTCTTCATCAAGTTCCCTTCCTTGTGCATGAGCATTTACCAGATAGATCTTTTCTGCAAACCATTGTCCATCCCTTCTCCTCTTGCGTTTCTTACAATCCCTGGACATGTGACCCTCTTCCTTGCAGTTGTAGCATGTAATCATTCTCAACTTGCCTGTATTAGCCCGTGGAGGATTGTTGACTATTGGAGCAGGAGCAGGATTGACCGTGCGAGCATTGGTAGTTGATGTGGAAGGTCTCCCCTGATATGGTTGAATAAGCTGAACCATTACCCTGCCATTCTCAATAGTAGCTTGTTGGCGAGAATTGGATGAATTCCTCAACTGATTGTTGGTAGGAGCTGATCCCCTAAATCCTCATTTGCTTAAAGTCCTTGTGAGATAAGCAGACATAGTGGTTAACACTTCAACTGGGTCAGCACCTTGTTGGAATACAGGAACGGGGACTTCCTCATCATCACAGTACATTGCTTGGTCTGGAGCTGCATAATCACTAGAAGGAATACTCATTTGATCAGGGTAGCTTGTTGGATATGCTGCATTCTCTTGATAAGAAGAATATGAAGATTGAGCATAAGGTGCAAGACTTGCTGGGTGAGGTTGTGTAACATATTGTGATGAAGATGCACTGAACCGATATTGTTGCTGATGTGAGGTGGGTGGTTGTGGTAAAATCGAGTATTGGGGAAAGGTTGGTGTCATGTAAGGTGATGGATGATAGGCTTGATGTCCCAAAATATAAGGAGTGTTGTTGTGAGACAAGCTTGGTTGATTCGCCATCAAAGCTAATGAATCAGGGTACATACCTCGTGGAGAATGGTGCATGATCACATGTTTCTCATGCTGCTGAAGAAAAGCATATAGTTGATCCAAATTGCACTTATGCAGATCCCTGGTTAACTTAACATCGGTAATGTACTCACCTCATTCAGCTTGAGGTAGAGTATTCAAGAATTTGGTGTTAACCTAGAATGGTGCAATCACAAGATTGTATACATTCAGATCATTCATGGGTGTGGTGAATCTGAAGTAATAATCGTGAAGCGTTTCCCCTGGGTTGTACGTGAATCTATCAAACAGGTCATACAACTGACATTCCCTTTCCTGTTTGGTGAGAGACGTACCTTGTAGCAACACCTTAAGACGTTCCCATAAATCCTTTGCCACCGTATACTGACTTACCATCCTATAGATGTCATGGGGAAGAGCTTGGAGAATTGTTTGAAGAGCTTTCTCGTCTGCATCGGCAACAAGTTGTTGGGCTGGTGTAAGTTCTTCAAATTCTCTTGGTCGAGTCACATTGTTGACCACTATGGTACCATAGTCAAGTGGACCATTTAAAATTGACTTAACCATAAGCCTCCCATAAACCGGTTTTCCCTTAAGATAAGACATCATCCGGCCTTGCCAAGCTTCAAAAACTTCTTTGATGAGCATTGGCGGGCGATTATCCGTTCCCGTAATCACCGAAATATCCGTAAGTGATGTCATCTGAGGCATTACTGAATTCGGATTCATTTTGTTAACTTCAAAGAGACAAAGATTATCGGTTGATCGAGCAGTGAAGTAAAGCTTGTGAATTGTGTTAAGTTTTTGTTGTAAGAAACCAAGATTAAATCCTCTAAAGTTTGATTCGGAAGATTTGGCTTGGAATTACCTTGATTTGGAACTTTTTGTTGATTCGGAAGTTTGATTGGGAAGATTTGGCTTGGAATTACCTTGATTCGGACCTTTTGGCTTGATCCGGAACTTCTTGAGTCGGAACTTCTTGGTTCGGAACTTTTGTCTTGATCCGGAACTTCTTGGTTCGGAAGTTCTTGGTTCGGAACTTTTTGGCTTGATCCAGAACTTCTTGGTTCGGAAGTTCTTGGTTCCGAACTTCTTGATCCGGAACTTCTTGATCCGGAACTTTTGGCTTGATCCGGAACTTCTTGGTTCGGAAGTTCTTGGTTCGGAAGTTTCCTTGGTTCGGAACTTTCTTGATCCGGAACTTCATTGATCCGGAACTTTCTTGATCCAGAACTTTCTTGATCCGGAACTTTTTCGTTCGGAACTTCTTAGTTCGGAACTTTTGGTTGATCCGGAACTTGTTGGTTCGGAACTTTTGCTGGGTTAATCAGAAACCTTGTTCGATGAACAGTCGACCACTAAAATGAAGATTAAACCCAGATTTTGACCAAATAACCCAAAAGGTTTTGTGATTTCTACAATAATAAGTAAAAACTAATACTTATCCACTAATCCCAATCACAAAAACACCAAAAACACCAAGAATCAAGATGAATCTTCTTAAAGAACACTAATACAATCAAAAACTAAAAAACCACACAAATCACTACCTTAAATCACCCCATAGCTCTTGATACCAAATGTAGAATATTGATAACCTATGAATCTATGAAGGGGTTTGTTGATTTCTAGAGAGAGAAAGTTAGAGAGAGAAAGTGAGAGAAACTATGTGTATTTTATTAAATGGAACTAGAACAAATGACAACAACCAACCCCTTTCCATGGTAGAAAGGGGTATTTATACTTCCAAGCTTACATTGGGCTTGGGCCGGTCCATGACAAGCCCATGGACCGGTTCTTACTTAACTTAATAAGCAACTAATAACTATTTGTTAACTACGAGCTATTACAACATTAATAATATTGTGGAGTGACCGATACTTCTAATATACGTAAAACGTATTTCTAACATATAGATCCAACCAAAGGGATCAACAACATTTGATAAAAAAACTTTAAAATATTAAAATATTAAAAGAAAACTATTCAACCCCCCTCTAGTTTTCTACAACTTTGATTTTATTTGTCGCATTAATTTCCGTTTCAACCTTTTTAGACTCGAGTATTTCGAAATCCGTTAAGTTTTTGAAAATTATTGACCATAGACTCTTTTTCCTTAACCTCTTTAGAAAAATTTGCCCTCAAAATTTCTATCTCATTTAAATGATCCATTTGTACCTTTCGAAATTCATCAAATTCAGGGCAAGTTACATTTTATTCCTTAGGGGTCATTTCTAATGTTTTAACCTTGTCTTTATACTAACCAAGCTCGGCATAAAGTGTTTGATTAACACTTAGGGTATCTAAGACAAAAATATTCATTTGGCTAAGAAAAGAAGCATGAACCATTAACAAATATTGTTGAGCAGAAACGGGCATATCTAAAATAGCTTCCAGTTGTATTTCACTCAAATCTGTTAGTTGCACTAATATTGCTATCATTGTTTGTCTTTTCGCTTGAGTTACTCACCACCGTAATCTCTTCCGTATATGTAGAATCCTGCCAAACTTGATGTTGTACAATACTAGTATCATTGACTGCGAGTGGTACCTCAGATATTTGATATGAACCGAGGAGGGAGAGATTTTCTATAAGAGCTGCTCTAGCAGTGTTAAAATCCTCGCAGTCTGAGTCATATGCATCGACATCATCTGCCTGATATGCTGCATTTTGAGTAAACGCTGCTTCACTTCCATCATTGTCATCAACCCATGGATCAACATAAAAAGCTAACCCCTCTTCATCTAACTCATGACCATGTGACTGAGCATTTACCAATAACACCTTTTCATTAAACCATGAAGCATTCCTTTTCCTTTTTGGTTGTGTGCATTGCCTAGCCATGTGATCCTCCCCCTTGTAATTGTAACAAGTCGTGGTTTTTGGTTTAGCAGCAAAGTTTCCACTTGCAGTATAAGTCCTTGTTCCCGTGTAGGTTGAACTAGGTCTCCCCTGAAATAGTTATACCATAACCCTATACTCTTGAATTGTCTCTTGCTGACGAGAATTGGAATTCTCAATTGATTGTTTTTTTAGGTAGTCCTCTAAATCCTCGCTTGTTCAATGTTTGAGCTATGTAGGCAAACATGGCAGCCAATACTTGGATTATCACCTTGTTTGAATTCGGGAACCAGAATCACCTAGAATTCATCACCATAAAATGCTTATGCGTGTTGAACTTCTTACTTAGAGGAATATGAACTTGAAGTAGTGCTAACTTGTTGTGAGTAACCAGTGTGATGAACTTCATTAGGTTGATAGGTGACTACTTGAGATGGGGGTGCTTGATGATTAAGATGTGATTGATGAACATGAGTTGATTGATATGGATCCATGTGTGATAAAGATGCTTGATAAGGATATTGTTGATGAGGACTAGCTATTTGTGGTAGAATAAAATATTGTGGGTAGCTTGGTGTTTGATACAAGGACTTTTGATATGATTGCTGCTCAAATGAATAGAGTGAATTGATGTAAGAAGATAATTGTTGATATGCAACTAAAGTAAGTGGTTCATGATTAGATAAATGTGACACACGAGAAAGTTGCACATGATTTTCATGTTGTTGCAGATAAGCATAAAGTTGCTCCATATTGGTTGTATGCAAATCATTTACCAACTTGACATCAGTAACAAAATAACTCCATTCTGGGGGGTAAGGTATTCTGTGTTGATTTGAAACTGCTTAATCTTCATGTTGTGAATATTCAGTTCATTAAGCAATGAAGCAAATCTCCAATAGAAGTCATGAAGTGTTTAACCTAGTGTGTAGGTAAACCTATCAAATAAATCATATAGTTTACACTCACATTCTTGTTTGGTCAACGAAGTGCCTTGCATAAAAACATCAAGTTGTTCACATAGTTCCTTTGCTTTCACGGGATGACTCACTAGCTTATGAATATCAGGTGGAAGATCTTGAAGAATTGTGTTGGTAGCCTTAATATTACAATCGGCTATGATTTGGTTTGTTGGTTTCAACTTATGAAATTCTCTAGGTCGAGTAACACCCTCTTCAGTAATGGTACCCTAATCTCGCGGTCCATTCTCCATCGACGCAAGAATGGTCCTACCATTTGGTATACCCAACATATATAACTTCAAACGGCTTTGCCATGACTCGAAGAATTCTTTAATAAGCACGGGAGGACGGGTATCGGTACCCGAAATGATCCACAAATCTGAAAGAGACGGCATTGACGGCATTGAGGGATGTGGATTCATCATGTATCACTCTAACGAAGGATTACCTTGTTGATCGAGCAATAAAATAAAGTTGTTGTGTTTTTTGTTGAAAGAACAATACGATATTTTTCAAATAGTAGAGAAATCGAGAAATAAATTCGCGGGATTTTACAAACCACCGATAAAACCGTAAAAATTCTTGAAACCTTGTTTGTTGATGTAGATTATGTGTAAAATTCTCTTATGTTTTCCTTGAATTAAACCGAATCAACGGATTCATAAAATTCCCGAATTTTCAAAAATTGAAATTTTGAAAAAAAATCTAACTCTCAAAATGTAATATTCTCGGTACTATAAGGGAATACTCTCGGCACTGAAAAATGATATTCTCGGTACTAGAAGTTGATATTATCGGCACTGAAAAGTTGATTATTCTCGGCACTCGAAAGAAAATAATATCGGCACTGAAGAAGTTGATTATTCTTGGCACTGAAAGTATAATATTCTAGGGAGTGAAAAATGAATAATATAGGCACTGAAATACTAATATCCTCGACACCGAAATACTAATATCCTCGGCACTAAAAACGAATATCCTCGTAACTGAAAATGAATGATCTCTGCACAGAGAATCTAATAATCTCGGCACAGAAAATAGAACAATCCCGGCACTAAAAACAACAATTTCGGCACTACAACGATTTCGGTATAGTAGGGTTTTGAATATGCCGAGATTGTTGCAATTTTTGTAACTTCAAAAAGCACAAGTTTTTTTATCAAATCTAACGAAACGGATTGTAGTTTCGAGTATTATACCAACCAAAGAAGCATACAAATACAAATTTTTTCAACTTTTTGACGAAAAAAATTAAATCAAGATTTGTACTTTTTCTAAACTTTTTTTTACCAAAAATCAAACCAAACAAGGAAAAACATTGTGTTTTTGTGAAAAACAAGGATACACCAATCACTACAAAAGGCCGTGGATGAACAATATGATGATCAAAACACAAAAAAAAACAAAAAACAAAATTATAGCCGTGAACTATATTAATTATAGTACAAGAGTCCAAAAACATAGACAAACACAAACTCTATTTCATCCTATGGCTATTGATAACAATTTTATAATATTGGTAATCCAAGATATAGAATGAGGTAGATTATTTCTAGAGAGAGAAAGTTAGAGAAAGAAAGTGAGAGAAAATGTATGTAATATAAACGTAAAAGTGAACCAAGCAACACCCTTTCTATGGAAGGAAAGGGTTTATATACCAAATACCATAAATGGACTTAGGTCGCCGGCCCATGGACATGCCCATTGGTGGGTTTGTTTAATATTGTAATAATAGTCTAGCTACGAGTCTGTAACTATATTGTTAGAGTGACCGTGTCTTCTAACAGGAAAACCATATTTCCAACAATCCTACAGTGTATGCAAGAAAGTGATAACATATAACTTCTACCAAAAGCAAGTACATAAGTGTGTTCAAGCCACAAACAAACACATGCAACAAGTTTTTAAGCACTTTGATCTCAATTTCCACTTTTTACCTCTAAGACTGAAAAGCTTGTACAAATCCTACCTTTTTTATTTCTATGCTTAACAAACTACTTAATCAATCATAAAACAACTACTTAAGACTAACTGAACAAGATTCAAGCTAAGAACAACACCTATGAACCCTAAATCAAGATTGGCTAAACACCACTTAATTTGTGGAAAAATGTGCCTGACATCACTTGAATTTTCAAAGAAACTATGTGATTAAATCCAATTCAGACAATATCTATAGCTCAAACTTAATCAAACCCATAAATAAACATGAACAAGCATAAAAACAACAAATTACATGGAAATTCTAAGAATTAAACCCCTATTTCATTCTTTGTAACAAATTTTTTATTTTTATGATGTTTTAAGTTGAAATAAAAGTCGATTAAGCTATACTAACATACCCTAAGCAGAAATAAGCAATAAAAACACATGGTCAATAAGCTAGAAATGATTATGCTACTATTTTTTATGCTTTTTATGTTTTTTATGTCGAAACAAACTATGATCTAGTGACTAAAATTAATGAAAAAGAAATTAAATGAGATAATAAGCAAACCACAATATCAAATAAGTAGTCAATAAACACATGCAATTAAGCTTACCCTAAAACTGAAATAAAAGGACTATTTAGAGGCATTGTAAAATGAAAGTTCAGCTTTTAACATTGCTTGACATAAAGCTTAGCACTACAAGATTTTACAAAAGCAAATAAGCCAAACCATGATAAGCTGTTTCATATGATCTTAACCTTATAATACTTGGTTTGAAACATTTTAAGGAATAAAAGGGACTATTCTGAGATAAAGCAACTATTCAAGGATAAAGGTGTAAGTTTATGGACTTATATTTAATAGTCGTGTGATAGGATCTAACTCGAGATTACGGGATTGCACTCAATAAGTTAAGAGTTAATTTAATTAATGAATATATTTCTTATATTTATTAATTTATTTAATAAATATATATTTATGTATTTATTAAATTAAACCGAGATGTAACTTTAAAGATAGTTAAATAATTAAGAGTTAAGTATTAACGAGCGTTAAATAAATATATAGTAAGTAAACAAAAGGAAAGAAGTTTGGAAGATTCCGGAACACCCCTAAGGGGTGTTTTGGTCGGTCGGTTAAAGGGGAAAAGGAAGGGGAAAAACTTCCTTTTATTTGTTTTTGGATACATGCTTATTCCTATATAAACAAATCCTTCTCCCAATAATTCAACACACAAAAAATCTTTATCCCTTCTTCTCTTGTTGGTCGATCGCACGAAACCCACAAAACGGGTGTTTGGTTGGTTTTCTTGGTTGATCATTTTACTTACATTCTAGTCCTAGCCCCTCTATAGGGTTGTTGGGTAGATTAATTACAAGCGTCGTAGCTCGGTTTTCACGTGCTAGAATCACGGTTAGCTCGTTGTATTAACTGTGTACAAGATCGTAATATAGTCTTAATTTAGACTATATCTTGGTGGTGTTCGTTAGAAACCCTAATTGCTGATTTGTTCTTCGTCTGGTGGAATTGCTTTAGCGTAAAGGTATGTAACCCTAATTCGATTAATTATAATTATGTTATTAATATGATCTTGTTAATCGCTTCAGCTATGTGCGCTTTGATCTCGTTTAGGGTTTTATATAATTGTTATGATAGTAATAAACCTTCAGTGGCATCAGAGCAAGGTTTAACATGTTATAATTATCGAAAATCTAATGTGTTTAACTAATAATTGTTTTGAGTTAAAACTACATGTTTTAGGTTTTCTTAAAATTAGGATTTTGTTTTTTTTAATTAGGGTTTTGGCCGAATTTTTAATAAAAAAGGAATTGTTTTGAAACCCTAAATTATATGTGGGATAATTTTAGATTAAATTGCATGATTAATTGTTATGTCATGTATGGTTGCGATCCGTAGAGATTTAATTGTTGTAAAACCCACAAAATAAGGTCATTACTTAATCTTACTTTTCAAATATTTTTGAAGTATTTTATAATATTAAATATTATTATGTTTAACGGATTAAGTTGAAACCGATATTAAATATTTTATTTTAATATTTTGACGAGCAACGAGGATTACTAGGTGATCGCGATACCGACGGATGCCCACAATTTTATATTTTATTATCAATCGTTTTGATATTTAATATTTTCGACGATATCGTTTTAATTACGTATCGAGTCGTTATATTATTATTTTTCGTGTGCGTTTAAACTTTTAAGTATTTTTACGAAACCCGAGTCCCGTAATATTTGTAAAATTTACTAATAGTCATTTCCCGCTTTTTAACTTAAAAGTTACATTTTAGTCCAAAATTATCCAATATTTACAAGTTACACCCTACCTACACTATATAAAGTTTTTCCACTAAAACTTTCTCATTTATCTAACTAAAAAATCACACAATCCTCCCCCTTCCCTCCTTATACAAACCGTCCACCATCAACACCATAAACACCTTAATCAAAATTTTTCTAGCTTGATCCAAGAGAAACCAAGCAAAGTCCCTATCCTAAAATCATCTTGTGAGTATTTTGGTACCATTTTTATCCACATGCAACCATATAAAATTTTCAAGAAAAGTTGGTTATGTTTGATCCAAATTTGTTGTATGCATGTGTTAGTAGTGATGATCAAAAGATTTTCATGCTATGTTTTTGTTAAAAAGTTGATTTTTTTGGGTTTTTGATTTTGATGATGATACAAGTGTTAGAATTAGTTTATGATGATATTAGGGGCTTAGGTTGATGACAAAAGTTGTTGGAATTGATCAAAAACATGATTTTGCAAGAGATTTTAATAGTCAATTTTGGGCAGTATGTTTGAGGTCATTTTCGGAAATCTTAAGTCTGAATATAGGTTGTTATTATGGGATTATGTCGTATAGAATTTCGTTAGCTTCGATTTGATATAAAGTAGGCCTTCCAACTCCAAACGAGGTGGAAGATACACTAGTTTGATTTTCGTGTACCGGGAGACGAGTGTCGACACAATCTGAAAATTGTTGTCGATATTTGGATCGAATCTCGGGGACTATAAAATGAGTTTCAAAATGATTTAAGGGCTGTTCTCAGGCTCCAAGTTTAGTATTTTGAGTCTATTTTTAGAATCAAGTGGCGGTTTTACAAATGGAGTTGTTTAGAATGGTCAAAATGGTTTCGTAAGTCAAGGTCGCTAAACTGTCCGGATTTTGTGATTCAAAGATGAGTCGGGCAGGGAACTTTAGAAGTAAAATCTTTTAATGGGCTTTTGAGAGGACTTTCTATATATAGTAAGTAAGTTCTCTGAGTAGTATCATAAAAATTTGATATGTTTAAGTATGGGAAAACGGCTTGGACATTCGGTATGTTCCGGCAGATTTTTATTAAAGGCATAGAGCAATAAAATGAATACATAGGAGAGTATAATAGAACCACTTGCATCGTTTTCTCTCGAGTTGTCGTGATTTTATACTTGAGTTTGATTTTATTAAGTATCATTTATTTCTCGAGTCTATTATTAAAGTACGCACCTTATTTGCTAGGTTGCGGTTATCGTGATTACCGGGCATCTACTATCGTCGGCGATCGTCTTCAACTACTATAAGAACTAAGGTGAGTCTATTGCCTCGTTTGAGCTCATTCAAATATTTTAAAACCCGCGAGGGGGAATACATGTTTTGTAAACTTAGAACACAAGATTTTTATGGTATGCTTGTCCCTTTATGAATGGACCTGTGGTTGCCTTTAAATTGCATTAAGTGATTGCCTTTGTTAAAACCTCAATTATGGACCGTTAATTAACCTATGATGGGTTAACCGCTAGTATAATTAATAGATCTATGGGGGAAGCCGCCCCGGTTCAGTTTTTGTGGACTTGTCATAGAAGCTTAGGCCCGACCTCCACACTGTTTGAACATATTGTATTGAGAAGTCAGGTATACGGCAATGTACCAATGACCTGGAGGTAACCGACAATTAATAAATCTCCTGTCTTATCAGATCTCTAAAGGGAGTGTCTAAGGGCTCGGTTCCATGAGCTTATTGCAATTTATGCTATATACAATTATTATTTTTGATGCAAATTATTATTTGATGCTTGTTGCCTTTAAGCATGCCACAAACTTATAATCTTTGCTTGTTTTCAAAATGATTATATAAACCTATAGATTCACTCGGCATTTTTGCTGATGATTTTCTCACATGTATTTCAGGTAATCAGGAAGGGTGAAGCTTGGAAGCCACGGGAATGAATGTTGTGCACTAATTTGCAATATAAACTCTTTGAATATTTGTCGTTCCTTTTGTTCAAAACAATTTAAATCTTTTGTTTTGGTTGTACTTTGGTTACGATGTCTTGGGACTACGCTAGTCTGACAAATATTTTAGGAACGATAAATCTAAAACGTCTCTTTTTGAGTCGTTCTTTATAAATTATGTGTTGTAGTATCATTGTTTAGCACCCAAAGATGTATTCCGCTGCGTGTAAATTTGGGGGTGTTAAAGATTGGTACCAGAGCCATGAGTTATAGAGAACTAGGTCTTTTTCTAAAAACCTAAACTATAACTGTCGGTTTTATTTTTCAAAGAGTCGGTGCACATGATTTCGCGTGACTTCAGGTTCAAGCTACTTCTGGGATTACAACTTTAGTATACATTATTATGCCTTATTGCTAAGTATTTCTAAATAAATACTATAATCCTTTATCGATATATATATTGATATCGTTAAACTTTTCGATAAGAGTTATCATTTATTAATGATTTACTTAAATAAATTTTTGGAATTTTTCCTGCAATTATTTTGAAGGATTCTCTACATTTATTTAAATTATTGGAAATTATCCTGTTTCATTTTGTTATGACCTTATACCTATTTTGTGAAATTTACCATCACCAAATTACGTCTTCGATGAGGAGGAAGCAGGTTTTACTGCTGCAAGGGAGACACAGTCAATTAAGCCATGTGGATACCCACGTGACTAGTGTTTATTATTTTGTGTCATTGTACACTATTTGTCTTTAAGATCATTCCTTGTTGATCGATGATAATAGTTTCCTTTGATCCTTATAACGATTGTGAATCCTTGTATTGATAATGTGTATGCATTTGATGATTGATTTTGTACATGATATGACTATACCATGAATACAATTAACTCATTCATTTTATCTTCTCTTTGTGATGTGACAGAATCATGCCACCTAGGAGAATGACAAATGATGCCATTGCAAGGCTAGTTGCTGAAGAGGTTGCGAAAGCATTAGCTGCGGATAGAGTTGCGCGTGTTAACACTGAAGGAGCAGGTGGCTCTGGAGGTGCGGGTGCTGAAGGTGAAGGTGAACCGGCTGGACCAGAAGCTGCTGGGGCAGGTGTAGCTGAGAATCCTGCATATGAGGTTGCTCCGGCTGCTGCTACGGTTAAAGAATGTACTTTTGCTAGATACATGAAATGTGGACCTACTACATTTCAAGGAATTGGTGGAGCACTGGAATTATTCAGGTGGATTGAGAAAACAGAAACAACATTTGAGATTAGTGATTGCTCAGAAAGGAACAAGGTTAAGTTCGCAGTTGCTACTTTCAAGGATCGAGCTTTAAGATGGTGGAAGACTCAAGTTGCTACAGTTGGTTTAGAAGCTGCAAACAGGAAACCTTGGGATGAAATTAAAAGGTTGCTGAAAGAAGAGTTCTGTCCAGAAGAAGAGTTATCTGCTTTTGAGGATGAGTTGAGGCACCTGAAGCTGAAAGATAACAACATTGCTGCATACACTAGCCGATTCAATGAGTTGGTTTTGTTGTGTCCAGATGCTTTTGTTACTGAGAAAAAGAAGATGGATCAGTACATCAAAGGGCTGCCTGGGTATATTAAAGGTGAGACAACTTCATCTCGACCGAAGAACTTTGTTGAAACTGTAAGAATGGCTCATACACTCATGGGGCAGAAAGTTCAAGATAGGGCTGAGAAAGCTGCTGAGGGTAGTAAAAGGAAATGGGAGAATTCACAGAGTGGTAATCAAGGTAGTAACCGCCATAGGCAGTACAATCAGAAGAGAAATGATGGGGCTAGAGCTGCAACTAACAAGAATGATAATGCTGACCAAGGGGGACCAGCTCAGAAATGTAAGAGTTGTGGTGCTTGTCACTTTGGTAATTGTCCACCAAGGTGCACTAAATGTGGAAAGGTTGGTCATGTTGTGGAGAAATGTAAGACAAGGGTCCCTGCTACTGGAGCGAATGCTATTCCGAGCAGGACTTGTTTTGAATGTGGAGAACGTGATCATCTTCGTCCTCAATGTCCGAAGTGGAAGAACAAGAAGGCAGGTGAAGCTGTTGGGGCAGTTTATGTTGTTAAGGATGCGGATCAGGCACAAGGTCCAAATGTGGTGACGGGTACGTTCTTACTCAACCATCGTTATGCTAGTGTGTTGTTTGACTCAGGATCTGATAGGAGCTTTATAAGCACTTCCTTTAGTCGTTTAATTAATGTTGAGCCAACAAGCCTAAATGCTAGTTATGAGGTCGAGTTAGCTGATGGACAATTAGTTAGTACTACCACTATATTTAAGAAGTGTCCTTTGAAATTAGCAAATCATTTGTTTGAAATTGATTTGATGCCGATTGAGTTGGGTTCGTTTGATGTGATTGTTGGTATGGATTGGTTGGTTGCTCATGATGCGGTAATTGTATGTGGGGAGAAAGTTGTTCACATACCGGTTAAGGGTAAGGTGTTAGTAGTTAAAGGTGATGTCGGTAGATCTCGTCTGACGGTGATATCTTGTATCAAGGCGAAGAAATATGTAGAAAGAGGTTGTCACCTGTTCTTGGCTCAAGTAGTGGAGAAAGAACTACCGGTTAGGCGTGTGGAAGATGTTCCGGTTATTCATGATTTTCCTGAAGTATTTCCCGATGACTTGCCAGGGCTTCCGCCTCAGCGAAAAGTCGAGTTCAAGATTGATCTAGTGTCGGGAGCTACACCGGTGGCGCGTGCACCTTATCGTTTGGCACCGTCTGAGATGAAGGAGTTGGCAGATCAGTTGAAGGGGTTAATGGAGAAGGGGTTCATTAGACCAAGTTCGTCACCTTAGGGAGCTCCAGTATTGTTCGTGAAGAAGAAGGACGGATCGTTCAGAATGTGAATAGACTACCGAGAGTTGAACAAGTTAACTATTAAAAATCATTATCCACTTCCAAGGATCGATGATTTGTTCGATCAACTTCAAGGTTCGTGTGTGTACTCGAAAATCGACTTGAGATCGGGTTATCATCAACTTCGTGTTAAAGAGGAGGACATACCTATTACAGCTTTTCGGACGCGTTATGGACACTTTGAATTTCAAGTGATGCCGTTTGGGTTAACTAACGCACCTGCGGTATTCATGGACTTAATGAATCGTGTGTGTAAACCATACCTCGACAAGTTTGTGATTGTATTTATCGACGATATCCTGATTTATTCCAAAAGTCGGGAGGAGCATGAAGGTCATCTGAAGATTATTTTGGAGTTGTTGAAGAAGGAGAAGTTGTATGCGAAATTATCCAAGTGTGATTTTTGGTTGGATTCGGTCCAATTCCTTGGGCACGTGATCGATAGTAGCGGTGTTCATGTTGATCCTTCCAAAATTGAAGCTATTAGAGATTGGGATAGGCCTACAACCCGACTGAAGTTAGACAATTCCTGGGATTAGCTGGATACTACCGGCGATTTATTGAAGGGTTCTCTTTAATTTCTAAACCTCTTACTAAACTTACACAGAAAAACAAGAAGTATGAACGGGGTTCAGAAGAAGAAGAAGCATTCCAAACTTTGAAGCGGAAGCTGTGTTCTGCACCAATTTTTGTTTTGCCCGACGGAGCTGGAGACTTTGTGGTATATTGTGACGCATCATGTAAGGGTTTTGGTGTTGTGTTGATTCAAAGGGAGAAAGTGATCGTGTATGCATCTCGTCAATTGAGGAAGCATGAGGAGAACTATACTACACATGATTTGGAATTAGGAGCTGTTGTCTTTGCTCTTAGACTTTAGAGACACTATCTCTACGGTACAAAGAGTGTGGTATATACCGATCATAAAAGCCTGCAACATATTTTAGATCAGAAGGAGCTCAATATGAGGCAGAGAAGATAGGTAGAATTGTTGAGTGATTACGACATTCAAATTTGCTACCATCCTGGCAAGGCGAATGTAGTTGCCGATGCACTTAGTAGGAAGGACAGAGAAATAACCAAAAGGGTTAGAGCTTTAGCCATGAAAACTTATTCTGATTTATCTAATCGAATACTTAAAGCTCAAACTAAGGCGATGGAGGAAGAGAATGTGAGAGATGAAGACTTGGGTAGAAGGATGACACCTATATTCGAAATTCGTGATGACGGAATTCGATATTTCGATAATCGTGTGTGGTTACCGGTGTATGGAGGACTGAGAGATCTAATTATGCACGAATCTCATAAGTCTAAATATTCGATTCACCCAGGATCGGATAAAATGTACCAAGACTTGAAGAAATGTTACTGGTGGCCGAATATGAAGGCTAACATTACTACTTATGTTAGTAAATGCTTGACGTGTGCTAAGGTGAAGTTTGAGCACAAGAGACCTTCGGGTTTACTACAACAACCTGAAATTCCAGAATGGAAATGGGAGAAGATCACTATGGACTTTGTTTCGGGACTTCCGAGGACTTCTAGTGGTTATGATAGATTTGGGTGATTGTTGATCGGTTGACTAAGTCGGCTCATTTCTTGCCGATAAAGAAAACTGATGACTTAGACAAACTTACTCGGTTGTATTTGAAGGAAGTTGTTTGTAGACATGGGGTTCCTTTGTCAATTATTTCTGATCGAGATAGTCGGTTCACATCTGAGTTTTGGAAATCGCTTCAGCGAGCTCTGGGGACTCAGTTGGACTTGAGCACTGCGTATCATCCGGAAACGGACAGACAAAGTGAAAGGACTATTCAGACCTTGGAGGATATGTTACGAGCATGTGTTATGGACTTTGGAGGTAGTTGGGATCGACACTTACCTTTGGTGGAATTCTCATACAATAACAGTTATCATGCAAGTATTAAGGCTGCGCCTTTTGAAGCACTTTACGGGCAAAAGTGTAGAGCACCAGTTGGTTGGTGTGAAGTTGGAGAAAGTCAGTTGACGGGTCCTGAATTGATTAGAGAAACGACTGAGAAGATCGTGCAAATCAAGAATCGTTTATTGACAGCTCGTAGTAGGCAGAAGAGTTATGCGGATAAGAGGAGAAAGCCATTGGAGTTTGATATTGGCGATATGGTTATGTTGAAAGTATCACCTTTGAAAGGAGTAATTCGATTTGGCAAGCGAGGAAAGCTTAGTCCGCACTATATAGGTCCATTCAAGATTATTGATCGAGTTGGTTCTGTGGCATATAAGTTGGAATTGCCAGAGAAGTTAAGTGCTATTCACAATACTTTTCACGTTTCTAATCTTAAGAGGTGTTTGGCGGACGGGAATTTGATAATTCCACTTGAGGAGATTCAACTGGACGACAAGCTGCATTTTATTGAAGAACCGGTGGAGATTATGGATCGAGAGGTGAAACGGCTTAAGCAAAGTCGGATCCCAATAGTGAAAGTGCGATGGAATTCCCGACATGGACCCGAATACATTTGGGAGCGAGAGGACTACTTCAAGAGAAAGTATCCGCATTTATTCGTAGACGGACCTAAGGAGAAGTAAGTCCCGGGACGGTGCTCTCCTAAGGTGGTGAGGATGTAAAACCCACAAAATAAGGTCATTACTTAATCTTACTTTTCAAATATTTTTGAAGTATTTTATAATATTAAATATTATTATGTTTAACGGATTAAGTTGAAACCGATATTAAATATTTTATTTTAATATTTTGACGAGCAACGAGGACTACTAGTGATCGCGATACCGACGGATGCCCACAATTTTATATTTTATTATCAATCGTTTCGAAATTTAATATTTTCGACGATATCGTTTTAATTACGTATCGAGTCGTTATATTATTATTTTTCGTGTGCGTTTAAACTTTTAAGTATTTTTACGAAACCCGAATCCCGTAAATATTTGTAAAATTTACTAATAGTCATTTCCTGCTTTTTAACTTAAAAGTTACATTTTAGTCCAAAACTATCCAATATTTACAAGTTACACCCTACCTACACGATATAAAGTTTTTCCACTAAAACTTTCTGATTTATCTAACTAAAAAAATCACACAATCCTCCCCCTTCCCTCCTTATATAAACCGTCCACCATCAACACCATAAACACCTTAATCAAAATTTTTCTAGCTTGATCCAAGAGAAACCAAGCAAAGTCCCTATCCTAAAATCATCTTGTGAGTATTTTGGTACCATTTTTATCCACATGCAACCATATAAAATTATCAAGAAAAGTTGGTTATGTTTGATCCAAATTTGTTGTATGCATGTGTTAGTAGTGATGATCAAAAGATTTTCATGCTATGTTTTTGTTAAAAAGTTGATTTTTAATTTTTGGGTTTTTGATTTTGATGATGATACAAGTGTTAGGATTGGTTTATGATGATATTAGGGGCTTAGGTTGATGACAAAAGTTGTTGGAATTGATCAAAAACATGATTTCGCAAGAGATTTTAATAGTCATATTTGGGCAGTAGGTTTGAGGTCATTTTCGGAAATCTTAAGTCTGAATATAGGTTGTTATTATGGGATTATGTCGTAGAGAATTTCGTTAGCTTCGATTTGATATAAATTAGGCCTTCCAACTCCAAACGAGGTGGAAGATACACTAGTTTGATTTTCGTGTACCGGGAGACGAGTGTCGACACAATCCGAAAATTGTTGTCGATATTTGGATCGAATCTCGGGGACTATAAAATGAGTTTCAAAATGATTCAAGGGCTGTTCTCAGGCTCCAAGTTTAGTATTTTGAGTCTATTTTTAGAATCAAGTGGCGGTTTTACAAATGGAGTTGTTTAGAATGGTCAAAATGGTTTCGTAAGTCAAGGTCGCTAACCTGTCTGGATTTTGTGATTCAAAGATGAGTCGGGCAGGGAACTTTAGAAGTAAAATCTTTTAATGGGATTTTGAGAGGACTTTCTATATATAGTAAGTAAGTTCTATGAGTAGTACCATAAAAATTTGATATGTTTAAGTATGGGAAAACGGCTTGGACATTTGGTATGTTCCAGCAGATTTTTATTAAAGGCATAGAACAATAAAATGAATACATAGGAGAGTATAATAGAACCACTTGCATCGTTTTCTCTCGAGTTGTCGTGATTTTATACTTGAGTTTGATTTTATTAAGTATCATTTATTTCTCGAGTCTATTATTAAAGTACGCACCTTATTTGCTAGGTTGCGGTTATCGTGATTACCGGGCATCTACTATCGTCGGCGATCGTCTTCAACTACTATAAGTACTAAGGTGAGTCTATAGCCTCGTTTGAGCTCATTCAAATATTTTAAAACCCGCGAGGGGGAATACATGTTTTGTAAACTTAGAACACAAGATTTTTATGGTATGCTTGTCCCTTTATGAATGGACCCGTGGTTGCCTTTAAATTGCATTAAGTGATTGCCTTTGTTAAAACCTCAATTATGGACCGTTAATTAACCTATGATGGGTTAACCGCTAGTACAATTAATAGATCTATGGGGGAAGCCGCCCCGGTTCAGTTTTTGTGGACTTGTCATAGAAGCTTAGGCCCGACCTCCACACTGTTTGAACATATTGTATTGAGAAGTCAGGTATACGGCAATGTACCAATGATCTGGAGGTAACCGACAATTAATAAATCTCCTGTCTTATCAGACCTCTAAAGGGAGTGTCTAAGGGCTCGGTTCCATGAGCTTATTGCAATTTATGCTATATACAATTATTATTGTTGATGCAAATTATTATTTGATGCTTGTTGCCTTTAAGCATGCCACAAACTTATAATCTTTGCTTGTGTTCAAAATGATTATATAAACCTATAGATTCACTCGGCATTTTTGCTGATGATTTTCTCACATGTATTTCAGGTAATCAGGAAGGGTGAAGCTTGGAAGCCACGGGAATGAATGTTGTGCACTAATTTGCAATATAAACTCTTTGAATATTTGTCGTTCCTTTTGTTCAAAACAATTTAAATCTTTTGTTTTGTTTGTACTTTGGTTACGATGTCTTGGGACTACGCTACTCTGACAAATGTTTTAGGAACGATAAATCTAAAACGTTTCTTTTTGAGTCGTTCTTTATAAATTATGTGTTGTAGTATCATTGTTTAGCACCCAAAGATGTATTCCGCTGCGTGTAAATTTGGGGGTGTTAAAATTGTTATGATTTGTGGGGAATCCATGATAACGTGCATGTTTTCATGAATCGTAAAATTATATGTTTATATGATTTTATGTTTTACGTGATTATTTGATTCAATAAATCTAGAATTAGGGAAGACTTTTATATGAATATAAAGACCTAGATTTGATGATTATTGAATAAATTGTATGCATGTGGCTATTTGATTTATTTGTTGCACATATAAATGGTTATTATGTGTTTATGATTAGTTTTTTTTCTTGTTTATATATAAAATTGTTGAATTGTTGTAAACAAAGGTTTTTTATGAAAAGAAATAATATGGAATAAATCATATTAAAATAATGATTTGTTAGAGATCTAAATTATATAAGATTTAGTTGATTGGTGAATTGAAATAATAATCTAACGGACTATTCCTTTTGACAAACTATAAGTGGGTATGCCGCTGGTCATGTACCCGGTTAAGGAAGGAGGTGTTATGCCATTAGTCGATGACCAAATTTCCGGCTCGCCTGTGCGTCAAATTGAAATTACCTAGTATTATTTATTGAGTTATACCTTAAGGGTGACTTATCACAAATTCACATCTGAAACACAATGAATAAGGTTATTGCTTTGTGCGTAGCCGAGTTCTAGCAAAAGTACATTATGAATAGGTGTGGATAATTCTTTAATTGGTTTAACCAATACCTCAACATAATTTATGTGGAAAATTTAGTCTCGTGAAGAAGTTTACTAAATGTTGTATTAAACTTATGCTATGGAGTTGTATGCATGCTTCTCCATACATTGATTTTGACATTAAAATTTATACCCTTAAAATTTAAGTCGAATGCTCCTATTTACGAACACTTGAAATTACTTCGTCATCAAATGAGATTTTTTGATGGTGTTGTGATGGAGAGAAAACCATTTGTATAATGAGAATTGGTATGATGGTTTTACGTTACTCATATTAGATGACTTAATTAAGTTACTAAATGAGATCTGGAAACTTAAGGCATTCAGAAGGGATGAAACATGTTTACAATGCAAAATGTTTTTTGGCAATGTAAATCCCTTTAAATATCTAGAAATTGAATATTGTTTGTCAATTGAATTGTTCGACAAGTCGCTATGTTGAATACATTCATTACTAGCAGATCAACTGATGTAATGGATTTATGTCAATATAGTTCTAGGATTCAAGGAAAATACTATGGTTTATATATCAGGGTAATTTTATTTTCTTGAAAGTATTTTATGATCGAAAATACTAATATTTGAAGTTATTTCTGTAGAAATGGCTCAACCCGAAAACAATATGACTATAAGTACTGCGTTCAAAGCTTTCTTTGATCATCCTAAACTTACTGGCACAAAATTCAATTATTTGGTATCGCTCACTAAGAATTTTCTTGAGAGTAGCGGGTACTATCGATATCTTGACTACTCCTTATCCAGATGATCTTGCTGAAGGAGCATCTGATGCACAAAGGCTTGAACACGCTACTAATATTAAGAAGCACTCTGAAGTGGTTGCCTTAATGTTAGGAAAAATGGCTCTTCCACTTCAACAGAAGTATGAGCTATTTTCACTTAAGCGAATACTTGATGAGCTCAAGGCTATGTTCGAGAATCCGCAAGCTGTGCAGATCTATGACTTGGTAGATGCTTTGCATAGCTGCAAGCAAGCTCCTGGAAAGTATGTAAGTGCTCATTATATGGAGATGAGCGGTTATATGGAACACCTCATTGCACTAGGACAACCCTATGATCATAATATGGGTATCAACTTGATCAATAGGTCCCTTAACAAGGACTTCAATGATTCCGTTTGAAACTATAATATGCATTGCATGGGGAAGAGAGTTAATGATTTTCATGCAATGCTCATTGTCTATGAAAAGGGGTTGAAAGACAAGGCATCTACCGCTATGCCTTCTGTACAAACCATACAAAAGGGTAGAGTGAGTAAGCCAAAACCGCAAACGAACAGAAGAAAGGCAAAGGCAAGGGTGATAAGGGCAAGCAAGTTGCGACTTATTTGAAACCTAAGCAGAACGTTGTCAAGAAGAATAAATCTCAGAAAGATGAGACTTGTCACCATTGCAAGGCAAGTGGTCACTGGAAGAGGAATTTACCCTTTACCTCGAGGAATTGTGAGAAATAAAGAAGAAGTCTGAGCAGAGTGTTGTAGCTTCAGGTACTTTATTTATGATTGGATTGTTCAATTTAACATACAAATTGAATTCCTGGGTACATGATACAGGATGCGGTATTAACACTTGTAATACACTACAGCGGTTTAATATAGAAAGGAAGCTATCCTATGGGGAACAATTTCTGCAAGTAAGAGATGGCGCACAAGCAGTAGTTGAAGCTATAGGAACATTTAATCTAGTTTTACCTTCGGGTTAGTACTGATTTTAAATGATTGTCATTATGCACCTACAATTGTTAGGGGTGTTATTTCCTTTTCTTTTTTGTTAAATAATGGATTTGTTCACAAGATTGATAATAGTGGAATTTCTGTTTGGAAAAATGGTATTTTCTATTTTAATGCAATTTCTGTAAATGGTATGTTTGAAATAGACATGCATGATAATAAATCCAAGAATAATAAATCTGTCTTTAGCTTGAGTAAGAATATAACGTTTGACAATAACTCTTCTTATCTTTGGCATTGTAGACTTGCCCATATTAGGAAGACTCGTATACAAAAGCATCAACGTGAAGCTCTTTTGGAAAATATCAATGATGAATCATTTGATAAGTGTGAGTCTTGTATCTCTGGAAAGATGACCAAGAAACCTTTTAATAGCAATATTAAAAGAGCTACTGATCTACTTGGACAAATACATATTGATGTGTGTGGAAAACATATACATGTGTCAAGGAAAGGTGCTAGCTACTTCTAACATTTACGGATGATTATAGCCGTTATGGTTATGTTTATTTACTTAAACAAAAACATGAGGTATTTGAAACATTCAAAGTGTTTAAAGCAGAAGTAGAACTGCAATTAGGGAAGAAGATTAAAGCTCTTCGTTCTGATAGAGGTGGAGAATATTTACGTCAAGAGTTTATAGATTATCTAAGTGAGAATGTAATTGTTCAGCATATTACTTCTCCATATACTCCACAACAAAATGGGGTATCTGAAAGGAGAAATCATACATTATTAGATATGGTACGATCTATGTTTAATCTTAAAACTTTATCTATTATGCTCTAGAATCGGTTGTTCGCATTTTAAAATGGTTCCCACAAAGAAGGTCGATAAGACACCATATGAACTATGACATGGCATGAAGCCATATTTGTCTTATTTATAGGTCTGGGGTTGCGAGGCGTATGTGAAACATGACTCGGGTGACAAACTCCAACAACGATCTGTAAATGTATCTTTGTAGGATACCCTAAGGAAACTATTGGTTACTACTTTTATTATCCACCTGAGAACAAAGTGATTGTTGCTAGGTATGGAGACTTCCTTAAATTTGATCAAGTAAATCAAGAATTCAGTGGGAGAAATTATGATCTTGAAGAGAGTCATATAGATACATTACCTTCTGAAAACACTAGCGATGTAATTCCTGTAGAACCAGAAAGTCTGGCGGTTCCACCGGAATTAGTTCCTTTGCGTAGATCCGCAAGGATTAAAAACGCAAATAGTAATATATGTCTTAACATAGAGGATTATGATGAGTTATGGGATCTTGGTGAACCCGTTAATTATAAATCCGCCATACTTGATCCTGAGAAGGATAAGTGGATGGTTGTTATAGATGAGGAAATGAAATCCATAAAAGTAAATGATGTTTGGATTCGTGTAGAACCACCACCGAATGCTAAAGTGGTGAGACATAAGTGGATATACAAGAAGAAAACCGACATAGACGGAAAAGTACAATCCTATAAAACTCGTTTAGTAGCTAAAGGTTTTACTCAAACTATTACCGTAGACTACGAAGAGACATTTTTTCTTGTAGTAGACTTAAGAGCTATTAGGATTCTCATAGCTATAGCAGCATACTATGACTATAAGATATGGCAAATGGGATGTTAAAACCGCTTTCTTGAACGGTCGCTTAGATGAAGACATCTATATGCAGTAACCAGAAGGGTATGTTGATCCTGAAAATCCAGGACACGTGTGCAAACTTCAAATGTCTATTTACGGTTCGAAGCAAGCATCACCTCCATGGAATAAAAGATTTGACGAAGAAATAAAAAAGTTTGGATTTATTTATAATCCTGATGAGCCATGTGTATATCGCAAAGCTAGTGGGAGTGATGTATTCTATATGTTGATGACATATTAATCATGGGAAGTAACATTCCAAGACATAAAGCTGTTAAGGATTATCTTGGTAAATGTTTTTCTATTAAGGATTTAGGATAAGCTGCATACATTCTGGGAATTAAGATCTATCGAGATAGGAAAAGACGGTTAATTGGTCTAAGTCAAGATGCTTATATAGATAAGATTTTGAAGAAGTATAATATGCATAATTCCAAGAAAGGTTTTCAACCTTTGGAAGTTAAGCATAATCTGAGTCAGGAGATGGATGCATCAACTCCTGAAGAGGAGGCATACATGCAGAAGGTGCCTTATGCTTCAGCTGTAGGATCTATTATGTATGATGTAAGATGCACAAGGACTGATGTGGCGTTTGCTCAGAATTGTCAGTAGATACCAACAGAATCCAGGGAAGCTCCACTGGACTGATGTCAAACATATTCTAAAGTATTTGAGGAGTACGAAAGATATATTTTTGGTATTTGGAGGGAAACCAGACACGAAACTGAATGTTACAAGTTTCTGTGATGCGTCCTGGCAATGTGATAAAGACGATACGAAGTCTCAGACGGGTTACATTTTTGTTATCAATGGAGGAGCAGTTGACTGGAAGAGCAAGGAACAGACAATGATTGCAATGCATGCTAATCAATCTGAGTACATGGCTGCTTCAGAGGCTGCAATGGAAGCTGTTTGGATTAGGAATTTTATTGAAGATCTTGGAGTGATGCCTTTAATTAAAGAACCTATAGATATGTATTGTGACAATTCTGCCGCAATAATATTTTCCAATGACCCTAGAGTCATGAAAGGCGCCAGACACTTTATGCGTAGACATTACTACGTCTGAGAACATGTTGGGAATCTAAACTTGTCAGATTCCCTGATCATAGATTTAAACATAATTAAGTTGTTAGATAGTCCCTTGCCTGTTCCTAGGAGGAAGGCAAGTATCGCAAGACTTACAGAGATCCAAGTCTCTGTGAGCAACCTCAGAGGAATCCATGTCAGAGACATTGTCAAGAAAGTCAAAGATTACTTGAAGACATACTCATTGGCTGTAATGGATAACAGCCAAGATGTATCAGGTAATCTGAGGGGTTGAGGGTTAACAGGGGTGGCAATACCTTGTTAACACTCAGCACACTTTGGACATGCCATTTGTGTGTTCGAGACTATGAAGAAAAAGGAAACAGTTTTGACAACTATTTCCTTAAACATAATGGAAGACTAGCAAGAATAGAAGAACATCATGTGACTGATGTGGGAACTTGTGAAAGCTTGTGTAGTCACCATCAAGTACTATTTAGGTCAATCTCGCAACACTATAAATAGGATGTGTATCCATGCATTAATGTTCAACACTTTGAGATATTCATAACATTATTGCATAGAACTTATAGAATCAAACAACTGCGACTCTATTCATAAGTTAGGGGTTTATAGTTGTTCAAAGTGTGCACAACACATTGTCATCAAACGGTGTTATCCATAACACTTGTAATTCTTTATTATACAATAATAAGATTACGTTTGAAAAGTAATACCTTGTGTTGATTAGTTAAGATTAGGGTTTCTAGCATTGATTAGGGACTTTGAATTGGTATCAGAGCGGTGTTTGATATTAAAACCTTCAAGAAACATCGTTCTCAGTTTTATAATCAAGATCCACCATGCCAGAAACTTATAACCCACCACAATCACCTTCCACAACACCATCTTCACCAAGACTCAACCCTCCTGCCAATGACGATGATCTACCCTAACTTCTTGACTCAAGAGGTGGATCACATGTCACATGTGTACCAGTCTTTGATGAAGAAGATTTTGCCAGTTGGAAGAGTCAATTTCTTGTGTATCTCGATGGACTTGAACCTTTTCTTCTAGAAATTTTAGAAAATGGTCCTTATATTCCCATGGCGCTTACATCCACTGAAGAAAACCCTCTTCCCAAACCTCTCAAACAATGGACTCCAGCTGATAGAAAATTGGCAAACCAAGATAAAAGTCTCAAAAGCATCATCATATCCTGTCTTCCCAAACATATCATGAAGTCTGTCATTCAGTGTCCCACAGCCAAACAAATGTGGACAGACCTCATCCTTGGCCATGAAGGACCCTCTGAAACAAGAGAGACAAAGATTCAGGCACTCAGACTTCAGTTCAATGCCTTCAAGTCACTTGAAGGTGAAAAGGTTCAGCAAACCTATACAAGGCTGAAGATTCTTCTCAATGACCTAGCAATGAATGATGTCACTATTGGTCAAGCTGAGATCAATGCCACATTTTTCAACAGCCTTCTAAGAAGTGGCTGAGTATGAATCAGACTCAGAGAGCTAACAACTCAATCAAGAATGACACACTTTCTTAGCTTTATGGAAAGTATAATTATGAAGAAGGGCTGATCGATACTATTTACAAGTCAGAGACTGAAAGATTTGTAGTCCAAGGAGCATCTTCCAAAGCCTTAATCTCTGCAACACACCCTCATGACAACGACTCTGATGTTGAAGAAGACACCCGCAGCAGCCAAGAGTTCTTGACAGACCTTAATGTAGAGTTTCATGAAAGAGCCTTGCTAGCCAACCAAAGAATATTCTTCAAAAGATCAGGGAGAATAGGATCAGCTAGTAAACCAACTGACAGGTCTAAAGAAACTTGCTTTGCCTGTGGAAAGCTTGGACACTTCCAAAAAGACTGTCCTTCCACCAAAACATCCTCACCCTCCTATCCATCATCGTCTTCAAAACCTTACAAATTAAAACATCACAATTCATCTCACCAATCCAATTCATCAGATACTGAAAAGAAGGATTACAAAACAAGTACAAGGCACTAAAAGCTGAGTTAGAACAGATGAATTTGAAGCTTGAAGCTCTGTCTAAGAAGAAGGGTGGTGATAAAAAGACATAGAAAGGGTTGTTAGCTGAAGCTTATGATTGGAATGATGAACCGCTGACTTCAGATGAGGAAGATACTACAAGAGTCAGGGATTTCATGGCTATAGCTGAGGATGAACCAGCTGTTGGAAAAGGTGATGCAAGATCAGGACAATGGGTTGACATCACAATGAAAAAGGTACACAGGCTCTTATCTATGTCTGATAGTGATGAACGTAAGCATGTCATTGATTACACCATTGTTGATTTACACTTTGTTGAGGAACAAAGAAAGAACCTACTTGACAAGTTTCACTCTGTTAAGACTGAATTGCTAAATGCTAAATCTGAATGTGAAAGTCTCAGGCGGGTTAATTTAGAGAAAATATCCCTGTAAAATGAAGTAGCTAGGTTAACCTTGAAAAACATTGCTTTAAATGATCAAGTCTCTGAATTAAACAAGGTTATTGAAAAATGGTTGTGTGCTAGGTTCACTATAGATCAATTACTTAATGATGAAGTGCCTGCTGACATTAAAAGGGATATATCTGCTAAGAAAAATAAGCTGAGAATTTTCACCAAACCCAAAGACATTGTCTTCAAATCTACAGAGACAATTCATATGTCAGATACCACTTTGACTAATGACCCTGT
This sequence comes from Glebionis coronaria, assembly GCA_025667525.1. Lineage (NCBI taxonomy): Eukaryota > Viridiplantae > Streptophyta > Magnoliopsida > Asterales > Asteraceae > Glebionis > Glebionis coronaria. The sequence goes on along the minus strand of CM046881.1, from coordinate 268,125,278 downwards.
CTCTGAAGATGTGGCTGAGTTACCACCTTTGACCAAACTCTTTGGAGTTGAACCTAGCAGTTCCTCTCGAGCTGCTAAGGGTGAACTTAGAACAGATATTGAGAAACATCCAGCTAAAGTTTCTCATGTGCCTGCTAAACAAACTGGTAAACAAGTAGCTTTTAAGCCTGTTGATACTAAAGCTGTGAATAAGGCTGACCCTACCACTGAAGATCACCTGTTGTCTCTAATGAAAGAAGTAGAACTCTTGAAACAACACATTAAGCCTTCCGCTGAATGCTCTACTTCTCATGAACCTAAGTCAGTCCTAGGTGAACCCAAAGGGGAAAGGTTAATCAAACCTTATTGCAATGTATGTAAAAACTCTCACCATATGACTTTAGATCATGACAGACACATGGAAGCTAAAAGAGCTCAGACACCCTCTAGGGACAGACCACAGGGTTTCAAAAGACAACAGGGAAACTACAGACCTTATCCTCCCTGTAAATTCTGTGGATTCACAGACCATCACTCAGACGAGTGTGGTGACTTACCTGGGTGTGATATCTGTGGAAGTTATACCCATGAAACAGTGAATTGTCCCTCCCAACGCCAAAAGTTCTTCAGGAACACAAGAATTGCTAATAAGCAATTCAGGTAACCCACTGGAAAGTGGGTTCACCATAGGAACTAACCTGTTTCTATGTATCTGTGCAGAAATATCTCAAGGAATCGGTATGGTATCTAGACAGTGGCTGTTCTAGACACATGACAGGGATTCAACAATACCTGCACAGATACTGAAAGGAGCCAGGTCCTAAAGTGGTGTTTGGAGATAACTCTTCAAGTGACACAGAAGGATATGGCTCAGTGAATTGCAATGGGATTACATTTACCAAGGTTGCATATGTGAATGGTCTTAAACACAATCTTATTAGCATCAGCCAATTGTGTGATGCTGACTATAAGGTTTTGTTTACTAAGACTCAGGGAACCATATTCAACAAAAATAATGATGTTGTGCTTATTGCACCCAGAAGGAGAGATGTTTATGTCATCAACATGGCTGTTTGCTCTGAAGACAGCTCAAATTGTTTTCTTGCTAAAGCCTCTGAAAGTGTCAATTGGCTGTGGCACAAAAGACTGTCTCATCTTAACTTCAAGAACATCAACAAGATAGCCACTCAAAACTTGGTTGTTGGTCTACCATCAGTGATGTTTTCTAAAGACAAGACTTGTTCTGCCTGTGTCAAAGGAAAGCATCACAGATCTTCATTCAAGACTAGGCAATCATTCTCTATTGACAAGTGCTTACATCTCCTTCACATAGATTTGTTTGGGCCTGTCAAACCTCAGACCATTAATCACAACAAATACACCTTAGTTATAGTTGATGAATTTTCAAGATATACTTGGGTGTTCTTCCTCAGAAGGAAAAGTGATGCAGCTGATACCATCATGTCCTTCATCAGACAGGTTGAAAATATGAATGATGTTAGAGTCAAAGCTCTAAGAAGTGATAATGGTACTGAATTCAAGAATCATCAACTTGAATCTTTTTGTGATGAAAAAGGGATTTCATAGAACTTCTCTTCAGTTGGCACTCCTGAACAAAATGGTGTGGCTGAAAGAAGAAACAGGACTTTGATTGGAGCAGCCAGAACTATGTTGAATGGAGCAGCCTTACCAAAGCAATTTTAGGGAGAAGCTGTTCACACTGCCTGTTACACATAAAATAAATCAATCATTGTCAAAATACATGGTAAAACTTCCTATGAAGTTTTCAGAAAAAGATCTCCAGATGTCAGCTATTTTCATGTGTTTGGATGTCCTGTGTTCATTTACAACTACAGGGATAAACATGGAAAGTTTGATGAAAAGGCTGATGATGGTTTCTTCTTGGGATACTCTCCAACACCCAAAGCCTTCAGAGTATTCAACATCAGAAGGCAAGAAGTAGAAGAAACCTTTCATGTCAGATTCAATGAAGATGATGAAGTCTTACAGAGAACATGAACAAAGGGTGATGAAATTGATTTTAATGAAAATGTATCCTTCCCAAGTGATGAGTTCTCAGAACCAAGACCTACCAGTCATCACCATCATCACTCCAACACTCTCACTCCTTATGTTCCTGCCTTTGACCCTCTGTCTACTCACAACATAGAAGTTCCTACCTCTCAGGAACTTGATGAAGAATAACCACAAACCTCTGGTAGTCCTTCTTCTTCTAATGCTATTGATGAATCACCAATTCTTCAAATCCCTGAAGAATCTCCTGCTGATAATGAAGTTGTACCTCTTGATATGGCTGAAGAAGACTCTGACACTGAAGTAGTCTTTGAAGAAAGCCCTCCTAGTCAGCAGGATGAAACTCAAATTGTACCAGCTGTGCCCACAAGTGTTCCTGTCCTTGAGTCCCCAGCTCCTCAAAATAAGTGGTCAAGTAATCAACACATTCTTCTTGTCAACATTATTGGGGAACCTGATGCAGGGGTCACAACTAGACAGCGAATCCATGACTCAGAGTCTGCCTCAGCCAATGAATGTCTTTTTGCTGAATTTCTCTCACAATTTGAACCTAAAAGAGTAGCTGAGGCTCTGGTAGAAGAAGGATGGGTAGCTGCTATGCAAGAAGAAATCAATCAGTTCAAAAGGAACAAAGTATGGACACTAGTGCCAGCTCTACCTGGACAGAATATCACAGGCACTAGATGGATCTATAGAAATAAGATGGATGAAATTGGGAACATCATCAGAAACAAGGCCAGGCTGGTGGCACAGGGGTTTTCTCAGACTGAAGGAATTGATTATGATGAAACATTTGCTCCAGTTGCAAGACTTGAAGCCATCATAATCTTCCTTGCTTATGCTGCCTATATGAACTTCACTGTGTATCAGATGGATGTAAAGAGTGCATTCCTCAATGGTGATTTGGTTGAGGAAGTGTATGTTGCACAACCTGAAGGATTTGAGAACAGTGAGTTTCCCAACCATGTGTACAGACTACACAAAGCCATGTATGGACTGAAACAAGCTCCAAGAGCATGGTATGAAACTCTTTCTAATTTCTTAACTGAAAATAAATTTGTCAGGGGTTCTATTGATAAAACACTCTTTACCTTCAAGGATAAGAGTGATTTCATCATTGTGTAGATTTATGTGGATGATATCATCTTTGGGTCAACAAATGTCAATCTTAGTAAACGTTTTGCTAAATTAATGACCAAGAAATATGAGATGAGTATGATGGGTGAATTAACTTACTTTTTGGGTTTTCAAATTAAACAATGTCCTAAGGGAATTTCAATTTGTCAAGAAAAGTATGTTAAGGATTTACTTAAAAAATATGACTTAGCTGATTGTGCATCAGTGAAATACCCCATGCTTCCACCCAACAACTTGGGCCCTAATGAGTCAGGGGTCTCTGTTAATGAGACTTTATATAGAGGCATGATTGGGTCACTCATGTATCTAACAGCTAGTCGTCCTGATATCCAATTCTCCACATGTCTCTGTGCAAGGTACCAAGCTAACCCTTAAGAATCCCATCTAGTGGCTGTTAAGAAAATTTTCAGGTATCTCAAAGGAACACCATCCCTAGGTATATGGTATCCAAAGGAATCAGGCTTTGATCTCAAGGCCTATTCAGATTCAGATTATGTTGGATGCTGTATTGACAGGAAAAGCACTTCAGGTAGCTGTCAAATCCTAGGAGGAAAATAGGTTGGATGGAGTGCTAAGAAGTAAAACTCTGTGGCTATGTCTTCAGTTGAAGTAGAATATGTCGCTGCAGCCAGCTGTTGTGCTTAGGTGCTCTGGATGAAAAGTCAATTGGCTGACTATGAAATTCTATATGACAAAGTGCCAATCTTTTGTGACAACACCAGCGCCATTGCCATATCCAACAACCCTATTCTTCACTCTTGTACCAAACACATTGATATCAGGTATCACTTTATCAAGGATCATATAATGAAGGGAGATATTAAGCTGCATTTTGTTTCCACAGAGTTGCAACTAGCTGATATCTTCACAAAGCCTTTGGCTGAACCTTCGTTCAACAGGCTAGTTGTTGAGCTAGGGATGCTCAATATCTCAAATCCTGTGGCTTGATATTAAATGTGTTCATTAAATGATTGATTCTATATTAAATGTTTTTCACATGAAACTAGGTAGTTACTTTCCAAGTAAATGCAAAAAACATTCTCAAATATTTAATCATTTATTTTTCGAATAACGAGGAAACAAATAAGTTTTGAAAGTTCAAGGGACCCACTTGAGCAGTCATTTTCTCACTTTGCATTTAATGCGGTTGAATAACTGTTTACTTAATTTGAATATATATATTGTCTCTTTTCTCTTCTCACCCACCACCATTCTCATTTCTCAAATCTATTTCTCTCTAAGTGCTTCTCTCTCTTAACCCATCCTCCATTTTCTTTCACCTTCGACCTTGAATCAATGGTGTTTTCTGTTCCCAAAGCAGCAAACGTTAACTTCGAGATCAACGAAAGCATCCTCGCCTCCAACAACGCCATTGGATGGATGAAGGCTCCTAATGACACATACTCAGATCTGGTTAAATTCATGCAAAATTGTGACCTAAGTGAAGCCTTCACGAAATCCCCAACCACCTTCTACCAAGAATTCCTTAGGGAATTCTGGTACTCTGCTGAAGTGGTAGATGACACTATAACCTTTAGCCTTTCATGCAATTAACACCCATTTGCTTTCTCCCTTAAAGATTTCTCGAGTGTGGCTGGATTGAAACATGGAGATGAATGCCTTAAGATTGTTGATAAAAAGGCTGTTAAAGAAGCCCTGGCCACACTCAAACCCTGCCATGATGTAAACCCTGCTCTTACACCCGCTGAGGTCCTCTCAAAATCTCCTTTGAAGATTAAGTACTTTACACCCATGTGGCGTGTCCTCTTCACCCACATTGTTAAATCCCTGGGATGAATGTAGGGATCCCAAGATCAGATGTCCTTTACCCATCAAGCAATAGCATATGGGCTGATCTGGGGAGCTGATGTTGATGTTGGAAGCATTCTCTTCTCCAACCTTGTAGAACAGCTGAAGGGAAGAAATCAAGTCAGGGAAAAGAATATATGCTATGTTCGCTTCTTGTCGCTGATCTTTGAAAGTCTGTTGGGAGACAACTACCACAACTCTGCGTTGACTGCTCTGAAGCCCTACCGCATCATAGGTGCCATCTACAAAGAAATAGGAGCTGAAAATGTCCCTGTCACCTCTCATATGATGAATGTTGCCAACAAACAACCAACAGCTGAGAAGTCCTTGCTCCCTTCTTCTGAGAAGGTGAATACTTCTAGTGTGTCTGGAAAGTCTAAGTCTTTGACCTCTGGGCAGCACACTACCAAGTCCAAGGCTTCTTCTGGCCAACAGCCTAAGAAGAAGAAAATCCCCTCTTCTTCCAACACCAAAGCTGCTACTGAGGCCAAGGGAAAGAAGACTGACACCTCCTCTGTTCCAGATACTCATGTGGAATCAGATACTTCTGCTGACTGACAACAGGGCTCTAGTGTCTCAAAGTCAAGTGAGACGACAGGAAACCAGCCTAATCCAGCTGATATCTCACAGGTAATCATTGTACATTTTTAGAGGCTCACAAGCAGCCACTCTCAATTGTCTGTAGGAGAGAGTGGTGAAGTTAGGGTAATCCTCGACCCATAGAAGTCTGTCCATGCACTTAGAACTCTTTAAGACTTCTGTACACTCTGTCTTTGCACCAGGGAATGATTCATTTGTGTTTATAAAGCACCCCGATGACCCTGCACCCTCTAGACAGTATTTAGGCCAACGACAACCTGAATACACATTTGTCTCAACCTTGATCAGCTGAACCTCACACAGCCTATTGGTTCCCTCCTTAAAATAATCCCAAAGGATTTATCCTTTTCAGGGGGAGCTGAATAATCATCCTCAGCTTTCCTATGGGCAGCGTAACAGGCGACCTTAAAACACATATGTTTCACTCTTAAAAGAGTCCCAAAGGTTTCTTAACCTTTTGGGGGGGTTGAATAATCACACTCAGCTTTCCTAGGGGCAGCGTATGGCGATCTATAAACAACATATGTTTCACAATCAAAAGAGTCCCAAAGGTTTTAACCTTTTGGGGGGGCTGTATAATCACACTCAGCTTTCCTAGGGGCAGCGAATGGCGATCATTAACCATTTATTTTTCACACTTAAAAGAATCCCAAGGATTTATCCTTTGGAGTGGCTGAGTAATCACCCTCAGCCTCTCTGGGACAGCGAAATGGCGACCATTCCCCTTATCTTTTTCCCTGTTACTAATTATAACAATTTGCAGGCTGAAATTGTACAGCCAGTCACTGAATCCCAGGTACAACAAGAAAAGGAGGCTGATACAATTACTCAAGACCAACCTAATGACGATGAGCCTCTGCTAAATATTGATGAAGACATGCCGTCATTAGAGGATGATGTCTCTGATCTTGAGTCAATGCCTGAAGATGAAATCCCTGAAGGGATGTTTGAGGAAGAGGATGAAGAAGATGAGGAAGATCAGCAATCTGTCTCTCCTCCCAAGGAAATAGTTGTGTCCACACCAGCTGGAAATAATACTCCTCCTCCCAAGGACGCTGTTGTTACTCCAAACTCTGCTACCTCAACAACAACAGTCTTCCATCGCCCAGCCTATGATCCAACAGCGGAGTTTCTAATGTTTGATCATCCTGACCAAACTAACTTTGATCTTTTACCAAGGGGGGATGACTATGCTCAACATCCATAATCTTCAGCCTGTTCATCACCAATCTGACATTGAACGCTTATCAAGGAAGCTGGATGTGATCAAGTCTGAAATGCACAACTTCACTGTTACATTTCCAGGGATCATACAAAAGGCTATGGCTGAGGCGGTTACTGAACCCATCAAGGATGGTGCAAGAAAAGGTGTAGCACAGGGACTTAGTCACCTTTCCACAAGAATGAAGGATGTCATTGACTCAGAGGTCCCTGCCTTACTTCATGAGCATGAGCTAACTATGCACAGACAATTTGATGTTGTTCGCAACAGGCAATACCGTCATGCAAACTTCATTGTAAGTCGAGTTCAGGCCAATACTAATGCAAATGGCAACCTTCTGCTGAAGATTGCCAGGGCTTCAAGGAAAAGGCAGCGTGTTATGGCTGCCTCTGTTGAACAGATTGCAAGGCATTTTCAAACACGTTCATCCAAACGTCTGCGTATCCAGGATGAACGTGAGGGGGAGAAAGAAACAACACTTAACCTTGCATCTGCTAAACAAGGCTCATCATCAGCTGACAACACCATTACACCTGTTCCTCTCTAAGTCATCACACCCATCAACATACCTGATGATGAGGATAACACTCAGGGGGGAGCAACAGATTCAAGATGGAGCTGACTCATCAAAGTCCCTGGCTTTGGTTAACACCAACGAGTCTAGGGATGATGGTGAACCAACTGCCAAGAAGCTAAAGTTCACTGTTAGCTCCCTTCCCAAAGCAATACAAACTCAGGCTCAGACAGCATTTATCAAAAGAGCTGATGTTTTGAAAAACATAAGTGTGGAGTCCTCTGTCTCGAAGAAAGGAAAGTAGATAGTTTTGGTTGACACAGACACCAAACTCAAGAAGATAGCTGCGATGCTAGAGACAGGAGGATCCACCACAGTCCTTTCCCAATTTTCAACCTTTACACCTTCCAATGAGATTTCTTTAACCCCTGAAGAAATAGAGAAACAGGCTGAGGAATTCAAGAGATTAAATGAACTCAAGACAGCCAAAGAATTAAATGAAGCTACTCTAAGGAAGATGACTCCACCTGAAAGAGAAAAGCAAAAACAAAGGTTGAGGGAAATGGAAGCAAAACGCGCTGAGGCACTAAGGAAAGTCAAAGCTGACTATGATGCCTGCGTTAACAACAGATATGCACCTGGCAAGATAACCAAGTTCAAATACACAATTCATAAATCCACAAACACCCCACAGATGATCTTATGGAGGGATAACCAACAGGGAAATATGAATGTGTTTGACAACTTCAGGCTAAAGACACTTGGGTTATCTGAATGGTTCGAACTTGAAGCCTTAGCTTCCAAAAGAACTGGACAGGCTAATTTTCTTCTGCTTAAGACTATTAAGGCCAAGTTTACCTGGATCAAAGAAATAGCTGCCAAACTCAAGATTGATCCCCCACCACAGCTTTTTGAACAAGAACCCCCAAAGACTGGAAACAAAAGAAGAAGAATTTCTCAACTTGTTAAAGAAACTTTTGTTACAGATGATGTTCAAGTGGATGGCATGCACAGGGATTTGATCTTACCCAATGGTATGGTTGGCCCTGTTGATGGTCAGACATATACAGAGCCTGAAAGAGGAATGGCATTCATGAACAGGGCTTGCCAGTACGCATTTCAAAGAGAAGATGAGATGTGCTTAGCTTCAACAATTCAGCAACTTTGTCACAAGAAGTCACTCAAGATCAACACAGAGTATTCCAAGAAGTTTGCAAAGACTTTGCAGGAAGAACTTGATAACAGATTGGACTTGGCTGAAGCTGAAGAAAGGATTAAAAATGATGACTATTGAAGATGTTCACAGCCCAATTTTACCTTCACCTTTTATTTTACTTATGTAATGTACTTGTAATTTTCTTTAAGTATTAATAAAATCCTGAGGTATGTTTGTTTAGATCTGTTATGAGTAAGAAGAAGCTGTTAACTCACTTACCTTAACTTAGTTAGATCTAGCAATATTTATGTTTAAATAGGGGGAGATTGTTAGGAATCTAAACTTGTTAGATTCCCTGATCATAGATTTAAACATAATTAAGTTGTTAGATAGTCCCTTGCCTGTGCCTAGGAGGCAGGCAAGTATCGCAAGACTTACATAGATCCAAGTCTCTGTGAGCAACCTCAGAGGAGTCCATGTCAGAGACATTGTCAAGGAAGTCAAAGATTACTTGAAGACATACTCATTGGCTGTGATGGATAACAGCCAAGATGTATCAGGGACTCTGAGGGGTTGAGGGTTAACAGGGGTGGCAATACCCTGTTAACACTCACCACACTTTGGACATGCCATTTGTGTGTTCGAGACTATGAATAAAAAGGAAACTGTTTTGACAACTATTTCCTTAAAGCATAATGGAAGACTACCAAGAATAGAAGAACATCATGTGACTGATGTGGGAACTTGTGAAAGCTTGTGTAGTCACCATCAAGTACTATTTAGGTCAATCTCGCAACACTATAAATAGGATGTGTATCCATGCATTAATGTTCAACACTTTGAGATATTCATAACATTATTGCATAGAACTTATAGAATCAAACAGCTGCGACTGTATTTATAAGTTAGGGGTTTATAGTTGTTCAAAGTGTGCACAACACATTGTCATCAAACGGTGTTATCCATAACACTTGTAATTCTTTATTATACAATAATAAGATTACGCTTGAGAAGTAATACCTTGTGTTGATTAGTTAAGATTAGGGTTTCTAGCATTGATTAGGGACTTTCAGAACAAGTTGAAGCTCGTGAAATCAAATTGATAAAAGTTCACACAGATGATAATGTAGCTGATCCTTTAACTAAGGCTTTTCCTAGACCAAAAGTAGTTAAGCATGCCAAAGCGATTGGGTTGCAACTAGCTAGCGAACTCATGCAATAAATCTGTGATTAGTATTTTCATAAAGGATGTTATGACATTATTATATAATGAAATAAAGATTGGGTTTCGTTTATTTTTATTATTTAATAAGTCTATCCTATTTTACATATTTTAATACATGAATAAATGTTATGCTAAATGTCTGTTGTCGATTAATAATATGGGAATATTATTAAATTAAGACAAATCAATATAGTGATAGAGTATACTTGAAAGTATAATGATCGATTTTGGATGATATTCGATGAATCGAATATTGGACTTATCCCAACTATACGTTCTTACTTTATGGATCTTTGTCATCAAGTAAAACATAAATAGTTATCCTTAGACTTGAGATACCAGGAAACTGTTGTGAATCTAGTGCACCTGTGTGGAATAATCTAACGCTAAACGTAATTGGTAGCTATAAGGATTATTTTCGGAAATGTTTCAAAATTCATAAGCTTTGCTCATAGTCAATATGGAATTTATTTCCTCCAATTTTGTTTTGGAGTTTAATATAGCTGGTTTAACACCCTATTTTGGTAAATGGAATGTCACGCATGATTATGGCTAATATAACATTTTTTAGTATATCGTTTTTCCTCGACTCACTCGAATTGATTTCCAATTTTAATGTAGAGATTAATCGTTTTTGGTTAATAATAATAGTTTGGTAATCTATGTCTATTTAAGCTAAAATTGGGGAAAATATGTAGGCTAAGGACTATATAAAAATAAAAGCGCAATTAATTCACGTAAGATTAATCTAAAATGCAACGTAAAAATTAAACTAAAAATTTAACTCTAGATGAAACAAAATAAACTATAATTAAAAATAAATCAAAATGAGAAATTAATCTAATGCAAGCACGTAATATCAAGTAATAGTGACGAAAAATGAATTCACAAAGATAAACTTAAAAATAAGCATAAAGCTTCAACCTTTTAAGCTTATTAATCTTTTTAGATGATAAAGCTACAAGCTTTATGTACTAATAAGCTTAATAATCACAAAAAGGTGTAAACTTTTTACTAATAATGAGCTTATCTAAATGAAATCCAATTTTAAAAACTTTTAAACTATTTTTTAACACAAATAATAATAATTAAGACTAATTAAACCGATTTTTTTAAAAAATATAACTTTTATTAAAAACAATTTAAACTATAGCGATCTAATTAATAAAACTAAAGCGATTAAACTAGAAATATAAAAAGGAGAACATTAGTACCCGTAGTCCGTAGAAAAACGCTCTAAACGAACAACATCAACAAAATTCGGCCCGTTAAGTACACGACCACCCAATACAAAAACTATCAAAAGCAAAACCCGAATTTGGCCCGTAAAGTACACGACCTCTCAAATCAATCTCTAACCAAATCAATCAAACCATATCAACTTGAACCGAATTAATTAACTATAAGCTTTTCTTCAAAATTGATAGATCGATACGCCGAGATCAAAGAAAACATAAATTGTTAGAATAATAAGAAATAATTATTAAATGATAAAGAGATTTAATTAAAACTAATAGATATAAAATATTTTTTATGTTTTATACAAGTATTTTAAATTTTAAAGCTAAAAATTATAGATCTACTTAATCTATTTAAAAAAACTAATATATCTAACTATTTTTTAAGTTTTTATAAAAAATACTTTAAATTTTAAACTCTAAACTTATAGATCTAAACTTTTTAATATGAAAAATTAATAGATCTAATTATTTTTTTTGTTTTTTTTAAGTATTTTTAATTTTTTAAAGCTTAAACTAATAGATCTAAATAACTAATTAATAAAAATTAAAAGTATTTAAATAAAAAGCTAGCTTATAAGTAAGTTGTAAGCCTAAGCTTAAAACTTATGAGACTTAAAAAGCTAAAAAACTAATTAAATAATTACTCCACAATAAGCTAGATCTACTAAAATAAGGCAACAATAAGCTTAAAATAAGCTTGTATATAAATCTAACTTATTAGGAAAAAGTTATATAAACTTATTCCAAATAATAGGCTAGATTTAAAGAAAAGTAAAAAGAAAGGAAGAATGAGAATAAGGTAAAGAGATTAAGCTAAATGATTAATTTTATTAAACGATGAAAAAGCTTAATGATTAAGCTATTACTGTACAAGATTTGAAAAGGACGATACAAATTCAAACTATGTGAATACTATATAAGAGAAAAACTAGTGAAAGAAAAACTAGTGAAAAATAAAGGGAAGGGGGACTTTATACAGAGCCAACATTGGGGGTATTTTAGTCATTTACTAGCTAATTTTGCTAGGAGGCTAAGTTTATGAGATCACATTCCTTCACATTTTGATCATAAGCCTGACACACGCCCAACTTGTACTGACATGCGCCATATGCCACGTGTCATCCCCTGATTGGTCTGAAAAGCTAAGTCAACTGCCACCTCGTCATTCTCTGCCACCTCTGTCATTCTCTGCCACCTCGTACTATCACTAATGCACTAGATCCCATCAGAAATTCGTAGTTAAGCGTGCTTGGGCGAGAGTAGTACTAGCCTGGGTGACCCGCTGGGAAGTCCAACACTAAAAAATTCATAGAAAATAAACCGTGAGGAGTTACGACGCGAGGTCGGGACCGTTGGCTTCGTAATTATTTTCTCTTTAATGTGGTTTATTAGTGAATGACTTTGGAGATTGGCAAAAATGGTCCTTGTTGTAAAATCTTCATCAAATTTTCATCTTTAGCCCTCCAATCTTCATTCTATTGGCACTATTTGGTCCTTTGACTTAATCTTTGGCTTTTTCTTCGATAAATGACCGTGAAATCCCGTGTTTTCTTTCCTTTTGATCAATTGCACCTATTTCACAACAAAAACACAAACCACGCATAATTTCGGCATTTACGATATTAATTACACGTTTTGGTCTCGTTTTTCATTGTTTTAAGTGGTAAAAGGATTAGTGTTTACACACTTATTAAATCCCCTACACTTGACCATTGCAATGTCCTCATGCAATGCATAATTTTTAAGCACGATTTTACGTTTTTTATCATAATTAACCCATCTCGGCCTTTATTAAATACTAGACACTAAGGAAACTAAAAAGATAGAAAATTACAAAATATTTAAAGGAAAAAAATGCGTAAAGAAATCTAAGACTTACATTAGAGCTTTGGTGTCATGAATCTTTATCACCCACAAGTTTCATGTTCCCCATACCAAGCTTAAAAACGAGATCATTGTTATTATAAGTTAGTAAAGCTAACACTCACTCATGTGGCTCAATTATTCCCTTAGACCCCCTTATTCTTAGGTGTATCTCTTATATTTCATTGTTGTCTTGAATGATCACGAGGATGCATTTTTTACTTATTTCGATAGTTTATTTAGGCAGAATATAAAGTAGGACGATTTAATCAATAGTTAGCTGAAGGACAAAATCTTTTAAAACTGCTTCTCGAAAGCTCATAAAGTTCATATCTTGGCATAACTCGTTTCACGATTTGAGACCTTTCTCGGATCGATATTTGGCATTGACTTTATACTTTGAATCTTGAGAGACGTTCTTGAAATAATGGTCTTCTCTTCATAATAGGAATTTCTTCACTTGAAGTTTTTGAGAGATTCTTCAAACTTGGACCACGACTTCTTCATTTTTCTCCAATCTTTATTTGGGATTTTGATATAAAACGATCCGCCTCCTTTTAGGACTTGGATCTATTTATCCTTGATGTATCGTGGAATGTCGATGTATTATAATTAGATACGGTATAGGACAAATTTAGGAAATTACCCTTAGGAAAAGGTAATAATCCACAAATAAGTCGAAGACGGATTTAATTAAACACGTTGATGAACCAAGTTCGTTGTACACGAAGATCAAGTGAATATGAGACGTATTGCTTCAATATGGACAATTGATTTGAATGGGTTTTCGGTTTTTAAACTAAAATTACTCCTACAATTTTTTTAACTAATTAAATCCTAAAGTGCATGAATGGTACCCCAATTTAAATCTAATAGAAAACTATTCAAAACCTATATGAAAATGTAAACTCTACTTAAAATTATAATCTATCTAAAATTATTCTTTTTAAGAAAATTACTTCACTTTTTAATTAAATAAAATCTACGTAAAACTATTTTTTTTATTTAAAACAAAATTATTTAAACTAATTTATTTGAAAACTAATTTGAAAACTATTTAAATCTCTAAAAAGTTATAAAATAAATTTATTTATTTATTTTAATTTCATAATTATATTTAAGTTTTTACTAATCAGATTTTACTAGACAAACATTTTAAAAATGGTTTTATAAAAAGAAATCTATTACTTACTTTATTAAACTTTTAATAAACGTTTTTTAAACAAAAATAAGAAAGTTTAGAATGGTATAAAAACTTCAAAGCGCAAACTTAAAACAAAAAGAGCATGTAGCTCAGTTGGGTAATGCGTTGGTTGATGCCCGTGAGGTCACGGGTTCGAGTCCCATGGAGGACTCATTTTTGTGAATATTATTTTTGGACAGGATTTTTGATAAATAAACAAACCAAACACAATGTGTGGACTGTTGAATCTCAATACAATATAACAACTAATACAACAATCTATCACTATAGCAGTAAACAAAATGATCTACCAAATCTAATAGTCAATCCAATATAACAAATCAGTCAACTAGAAAAATCTAAAACAGACTTATTAGCAGACTACAATACAAATCAACTAACCCAATCTCATTTAGCAGTAGTATCAGCAACATCAGATAAAAAAAACTTAACAGTAAAAAAAAGAACAAGTAAATAATGCCAGTTTTATGAAACAAAGCTTTCAAAGAACTCAAAGTCTCTATAACATCCTCACGAAATGAACAACTGAATAAAAAGTTTAAAGCAGAATAACAAATAATCACAAACGCAGCTAAACAGATAACCATACACCACTCTAATACAACCTTAGGAAATCAGTTTGACAGCTAAAATGATACGAATCTGAAAAAGAAATAGATCCACACCCAAACTTAGCAGATTAAGAAAATTTCAAGTACTACAAATACAAATCAGCAATCAGACTCTAATAGATTCAAAACATCTTAACCAAAAGTCACAGCATAGCGAATCCAAACAGTTATGAACTCAAACAGATTATTAAATCCAATCAAAACCATTAAGCATAACATCTAATAATGTTAAAACACAAATATAGCATATAGTCAAATTAAACCAACAACTGGATATATTAAACGAGCTTAACCATTGTAATGGAGAACCGTTGAGCAGAAGGTTGGCGCTGAACCACCTTAGAATAAGAAGATTCGAACCACCAAATCACGAATAACGTATGCCTTGAAACCACCATTAAACCACGATCCATAAATCGATGAATCACCAGACCAGAATCATTGAACCATAATCATAATTATCGAACTAGAAGCTTCTTTTAAACTTAATCAATGGGATTAAGTGTTTATATCCCTAATCTTACTCAAATATTTCACTCAAGCTATTGCTTAAACTTGAATGAATATATCACAGTTATAAAAAATAGCTACTAATAGATTATAATTGTATCAATTGAAACAAATTAAAACAAACGCAGGAAAATAAAGATTTTGAGACTAAATTCAACTTTTATTTCAATGAATCAAATACTACAATACTTGAAAAAGAGAATTACAATTTTAATCTAAAAACTATCATTATAACTTTAAAACTAAGAAAAGGGATAATTGATTACAATTATTTGGGGGTTTTTATAGGCAAACCCAAGGGCCTTCTTGAGGGAGGTTGTTGAGTAGATAAATGATATTGGCCCTTGATTCCATCCTCTCTTTCTCCTTCTTGATCTTACGGCTAAAAACAGTCCTCTGGCACACGGATCGCCAGCCTAGAAGGGTTTTTGTGTTTGTTGTGCTTCTTTGAAGTTGATTTGCCTTGCAATGATTGGTGGTATGATTTGTGGTGACAAAGTCCACCAATCAGTTTAGAGCTGTGACGAGATGGGAATGCCACGTAGCCTTTGATAGCATATCCTTCTCTTCCTATAAAGTTGGGAATTATTATCAGCGCGTGGAGTGCACTCTTTGGATAAGAAATTGATGAGACTGTATTTATACATAGTCTCATCGTCCAAATCGGGCTTAAAATGCTTAAAAAATCGTCAAAATACCCCGATATATGCCTGTGTTTGTTCATTGTGTATTTTAGGTATGGATATCGTGAATTCACCAAATGATCAAAGGAATCAAGCAAAAACGAACACGGGAAACGAAGCCGCACAAAGAACCGGACCCGAATCATGAATTTCCTTTGAAGTCCTTGAAGTTTGAAGATTTGGCAAGAATGGTCCCTCAACTTTTGAAGACTTGTCACTTTTGACCCTTGTAAATCTCTATTATTACAAGATTGGTCCTTAAGTTTCAAGAAAATACCATTATAGCCCTTGAAGAATGCATTAAATGCATTAAAAGTCCTTGGAACTCTTTTGATAAAACTTTTGTGGCCAAAATAGAAGTTTTTAAAACTTCTTTAACAAAGGAAATGGAGTTAAAAGCTGAGGAAACTTATTATGAAGACAATGTGTAAGTTCAGGGGGGCAAACCTGTACAAACCAAACCCAAACCCACTCTATACCCGGTCTGAGCCCACATTATCTCCCACTTAGGCCAACCTATAACCCTTTACCCGTCCCATACCAGCCCAAGTCAACATTACCAGTCAAACTTAATTAAGCTTACCTCTAAAACGTGGGAAACAGATTTTTAAAACCAAAAGTGGATTAATCCCACTGTTTAACCATCCTCATCACCACTAGAACCCTAATCCTAATCCGTCCCTAATCAAGGGGTTTTGGCTCAATTAGCTTCAGATTGCTAATTAAAACTCCCCTCACCTAAACCCCACCTTTGTTTTGGTTCCCCCATCACCTCACATCCCCCACGTGGCCTCCCCTGCCCATCACTTTCTTCCTTTACCCAACATCCCGACCAAAATCAACCACCCATAAGCATTCCTTTATCCCAAACGAATAACAAACGGCCAAGATCCATTTTTCACAGCTGTATCACAAGGACAATCACAAGAAGCTGTTTTTGACCAAGAATTCAAAGGGAAAAGATGGATTTTCAGTATTTAGGGTTTCATATTTGTAATTTTATATTCAGCATTCTAGATAGTTCTATCTTATAGTATAAATACAGTGGTGCTTGTACCATGTATTTTTTCGTTCCAGATTTTGTAATTTTTAAAAATCTATTAATGAAAATGAAACGTTTTTAGCTTACAATTTCTGACTTCCATGTACTTTCTTTTAAGTTTCAGCAGTAATAATCAATTTTAATTCATGAGTTTCTTGTTTTCATCTAGTTCTTAAAACGTGTCTAAAGATTTTCAGAAAATCAGTTAAGGGTTCTTGGAGTAATTGCTTTAAACACTTGGATAAACCTTTTTGAGGAAGTGAAAGTGGAATCAAAAAGGTTAATCCAAGGTTTGTTAAAGTTTTTAAAAGTTTCACCAGTTGATTTTTTCAAAGATTTTTCTTATAAATCTTCTTTTTAGCTTGTTTCTGACTTCACTGTAGCACAAGCCATCACAAGCTTGACTGACAATCAAGCTTGTGACTAGCTTATACTACTTATAGTTTCTCTCTTGGTTGATTGTGTTTGTGCAGGTTACAAGGAATCAAACAAGACCCACCTTCATCTCTTATTCCATTTTCATTTCATTTTTTGAAGACATTGTCTCCCCTAGTTCTGTTGTTGAACTCCAACAGGGGTCTCTACACTTCTCACAAGCTCCTAAAAGCTCAAACCCATCTCCCTTGGAAGGCATCAGCCCAAGGTATTAGGCTTGAACCCCATTTTGAGATTTCTTGATGTTTTATGTGAATTAATGAGATGTTGTGTAGAATTGCTAGATTTTGCTCTTTTCCTGTTTAATATTGCTGCAAAAGGGTATGTATGCATGTTAGATTTGATTGTAGTAGGTTTGTTGTTGATTTGAAGCATTTTGGTTTGAAAAATAGTGTTAGCAGAATATAAGGGGGTGTTTGGATCTGCAATTTAGCTAGGATTGGTAACATTTTTTAGCTTATATTCAGTCTAGGTACATCTCTTTGTGTTAGATAAAGGTAATTTCAGTGCTTTGTTTTAGTTTGGTTAAGCTTTTGATGAAAATGCATGTTCAAAATTGGTAAGTGTAGCTCAAAAATCAGAAACTCATCATATCTTCTTGGTTTTAGCATTTTAGACATCCAAATCTTGGATTTTGTTAGAGAGTAGGTTAATTTAGGATTTGTAGCTTGTTTATTGCAATTTGGTGACCATTTGAGCAAGTTGTGCCCTGCTAAAATTCGTCCTAGAGACCAATTACACCAGAACTGTTCATCAGACCCCATTCCTTGTTTTCAGTAACTGCTTAGGGCATATTGTGTGTGATTTTGTGTTGTTAGTTGTGATTTTTCTTGTTTGCATAGACTCCCTACACTCCACTGAGTGTAGGGGTGCCCCATTGTCCAACTAAAACCAAATCAAACAGCTTTCCTAAGCTGAAATATCACCAGACTTGATTTTTATTGAAGGCAGGGGGAACAAAGTTACCCCTGCTAGTGGAAAAGTTTCCACTGCTCTACTAAAAGACAGAAAACTAGAAAAGGTCACTATCAGATTTCAACTTTTTTGTCTTTAGTGGTGATATTGAGGTTTTAGACTTTAATTCTTTTTTCAATATTTTTCTTTTTTAATTCATAATTTTTCTGTTTAATTAGTTTTTATATTACTGTTCATTTTATATTTTTTGGATTATTTTGCATTTTTAATTACTTTTTAATATTCAGTTTTTGTCATTTAGTGTAGAAAATTATTATTTTTCACTTTTAAAATTTTTCCTAGACTTAGAATTATATTTTAAGATTTTTAGTTAAAAAATATTTACTGTTCACCTTTTTAATCATTTTTTATAATTAATTTAGTATAATTAGGGTTTAATTATAAATCTGTTTTGTCTTTTAGTGAAAATTTTTACATTTTTCAAACTTTTTCAATTTTCTACTGTTCATTAGGGTAATTTAGGATTTTTAAAATTGGTGAATTAATTTTGGCATTATTTTATTATTTTTTTTATAATTATTTTAGACTAAAAATAGTTTTTAGTAATTAAAAAATAGAAAATTAGTTTTTAAAATTCAAGAAAAATAGTTTTTAGTCTTTAAATAATATATGTTAGTTATTAGTTCAATAAATTAATATTTTGGGCATTTTGTTAATTATATTTAATTTTTGGGCTTTAATTAGCATTAAAAATTGAATATTTAATTAATAAAAGGTTTAAAAATATATTTGTTGGATTTTTATTCTTATTTATATTATTTAAGACTTAGTTTAATATTTTAATTAATTTTTTGGTTTTATTTTTAAATTTTGTCACGTTTTACGTAATTACGTTCGCGTTTTACGTTAACGTCGTAGTATAATCGTAGTCGTAGCTCGTCTTTACTTTTTCTCCTTCTAAACCAAAAACGTCACTAATCCAAACTTGATTTTATATATATTGGCACATTAATACACACACCTCCTTCGAGAACGAACCCGCATTTATTCGGTTTCGCGTTTTTCCTAAAGCGTGCAACTTAATACTTGCCACTCATACGCGTTTTTCCTAAAACGTGTACGATTTACTACACATTATTTTGGCGCCGCTGCCGGGGAGGTGTTTAGTGTGCTATTATTATTACTATCGTGTTTGTGTGAGTAGTGCATTTTTGCTTTTCATTTTTGGAAAGCGTACATAAACGTACATACTCATTTTTGTTATTTTTCATTACTATATTATAATATCCAAATAAATCGTGTTTAGTTTTCCTAAACTAAACACCCAACAATTTTTACTATATTGTAGATATATTGGTTTTCGTTTTTCTTGTGAATATATTATTACTATATTGTATCTACGTAAGAACAATAAATATACAAGTACTCCAAAAGCGTGAAAATGCAACCTTGATTCGGGATTTCATCACTCGATCATTGTATTCGAATCCAAAGCAAAAGTTTAAAGGCAAAATAGATAAATACTTTCGTGAGGATTAATTTCAATTAACACAAACTATAAGGTGGGTATAAGGCGGTTGTATTTCACGACCTAAAGGAAAAAGGCTCTTAAGTGCTTCGCGCCGCCTCGTTTCCTCCGCTTGCTTGTGCGTGTTTTGAGAAAGAAGGCTAATCGAGGGTTTGCCGCCCAAGTATTATCTACGTATATTATATTTGCTTGTGTTTTCAAGATTAAACCCTCTTGAACGTTTTGGTGTTCCACCAACGTTCTAAAGTCATCGAGAACGTTCACTCCACGTGATCGTTTTCATTCTTTGAGGCTCCTTTAATCGAGAAGATCGATTCGAGGAGAGATTTGTAGATTTGTGTCTACGTAATACATTCAAAAATCCAAAAAAATTAAAAAACCAATCAAAAACCAAAAAAAAATTGAAAAATTGAAAAATCGAAAAAAGTCGCAAAAAGAATCTTCTTTGCTACCACCCATTCTACGCTTAGTGCATGCGCACTCGATCGAAGGATTATTCCAATTCTAGTGAAGCTTCGAATCGACGCAATCGTAATCGAAGGAATCGACGACGTAGACGAGAATTAGAAACTGACGTTCCTAATATCGTTGTTGAAGAGACCTTAGAGGAGATGGCCGACAATCGTTCTATGATGGAATTGCTCCAAGCACCCACCGAGGGTTATGGAGACGCGATCGTATTTCCCGCTATCGAGGCGGAGAATTTTGAGATCAAGAGCGGAATGCTTTCGTTGATCCAAGCTACAAAGTTTCGAGGTCGTGAAGCCGATAATCCTCACGACCATATTCGGAATTTTGATAGTCTTTTGGCCACGAGCAAGTTTAAGAACGTCGACACCGATGTCGTCAAGCTTATGCTTTTTCCGTACTCGCTCGATGGTGCCGCCAAGGATTGGTACGAGAAAGAGCCACCTAATTCCATAGTTACGTGGAAGGATCTCGTTTCCAAGTTCGTTAATTATTTTTTCCCACCGTCTAAGACGACGTTTTTCAAGAATGAAATTACGAAATTTGAGCAAAAACCGAATGAATCTTTTAGAGACGCGTGGGATCGCTTTAAGGAATTGCTTAGGCAATGTCCTCACCATGGTTTTTACGAGTTGCACCAAATCGATACGTTTTACAACGGTCTTAATTTTCACGAACAAGACTCGTTGAATTCTGCCGCCGGTGGCAACTTTTTGTGTAAAACTCTGAAAGACGCTTTGATAATTATCGAGAACCGATCCAAGGTTTACCAACTCCGCAACGCACCGAGTGTTGCCAATGTCGCCAATGTTAGTAGTTCTAATCGCGACATTGAGAGAGTTGATGCAAAAGTCGACAAGTTGACGAATGTGTTTACGTCTTTTCTCGTTGAGATGCAAAAGAAAGACGCTCCCGCTACGGTGAAAGCGGTTGAGGTTTCGTGTACGTTTTGTGGTGGACCTCATAATTATTACGAGTGTGCGGCTACAGATGGCCAAACGTCGAATGTGAGTGCGTTAAACAACAATTTTTCTAATCAAAATCAAAATAACGCCGGTCCATCACAACAAGGCAATTATAACCAAGGCAACAATTTTAATCAAAACCGAAACAATTTTCATGGAAATAATCAACAAGGAAATTTTTCGAACCAAAATCAAGGAGGTTATAATCAAGGTCGTAATATAACTTGGCAAAATCGAGATAACAATCAAGGAAATAATTTTTCAACTGGGAATCAAAAAATTTTCAAAGAAACAATCAAAACCAAGGGAACTTTAATTCAAATCAAAATAGTTCGTCAAACGATTTTCAAAATTACATGAAAACGAATGAGGCTAATATGAGACAATTAGAGGGAGAAATTGGTACTTTGAAAAATGACTTTTCTAATACATTAAAATTGCAAAACACGAAGATTGAGCAAGGGCAAATTGACATTAAAAAGATGTTTTCGGCCATTATGAACAAAGCCTCGGGTTCGTCATCAAGTTCGTTACCTAGTGACACCGTAGCAAATCCGAAAGAACAATGTAAAGCCGCCTCGTCTCGTGAGAAAGGTCGTGTGATTACCCCTAACCTTGAAGGATTCCGTGTTGTTTATCCCTCTCAACCCTCGACTTCTAAGACGTCTTCTTGTTCTAAAGTCGATGGGGTGAACGTGGCGACCAAGGAAAAAAGTGCACACCCTCGTGTACCTTAAATTCCATCCACGGTTCAAAAAGAGAGCTTTATCGACCTTACCAAAGTAACCCTTGAAGAAACTTGTGCATCGATCCTTCTTAAAAAACCCAAAAGGCGTATGCCTAGAAAGGAAAAGGATCCGGGCCAATTTCTACTACCTTGTGATTTTCCCGAGATTGAGGGATGTTTAGCCCTTGCCGATTTAGGTGCTAGCATCAATCTCATGCCTCATTCTCTTTGGAAATTGATGAGATTGCCTTCGCTTACCCCCACGAACATGACAATCGAGCTTGAAAATTGTACTCCACTTATAACAATTGGAATAGCCGAGGATGTCTATGTCAAAGTTAGAAAGTTTGTTTTTCCCGCGGATTTCGTTATATCCGACTACGAGTGTGACCCTAAATGTCCCATTATTTTAGGCCGACCATTCTTATCGACGGCTCGAACCGTAATCGACGTTCACGAGGGGAGACTTACTATGAGATATGGGGATGAGAAAATAAACGTTTTCGCTAGAAAACCCCAAGGATTTTATGAGAATGAAAAAACCGAGGTTTCAAAACCTAATGATTCCAATTCTAATGATTTCAAAATGTTTACTTTAGCGGAAAGAATGAAGCTTGATGCATGTTTTGAAAGAATTAAGAAAAACGGTTTTAAAGATGATGATTTTAATGATAAAGAATACGTGTACCTAATTCAAAAGGGTATGTGTAAATTCATGGATGAAAACTCACTTTGGGATGTTTTTAGCGAAACAAGTGAAACACCAATTCCGAAGGGTGACGTTAATGCCATCACGACAATGACCAAAACGGATTCGTCTTCACCACCTTCGAAGGACCATGACTTTGAGGCTTCAACTTCTAACTCCATCGAAGTGCCTCCTTTGCCTAGCGCAACACCCGTTGAGGCTAAAGGGTTTATCGACATCGATCCTTTCGTCTTAGAAAAGTCACCTAAGCATAGCCCTAGTGCTTGTAAGTCCATGGTTGTGAGTGCTCACATCGACTCTTTCTTTGACGATGACGATGGCGATTTTGCCGAGCTTGATCACGTAATTCGACATCCACATGCAATTTTTGATTCTCCTAAGAAGAAACATGTGAAGTACGATGATTATGAGTTTGATCCCGAGATTGAGGAAATCATTGAACGAGAGCTAGCTCTTATGCCTTCACTTCCACCTACGAGTGAGGTCGATCTTTCCAAAATCGAGGATGAACTTAATGAGTTGGAACGTCTTATTTTCGATGACGAACCAACTCATGTGACCACCAAAAATCCCATTCTCGAGGAGTTACCTAATCAACACTCCTCATTTGAGAATGAAGTCTACCACATTCGTGAGGATCTAACTTATCAACGATCCCCACAAAAGAATGATGGTTTCGTGCGTGATCGTGATCTTTTCGAGAGAGTTTCTAAGATACTCAAGGAGGGGAATGACAAACCTTGGTTTGACAAGCCTATCTTTGATGAAGAAATCGATGAGATCGACGTTCATGAGGATGACGAGTATGTTGACCCCGAGGGGGCGGTGTTCTTTATTGACAAACGTTTTGAGAACTTATATAATCCGCCACCCCCTCCCACCAATGACTTAAATGTGAGGATTTTTAGCGCGACTAATTTTGAATTTGACACGCCAAACATTTTCGACATTATCAAATCGGGTTTTCATAAAGAGTTTTTGAACGATGAAAAAGGAAAAGATTTTAAAAATGTTTTAAAAGATTTTTCTAAGTGTTTAACTCCGTCATCACCGCGTTTTATGAGTGCTACCACCTCGTCTACTCCTTTTGACGATGGTGTGTGTGGTTTTAGTATGGGGGAAGCCCCAAATGTTCCCTCACACTTTACCACCGAGGACGAGATTTACGATCCCGGAATTGCTTGTAAAGGGAAATCTCGGTCTTCCACCGATGCAATAAATGGAAAATCTTTTCGTTTGCTTGGTGTGAGTCTACCTCGAGTAGCTCATTATGTTGCCTTACCCATTGCCCCACCTTTCTGCTTCTTATCTATTTTCTTCTACCCCATTGGGGTTCGTGTTGGAGTGGCGTTGTTTCGTCTTTCATCCGAAAACGAAGACGCTATCTTTGACCCCGGTATACGTTTATCGGGTTTTTAAAGTACTCCATGTACTTTTGGGCCTTGTTTATCATGTAAGCCCCACTAAAAATGACCATACCAAGATTATCCCTAAATGATCACATTTATGGGGATTCGAGTCGAGCTTTTGACTCGGTTATCAAAAACAAGGTGCCTCGTGGGGGATTCTCATGCTTATCCTTGTAAATATTATCGCTTTCTTAGTTAATGTAACGGGGGGACTTGTGCTCTTCCAACCTTTGTTCCGTGGTTGTTTGTGATTGTGATTCATTAGGTTCATCGTCATCATTGAAGCCTCTCGTGTTCGTTTTACGTAGCACTCGAGCTTCGATCGTTGCCTTTGGAGATTCCGATATCCGATGATATCCTTTTATGTTCTAACGTTTATCTTATTAGCATAATTCATAAACGGCTTTTAGGTTATTCGTTTTACCCTTTCCATGCTCGAGATTAAGCATTCGACTTCGTCTCTAGTATGGGGGTGTTTTCACCCCTAGACTCGAAACATTGAGGACAATGGTTAGCTTTAGTATGGGGGGGTGAGTAGATACTTCACCATGCTTACGTCAACACGCAATCCAATATTCATCTTTTTGTTATCATTTTGTTGAAAATAAGGCTAAAAATGGCCAAATTTTAAAAATTTTCCAGTTTTTCATAAGTGTTTAAGACACGAATGTAGGTTTTCCGATGGTGAGAACGAGAGTAATTTTTGACTCGACCGTGCGTGTTGAGCGCTTAGCTTCGATTCCTAAACTTTTTTAGGCTAAGTCTCTTAAATGAGGACGAGAAATGATAGAGTTATTTATAAGTCTCGTAATCGTCACGATCTCATGTGTAGTAATTATTATCTTATTCTCCCAACGCTTTTGCATAATAAATTGTTAATAAATATTGATTTGGCGGTTTAGTCACTATTGTTGGGTTTCTAATTTGTTTTGGTAGCTTCCATGTAATTAAATTGGAAAAACATTAAGGTATCGCCAGCGTCACGGTTTTGAAGTATTGGCACCCGAATAATCGAAAGCTTCACCTAATAATAAGATTTCAAGTGCTCACCTAAATTAAGCAAAAATTTGAAGCTCACAAGGCCGAAAAATCTATGCCCAAATTGAAAGTGAATCAAGCCTTAATCTTTGAAGCTTTAAAGATCCAAAATTCGCTTTAGCGTGAGGATATACGTCTTTGGCTAATAAAACCACCGATGAGGCGGATAATAAAAGGCAAGGCAAGACGGAAGTCATAATAAAAGCTTCATGGCGAAGTTGAATAAAAGATGGAGGTAAACCAAAGATAATAAGGCCCTTCCGTTAGGGGGCGTATAAAAGTCTTGGTAATAAGTCTCATGTTCAAAACCGTTATAAAACCGTTTTTATCGATCCTTCTTGTTGACTTAATTTTTTGACATCGTTGTCTATTGGGGTGAATTATTAATTTAATGATTTTGGCTACACCGTTAAGTTTCTATTTTTAGACTTAATCTCTATTCACGCATAAGTCAATGATGTATCCTCGTGATCATTAAGACAAAAATAAAATATAAGAGATACCAAGTAGGAATAAGGGAGTTTAGGTTCGTAATTAACACTCATAAGATGTGATCGTGTTGCTAACTTATAATAACAGTGATCTCGTTACACGCTTAGCATGGAATTGGGTGAAAATCGAGGACGACGAAATTATTCTAACGAAGCATTCACGTGTTCTTGTTCTATGATCCCAAAAGTCACATTCTCATGATGAAAACATTACATTATGTCTAAAACACGTGTAGTAGTTTATTTAAATTTATGTCTTCAATAAAAGTCATCATAAAATGATTTTTGGAAGTGCTAAGATACTTAATTCAAGCATTGCGTGGGGACACGGCAATGGTTTAGTATGGGGGAGTGATGAGACTGTATTTATACATAGTCTCATCGTCCAAATCGGGCTTAAAATGCTTAAAAAATCGTCAAAATACCCCAATATATGCCTGTGTTTGTTCATTGTGTATTTTAGGTATGGATATCGTGAATTCACCAAATGATCAAAGGAATCAAGCAAAAACGAACACGGGAAACGAAGCCGCACAAAGAACCGGACCCGAATCATGAATTTCCTTTGAATTCCTTGAAGTTTGAAGATTTGGCAAGAATGGTCCCTCAACTTTTGAAGACTTGTCACTTTTGACCCTTGTAAATCTCTATTATTACAAGATTGGTCCTTAAGTTTCAATAAAATACCATTATAGCCCTTGAAGAATGCATTAAATGCATTAAAAGTCCTTGGAACTCTTTTGATAAAACTTTTGTGGCCAAAATAGAAGTTTTTAAAACTTCTTTAACAAAGGAAATAGAGTTAAAAGCTGTGGAAACTTATTGTGAAGACAATGTGTAAGTTCAGGGGGGCAAACCTGTACAAACCAAACCCAAACCCACTCTATACCCGGTCTGAGCCCACATTATCTCCCACTTAGCCCAACCTATAACCCTTTACCCGCCCCATACCAGCCCAAGTCAACATTACCAGTCAAACTTAATTAAGCTTACCTCTAAAACGTGGGAAACAGATTTTTAAAACCAAAAGTGGATTAATCCCACTGTTTAACCATCCTCATCACCACTAGAACCCTAATCCTAATCCGTCCCTAATCAAGGGGTTTTGGCTCAATTAGGTCCAGATTGCTAATTAAAACTCCCCTCACCTAAACCCCACCTTTGTTTTGGTCCCCCCATCACCTCACATCCCCCACGTGGCCTCCCCTGCCCATCACTTTCTTCCTTTACCCAACATCCCGCCCAAAATCAACCACCCATAAGCATTCCTTTGTCCCAAAGGAATAACAAATGGCCAAGATCCATTTTTCACAGCTGTATCACAAGGACAATCACAAGAAGCTGCTTTTGACCAAGAATTCAAAGGGCAAAGATGGATTTTCAGTATTTAGGGTTTCATATTTGTAATTTTATATTCAGCATTCTAGATAGTTCTATCTTATAGTATAAATACAGTGGTGCTTGTACCATGTATTTTTTTCCAGATTTTGTAATTTTTAAAAATCTATTAATGAAAATGAAACGTTTTTAGCTTATAATTTCTGAGTTCCATGTACTTTCTTTTAAGTTTCAGCAGTAATAATCAATTTTAATTCATGAGTTTCTTGTTTTCATCTAGTTCTTAAAACGTGTCTAAAGATTTTCAGAAAATCAGTTAAGGGTTCTTGGAGTAATTGCTTTAAACACTTGGATAAACCTTTTTGAGGAAGTGAAAGTGGAATCAAAAAGGTTAATCCAAGGTTTGTTAAAGTTTTTAAAAGTTTCACCAGTTGATTTTTTCAAAGATTTTTCTTATAAATCTTCTTTTTAGCTTGTTTCTGACTTCACTGTAGCACAAGCCATCACAAGCTTGACTGACAATCAAGCTTGTGACTAGCTTATACTACTTATAGTTTCTCTCTTGGTTGATTGTGTTTGTGCAGGTTACAAGGAATCAAACAAGACCCACCTTCATCTCTTATTCCATTTTCATTTCATTTTTTGAAGACATTGTCTCCCCTAGTTCTGTTGTTGAACTCCAACAGGGGTCTCTACACTTCTCACAAGCTCCTAAAAGCTCAAACCCATCTCACTTGGAAGGCATCAGCCCAAGGTATTAGGCTTGAACCCCATTTTGAGATTTCTTGATGTTTTATGTGAATTAATGAGATGTTGTGTAGAATTGCTAGATTTTGCTCTTTTCCTGTTTAATATTGCTGCAAAAGGGTATGTATGCATGTTAGATTTGATAGTAGTAGGTTTGTTGTTGATTTGAAGCATTTTGGTTTGAAAAATAGTGTTAGTAGAATATAAGGGGGTGTTTGGATCTGCAATTTAGCTAGGATTGGTAACATTTTTTAGCTTATATTCAGTCTAGGTACATCTCTTTGTGTTAGATAAAGGTAATTTCAGTGCTTTCTTTTAGTTTGGTTAGGCTTTTGATGAAAATGCATGTTCAAAATTGGTAAGTGTAGCTCAAAAATTAGAAACTCATCATATCTTCTTGGTTTTAGCATTTTAGACATCCAAATCTTGGATTTTGTTAGAGAGTAGGTTAATTTAGGATTTGGAGCTTGTTTATTGCAATTTGGTGACCATTTGAGCAAGTTGTGGCCTGCTAAAATTCGTCCTAGAGACCAATTACACCAGAACTGTTCATCAGACCCCATTCCTTGTTTTCAGTGACTGCTTAGGGCATATTGTGTGTGATTTTGTGTTGTTAGTTGTGATTTTTCTTGTTTGCATAGACTCCCTACACTCCACTGAGTGTAGGGGTGCCCCATTGTCCAACTAAAACCAAATCAAACAGCTTTCCTAAGCTGAAATATCACCAGACTTGATTTTTATTGAAGGCAGGGGGAACAAAGTTACCCCTGCTAGTGGAAAAGTTTCCACTGCTCTACTAAAAGACAGAAAACTAGAAAAGGTCACTATCATATTTCAACTTTTTTGTCTTTAGTGGTGATATTTAGGTTTTAGACTTTAATTCTTTTTCCAATATTTTTCTTTTTTAATTCTTAATTTTTCTGTTTAATTAGTTTTTATATTACTGTTCATTTTATATTTTTTGGATTATTTTGCATTTTTAATTACTTTTTAATATTCAGTTTTTGTCATTTAGTGTAGAAAATTATTATTTTTCACTTTTAAAATTTTTCCTAGACTTAGAATTATATTTTAAGATTTTTAGTTAAAAAATATTTACTGTTCACCTTTTTAATCATTTTTTATAATTAATTTAGTATAATTAGGGTTTAATTATAAATCTGTTTTGTCTTTTAGTGAAAATTTTTACATTTTTCAAACTTTTTCAATTTTCTACTGTTCATTAGGGTAATTTAGGATTTTTAAAATTGATGAATTAATTTTGGCATTATTTTATTATTTTTTTATAATTATTTTAGACTAAAAATAGTTTTTAGTAATTAAAAAATAGAAAATTAGTTTTTAAAATTCAAGAAAAATATTTTTTAGTCTTTAAATAATATAAGTTAGTTATTAGTTCAATAAATTAATATTTTGGGCATTTTGTTAATTATATTTAATTTTTGGGCTTTAATTAGCATTAAAAATTGAATATTTAATTAATAAAAGGTTTAAAAATATATTTGTTGGATTTTTATTCTTATTTATATTATTTAAGACTTAGTTTAATATTTTAATTAATTTTTAGGTTTTATTTTTAAATTTCGTCACGTTTTACGTAATTACGTTCGCGTTTTACGTCAACGTCGTAGTATAATCGTAGTCGTAGCTCGTCTTTACTTTTTCTCCTTCTAAACCAAAAACGTCACTAATCCAAACTTGATTTTATATATATTGGCACATTAATACACACACCTCCTTCGAGAACGAACCCGCATTTATTCGGTTTCGCGTTTTTCCTAAAGCGTGCAACTTAATACTTGCCACTCATACGCGTTTTTCCTAAAACGTGTACGATTTACTACACATTAGAAATCCCCCAATTCTTGATTAGGGTTTGGGGTGGGTATTTTTTTCCTTGACTTCGTTTTGTTTTCTAGTTTGTAACGAAGGTGAAAAAGATGATGAAAGTGTTGACCAAGTTTAAGTGAAAAGTTTCACTTTATATTTCCATCGTTTCATTCTTTTTACTTCAACCGTCACATTATGGGCTTTGTGACCCATTTTTTAATATCCTTCCCTTGTCTAAATTTCTAAAGTTGGACTTGGGCTTAATTTACTTCATCCGTCTCATAGATTTTCAAAATTGGGCCTTAAATGGACTTGATAACAAAAGATTCTTATTACTTGCTTCCTTATTGGGCTTTTGGGCCCAATACCCAAATGTGGGACCCACAAGCCCAATTATCTTCATAAAAGATTAAATCCACTAAAAACGAGCTTGTTTTTTGCTTTGTTGATCTTTTCTCTAAACTCGTGTCGATTTCGCCGGTTTTCGCGAACTTTGGTACCTACACACAGCAAACAACAAACAAACGTATACAAGGCAATATTTATACATTTTATGCATTTTATCCCCCTTGCTAAGCAATTGCCGTGTGCTCACGCAATGATAAAATAAAACACTAACTATACTTTTATTCTACTTTTGATACTTTATTTTGCAAAAACATAATGTAAAGCTTTCATTATTTGAAAAATAACTTTTAGGATCATAAAACTCAAATAGATTCATCGTCCTCGACTTTTCACTTTTCCATGCAATGTTTAAAAACAAGATCATTGTCAATCATAAGTCCCAAATTAAGACAACATATACAAGTAATTTGTGTTAAGCTCAATCTCCTTTTATTCCTAATTGTATCTCTAAATTTCAAATGTCATCCACCCAAAGGCTCATTTGACTTTATTTGATATTTATTAATTCAAAAATGAAGGTAAGAACGGTGTAAACTCAACACTCAAAACCTAACCTCGACTTCAAAAACCGTTGTCACTAAAGAAAGCCCACATCAAGGATAACTTAACCCGATTTGAGGGATAAATCCTCGTTCCGAAATTTGGCTAATAGGACTACTTAAAAGCAACAATAAAACCTCCAAAGTCAATTATGACGTTATTAATGGAGTTAGCAACATCATATCACCTTGTGGCTCTTTAAGATGCAATTGTGCTCCTTATTTAAAATTCACACCAGAAGGCTCCTTAGACAAAAATAAGGGAATTGACATTCACCATCCCACCTTATGGCTCATGATGATGAACCAATTTTTATTAAACACGTCCCCTTGCCATACACCCTAAGGCTCTAATGACAAGGTTAGTGGTACATGACTCCCACCTGAAGGCTCATAGAGATCATGTTTTTATTTATTCTTCTTATTATTATGATATTTATAGTGTAAAACCCGCATGCTTTTACCATGCATAGTACCCTTAGGATCGTACGTACTAGACTAAAACTTTCCTAATATAACATGGTTACGATTACGTGTTAGGAGTTTACGTATTACGTACGTGTTAGAACACGATAAGTATTTACTACGCACGATCATGTAATAATTATTTGACGATAATTAATCACGAACATGCGATCATGAAATCATGAACGTAATTAAAACACGAACTATTATTAATTACGTATATATATTTATTACGAGCGTAATTAAATATATTAGATCACGGTATTTACGTAACGAGAACATTTAAAACACGAACACAAATAATCACAAACGTTTAACTTAATAACGAGACACGGAAAACGGTACGGGTACCCCAAGTGGGGTCCCTACCCACGGCCAACAAGGACAAATGGGCCAAGCCCATTTGTCAAATTTACTAAAGTGGGTTATTATTTTTTACTACTCAATAAAACTTTATAGAAGATTTTTAAGAAAACCTAAAAACCTCCTTCCTCCTTTCTCCTTTGTGCCGCCACCCTACAACCACCATAAGAGGTGATTTTTGATCTTGGATCTCGTAGTTTTAGTGATTGATCGTGTTGGTTCTTCGTCCTTTTGATCCACGAATTCGGTAAAACCTTTTTAAACCTTTTCTTTTGATTTAATCTTTTTATAAATCTAGAACATGTGTTGTTTTTATAAAAACATAATAATTAAACATGGATCTAACATGATTTGGTGTTAAATAAAATCAAAAGGGTGTTTTTAAGGGGTGTTTGTTTTAGCCGCAGGCTTCACTGAACCCAAAAGGGGTTTCGGTTTGCCAAGCCGACCACCACCAAGACCATATGGTCTTGGTTGGTGCGTGTGGGTCCCAAGGAAGCAGTGAAACACGGGGTACCCCGAGTTGGTTTGGGGTACGGTGTCGATTTCATGTCCGGTTCATGTTTTTTAGTCTAGATCCGGTTCATGGTGTATGTTAGTTTTTTTTTATGTTTATGATCTTATGTTAAAATTAAATTAATAAAATGATGTGATTAATTTAATAACATGACTTAGGTTATTTAATTATTAATGATCATGAAATTATTTTAACCTAAGTATTTATATATTTAAGACTTATAATTAATTAATTATTTTAAAACCATGGATATAATTAATTAATTAACATGACTTAGGTTATATTATTAATATATAATAATACATATTTTAACCTAATTATTTAACTTATTTAATTAAAAACATGTTATACTTTAATTAAATATTTTAACCTATAGTTTAATTTAATTACATGAAATAATTATTAAACTATACACTATATCTTATGACTTAGAAAATAATCATGAAAACACTTAGGCTTATATACTTAGCTTATTTAACCAGCTTATTTCTAATTATGGAAACTTTCTATTTTTAGAAACTTATTTATTGCAGGCAGCTAATCTATTTATGGAAACTTATTTAATTAAGGCAGCTAATCTATTTATGGAAACTTTCTATTTTTAGAAACTTATCTATTTCAAGCAGTAAATCTATTTTTAGAAACTTTCTATTTTTGGAAACTTTCTATTTTTGGAAACTTTCTATTTTTGGTAACTATCTATTTTTGGAAACTTTCTATTTTTGGAAACTTTCTATTTTTGGAAACTTTCTATTTTTGGAAACTTTCTATTTTAGGAAACCTACTATTTTTGGAAAGTTACTTATTATTACACAGTAAGTATAATAACACATGAAATACCAGAAATACTTAATCAGATTAAACAGAATATAAGATAAAACACAGTTAAGTCTTTTAAACACTAAAACATGGTAAGAACACATAAAATAAGCTAAGACATGACGTAAAACCAACTACGTATTTAGTAAGAAGATACTTATTCATGTATGTATTTATGTAGCACTAGTGATTCGGAAGTAGGATTCCTCTCAGTTCGTCTTTCTCGTTCACTGGACATAAGGTACGGATTCCCGTCCTTTCAGTATGGACATTCTTTCCTTATTAGGATTCCCCGTATGCAGCCAACGGTTTTCCCGTAGTATAAGTTATGTGTTTGATTGCTTATGTTTAATTAAGATTACCTATAGCCATATACATGCATGACCAGTTTCACCTAGTTATGGAGGTACCATAACCATAACATTAGAGGCACTGATGTTATGACTTCACCACGGCGGAGTGATTGCTCGTGGCGTCCCTTCAGCTTTTGGCCATTTATTTATGTTTATCATGTGGGGCGTATGGGTGCATCCTAGTTACATGTTTCTATTCAGGATTACATGGTGAATATGGTGTGTGCATTGCATCCTTCACAAGGAGTTGATCCCTCCTACCCTAAAACTAGTATATTAAATTAGAGGCAGCCCCTCTAATTTGCATGATGAGGTCACCCCTCCAAGTATTCATGCACGGTGGATTTTCATGACCTATATTGGCTAATGGTAAAATATGACAAACAGTTTTTATAAGACAAACATAAGACTTTCAAACTACTAAACCAATTTTATTAAGACTTAACCAGGTTACTCGGGACTTAGTTTCTTCCGTTGTTATTATGTTATATGCTTATCCTATTCATGCTTTATTGTACATCCGTGCACGGAGAGTATTTGCTCAGCCGTTTTCCTTTTCTATGTTCCCAAAACGGCAGGTACTCAGGGACGCTCGTAGACACTAAGAGTACGTGCATATGGACTGGAAGTTGTCTAGCCTTCTTTACTTTATGCATTTCCTTTCTTATGATACTTATGCTTTGGACATTGTTTAGTCCTTTCCTTTGTTATACTATGTTTGTGTGTGATGAGCTTTACTTTTGGACTACCGATGTTTGATTCCGGTATTTTCCTTTTATGGTCAAGTAATGTTTAGACATTTTCCTTGTATGCTTTGATGACACGCCATAATTCCTGTGATATTTCCATTTCCAAAATGGGGTGTTACAATTATGGTATTAGAGCCAAGGTTTCGACCTGTAGGCTCTCAAATATGACATGTGATTAGTGGGTAGTCACTACGGTCTTCCTAGAACTGACAGTTGTTTTCATGCATTCATCATTTTTAAGCATACATATACATGTCATTGTTGCAGGGTTTTTGACTAAGTAATGGTTGGTACAGGACTGGCCCTATTTAGTCGCATGTGTTTTATCGAAACTTTTAGATTTGGGACCGACCCATAGGCGTGCCCTCACTATGTCTTTTGTTTTGGGTGAACTGACAAGAGGCGTTCACTCTCGAGCATACAAAAGTTTTCATAAAACTGCATCATGCATTCATACACAAAATTTTCTTGCATAAAATATTTCTCGTGAAATTTTAGTATAAAATTTTTTTCATGTATATATTTATATTTTATGTTTTGATCTGTTTAATCATGTGTTTTATGTTATACTGTCAGATGGTTCTCACACGCGAACAGGAGCAGCTCAATGCTGCAATTCAGGCTGCCATGCAAGCCTTGCTTCCTCAACTGAGGAATGACATCAGGGCTGAAGTTCAAGCTGCCAACAATCAGCAGCATAATCAGCCACCTCCTCCTCCTCCTCTAGTGACATTAGAAGTATGGGTGGAGAGATTCAACAAGCTCCACCCTCGAGCTTTTGAGAAGACATATAGTCCCAGCGATGCTGAAAGCTGGTTGGCTCACATCGAGAAGATTTTCAACGCCATGGACTGTGACCCCGCATACAAGGCGAGGTTGGCATGCTATCGGTTCGAAGGCGATGTACTCAACTGATGGTTAGCATTGATGCAATCTGAAGGTGGTGATGAGTGGGTTGCTGGTTTGACTTGGGCTCAGTTCAAGGACAGGGTGAGGGAGTAGTTCTTTCCCAAGGCTGAGCAGGACAAGCTCAAGAGAGAGTACCATGGGATCCGATAGAGAGCTGGGTAGAATAGCAACGAGTTTATGCAGCGCTTTCTTCGCTTGGCTGGTTTCCTTGGTGCGGCAGCAGGTACTCCGGAAGAGAAGGCACATCACTTTAGATGGGCTCTTCGCACATCGGTCGCAAACAATCTGGTGTGTGCTACATTCAACACTGTAGCACAAGTGGCCGATGCAGCACGAAAGCTGGAGATGCTGCAGGAGAGAGATGAGTTCGGGGAAGCTGAAAGACCCGACAAGAGGTAAACATTCGTATTCAAGCGGTGACCAATTCGTATACTTTCCATATGTCAATTATTCATCTCTTAAATGTATCTTCTAGGCAGAAAACTGGGGACCGGTCTCAGCTGGCTACTCAGCAGCAGCCTCATCAGCCCAAGAGAAACGGTCAGACTAACGACCGTTCTACTACGGATAGGCGTGGCGGTAATGACAATTATCGTAACAAGGCTGGGTACTCCAACAGCAGCAGGTCCTAACACTTACGCAATTCCTTATGTTTTATGTTATAACTCATATTCTGACACTTAGAAAAACTTCTACCAGGAACCATGGAAACGGTAGGGACCAGAACCAGAGAGGTTCGCAGCCTAGCCGTCCAACTATCACTGGTATTCAATCTTACGATTATCCGCTTTGTCCTTTGTACCCAATTACCATGTCTTATGTAAAATGTTTAATTAGGTTTCCAGCCAGCTAGAGCACCTGCTGGAGGATACACTCATCCTCTTTGCTCTACTTGCCACCGTAGGCACCCAGGACCATGTCGCCGTATTACTGATGCGTGCTTCAAGTGTGGTCTTCCTGGCCATATTATGAAGGATTGTCGTAAGGGCGAGATGGAGGGTACATCGGGACATGCTGATACCAAGCCGCCTCCTACTGTCGGGCGTGTCTACACGACATCTCGAGACCAGGCCAACAAGTCTATAGGTACCATCACTGGAATCTTGTATATGTATGGTCAAGCTGCATGTGTTCTTTTCGATACGGGTGCTACTCACTCGGTTATTTCTACTACTTATGCTAAGAACATTAGGATGCCTCCCTTGCCACTAGAAAATAGGCTTACTATTTCCACGCCTTTGAGGGACTCTGTATTAATCACCCATGTATACAAGAGTCTTCCCCTAGAATTTGATGATAAGGTTCGACCTGTCGACGCACTTCCGCTGGATATGAATGACTTCGACATGATTTTGGGCATGGATTGGCTATCCAAGTATCATGCTACCATAGACTTCCATTCATATCGAGTTATCTTCGGTGATGTCAACGCACCAGAGTACATTCATAATGGGTTCATACCCGGACGGTCTGTACAAGTCATATCCTCCCTGCAAGCGCGTGCACTACTATCACATGGCTGCGAGGGTTATCTAGCTACGGTTCACGACATGGATGCTGAATCTCCATCGAATCAGGATATAGTGTCGGAATTCCAAGATGTGTTTCCAGCAGAACTTCTGGGCATACCACCTGCACGAGAAGTGGAATTCAGTATCGAGCTGGTTCCAGGAGCTGAACCAATCTCCAAGGCTCCTTATCTCATGGCTCCCATAGAGCTGAAGGAGCTGAAGGATCAAATACAAGAACTTCTTGAACGAGGTTTCATTCGACCGAACGCATCTCCATGGGGCGCACCAGTCTTGTTTGTTAAGAAGAAGGACGGTAGTATTCGTCTTTGCATAGACTATCGCGAGCTCAACAAGATTACCATTCGGAATAGGTATCCGTTGCCACGCATTGACGATTTGTTTGACCAACTCCAAGGGGCCAAACACTTCTCCAAGATCGATCTTAGGTCAGGCTATCATCAGCTACAGGTCAAGGAGCAGGACATCGCTAAGACTGCTTTTCGTACCCGCTATGGCCACTACGAGTTTGTAGTTATGCCATTTGGCCTGATAAATGCTCCAGCAGTGTTCATGGATTTGATGAATAGAATCTTCCATGAATTTCTGGACAAGTTCGTCATTGTCTTCATCGATGACATCCTGATTTTCTCAAAGTCCAAGGAGGAACACGAAGACCATCTTCGTACAGTACTACAGATTCTTCGCCAGAAGCAGTTGTATGCTAAATTCTCCAAGTGTGAGTTCTGGTTAGACAAGGTGGCATTCTTAGGTCACATTGTATCAGCAGAAGGAATCACTATGGATCCAGCGAAGGTTAAGGCCATTACTAAGTGGCCAAGGCCGACATCAGCGACGGAAGTCACACAGTTTCTTAGGCTTAGCTGGCTATTACCGTAGGTTCATGGAGAACTTTTCCCGCCTAGCACTTCCATTGACCAAACTGATGCGGGAAGGGGAGAAATTCGTCTGGACTGAAGATCGAGAGAAGAGCTTTGAAGAACTGAAGTAGAAGCTAGTATCTGCACCTATTCTTACTCTACCATCTGGTACGGGTGGGTTTCAAATCTACAGCGATGCATCGGGGAAGGGACTTGGCTATGTTCTCATGCAACATGGGAAAGTGATCGCGTACGCTTCACGGCAGCTTAAGCCTTATGAAGAAAATTACCACACGCACGACCTGGAACTTGTTGTAGTCGTGTTTGCATTGAAGATATGGAGGCACTACTTATATGGAGAATCATGTGACATTTTCACGGACCACAAGAGCTTGAAGTATATCTTCACTCAGCGTGAATTGAACATGAGGCAGAGGAGATGGTTAGAGTTGTTGAAGGATTATGACATTAATCTACAGTATCATCCCGGAAAGGCAAATGTAGTAGCAGATGCTCTTAGCAGGAAGTCTGGAATGATCAACAGCATTAGAATCGAAGAGGAAATCATAAGAGACTTGGAGCGACTAGACATCGAGTACATGGTACGTGGACAGCACGGTTACTGGGTTAATCTTAGAGTACACCCGAGTTGCTATCTAAGATCAAGGAAGCTTAGAAGGATGACGGAGAAATCTGGGCGATAGTACAGAATTTGGAGAAGCAGACAGAATTCAGAGTAGACAGATGGTATCATATGGCAGGGCACTAGACTTTGTGTTCCGGATGACCAAGAACTCCGGGAAGCTTTGTTAACTGAAGCTCATAGCTCCCCATTCTCGATACATCCTAGTTCGACTAAGATGTACCATGACATCAAGCAATACTTTTAGTGGAGTGGTATGAAACAGGATGTGGCCACTTACGTCTCCAAATGTCTTACCTCCCAGCAGGTTAAGATCGAGCATCAGTGATCTGGCGGTCTCCTTCAACCGTTAGATATTCCAGAGTGGAAGTGGGACAAAATCACCATGGATTTTGTTACCGGTCTCCCGCCTACCAAAAGGAAGCACGATGCAATTTGGGTTATCGTTGATCGACTTACCAAATCAGCTCATTTCTTACAGATCCGCAAGGAAGATTCGGTAAGTAAACTCGCAGATACGTACCGACGAGAGATCATGAGACTCCACGATGCACCATCTAGCATCGTCTCAGACAGAGATCCTCGATTCACTTCGCGCTTTTGGAAGAGTCTGCAGAAAGCTTGGGGTACACAACTTAAGCTTAGCACGGCTTTTCATCCTCAAACGGACGGACAGTCAGAGCGAACCATTCAGACATTGGAGGATATGTTGAGGTCATGTGCGTTGGAATGGACGGGTGATTGGGACGAATACATCTGTTTGGTGGAGTTTTCATACAACAACAGTTTGCAAGCAAGCATCAAGTGTGCTCCATTTGAGATGTTGTATGGCAGAAAGTGTCACGCCCCAATCTGCTGGGATCAGGTTGGCGAGCAAACACTCGAAGGACCAGAAATCATAGAGATGACCAATGAGAAGCTCGCAGTAGCAAAGCAGAAAATTCAGGAGGCACGGTCACGTCAGACGAGTTACGCCGATAAGCATCGTAGGGATATACACTTTAACGTAGGAGATCACGTATTCCTTAAGGTTTCGCCGGCACGTGGTGTTAGACGCTTTGGGATTAAAGGGAAGCTCAGTCCTCGTTTCATCGGACCGTTTGATATCATTGAAAGAGTCGGTGAAGTATCTTACCGATTGGCGTTATCTCCGCAGCTTTCGCATGTGCACAATGTGTTTCATGTGTCCTTACTTAGAGGGTACCAGTATCATCCCCTTCACATGGTTCAGTATCCACTGGAACAGATACGTGAAGATCTCACTTTTATAGAAGAACCCGAACAAATTCTTGACAGACAAGAACGAGTCATGAGAAAGAAGACGATTCCATTCGTCAAAATTCTATGGAGGGATCATACCGATAGGGAAGCCACTTGGGAAACGGAGGAGTCTATCTGGGCTTCTTACCCTTATTTCATATTTTGAATTCGGGTATGTTCTTCTTTTCCAGTTTACTTTATCTATAATTCGGGGACGAATTATTCTTTTTAGGGGGGAAGAGTTGTAAAATCCGCATGCTTTTACCATGCATAGTACCCTTAGGATCGTACGTACTAGATTAAAACTTTCCTAATATAGCATGGTTACGATTACGTGTTAGGAGTTTACGTATTACGCACGTGTTAGAACACGATAAGTATTTACTATGCACGATCATGTAATAATTATTTGACGATAATTAATCACGAACATGCGATCATGAAATCATGAACGTAATTAAAACACGAACTATTATTAATTACGTATATATATTTATTACGAGCGTAATTAAATATATTAGATCACGGTATTTACGTAACTAGAACATTTAAAACACGAACACAAATAATCACAAACGTTTAACTTAATAACGAGACACGGAAAAAGGTACGGGTACCCTAAGTGGGGTCCCTACCCGCGGCCAACAAGGAAAAATGGGCCAAGCCCATTTGTCAAATTTACTAAAGGGGGTTATTATTTTTTACTACTCAATTAAACTTTACAGAAGATTTTTAAGAAAACCTAAAAACCTCCTTCCTCCGTTCTCCTTTGTGCCGCCACCCTACAACCACCATAAGAGGTGATTTTTGATCTTGGATCTTGAAGTTTTAGTGATTGATCGTGTTGGTTCTTCGTCCTTTTGATCCACGAATTCGGTAAAACCTTTTTAAACCTTTTCTTTTGATTTAATCTTTTTATAAATCAAGAACATGTGTTGTTTTTATAAAAACATAATAATTAAACATGGATCTAACATGATTTGGTGTTAAATAAAATCAAAAGGGTGTTTTTAAGGGGTGTTTGTTTTGGCCGCAGGCTTCACCAAACCCAAAAGGGGTTTCGGTTTGCCAAGCCGACCACCACCAAGACCATATGGTCTTGGTTGGTGCGTGTGGGTCCCATGACAGCAGTGAAACACGGGGTACCCCGAGTTGGTTCGGGGTACGGTGTCGATTTCATGTCCGATTCATGCTTTTTAGTCTAGATCCGGTTCATGGTGTATGTTAGTTTTTTTTATGTTTATGATCTTATGTTAAAATTAAATTAATAAAATGATGTGATTAATTTAATAATATGACTTAGGTTATTTAATTATGAATGATCATGAAATTGTTTTAACCTAAGTATTTATATATTTAAGACTTATAATTAATTAATTATTTTAAAACCATGGATATAATTAATTAATTAACATGACTTAGGTTATATTATTAATATAATAATACATATATTAACCTAAGTATTTAACTTATTTAATTAAAAACATGTTATACTTTAATTAAATATTTTAACCTATAGTTTAATTTAATTACATGAAATAATTATTAAACTATACACTATATCTTATGACTTAGGAAATAATCATGAAAACACTTAGGCTTATATACTTAGCTTATTTAACCAGCTTATTTCTAATTATGGAAACTTTCTATTTTTAGAAATTTATTTATTGCAGGAAACTAATCTATTTATGGAAACTTATTTAATTAAGGCAACTACTCTATTTATGGAAACTTTCTATTTTTAGAAACTTATCTATTTTAAGCAGTAAATCTATTTTTGGAAACTTTCTATTTTTGGAAACTTTCTATTTTTGGAAACTTTCTATTTTTGGTAACTTTCTATTTTTGGAAACTTTTTATTTTTGGAAACTTTCTATTTTGGAAACTTTCTATTTTTGGAAACTTTCTATTTTAGGAAACCTGCTATTTTTGGAAAGTTACTTATTATTACACAGTAAGTATAATAACGCATGAAATACCAGAAATACTTAATCAGATTAAACCGAATATAAGATAAAACACAGTTAAGGCTTTTAAACAGTAAAACATGGTAAGAACACATAAAATAAGCTAAGACATGACGTAAAACCAGCTACGTGTTTAGTAAGCAGATACTTATTCATGTATGTATTTATGTAGCACTAGTGATTCGGAAGTAGGATTCCTCTCAGTTCGTCTTTCTCGTTCACTGGACATAAGGTACGGATTCCCGTCCTTTCAGTATGGACATTCTTTCCTTATTAGGATTCCCCGTATGCAGCCAACTGTTTTCCCGTAGTATAAGTTATGTGTTTGATTGCTTATGTTTAATTAAGATTACCTATAGCCATATACATGCATGACCAGTTTCACCTAGTTATGGAGGTACCGTAACCATAACATTAGAGGCACTGATGTTATGACTTCACCACAGCGGAGTGATTGCTCGTGGCGTCCCTTCAGCTTTTGGCCATTTATTTATATTTATCATGTGGGGCGTATAGGTGCATCCTAGTTACATGTTTTTATTCAGGATTACATGGTGAATGTGGTGTGTGCCTTGCATCCTTCACAAGGAGGTGATCCCTCCTACCCAAAAACCAGTATATTAAATTAGAGGCAACCCCTCTAATTTGCATGATGAGGTCACCCCTCCAAGTATTCGTGCACGGTGGATTTTCATGACCTATATTGGCTAATGGTAAAATATGACAAACAGTTTTTATAAGACAAACATAAAACTTTCAAACTACTAAACCAGTTTTATTAAGACTTAACCAGGTTACTCGGGACTTAGTTTCTTCCGCTGTTATTATGTAATATGCTTATCCTATTCATGCTTTATTGTACATCCGTGCACTGAGCGTATTCGCTTAGCCGTTTTCCTTTTCTATGTTCCCAAAACGGCAGGTACTCAGGGACGCTCGTAGACACTAAGAGTACGTGCATATGGACTGGAAGCTGTCTAGCCTTCTTTACTTTATGCATTTCCTTTCTTATGATACTTATGCTTTGGACATTGTTTAGTCCTTTCCTTTGTTATACTATGTTTGTGTGTGATGAGCTTTACTTTTGGACTACCGATGTTTGATTCTGGTATTTTCCTTTTATGGTCAAGTAATGTTTAGACATTTTTCCTTGTATGTTTTGATGACACGCCATAATTCCTGTGATATTTCCATTTCCAAAATAGGGTGTTGCATATAGTAAGCCAAATTTCCGCAATCCCATGATCAAAAGTCCATGACGCTAACACCCTTAATGTGTTGTCACTTTAATTACAAAGGAAGAAAAAGAAGGAGTTACGAGTTAAGATATTAAACCTAAACTGCTAAAAACTTCATATATTAAGCAATTATTATTAAAGCATGAAAAATAAATATGAGGAGATTAAATCAAACTCAAAAATACTTACACAAGGAAGAAATAATCTTAAAAACTTATGATTAAACTATATCATCTCTTGTTCTCCATATTGTAAAATTTCAAAAATGTGAAATCAATGGATACTTAGCCTATTAAATCAAAGTTTTTGGTTTTCAAGTCATCTATAGGATCTTGCATCTTCTTAGACTTTTTCAAGTTTTAGAATTTGCATTTTAAATTTCCCTTGATAATAGACTTTCTAGGATCAATTATAGGAACTTGCGAAAAGTTCTCGATTTAAACCTATATGAGTTACGACTTTCGTGTTTTAAAGTTCCCTATATAAAAGCCTAGCAAAACTAGATTTAAACACGTTAAGGAAAAAGCAAAGGTAAAAACTGAGTCGAGTCAAAAACTATTTTTATTTTTACCAACAGAAAGCCTACATTCGTGTCAAAAGCATTTATTTTCTTTATTAAAATTTAAAATAACACTAAAAATTTAAAATTTTTATGAAAAACAAGAAAAACGATTACGTTTAGACACGACAAAAGCAATTGCAAGTGATTATATCAATTGACTCCCCCATGCTAAAACCAAACATTGTCCTCAATGTTTCTTAGCTCAAGAGTAACACCCCCTTGCTAAGACACGAAGAGTTTAATGCAAAATCCTAACATGGAAAGATCACGCAAATCTATAAGCCGTTTATTAATTGTGCCTCAAGATAAAACGTTAGTCGATAAAAATCAAAGGATAGAGAGTGTGCCCCTTTTGACAATAAAAGATTGGAAGATCAAGTGGACCGGCAAAAACCAAACACAAGAGTCTTCAATGATTAGGTTCATACCTAAGATTCACAACACAACAAAACACGAGCACGAGCTTGAACGATCAAGCCTTATTAGTGTTAGAAAGTAGATAGAAGATAGAATGTATGGGACTCCCCCACAAGGCACCTCGTTTTTTTAACCGAGTCATGAGCTCGACTCGATCCCCGCATTCATTGGTCCTTAGGGAAAGTTTAAAGATCCGGAACAACCTCCGTAGGTATATCCCCTCCAAAGTAATGTTTCACACGATGACCATTCACCTTAAAGTTAGGCCCGTCTTTTTAAGCAAGCTCAACGGTGCCATAAGGGAAAACTTGTGAAATGGTAAATGGTCCGGACCAACGGGATTTAAGCTTGCCTGAGAAAATCTTAAGTCTAGAGTTGAATAAGAGGACTTGGTCACCAACATTGAAAATGCGGTTTTTGATCTTAGAGTCATGAATCCTCTTAGTCTTCTCTTTATAGATCAAAGAATTTTCATAAGCTTGATCCCTTAACT
This sequence comes from Glebionis coronaria, assembly GCA_025667525.1. Classification (NCBI taxonomy): domain Eukaryota; kingdom Viridiplantae; phylum Streptophyta; class Magnoliopsida; order Asterales; family Asteraceae; genus Glebionis; species Glebionis coronaria. The sequence goes on along the minus strand of CM046881.1, from coordinate 268,081,754 downwards.
CACTTAGTTCATTCAACTGAACCTTGCGATGATCACCCGCGATCCTCAAATCAAAGTTACAATGCTTAAGAGCCCAATACGCCTTATGTTCGATTTCAATTGGGAAGTGGCATGCTTTTCCGTAGACCAACCTAAATGGTGTACAACCAATTGATGTCTTGTAAGCCGTACGGAAAGCCCACAATGAATCATCTAGTTTATCCGACCATGAAGTGCGATTTTCTCCAATAGAACGCTCCAAAATCCTCTTATGAGCTAGGTTTGAAACCTCCACTTGACCACTCGTTTGAGGGTGATAAGCCGCCGAAATTCGATGAGTGACACCATATTTCTTTATAACTTTTTCAAATTGTTCATTACAAAAAAGGGTCCCACGATCACTTATTATAGCCCGTGGAGTTCCAAACCTAGAGAAGAGTTGTTTCAAAAATTTCACCACAACTCGAGCATCATTCGTAGCCAAAGCCTTAGCTTCAACCCATTTAGACAAATAGTCCACAGCTAGGAGAATATACTTAGTTCCTTTCGATGATGGAAATGGCCCTATAAATCGATCCCCCACATGTCAAAGATTTCACAAACTTGGATAATGTTTTGAGGCATTTCATCCCTTTGTGAGTTCTTCTTTGACGTTGACAAGCATCACAAGTCTTGATCAAGTCTTGGGCATCATGATATATGGAAGGCCAAAATAAGCCGGCATCAAAGACTTTCTTCACGATGGCGTTGGCACCATGATGTCCCCCGGTGGGTCCCTCATGACAAGATTTAAGGATATCTTGAGCTTCCTTAGAAAACACGCACCTACGAATCACTTGATCCGCGCACACACGAAACAAATAGGGGTCGTCCCAAAAGTAATAGGATATATCCTTGAAAAACTTTCGTTTTTGTTGGGACGACATACCCTTGATCATAAATTTCCCTGCATGGTAATTTGCAATGTCCGCAAACCATGGGGTACTATCATCACCACGAAAAGCAATCTTTCCAAGCGTCTCGAGAGGATATGTTTCATTGATTTCCTTATTCTCTTGATCGCTTTGGTGAGCATTCTCAAGTCGAGATAGATGATCGGCCGCGAGATTCTCGGCTCCTTTTTTGTCTGGAATTTTGACATTAAATTCTTGAAGGAGGAGAATCCAGCGGAGCAACCTCGTCTTTGCATCTTGTTTATTAAGAAGATATTTGATTGCCGTGTGGTCCGTATACACTATGGTTTGAGACAAGACGAGATATGGTCTAAACATTTCAAAAGCATACACAATGGAAAGTAACTCCTTTCCGTTGTAGTGTACTTTGTTTGAGCATCCATCATAGTCTTACTTGCATAGTGTATAGGCAAGAAATATTTTGACTTACGTTGCCCCAAAACCGCACCTACCGCGTAATCACTAGCATCACACATAATTTCAAAAGGTAGGTTCCAATCCGGAGCAACTAAAATTGGTGATTCAGTTAATTCTTTTTCAGCATCTCAAAGGCTTGAATACACTCATCCGAAAAGAGGAATGGAGTCTCTTTTTCCAAAAGATGGGTCATAGGCCGAGCTATCTTAGAGAAGTCTTGGATAAAACGTCTATAGAATCCGGCATGGCTGAGAAACCTCCTAACTCCCTTAACGGTGGTGGGTGGAGGTAATTTGGCAATCACGTCGATTTTAGCACTATCAACCTCAATACCGTCCTTAGAGATCTTATGTCCTAACACAATTCCCTCTTTGCACATGAAGTGAGATTTTTCATAATTAAGCACAAGATTCGTTTCCTCAGAACATTGCAACATTCTTTCAAGGTTAGAGAGACATGAAGTGAAAGACTCCCCAAAAACCGAGAAATCATCCATAAAGACTTCCATGGTTTTTTCGATCATATCATGGAAAATGTCTATCATACACCTTTGGAACGTCCCCGGAGCATTGCATATTCCAAAAAGCATTCTACGATAAGCAAATGTTCCATAAGGACAAGTGAATGTGGTCTTTTCTTGATCACGAGGGTCAATGGGAATTTGGAAATAGCCGTAAAATCCATCCAAAAAGTAATAGAATTCATTTCCCGCTAGTCTCTCTAACATTTGATCCATAAAAGGTAATGGAAAATGATCCTTCCTAGTGGCATCATTAAGCTTCCTATAGTCGATACAAACACGCCAATTGGTCACAAGTCTAGTAGGAATCAATTCATTATCCTCATTAGTGACAACCTTCATTCCTCCTTTCTTTGGAACACAATGGACGGGACTAACCCATGGAATATCCAAGATAGGGTAGATCATTCCGGCGTCTAGAAGTTTAGTGACTTCCTTTTTTATCACCTCATGAATCTTTGGATTGGCCCTTCTTTGATTTTGGATAGCGGGTTTATAATCTTCCTCCATTATAATTTTTCGAGTACAAACTTTTGGATCTATACCCTTAGTGTCGGAGATTTTCCATGCAATGGCCCGTTTCTGTTTCTTATGCACTTTAATAAGTTCATCCTTTTCATTTTCCTTTAATCCCTTAGCAATAATCACCGGTAACTTATCCGTTCCTTCAAGAAAAGCATACTCCAAATGAGTAGGAAGTTCCTTAAGTTCTAGGTCGGGTGCTTCTTCAATAGATGTTTTCACTTTAGTCTCAATTTTACTCTCAACTTTTAATTCCATAGGTGGTGATTCACAAGGATCCATATTCAACAACTTTTCAATCAACGCAATATCTCCCTCGGGATCAAAATTCTCACTATCAAACTCACTAGGAACGAATGGTTTGCTAAGGAAATCATCAATTTCCTTATTGATTTATGAATGACCATTATTCTCAAGCTCTTCTAGGACGAAGTCCCCTCCCTGAAATGGAGTGAGTGTAGGTTTAGCCAAAGAATTAATTGGATTCGATGAAGTGGGATTGCCACTTTTAGAAATATACGAAAAACCAAGCATATCTTGCGAAACTTCTTCATTAACAACATCAATAACATCGAATTGATTGATTGATTCCTCGTAGTACTTAGAAGAAGGTCTCGAGATATTACCAACATCAAACATGATACTTTCATCATCAAAACGTAAAGTCAATTTCCCCGCTCTCATGTCAACTATAGAACTAGCCTTATTTAAAAACGGTCTTCCCAAATTAAGAGGTACACGAGAATCTTCGGGATAATCGCTAACCACAAAATCCGTTGGGAAGACGAGCTTTCCTACTTTGACAAACACGTCCTCGGTTATACCTTTCGCAAAGGTGGTCGATCGATCCGCTAGATCTATGGTCATCTTAGTAGGTGTAAGCTCGGGAAGTGATAACCTTTTACACACGGAAAGAGGCATCAAATTAATGCTAGCGCCAAGATCGGCTAATGCTAAGCATTCTTCCATATTAGGGAAATCACATGGTACAAAAATTGATCGGGGTCTCTAAGCTTTTAGGGAAACTTTTTAGAGAGAACCGCGGAACAACTTTCAATTAAAGATGTAGACACTTCAACCAATTTCTCTTTATCGACAATCATCCTTTTGATTGTTGAAGCAAACTTAGGCATGTTAAGCAATGCATCCGCGAAACTTAGATTAATATACATTTTCTTAAACACCTCAAGAAACGTAGACATTTGAGCATTGGTCTTTTCGCGGAGCTTCTCTTTGTTAAGTCTGGAAGGGTAGGGTAGTGTGGGTTTAGTCTTCGGAAGCTCGGGTTCCGGAATAGGCAATTGGTCTACCTTTGGTGGAATAGGAATTTCCTTTCTTTAACCACCTCGGGTTCTTGCTCCACTTCCCTCACCGGAGAGGTACTCACATGTGGAAGCAAATGTCCGTCTAAAGCCTTCCCACTACGTGTGGTTATAGCTTTCATCTCACCCTTCGGGTTTGGAATGGTGTTGCTAGGTAAGTCACCCAAGGAAGAGGAGAGTTTGCACATAAAAGATTCAAACATCGAGAGTAATTTGTTCTCAAAGTTAGCTTGATTTCCCTCAAGACGGTTTTGAATTTGTTCCAAACTTTGTTGCATTTGATTTTGACTTTGCTCTAAACTTTTCTCCATACGGTTTTGGTTAAGCTCAATCTTGTTATTTTTCCCTTTGATCGTATTTTGAAATTCATTTTTCAAAGTTTCCATTTGTCCTTGAATATTGTTTGAAAAGCTTTCATATTTGCCTCATTTTTTTTAATATAGCTTGACAACTCATTTTGATTATTGCTTTGAAAACCTTGATTGTTTTTATTAGCATGGAATCCATTTCCTTGGTTGAAATTCCCTTTGTTACCACGGTTAAAATTATTCCCATTATTTCCATTGTTGTACCTATTTTGAACCGGTTGAAAACCCGGTAGAGCAACATGATTTTGACGAGGAGCTTGACCGTTAGGGCCATAAGTTCCCGTCGCGGCAAAAGAACTAGCTTGATCAAACCCCGTGGTTGAACAAGCATAATTCGGATGTGCTCCACCACATGATACACAAAAATTCTCAACCATATTAATCGATCCATGAGGATTCTTCCTAATCTCATTCAACAATGTAGCAAATCCATTATCAATCTTAGAGTCGAATCTAGCAATCTCGGTATTAGATGAAGTCACATTTTAAACAACTGGTATGTTTCGTGAATATTGCACTATATACTTATTCTCAATTATACCCCACGCGTCTCTCAGAGTTTTTCTTAAAAGATTACCACCCGCGGCGACATTTAAAGAATCTTGTTCAACCATATTATGTCCATTATAAAAAGTACTGATTTGGTGCAATTTCGAGAAACCGTGGTGTGGATATTGTCTTAACAAATCTTTAAACCTTTCCCAAGAAACTCCAAACGATTCATGCACTTTTTGTTCAAATCTAGTGATCTCATTCTTAAAGTGGGTTGTTTTGGATGGTGGAAAGAAGTAATTCATAAACTTAGACACTAAATCATCCCATGTTAAAATCAAACCCGGTGGTTCTTTTTCATACCAAAACTTAGCGTTACCCTCGAGCGAGTACGGAAAAAGCATGAGCTTAATCGCGTCATTCGGCACATCTCTAAACTTGAGAGTCGAGGTAATACGATGAAAATTCTGAATGTGAGAGTGCGGGTTATCGGTCTCATTGCCACGAAATTGGTCGGCATGAATGAGTGATAAAAGACCCGACTTAATCTCGTAATGATCCGCCAAAATAGTCGGCACAACGATTGCTTCCCCATACCCTTCGGTGGGTGCACGGAGCAATTCCTCCATTGTTCGGTTATTGGCCATCTCTACAACAATAGGTGTAAGCTCGGGTTCCACTATTCGTTGTTGACGATTTTTATTTCTACGAGGTATATTTTCAAGCCTATTGTAATCAATCAAAAGTCGAGAAGATCGTAATTGCATAAACCAAAGTGACGAGAATTTTAGAGGGTTGAAGAAAAGAAATTAGACAAGAAGAAGATTATTTTTGGTATTTTTATTTGGTATTGCTCAATCAAAAAGATTGATAAAAACAAGAAATAAGGATAATTAGTATGGAAGTAATCTACCCTCGGTCGACTTTGAAACGATAGGTGAAAACCTAAACGTTTCGAGGTTCAATAAGCAAACTACAAAAATAAGATATAATACTACTTGAGTTGGCAAACCAATAATCGGTCGTCCCTCTCAATATACGCACAAGCAAGCGGGGAAACGAGGTGACACAAAGAACTTAAAAACCTTTTTCCTTAGACAGCTTTTTATAGCTCGTCGCCTTATACCCACCTTATAGTTTGTATAAATCGAGTTCAAACTTTTTATTAGTATTTATCTATTTTGCCTTTATTTTTCGTTTTAGATTCGAATACAATAACTAGGTGATGAAATCCCAACTAAGGTCTTATTTGGAAGTAGGGAATTTTATTGTTCTATGTAATATAATATAATAATAAAAAAACAAGAAAAACGATACATACTATAATAATAGAAAAATAACAAAACTTTCCGAGGATGAAAAGGGTCTTCAAATCAATGATCAACAAATCTCCACAAAACGAATCGTACACAAGATCCCCGGCAGCGGCGCAAAAATTTTTGATGTGTCGTGGAATGTCGATGTATTTTAATTAGATACGGTATAGGACAAATTTAGGAAATTACCCTTAGGAAAAAGTAATAATCCATAAATAAGTCGAAGACGGATTTAATTAAACACGTTGATGAACCAAGTTCGTTATACACGAATATCAAGTGAATTTGAGACGTATTGTTTCAATATGGACAATTGATTTGAATGGGTTTTCGGTTTTTAAACTAAAATTACTCCTACAATTTTTTTAACTATTTAAATCCTAAAGTGCATGAATCATACCCCAATTTAAATCTAATATAAAATTATTTAAACCTATATAAAAATTTAAACTCTACTTAAAATTATAATCTATCTAAAATTATTCTTTTTTAGAAAATTACCTTCACTTTTTAATTAAATAAAATCTATGTAAAACTATTTTTTTAATTAAAACAAAATTAATAAAACTAATTTATTTGAAAACTACTTTTAAAACTATTTAAATCTCTAAATAGTTATAAAATATATTTATCTATTTATTTTAATTTTATAATTATATTTATGTTTTTACTAATCATATTTTACTAGACAAACATTTTAAAAATGGTTTTATAAAAAGAAATCTATTACTTACTTTATTAAACTTTTGATAAACGTTTTTTTAAAAAAAATAAGACAGTTTAGAATGGTATAAAAACTTCAAAGCGCAAACTTAAAACCAAAAGAGCGTGTAGCTCAGTTGGGTAATGCGTTGGTTGCTGCCCGTGCGGTCACGGGTTCGAGTCCCATGGAGGACTCATTTTTGTGAATACCATTTTTGGACAGGATTTTTGGTAAATAAACAAACCAAACACAATGTTTGGTCTGCTGAATCTGAGTACAATATAACAACAAATACAACAATCTATCACTATAGCAGTAAACATGTTAGAAATACGTTTTAACGTATATTAGAAGTATCGATCACTCCACAACATTATTTATGTTGTAATAGCTCGTAGTTAATGTTACTTATTAAGTTAAGTAAGAAACCGACCCATGGGCTTGTCATGGGTCGGCCCAAGCCCAATATAGGCCTTGGATATAAATACCCCTTTCCACCATGGAAAGAGGTTGGTTGTTGATCATTCCACACTTTCATTTGAATAAAAATCACATAGTTTCTCTCTCACTAGTTTCTCTCTCTAGAAATCTTCAACCCACTTCATAGATTCATAGGTTATCAAGATTCTACATTTGGTATCAGAGCTATGGGGTGATTTAAGGTAATGATTTGTGTTGTTATTTAGTTTTTGATTGTATTAGTGTTCTTTAAGAAGATCCATCTTGATTCTTGGAGTTTTTGGTGTTTTTGTGATTGGGATTAGTAGATAAGTATTAGTTTTTACTTATTATTGTAGAAATCACAAAACTTTTTGGGTTATTTGGTAAAAATCTGGGTTTAATCTTCATATTCATAGTCGACTGTTACTCGAACAACCTATCTGTTTCCCAGTAAAAGTTCCGAACCAAAAAGTTCCGGATCAAAAAGTTCCGGATCAACAAGTTCCGGATCAACAAAAGTTCCGGATCAAGAAGTTCCGAACCAAAAGTTCCGGATCAAGGAAAGTTCCAGATCAAGGAAAGTTTCGGATCAAGGAAAGTTCCGGATCAAAAGTTCCGAACCAAAATTTCCGGATCAAGGAATGTTCCGGATCAAGGATAGTTCCAGATCAAGACAAAGTTCCGAATCAAGAAGTTCCGAACCAAAAGTTCCGGATCAAGGAAAGTTCCGGATCAAGTCTTCCGAACCAAAAGTTCCGGATCAAGGAGTTCCGAGTCAAAATCTTCCGAATCAACACTTCCAAATCAACAAAAGTTCCGAATCAAGGGATATTTTACTTGTTTTTTCGACGATTTTTTAGAGGATTTAATCTTGGTTTCTTACAACAAAAACTCAACACAATTCACAAGCTTTACTTCACTGCTCGATCAACCGATAATCTTTGTCTCTTTTAAGTGAACAAAACAAAATGAATCCGAATTCATTAATGCCTCAAATGACATCACTTACGGACATTTCCGTCATTACGGGAACGGATAATCGCCCTCCAATGCTCATTAAAGAAGTCTTTGAAGCATGGCAAGGCCGTATGATGTCATACCTTAAGGGAAAACCGACATATGGGAGGCTTATGGTTAAGTCAATTCTAAATGGTCCACTTGACTATGGTACCATCGTGGTTAACAATGTGACTCGACCAAGGGAGTTTGAAGAACTTACACCAGCTCAACAACTTGTTGCCTATGCAGACGAAAAGGCTCTTCAAACCATTCTCCAAGCTCTTCCACATGACATCTATCGAATGGTAAGTCAGTATACGGTGGCAAAGGATTTATGGGAACGTCTAAAGGTGTTGCTACAAGGTACGTCTCTTACCAAACAGGAAAGGGAATGTCAGTTGTATGATCTGTTTGATAGATTCACGTACAGCCCAGGGGAAACGCTTCACGATTATTACTTCAGATTCACCACTCTCATGAATGATCTGAATGTATACAATCTCGTGATTGCTCCATTCCAGGTTAACACCAAATTTTTGAATACTTTACCTCAAGCTGAATGGGGTAAGTATATTACCGATGTTAAGTTAACCAGGGATTTGCATAAGTGCAATTTGGATCAACTCTATGCTTTTCTTCAGCAGCATGAGAAACATGTGATCATGCACCGTTCGCCTCGAGGTATGTACCCTGATTCTTTAGCTTTGATGGCGAATCAACCAAGCTTGTCACACAACAACACTCCTTATATCTTGGGACTTCAAGCCTATCATCCATCACCTTACATGACACCAACCTTCCCCCAATACTCGATTCTACCGCAACCACCCACCTCACATCAGCAACAATATCGGTTTAATGCACCTTCATCACAATATGCTTCACAACCTCACCCAGCAAGTATTGCACCTTATGCTCAATCTTCATATTCTTCTTATCAAGAGAATGCAGCATATCCATCAAGCTACTCTGACCACATGAGTGTTCCTTCTAGTGCTTATACAGCTCAAAAAGACCAAGCACTGTATTGTGATGATGATGAAGTCCCCATTCCTGAATTCAAACAAGGAACTGACCCAGTCGAAGTGTTAGCTACTATGTCTGCTTATCTCACAAGGACTTTAAGCAAACGAGGATTTAGAGGACCAGCTCCTACTAACAATCAGCTGAGGAATTCATCCAATTCTCGCCAACAAGCTACTATTGAGAATGGCAGGGTAATGGTTCAACCTATTCAACCTTATCAGGGGAGACCTACTACATCAACCACCAATGCACGCACGGTCAATCCTGCTCCAATGGTCAACACTCCTCCATGGGCTAATTCCACAGGCATGTTGAGAATGATTACATGCTACAACTGTAAGGAAGAAGGTCACATGTCCAGGGATTGCAAAAAACCCAAGAGGAGAAGGGATGGTCAATGGTTTGCAGAGAAGATTTTTCTAGTAAACGCTCAGGCACAAGGAAGGGAACTTGATGAAGAGGAGCTTGCATTTCTTGCTGATCTAGGGATTGCTGAACAAGACGTTGTCACTATACAGAATGCAGCATACCAAGCAGATGATCTTGATGCTTATGATTCAGACTGTGATGAACTTCAATCAGCACAAGCAGCTCTTATGGCAACTATCTCTAGCTTAGGGCCAGAAAAGAGATCTGAGGTACTTATTAATACCACTGATAATACCACTGATGCTAGTATTCAACCACATCAAGTTGTGCAAGAGAGTGCTGATTCGAATGAGTCTTCGGTGGTGAGTCTTTCAAATGAGGAGACAATCAATGATAGAAATATCAATGTGAGTCCCCAGACTTTGAGTGAATCACAACCGGGAGCCATTTCGCATACGCATACTCCTTCTCAACAAGATTTGGTCATGGTTCCTGCTACATTACTTAGCCAAATGAATGTTGCACTCTTAGAAACCCTAGCTAAGAATAAGAATTTGTCTGATGAGCTTGCCTTATGCAACGAGAAAGTTTAAACTTTGGAATTAGTTCCTTCGTCTAGTGTTCTAACAAATCCCGAATATGATCATTTTCGAAACAAACAAATGGGTCATTTGCAAGAAATTGAAACCTTAAGAGCAGATCTTTCTAACGAACTTAAAGAAAAAGAGTTAGTGGTCACTAATTTTCAAAAACTTCAAACGGATTTTGAATTACTCGAGTCTAAGAAGAATGAAATGGAAATTAAAGCGACTAATAAGATTAGAAGTCTAGATTATTTGCTTTTAAGACAATACGATGCCTCTCAACTAGTGCACTTATTTGATGCTTCGTTTAGAGAATTTAACTTATCACGTCAAAAAGGCCTTCCCCCTAACCCACGGTATGCAAAACAAGCTTTTATCCATAGTCCAAGACTTTATAATGCAACCCAATTAGGATTGGTCTTAGACCCGATTGTTATTTTCGATGATCGCACAAATAAGGATCTAGTTGATGAGAATCGGTCATACAACTTTGCAAAATATCCCGATTGTGATTATTTTAAAATGAATCAGGAGCTTGCTAAAACGGATTTTAGAATTCGCTTCCATATGGACAAAGATCTCATTACAGCACCAACCTACATGTTAAATGAAGAAAACCCTAGTACACTTCCTACACTTGTCAAAATGGAAGGACCTAAGGAAATTCCAAAGGATCTTCCACCTGTTAGCACTGTGTGGTTAAACTTGCAAGAGATTAATCAATACTTTGCTAGTTTTGACAAGGTCATTTTGGAATGTACGACTTCAAATGGCCTAAACGCCGGAGAATGGGCTTTCGAACACATGAACGAGGTGTTTAAGAATGAGATCAATCCGTTTGTCGAAAGTCTAAAAAGAAGTTTTACATCTCTTTCGGAAAATCTTGAGTTTGAAATTGCAGAAGTTCAAAAAGTGTTTTATGAAATGGGCACCGCTTACGAACTACAATTAATTGAAAAGGAAAAGATTTTATCCGAATATGACCGATTCTTGTCCCAAGTAATTTTGTGTGAGGTGCTTACTACTGTAAATGTTAATTATTCGAATGAGCTTACATCCGCTATGATTAAATGTGATGCTGTGAATATATGTGATGATGTGTGTGATCTCTCTGTAAATGTTGCTGATACTGTAAATGAGGTAGATAATCATTCTTGTCACGAATCTTACGCTGAGTTTTTAAAGCTACAAGATTCTTACAATTTACTTTCAAAACGCTTTAATCAACTTGAACAACATTATATATCTTTAGAATTAAAACAACAAACTCAAAATGAGGATCTTTTGATAACAAATAGTTGTGAAAACAGTGTTGAGACGAGTGACAAGATGATTGCAATAGTTAAGGCATTAGAGAAAGAGATTATGAGATTGAAGAGAGATGTGTCATCAAATGAAACACTAAAATTGGAACTAGAGGCTGCAGAGTCTAAAAACCAGGACTTAGAAATTAGACTTTCGTCTATTCTAGGGGAGATGGATCGTGCAAGACAGGGAATGTCCAAACTTTATGGTTCACTAGAAGAACGCTTCGCTTTTAATGCGGCACAACAACAATCTTATGTTGAACAATTGAACCAAAAATGTGAGGAAATCTCTGACTTAAACATCCTGCTCATTGACAAAAACATGGTTTTGGCGGAGTTAAAGGAGACACTTCTTCTCACCCGACAAGAAGCTGTTAATAACTTAGCTACTAACTCTGCACCGTCCTCTAGTGCTCCAACAACCAAGTCAGTAGTGCTTTATAAGAACCCGCTCCATAAGAGAAACCCGGTTACCTACGATGATTATATGAGGAATGCCATTAAGCATGTAGATCTTGTTAGGGATATTTTAGACGATCTTTATGCCTTAGATCCCTCAAGTAGCTACTATTATTCAGCCCATGAATATATTAAGCGAGTTCAATATTGCTTAGCATATTTGCAATACATAGGTAAACCAGGTTCTGCACTACTCACTAATCGACCCATTGCTGTAACTCCATTCAATAAGACCCCAGGAGCAAAACCGTCATTGGCACCATCAAGTAAGGCACCTTTAAAATCTGTTGCTAATGTTCCCACTTTGCCTTCTACAGGATTAAAAGAGTATACTAAGGCTAAAGCATCGCCACTCAAGAAAGATAAGATCAAGCCCTCCACTAGTAGTACCAACAAGAAGAAAGTAGAAGCTCACCATAGGAATGTTAGTTCAGTTTTAAATAAAAAGAATCATGTTAAGACTAAAAGCTCTGCGCCTGTGCAGCAGCCTAAACCATTTGTGAATTCTGATTTGAAATGTTGGAATTGTAATGAATGTATGTTTTCCAAACGTCATGATTTGTGTCTTATTGATCATGTGAATGAAATGAATGCCATTAGGAATGATCTTGAATGGAAGCCAACTGGTAGAACTCGTGCCCAAGTTGGTTGGCAATGGCGTCCCACTGGTAGGACCTTTACATTAGATGGAAAAATGTGCCCTTTAACTAGGAATGCATCCATTGAGGTTAGGTCTGAGCGTCCTTTAGTTAGGCACACTAGCACTAAAGTATGGAAACAGCGCCCTTTAATTAGGTCAGCCCCCACTATAGTGCCTATCAGTGAAGAAATACCTCAGGATTTAAGCCAACTAGAATCTACACCACCAACTAGGAAGAAGAAGGCTAGGAAATCTAAGAAACCTAAAGTTAGCAAATCTAAGATTTTTAAATCTGTACCTGCTAATAACAAGGAACATTCAGATTTCGATACCTCTACATTGTCCTCGTCTGGTGATATTTTCAGGTGGTCCAAATCATCCTCTGGTATTTGGACTCCGGTTGTTCAAAGCATATGACCGGAGATCGCTCGATGCTCCGAAATTTCGTCAGCAAGTTTCTTGGAACGGTTAAATTCGGTAATGATCATATTGCAAAGATAATGGGGTATGGTGAATATCAGATTGGAAACGTTACGATTTCAAGGGTATACTATGTAGAAGGTCTTGGTCATAATTTATTTTCAGTAGGACAGTTTTGTGATTCCAACCTAGAGGTTGCTTTTCGACAACATACTTGTTTCATCCGCAACTTGGAAGGAAAAGACTTGTTGAAGGGATCTCGTGGTGCAAATCTTTATACGTTGTCCCTACAAGACATGATGGCCGCCTCTCCAGTATGTCTTCTCTCTAAAGCATCTAAGACCAAGTCATGGTTATGGCATCGCAGATTATCTCATCTCAACTTTGATGCTATTAATCATCTGGCTAAAAACGAATTAGTTCGTGGTCTTCCAAAGCTCAAATTTCACAAGGATCATTTATGTTCCGCGTGTTCAAGGGGGAAAAGTACCAAGAAATCATACAAGCCCAAAGCTGAAGACACCAATCAAGAAAAACTTCATCTTTTGCATATGGATCTTTGTGGGCCAATGAGAACTCAAAAGTGTAAGCGGTAAGAAATTCATTCTTGTTATTGTGGATGATTTCTCCAGGTTTACATGGGTTAGATTTCTACGTACAAAGGATGAAGCACCGAAGGCTATCATCACTTTTCTGAAATTCATTCAGGTACGTTTAAATACTACTGTCCGTCGTATTCGTACAGACAATGGAACAGAGTTCGTTGATTGTAGTCCTTTTATGTATACTTTATTTTAGGAAAAACAAAGCAACACAAAATAGTGGAAAGTATTAAGTACGACGGTTTAGGAAAACCGTGCACAAATGACCCTTAATCACTTAAAAAGAGAGAAAGTTCGTTTCCCAAGGAGGTATATGTGTGTGTTTTAACTTGTATTTATTTGAGATTAATATTGAGAAGAATGGGGATGAGAGGATGAAAAGACGGTTACGTTAAAATTACACTACGACATAAAAGACGTAAAGTCGTGAAAAACTACCCAAATTAAAAATTATACTAAGACCAAAAACAAAATATCAAAAAGGCTAAAAACAAGTCTTAAATAATATAAACAAAGATAAAAATCCAACAAAGATATTTTAAAACCTTTTATTAATTAAATATTTAATTTTAAATGCTAATTAAAGCCCTAAAATTAAATATAACTAATTCAAATGTCTAAAATATGATTTTATTGAATAATTACTTAACTTATATTATTAGAAGACTAAAAAGTAATTTTCTAAAAATTAAAAGCTATTAAAACTATTTTTAAAACTCTAAAAATGATTTAAAATGATTAAAAACTAATTAAACTTAAAATAATTATAAAAATAAATCTAAAAGTTATAAAAATATTCTAAAAATGGAAAAGGTCCTAATTAATGATAAAGATCTTAAGAAAAATGAAAAAGAAGTAAAAATAAAATTTTGATAAAATAATATTAAAATAATGCTAAAAATAAAAAGTTTCTAAAATTAATTCTAAAAAATTTCTAAAATCTTAAAATAATCTAACTAAGAGAAAAACACAAATTAAAGTTCCTAAACCTTTTTTAATAATTTTATAAAAATGTTTAAAGTTTTTAAAAAGCCTTAAAATAATATAAAATTAAAAATTAAAGTTTATAAAACCAAAACCTAATGTAAACCTCCAAATATTTATTAAAAAGCTAAAAACTATTTTTCCTGAAAATTAAAAATCTTTTTTCTATTTTTTAATGACTTATTAAAAAACGTATAATAAATAAATTCTAGAAAATAATCTAATAAAAGGAAAAATATAAAAATTAGCTAGAAAAGTCTTAATTACTACTATGATCCTAGGAAAAATGAAAATAAGCAAAAACGAAAAGCAAATAAGCTAAAAAGGGAGAAAATAAGCTACGGCTTTATATTTAAGCTAGAAATGAAAAACGTTTTAAATAAAGTTTGAAAACAAACATAAACGTAAAAAGCTTATCTAGATCAACGGTAGGACACTTAACCCTCCTACGAGAGGTCTAGTGTTCGAGTCCTGTTGCGGGTAAGTTTTTGCTATTTTTTCTTTTTTTTTATTTTTTACTTTCCAAACCAACATTGACCTTCTATAAGCTTATAAACACAATCCACTTCCTTATTTAGCTAGATTTAAGCACAATTGAAGATCAAAACGTATGCAGTTTTGCTATGGTTGCTGATGAACAAGTGTGAGTGCACACTTGAGCATTCTTGGAACCAAGAGGGGCTTGGTTGTGGCTTACTTGGTGTAGATATTGGGACACAATGGGCACCCTTGTGCTCTTTGAAGCACAAGGAGTCAAAATCAAGCAACAAGCAATCACTTAGTACACAAAGATGATCAAAACAAAGCACACAAGGGCCATGTCAAGTTTCTGATGCACTTGTGCAGGTCTGGTGGACTATATGCAGATTACAAGCACACTAGTGAACTTCAAAGCCACAAATTAAGCACACTCAATCACCAAATAGCACCCAATCAATATGTAACCCTAGATTAACCTAACTCTAAACAGATTTGAAATATTAAGCACCAAGATCTTATGAAATTTAAGCAAAAAGTGATTATGCAGGTTTAGCTATGCCATTCCTTTAAAACCACACCAAATTGCTTCTAATCTTGCACCAAATGATATCCTAACTAGCAGACAACTTATCTCAAACCTATCCAATAGTTCTAACACGTTTTGAAACACAATCAATGATTTTATGCCCTGCTTAAACCTGTTTCCAAACACCCTTTTAAAAATTCTTTTCCACTTTTTAACAAACCAAATCCTCACAAGCTTACTCAAACTGATTCAATGATCTTCTAACATGCATATTAACTCATAAGAACTCAAATCATGCAGATAAATCAACAAACCAACACTTAATCAACAAGATCACTTAAACCACCACTTTTCTGAAATTTCACAAAGGTAAAAGAGATTTACCTTAGGTCTTTACATCCAAAGCCCTAGTGGATGTCAATCCACCTCCTTATGCACCCGGGTGCATGCAGATCCTTGGATCAACAAACAATTTCCACACCTGTTTAAGAAAATCAAAGAAAACAAGAACAAAATACAAGCAATATTATACTGTTTTCTTTTCTTCTTTCTTAAAACTCTTCCAAAACCTTTCCAAACTTCTTAATACGTTTTCAAAACACTAATTCAACAAACAAAACCAACTTCTTAACATCAAAACCTGAAACAAATTTTTTTTTACAAAAATCTTTCAAATTTCAGAAACCTTTGAATAATTTTGAAACTCAAAATTACTCAACCAACTAACAAATTGGAACTCAGAATCAAGCTTCACACAACACACAACTTTTAAAAACAATAAAAAGGAATTACAATTGATTTTATCAAACACCAAACTTTTATTTTCTTAAAAAGGAATTACAAGTGAAAGCTTGAAAACTGGAACAAAGGGTCATCACAGGTTGATGCCTCTATTTTTACTACTCAAATGAACAATCTAGAATCTTAAAATCAAAACCCTAATCATTAGAAAATCCCAAATATGCCCTTGACGGTTTTGAGTGATGAGTTGTCACATTTTGATCCTGGACGTTTGTTTTTTCATTGTGATGAAGCAATGCATCTCCACTGTTGATTTGGGACACGTCATAGTACTTGGGGATCAAGGTGTAAGCTGATTGGTGAAATGGGGAATTGGGGGTAGGGTCCACAGTGAGTGGGTTGAGGGGTTTAGGTGTGGGAAAGGTTCCTGCGTGTGTGAATCACACGTGGGCAAGGTTAATTGAGTTTTAACCTTGTTTAAGTTGAGGTGAAAACTGGAGGTGTAAAAGGAGCACAGTAACTCCTTTGATCCGTTTTTGGGGGAAAAAAGGTGTTAGGCGCCAGTTTTTGTTTGAATCTTCCAAAGTGTGCACATTTGGCCCTTTTCTTTTGAGATTTTTGGCAAATCAAGTTTTCAGCCCTAGAAAACGTGTTTGCTTTGTTAATAACTTTCACCACTTTACACATTTGGCACAAACTTTTGG
Organism: Glebionis coronaria; assembly: GCA_025667525.1. Lineage (NCBI taxonomy): Eukaryota > Viridiplantae > Streptophyta > Magnoliopsida > Asterales > Asteraceae > Glebionis > Glebionis coronaria. The sequence goes on along the minus strand of CM046881.1, from coordinate 268,064,880 downwards.
AAAAAGGTTTCAAAGGATTGTTTTTGCCATTTTGAATAATGTAAGGGCTGATTTTGAACAATCTTGATCTTCAAAGGTCTTCAATGTCTCTTAATCTTCATGAGGGACCATAATTGACAAATTGATTTTGTTGAGGGACCAATCTTGTCATTTCTTCAAAGTTGAAGGACCTTTTTGCAATTTTGACAAACTTAAAGGACCAAACTTGTAATTATTAATATACAAGGGTTTTAAGTGTCATTTCTTCATTTAATGAGGATCAATCTTGTTTGTCTTCAAGTCTTCAAGGGTATTTGTTGAAAATTCCATGATTAGGGCCCGGTTCATTGTACGGCTTCGTTTCTCGTGTTCGTTTTTCCTTGTATCTTGTGATCTTTTGTCTTTTTCACGATATCCATACCTAAAATACACAAGTAAACAAACACAAGCATATATATGGTATTTTATGACATTTTTGTACATTTAAAGCCCGAAAAGAACGATGAGATCATGTATAAATGCCATCTCATCACTCCCCCATACTAAGCCATTGCCGTGCCCTCACGCAATGCTAGAATAAAGTATCTAAGCATTACCAAAGTTCAATTTTATTAACCTTTATTGAAGAGTAAAAGACTTGCAACATACTACGAGAATGTGTAAAGACATAATGTATGATTTTCATCACCAAAAGGTGACTTTTAGGGTCAAAGAATAGAAACAAGTTAATGTCCCTTAGAGTAAACTTCGTCATCCTTGATTGTCATACATTCCATGCTAAGTGCAAAAACAAGATCATTGTTGGTACAAGTCACAATGCTAACACTACTCATACGTCCAAATTGTGTAATACTTTTTCTCCCCGCAATCCTAGTTATTATAAAAGGAAATGGGTTACTAGCATTTTTATCTATTTGTCATGGATCACAAGTGATTCATATTGACTTATTTGAGTAGTTATTAGTCCGAAAGCAAAGTAGCACGATTTGATCGATAGTTAGCCGAAGGACAAAATCTTTTAAAACGGCTTCTCGTGTATCTCCTTAAGTTCATATCTTGGCATAACTCGTTTCACGATTTGAGACCTTTCTCGGACCGATATTTGGCATGTACTTCATACTTCAAATCTTGGGAAGACGTTCTTGAAATTATGGTCTTCTCTTCATATTTTGGAATTTCTTCACTTGACGTTTTTGAGAGATTCTTCATATTGGACCACGACTTCATCATTTTTCTTCAATCTTTACTTTGGATTTTGATATACAACGATCCGCCTCCTTTTCGGACTTGGATATATTTATCCTCATACCTTGTTAGGGTCTTTTTGGATAGACTTTCTCCATTCTTTAGGGGAGTAATTGCTTCTCGTCGTGTGTCTCGATCCTTCATATTGATTTTAGGAATAATGATACTTCACATCATCTTTGGATCTTTAGCAAAAATAGAGCTCCTCATGCCTTGTTAGGGCCTTTTTGGATGATTGCCAATCTTCGCGTCCCGTTTCAATAAGTTATGCCTTGGCTATGAACTCTATTCAACCCCGAGCAACTTTTAAACGATCTTGCGCTAGAGGCTAAGTAACCTTTTCAAATCGTACGACCTTACTTATTGCAATTATGATTTATTCCTAATGCATTGATCTTATGGGAAGAAAAAGCCACAATTAAAAACATATGAGTTTTTGAAAGAACACTTTCATGTTCTACGTTTAGCATGATCACTTGTCTAACTCTATCATTTCTCGTTCTTCACTATATAAAGACCTCTAATTAAAGAGACTCGTGAATACTTAGCCATGCAAGTCAAAATTAAGCCAAATTTGGATTAGCTTTCATTAAGACTATATCAAATCAAAGTTTTGGGTTTTCAAGCCACCTATAGGATCTTGCACTTTCTTGGACTTTTTCAAGTTTAGAGAATGCATTTTATAGTTCCCTTGATAAGTGACTTTCTAGAATCAATTATAGGAAATTGCGAAAAGTTCTTGTTCTTAACCCGAATGAATTAAGACTTTCGCGTTTTAAAGCTCCCTATATAAAAGTCTAGCAAAACTTGAATTGAGAGGGTTAAGGAATGTAAATGGCTCCAAATGCCCATCAAGTCAAAAATTAACTCTTATTCTACCCATCGGAAAATATACATTCGTGTCTTAAAAACACTTATGAAAACTAAGAAAAATTTTAAAATTTGGCCATTTTAGCCTTATTAGTAAAACAAAATGTTGAAAGTTGGAAAACGTGAGGGCGTAGCAAAGCAAGTATCTATTCACCCCACATACTAAAAGTAAACATTGTCCTCAATGTTTCGAGTCTAAGGGTGGAGCACCCCCATACTAGAGACGAAGAGTCGAATGCTTAGGATCTAGCATGGAAAGGGTGATCAACAATATGTCTAAAGCCGTTTATTAATTATGCTAAAAGATAATTGTTAGAACAATAAAGGATATGTCATGGAATCGTGAAAAACTTCTTCAAACGAACGATGGAGGCTCACGTAAACGAACACGAGAGTCTTCAATCGTAGATGATGATGATCTAGATAACACAATCACAAACAACCACGAGACAACGAGTTGGAAGGGTACAAGTCCCTTTATTAGTGAATATAAAAGATAAGCATGGGATTTCCCCCACGAGGCACCTCGTTTTTGATTACCGAGTCATGAGCTCGACTCGATCCCCTCTAAATGTGAACATTTAGGGAAATCATGGTGTGGTCAATTTTTAATGGGGCTTACATGATGAACAAGGCCCAAAAAGCAACCGGTAAAAAGGACTAAGTCCTTAAATGATGTAAAATACCGGGGTCGAAGATGGCGTTCTCGTTTTCATGGAAAAAATAATTCAACGCTACTTCAACATGTGCCATAAACTCAAAGAGTTTGAAGAAAATAGATGAGAAGTAGAAGGGTGAGACAATTGGTAAGACAAACGTTTGAGCTACTCGAGGTAGACTCGCACCAAGCAAATAGATATAGTTTCCATTTATTGCATCGGTGGAAGACCGAGATTTCCCTTTACATGAAATTCCGGGATCGAATATCTCGTCCTCGGTGGACAAGGATGAGGGAACATAAGGGGCCTCCCCCATACTAAGACCACACAAAACATCGTCAAAAGGAGTAGACGAGTTTGTAGCACTCAAATCACGTGGTGATGACGGAGTTAGATTTGTAGAAAATTCAATTAAATCACATTTAAGATCATTTCCTTTGTTATCTTTTAAACTCTCCTTATGAAAACCCTTTTTGATTATGTCGAAAATATTCGGTGTTTCTAAGACGATGTTAGTCACACTAAAAATTCTCACATTTTGAAACCGTTTTGGTTTTGGTGGTGGCAAGTTCTCAAAACGTTTATCGACGAAGAAAACCTCCCCATCGGGGCCAACATATTCATCATCCGAAAGATCTTCCGTAGAAACCGGCAACTTATCAACACTTTTCAAGAATGAATGTTCGAGATGAGGCGAAGAGTTTTTCGATTCAAGTATTGATGGTTTCTTCTTTGTAGGCTTTGCACTCATAACCTCCACCGGCGGAGGAAATGGTAAATTGTTTTGGCGACATTCCCTAAAACTCTTGGTGAAAATTCTTTGCAAACGACATTGGTCGAGTCACCATGGTTTAAAGTTGCAATAGAATATACATGAGAAAGATTGGAGTTTTGTGTTGCATTGATGACAAGTTCTTCTTCATTGAAACGAAGGGTGATTTTTCGAGCATGAACATCGATAAGTGCTCTTGATGTATCCAAAAATGAACGACCCAAAATGAGAGGAACTTTTCGATCGATGGGAATGTCTACAACGATAAAGTCAACGGGATAGTAAAACTTTCCGACTTTAACGAAAACGTCCTCGGCTACTCCACATGCCATGATTGTAGAATGATCGGCCATCTCGATGGACATGTTCGAAGGAGTAAGAGCCGGAAGCGAAAGCGATTTGAAAATCTCGAGAGGCATTAAATTAATACTAGCGCCAAGATCGGCCAAGGCGTAGCATTCCTCCATATCTTGTATAGCACACGGAATCAAAAATTTACCGGGATCACCGACTTTTTGTGGTATGCGGCTTAGAAAAACCGATGAACAACTAGACGATTGTTGTAACTTCTCTTAGTTGTTTAGCATACTTTTGAAGTTTGCGGCGAATCGAGGCATCATGATAAGAGCGTCGGCAAAACTTATGTTAAAATGCAAATCACGAAACATTTTCATAAATAGCTCAAATTGATAATTGTTCCTTTCTTGTGCTTTCTCTTTGTTTCGTCTCGAAGGGTAAGGTAAGGGTGGTGTGGGTTGGTCATTAGGCAACAGCCTTGGAAACTCGGGTTCCACAATTGGTATTGGTTCAACCGTAGGTGTGGTTTGAGCGGTACTTCGTGGGATTGTAATGAGCTCCTTTTCGACCATCACCTCGGGTTCTTTCTCGATTTCCTTCTCCTTAGAAGTACTTGTACGAGAGATTGGTTCCTTGAAAGTTTTACCACTTCGTGTGGCAACAACCTTCAATTCTCCCCTCGGGTTGTTAATGGTATCACTAGGAAGACCACCCGAAGAAGAGGGCTTACACATGATAGCTTCAAACATCTTACCCATTCGGTCCTCAAATTTTGATTGCCTAGCATCCGCTTTTAATAATTCTTGCTTAATCTCATGTTGTCCTAATTCCATCTTTTGTTGGTTTTGTTGAAGACGTTGGACATTTCCTTCCATTTTGTTTGCATGAGTTTTAAGTTCGTTAGCAAGTTCATTTTTAAGCTCGTTTTTCAACTCGGATCTTAAGCTAATCATCTCACGTTGCATATTATCAAATTTAGCATCATTTGCTTTTGCATAATCCAAAAATTCTCCTTGCAAATTTTTCGTGTGAGCATTTTGAAAACCTTGTGTAGTGTTTTGAAAATCACGGTTTTGGTTTTGATTAGAGATTTGTCCATTCCCACTTTGATAATTCCCTTTGTTGTAATTGCGTGTGTTGCCTTGGTAATTACCTTGGTTGTTGTTTCGATAATTATTAACATTTTGGTTTGGTGGAGCTTGATTTGGACGAGAACCTTGGCCGTTTTGGTTGTAAGCTCCCGTTGCTACATAAGCACTCGAAGTGTTACCATCCGCGGTAATGCACTCGGAAAGATCATGAGCTCCCCCACAAGATAAACAACTCTTAGCAACCGCTTTAACCGAAGCGGAATTGGAAGCTTCTTGAGCCTTCCAATGGGACATTAGATTAGCAAATCTATCAAAAAACCGATTTTCCTCATTAGCTTCGTCATGTAAGGCATTAATGCTACGAGACGATTGTGACGAAGATGACGAACCCATATTGGCAACACTCGGTGTGTTACAAGGGCTATAAACCTTAGATCGATTCTCAATGATTTGTAAAGCCTCATTTGTCGTCTTGCACAAAAAATTACCACCCGCGGCGGCATTCAAATAATCTCGTTCATGATCATTAAGCCCATTATAAAAAGTATCAATTTGATGCAATTCCGAAAAGTCATGGTGAGGACATTCATGTAACATCTCTTTAAATCGTTCCCATGCCATTGAAAAACTTTCATTATTACGTTGCACAAATCGTGAAATCTCATTTTTTAAGTGTGTTGTTTTAGATGGTGGAAAAAACTTGTTCACAAACTTAGAAACGAGATCGGCCCATGTCAAAATCGAATTTGGCGGTTCTTTCTCGAGCCAAATTTTTGCGGGTCCATCCAACGAATATGGAAACAACATCATCTTAATGGCGTCATGTGGAACATCCTTAAATTTGCTAGTGGCGGTGAGACGGTTGAAATTCCTAATGTGGTAATGCGGGTTGTCTTTCTCGTGACCTCGAAACTTGTTTGCTTGCAACATCGACATTAAACCCGTCTTAATCTCGAAATTCTCCGTAAGGATGGCGGGAATAACAATAGCCTCTCCAAAACCCTCGGTGGGTGCTTGTAGCAACTCCATCATAGTACGATTAGCCATGACGACTTCTTGTTCTACAATAGGTTCAACAATTGGAGGTTCTTCAACAATCAACGATCCTTGATTTGCTTGCTTTTGAAGTCGTTTACGAGCTCGTTTAGCTTGATTACGAGTGATCATAAACTACACGAAGAATGGGAGGTGAGCAAAGAAGATTCTTTTTGGTTGTTTTGTGGATTTTCAATTTTTTTGTGTTTTTGATGATATTTAATTTTTTTGGATTTTGGTGTATCTTCGTAGACAACAATCTACAAAATCTCTCCTCGAATCAAACTCTTGATTAAAGAAGCCTCAAAGGAATGAAAACGATCACGTGGAGTGAACGCCTTCGAATGACTTTAGAACTTTGGTGAAAACCAAATTGTTCAAGAGGGTTTAATCACAAAGAAACCAAGCAAATATAGTATACGTAATAATACTTTGGGCGGCAAAACCCTCGATTAGCCTTTAATCTCAAAATACTCACAAGCAAGCGGGGAAACGAGGCGGCGCGAAGCACTTAAGAGCCTTTTTCCTTAGGGTATATTTTATAATACCCGCCTTATACCCACCTTATAGTTTGTATTTTTCAAAATCGAGCTTCACGAAAGTATTTATCTATTTTTGCCTTTTTCTTTTTGTTTGAGATTCGAATACAATAATTAGGAGATCAAATCCCAATTAAGGTTGTGTTTTCACACTTTTGGATATATTGTATTTTTATTGTGATACTTAATACAATATATTAATATTTATACAAGAAAAACCAAGAAATCCGATAATACGTGTTAAGGGAGTTCCACTTAACACAAATACTTATTATGGATAATATCAAAAACAAAAGCTTCCAAATTAAAGCACAACACACCTCCCCGGCAGCGGCGCCAAAAAATGATTGTAGTCCTTTTATGTATACTTTATTTTAGGAAAAACAAAGCAACACAAAATAGTGGAAAGTATTAAGTACGACGGTTTAGGAAAACCGTGCACAAATGACCCTTAATCACTTAAAAAGAGAGAAAGTTCGTTTCCCAAGGAGGTATATGTGTGTGTTTTAACTTGTATTTATTTGAGATTAATATTGAGAAGAATGGGGATGAGAGGATGAAAAGACGGTTACGTTAAAATTACACTACGACGTAAAAGACGTAAAGTCGTGAAAAACTACCCAAATTAAAAATTATACTAAGACCAAAAACAAAATATCAAAAAGGCTAAAAACAAGTCTTAAATAATATAAACAAAGATAAAAATCCAAAAAAGATATTTTAAAACCTTTTATTAATTAAATATTTAATTTTAAATGCTAATTAAAGCCCTAAAATTAAATATAACTAATTCAAATGTCTAAAATATGATTTTATTGAATAATTACTTAACTTATATTATTAGAAGACTAAAAAGTAATTTTCTAAAAATTAAAAGCTATTAAAACTATTTTTAAAACTCTAAAAATGATTTAAAATGATTAAAAACTAATTAAACTTAAAATAATTATAAAAATAAATCTAAAAGTTATAAAAATATTCTAAAAATGGAAAAGGTCCTAATTAATGATAAAGATCTTAAGAAAAATGAAAAAGAAGTAAAAATAAAATTTTGATAAAATAATATTAAAATAATGCTAAAAATAAAAAGTTTCTAAAATTAATTCTAAAAAATTTCTAAAATCTTAAAATAATCTAACTAAGAGAAAAACACAAATTAAAGTTCCTAAACCTTTTTTAATAATTTTATAAAAATGTTTAAAGTTTATAAAAAGCCTTAAAATAATATAAAATTAAAAATTAAAGTTTATAAAACCAAAACCTAATGTAAACCTCAAAATACTTATTAAAAAGCTAAAAACTATTTTTCCTGAAAATTAAAAATCTTTTTTCTATTTATTAATGACTTATTAAAAAACGTATAATAAATAAATTCTAGAAAATAATCTAATAAAAGGAAAAATATAAAAATTAGCTAGAAAAGTCTTAATTACTACTATGATCCTAGGAAAAATGAAAATAAGCAAAAACGAAAAGCAAATAAGCTGAAAAGGGAGAAAATAAGCTACGGCTTTATATTTAAGCTAGAAATGAAAAACGTTTTAAATAAAGTTTGAAAACAAACATAAACGTAAAAAGCTTATCTAGATCAACGGTAGGACACTTAACCCTCCTACGAGAGGTCTAGTGTTCGAGTCCTGTTGCGGGTAAGTTTTCGCTATTTTTTCTTTTTTTTTTATTTTTTACTTTCCAAACCAACAGTGACCTTCTATAAGCTTATAAACACAATCCACTTCCTTATTTAGCTAGATTTAAGCACAATTGAAGATCAAAACGTATGCAGTTTTGCTATGGTTGCTGATGAACAAGTGTGAGTGCACACTTGAGCATTCTTGGAACCAAGAGGGGCTTGGTTGTGGCTTACTTGGTGTAGATATTGGGACACAATGGGCACCCTTGTGCTCTTTGAAGCACAAGGAGTCAAAATCAAGCAACAAGCAATCACTTAGTACACAAAGATGATCAAAACAAAGCACACAAGGGCCATGTCAAGTTTCTGATGCACTTGTGCAGGTCTGGTGGACTATATGCAGATTACAAGCACACTAGTGAACTTCAAAGCTACAAATTAAGCACACTCAATCACCAAATAGCACCCAATCAATATGTAACCCTAGATTAACCTAACTCTAAACAGATTTGAAATATTAAGCACCAAGATCTTATGAAATTTAAGCAAAAAGTGATTATGGAGGTTTAGCTATGCCATTCCTTTAAAACCACACCAAATTGCTTCTAATCTTGCACCAAATGATATCCTAACTAGCAGACAACTTATCTCAAACCTATCCAATAGTTCTAACACGTTTTGAAACACAATCAATGATTTTATGCCCTGCTTAAACCTGTTTCCAAACACCCTTTTAAAAATTCTTTTCCACTTTTTAACAAACCAAATCCTCACAAGCTTACTCAAACTGATTCAATGATCTTCTAACATGCATATTAACTCATAAGAACTCAAATCATGCAGATAAATCAACAAACCAACACTTAATCAACAAGATCACTTAAACCACCACTTTTCTGAAATTTCACAAAGGTAAAAGAGATTTACCTTAGGGCTTTACATCCAAAGCCCTAGTGGATGTCAATCCACCTCCTTATGCACCCGGGTGCATGCAGATCCTTGGATCAACAAACAATTTCCACACCTGTTTAAGAAAATCAAAGAAAACAAGAACAAAATACAAGCAATATTATACTGTTTTCTTTTCTTCTTTCTTAAAACTCTTCCAAAACCTTTCCAAACTTCTTAATACGTTTTCAAAACACTAATTCAACAAACAAAACCAACTTCTTAACATCAAAACCTGAAACAATTTTTTTTTTACAAAAATCTTTCAAATTTCAGAAACCTTTGAATAATTTTGAAACTCAAAATTACTCAACCAACTAACAAATTGGAACTCAGAATCAAGCTTCACACAACACACAACTTTTAAAAACAATAAAAAGGAATTACAATTGATTTTATCAAACACCAAACTTTTATTTTCTTAAAAAGGAATTACAAGTGAAAGCTTGAAAACTGGAACAAAGGGTCATCACAGGTTGATGCCTCTATTTATACTACTCAAATGAACAATCTAGAATCTTAAAATCAAAACCCTAATCACTAGAAAATCCCAAATATGCCCTTGACGGTTTTGAGTGATGAGTTGTCACATTTTGATCCTGGACGTTTGTTTTTGCGTTGTGATGAAGCAATGCATCTCCACTGTTGATTTGGGACACGTCATAGTACTTGGGGATCAAGGTGTAAGCTGATTGGTGAAATGGGGAATTGGGGGTAGGGTCCACAGTGAGTGGGTTGAGGGTTTTAGGTGTGGGAAAGGTTCCTGCGTGTGTGAATCACACGTGGGCAAGGTTAATTGAGTTTTAACCTTGTTTAAGTTGAGGTGAAAACTGGAGGTGTAAAAGGAGCACAGTAACTCCTTTGATCCGTTTTTGGGGGAAAAAAGGTGTTAGGCGCCAGTTTTTGTTTGAATCTTCCAAAGTGTGCACATTTGGCCCTTTTCTTTTGAGATTTTTGGCAAATCAAGTTTTCAGCCCTAGAAAACGTGTTTGCTTTGTTAATAACTTTCACCACTTTACACATTTGGCACAAACTTTTGGAAAAAGGTTTCAAAGGATTGTTTTTGCCATTTTGAATAATGTAAGGGCTGATTTTGAACAATCTTGATCTTCAAAGGTCTTCAATGTCTCTTAATCTTCATGAGGGACCATAATTGACAAATTGATTTTGTTGAGGGACCAATCTTGTCATTTCTTCAAAGTTGAAGGACCTTTTTGCAATTTTGACAAACTTAAAGGACCAAACTTGTAATTATTAATATACAAGGGTTTTAAGTGTCATTTCTTCATTTAATGAGGATCAATCTTGTTTGTCTTCAAGTCTTCAAGGGTATTTGTTGAAAATTCCATGATTAGGGCCCGGTTCATTGTACGGCTTCGTTTCTCGTGTTCGTTTTTCCTTGTATCTTGTGATCTTTTGTCTTTTTCACGATATCCATACCTAAAATACACAAGTAAACAAACACAAGCATATATATGGTATTTTATGACATTTTTGTACATTTAAAGCCCGAAAAGAACGATGAGATCATGTATAAATGCCATCTCATCATTCGTCAACCAGACTCTTCGTGATTACTATGAAGAAGTTGGTATCTCACATGAAACATCCGCTGCACGTACTCCACAACAAAACGGTGTCATGAAAGACGGAACCGTACGCTTATGGAAGCTGCTAGGACTATGCTGATTTATGCGAACGCTCCATTATTCCTGTGGGCAGAAGCTATATCTACTGCATGTTTCACCCAAAACCGTTCTATCATTCGGAAATGCCATGGAAAAACACCTTACGAGCTTCTACATGACCGTAAAACCGATGTTTCATTTTTTCATGTGTTTGGTGCTCTTTGTTATCCAAACATTAATAGTGAGAACTTGGGCAAGCTTCAACCGAAAGCCGATATAGGTATTTTCATTGGTTACTCACCCTCTAAGAAAGCATACCGAATTTACAACCGTCGTCTTGGTAAGATTGTAGAAACTATGGACGCAGATTTCGATGAGCTGCCAGCAATGGCTTCTGAGCAACGCAGCTCTGAACCCACACTTCATGAGATGGGAATCGGTGCTATTAGTTCCGGATTAGTTCCCAATAATCCTACTTCTATATCATTTTTACCACCTACAAGGCCCGAGTGGGATAAACTGTTTCAACCGTTGTTTGATGAATTCTTTGATCCCCGAAATGATGAAGTTCCAGCACCCGTAGTGATAGCTCCAATCCCTGAAGTTATTGCTCCTGCTAATGAAGTTTTATCAAATGCATCTTCAATTAACATTGAACCGGATGCACCTTTACCAAGTGATTCTCAAACTACACCTGAATCGTCACCCTTACTTGTGCCTAATGATGTTGAAGAGGATTCTATTGATCACGATTTGGAATATGCTCACCTACAAGAGCTTCCTTTCTTTGGTGTAGCGATACCTGAAAACCCTTCAGCCGCGTCTACCTCAGAAGAAGCTCCTTCTATTGTTCACTCCAGACCACCTAGGATTGAAAAACATAGCACCAAATGGACAAAAGATCACCCAATTAGGAATGTCATTGGTAATCTCGATCGACCAGTCTCTACACGCCATCAATTACAAGAGAGTGCACTCTATTGCTATTTTGATGCATTTCTCTCCGAAGTTGAACCTAAAAATTGGCAACAGGCTATGACTCAATCATCTTGGATTGAAGCCATGCAGGAGGAACTAAATGAATTCCAAAGACTTGAAGTATGGGAATTAGTTCCTCTCCCTGACAAGGTTAACATTCTTACTTTGTTATGGGTTTATAAGGTTAAACTCGATGAGATGGGTGCAGTATTGAAGAATAAGGCTAGATTGGTTGCTAGAGGGTATAAACAAGCCTTGGGCATAGACTTTGAAGAATCTTTTGCTCCTGTTGCAAGATTGGAGGCTATTAGACTATTCCTTGCGTATTCTGCTCATATGAACATGATCGTCTATCAAATGGATGTGAAGACGACATTTTTGAACGGTGAACTAAGGGAAGAAGTCTATGTAAGTCAGCCGGATGGGTTCGTTAGCACGGAGTTTCCTAATCATGTGTACAAGCTTAAGAAGGCTCTCTATGGGTTGAAACAAGCTCCACGCGCGTGGTACGATCTCCTTTCAACATATCTCATCTCGGAAGGCTTCTCCAAAGGCAAGGTGGACCCCACTCTATTTACTCTCAAGGAGGACAACGACATGATTCTGGTACAAATTTATGTTGATGATATAATATTTGCTGCCTCTAACATAGAATTGTCAAAACGCTTTGAGAAGATAATGTCCACACGCTTTCAGATGTCAATGATGGGAAAATTTTCATTTTTCTTAGGATTACAAATTTCTCAGAATCCCAGAGGCATCTTTATTAATCAATCCAAATATGCTCTAGAATCTTTAAAGAAATATAACTTTGAAAATTGTGACCCCGTGGACACTCCAATGGTGGAGAAATCCAAGTTAGATGAAGATAGGAATTGGACTATTGTCGATCCAAAACTTTACCGTGGGATGATCGGCACCCTTCTCAATCTGACTGCTAGCAGGCCTGATTTGCAATTTGCCGTATGCATGTGTGCCCGGTATCAGGCTCGGCCTACCGAAAAGCACCTACATGTTGTTAAAAGGATCTTTCGGTATCTCAAAGGAACACTTCATCGTGGTCTATGGTATCCGAAAGATTCCTCTATTGCTTTAATATCATACGCAGATGCCGATCATGCTGGGTGTCAAGACACGAGGCGTAGCACTTCTGGATCTGTGCAACTCCTTGGAGACAGATTGATCAGTTGGTCTTCAAAAAGGCAGAAAAGCGCTGCAATTTCTAGCACGGAGGCTGAATACATCGCCATGTCCGGTTGTTGTGCTCAAGTCCTTTGGATGAGATCACAATTAACTGACTACGGTTTGGGATTCAACAAAATCCCGATGTATTGTGACAACAAGAGCGCCATTGCCCTTTGCTGCAACTATGTTCAACACTCCCGGGCCAAGCACATAGACATTCGCTACCATTTCATTAAAGAGCAGGTGGAGAACGGAGTGCTCGAGCTGTATTTTGTCACCACTGAGTATCAGCTGGCAGATATGTTCACCAAAGCCTTAGATCGAGGACGAATCGAGTTTTTGATCGACAAGCTTGGCATGAAATCATTCACTCCAGCGACTCTTAAAGAATTGGAAGAAGAATCAGCTGAATAGTGGTGGTAAACTATTCAGGCGTATCCTTTGTTCGTGATCATGTATATTATCGTAAATATATAAACCACAAAAAGAAAAATACAAAAATATAAAACCAAGAAAAAACCATAAAAAATATAAAACCTAGAAAAACCATAAAAATTATAAAATCAAGAAAAACCAAAAATATTTTTCGTTTTTTAAATCGGGCATGTCTTTTAGTACGGTAATATTTACGGCCTTAGAAATGTCGATCAATATTGACACGGTGCCATAAATAGAGTCCGTATAAAAGTTGTACATTTTTAAAACATGCCCATTATGGCTTGTAGTTATTTCAGACTGCAACCCGGTTTTCATATTAAAGTCACGTATTTCCTTGGAAAACGTTGGCTCACAACGGGAATTAATTTTCTCGGGCATGATTTACAAGCCAAATCATGCAAAGGGATCAAGTTTACTTTATAACTTGGTCTAACACGAGTTAGTGTACGTCTCAGTGCATTAATTTGTCAAAATAAGAGAAATCTTATTGCCACCACGAATCAATCTTTTTCAAGACACTAATTGGAAATGTTTTCATCAATATTTGACTCTTTAAATAATGACTACAGCTCTTTAAATAGAAAACGGGTCATCGTTTAAGGGGGAGAAAATATTAAATCATCTTCGTCATCAAAACGATGTTCAAAAGTGTTTGTGGAAAATTAATTGGCTAAATGGTTTATGAGTGGTCTTGCTTTAGAACACGACTTGTGCTCGTTCAATATGATAGGAATTGCTTTAAGATCTTGGAGATTTGCTAATAGGTTGCGATGCTTAAGTTGTGTGAAGGTTAAGTTGGCTAAGTTTAACGACTGTTAAGTATCTTAACGGATGTTAGCCTAATAGGAGTTATAAACCAAAAAGGAAAAGAATAGAAAAGTATAGGGACTTAAGGTGTCATTTGTGAAAATTGTTAAAATTTGACCTAAGTCAAATACAAACCCCCCGTCCCTTTTAGTTTATCTTCTTCACTGTTTTGGTTTTTCCTTCTTGCCGCCATTTTCACACACATTCAAGCTCACAAACTCTCGATTCAATCACACAATCCGTTTCACTCGATCAAAAAAGGTACAAACATTGATTCATTGATTTCTAATTCGACTAAATTCATTCCATAATTCAGTTAAGAGATTCGATTAATTAGATTAAGTCCAAATTAGGGTTTGTGTCTAATTAAGGTTAATTGATTAGGGGTTTTTGCTGGGTTTTGGATCGGATTAGGATTAGAACACTATTGTTGCCTTAGCATGCCTTAAAACTCACAAACGCGACTAGATTAATCATTAATAGGGGACGGGTTGTGAACTTCCGAATGAACATGGCTATCAAACTTCCGAATGAAGAAAGTTCTTAACAAACTTCCGAATGAAGGAAGTTCTGAACAAACTTCCGAATGAAGGAAGTTCTGAACAAACATCCGAATGAAGGAAGTTCCGAACGAACTTCCGAATGAAGGAAGTTCCGGATGAACTTCCGAATGAAAGAAGTTCCGAATGAACTTCCGAATGAAAGAAGTTCCGAATGAACTTCCGAATGAAGAAGTTCCGAGTGAACTTCCGAATGAAGAAGTTCCGAATGAACTTCTGAATGAAGAAGTTCCGAGTGAACTTCCGAATGAAGAAGTTCCGAATGAACTTCTGAATGAAGAAGTTCCGAGTGAACTTCCGAATGAAGAAGTTCCGAATGAACTTCCGAATGAAGAAGTTCCGAATGAACATCCGAATGAAGAAGTTCCGAATGAACTTCCGAATGAAGAAAGTTCCGAGTGAACTTCCGAATGAAGAAGTTTCAAATGAACTTCCGAATGAAGAAGTTTCGAGTGAACTTCCGAATGAAGAAGTTCCGGACGAACTTCCGAATGAAGAGTTCTGAATGAAGGACTTCCGAATGAAGAGTTCCGAATGAAGGACTTCCGAATGAAGAGTTCCGAATGAAGAGTTGTTGGATTGATAGTTGTTTGCCTGTTATAAGTACTTGTTGAAATGTGTTATGCTTAGAAGTAATAATGATACATATCTATATATTTTTGTGCATCAACCTTTTATGTCTTATCTTAAGCAGATACGATGACAAATCCAACAGTACAAGCAATCCAAGACTCTAGAGCAGCCGCAATTGCCGAAGCACGAACCCTCAAGTTCATACCAAACAATTACCGGCTGAAGCAAGTTTCAAAATCCACTCACCATGGATTTAAAGTCGCCATAGCAATTCTTGATCACTCTCATTTCAAGAATGCTTTAAGGAGTACTGCCTCGGTGCCTTATGATTACATGTATGAGTTCTGGGCTACCAAGGAAAGCACTTCAAACAAGATCACCTTCACTCTCGACAACAAGCAGCAGACACTTACTGTTTCAGACTTCCGTAAGATATTTGGCATTCGGGATACACCCAAAGGTATGGCATTTTCGAGGGATCCTACCAAAGAAGAACTCATAGAGATGTTCGATGCTCTTGGATGTCCTGACATACGAGTTGTGTCTGAGTTTACCAACGCTAAAGTAGGTCAACCTTGGAGAGCAATCTTGGGTATTCTCAGTAGATGTCTTACACCTAAAACCAGTGGGCATGATGCTTTGCGTAATCCAATTATGAACATCTTCCATGGAATGTACACAGGCTCAAATGCAGATTATACATTATTGTTATGGGAAGAATTCACCTTTCAACTCTTCCAAAACAAGAAGCTAAAGACTAATTTCTTTCCTTACCCTCGGTTTATCAAGCTTATCATTAATTATTTTATGAAGAATGATGTCTCTATTGATAAGCGTGCAGCAAGTCGTCATCACACTGAAGAGGCTGATCACACTATGGATCTAAGGCATAAAGGACCATCTGGTGCTGTGATTCCTGGTCCTATTCCCGATTATCTTCTGACGGATTGAATTAAAGCTTCAGTTGATTACAAACTACTGCTAGAAATCAAGAAGCTAAAAGCAAGCCTTCAGACAGTAGAAGACTCGTCTACTACGGTCAAGAGTAAAGGTAAACGCAAGCAACCAGCTGCTTTACCTGAACCCGAAACCAAGAAGAAGAAGACTGAGGCTAAGAAGGGAAAAGGCACTGCTGATGAGTTTGTTCTACGTGACGAAGAAAATGTTGATGATCCTACTCTTGACAAGGCTAAGAGAAAATTAATGAAGATAGCTATTGAAAGGAGTAGGAAAGACACGGGAGGTAGTGGTTCGGGTGCACAGATGAATGTTGAAGAAGAGTACGAGGAGCCAGAGGATATTGATGAGTTTGGATCACCTGAAAGGTATTCTACTTCGAAGGAGACATCCATCCCTGTTTCAGCAAGTGTTGAAAAGGAGTCGGTGCTCCTACAATCATGGTACCTACTCAGCCTTTAGTAACTCAACCTCCACCAATACAGCCCTTACCAACCCGACCGGTTTCAACACCATTCCTTCCACCTCCAATAACTCCCATCCTCAGTACTGTGGTTACAACCGAGCCTCTTCAACTAACCCAGAGTAGCTCTGCATCATCTTTAATGGCTGCATTTGTTATGGCAGAAATGTTGGACAAACACATGGATAATCAAAAAAGAGAGATGAATGAACTTCGCCAAGAGTTACTTAGACGAGTGCAAAGTGAAGAAGCCTCAAAGAAAGCCCAAGAAGAGATGCTTGCTAAGTTCGCTGCAGAGATGGAGTTAACACGAAAACCTCATGCAGAAGAACTAGCTCAGGTTAAGCAGGCTGAAGCTGATAAGCATGCAGCACGAATCACGAGACTTCAAGCTATGAGGGATAAATACAAGGAGCAGAAAGAAGCACTTGAAGCTTCTGTTGAAGAGAGAGTGAAAGAATCCGTTGAATCCATTATGCCTAAACTGCGTGATGAGTTGAAGACACTCGCGGCTGATAACTTGATGATCAAGTCATCCAATCCTTCAGAATCCGCCTACAAAATTGCCTATGATTTAACGGATTTTGAATTAAAGAAGATCCTCAAAGCTCGTATGAGGGAACTTGGATCTTTTGATAAACTAAGATTCAACGGACACTCAACAAATCACTGAATGAAGCAATCATGGAGGATGATCGGCTGTTCAAAATGTTTGGAAGTGTGGTACCTTACCACATTCTGCCTGAGGAGGAAAAGGATGATAGTGAACAGGAAGAGGGTACTGGTGAAGAAGAAGAGGAAGAAGAAGGAGAAGAAGAAGAAGGAGAAGATGATGATGATGGTGACGATGGTGGTGATGATGATGAGGATGATGATGATGATGATGGTGATGATGGTGGTGATGGAAATGAGGAGAGTGCTAAGGGAAGCAACGAGGGCGACGATGAGGATGATGATGGTAAACAGCCTAAAAAGGGGGACAAGGTAGCCAGCACAAAGAAACCATCTAAGTCTGGTACCAAGTCTCAAAAAGATGTTGCGCAGAAGGAAAAATCCACCTCAACGGAATCTAGACGATCCAAGTGGCGCCACGATGTGAATGCTACTACGGCGTCATCGATTCCTGGTACATCTATTGTTGTGTCTATACCTGTTACCACTAACCCTGTTAGTTCTGTTGTTGCTCCTGTGATTGCAGAGTCAGTAACTGAACCTGAAGCTGCACAACACTCACCTGTTCATGACACCGCCGAGATGCCTGAATCAGAACCAGCACGTGTTCATGTCTCTACTCCTCTACAACAAGAACCACAATCTATTGTTCCTGAGTCAAGCACACGGGACTGGGCAGACACATTGGAGATTGACGAGACTGCACCGCCACAAGCTTAGATCACGGCAGCGGCTCAATATGATCCAATCACAGACGATGTGCATTTCTGGCTCATGAGTATAAGACTTCGGTTACTCCGTCTTTGGTGAAGAGAGCGCTAAAGGATAAGAGAGTTCGCGCCAAAACCAGGTTAACCCGAATGGAGTTCGAGTATTATGCTGATGAGGTCCTGAAAGCTCTTAACACCGTTCAAAGGCCAGGCCTCCATGAATCAGAAAGAGCTCCACCTCCACTTGATCCTTCTCAAGATAATCAAATTGCTCTCGACTTCTTCGTCACCTATGATCTTGAGTATCTTCTGAAGGGTTCATCAAAGTACGCAACCTCCCTGACCTTGCTGAAAGCTGCCAACTGGGGATAATACCCTGGATCGAGGAAAAGGTAAACCGACTCTGGGTCCCAAGGGTAGCTCGTAATTATGATATGTATGCTGTTATAGGTGCATCTCATTGGGACGAACAAGTCCGAAGGGCGTACAGGGGTTGCTGCTTAGCCAATTCAGGAAGTAACGTTAGATCCGATATCCGCATCTCCAGTATTTTAGGGCTGAAAACTGAAGCCAAGAATGGCTATTATCATGTGACGGAGATTCGTCTGAAAAGGGAGGATGACAGAGAATACAAAATCCAGCAGGGAGATTTTTCTATCATTCGCCTTGAGGATATCGAAGACATGTTGCTTATGATGACCCGGGATCAACTCACCCATATTGCTCGTGAAGACATTATTGCCTTGAATACAGCACTTCGTATGTTCACACGAAGCGTTGTTATCAAGAAACGAGTTGAAGATCTTCAATTGGGAGTCGAAAGCTACCAAAGGAAGCTTAACCTCACCCGTCCAATGAACCAAGTTCTACCTCAACATGTCGATAGATGTCCCTATACCGGCATTACTGTTCCGAATTACGGGATTTTCTACTTGAACAGTCGAGGGATAATGAAGTTTATGAGGGTAGGTGAGCTTTATAAGTACAGTGATGGGACTCTCATTTACGTCAGAGGAAAATTGGAGCATCTTAATTCGGGTGGGTCTTTACCAGAGATGACTGAGGATTGGCATCAGGGTTATCGGCAAATGGCGAAGTATGTGATCAAGAAGATTGATCAAAAGCTCCGTGAACGTAGATTGATGAGGAGCTTAGAAAGATTCGTTGGTGGTAGACCATATGGAGTGCACCACAAGTTACTGCAACGATCCATCTAATGGATCGTACATTTCAGGTCCACTTTATATTGGTTTTTAATTGTGAATATGTAAATTTGTGAATATTGTGCTTTTACGGCTTGATGTAGTGTTAAGGTATGATAATTTTTCAAGAATTTCTCACGAGATTCTAAATCTTTCAAAATATATCATACTAAAGCACTACAACTATCCCTTATTAATTTAAGGGGGAGCATTAACATGTTCTATGGCCAAACATCGATTTCATTTTTACCCAAAGACCGGTTAATCCATTCAATATCCCAAATATTAATGGTTAACATTTTGGATAAGGGGAGAAAATGGGATTAAGGAGACTTAAATGATACTTGGCTAAAAGATGAAAAAGACTTAACGATAATCCAACTTAATATGTGTAAAGCACGTGTTAAGGGGGAGCATTTTTGATGAACAAAACACCTAAGGTACAAAACTTTTGATTTCAATATCACAAGTACCTTAGGTGATTTTCAAGGATTTTTCATGGTGGCTACACTTTCCCAAAACACGCTTAATTACGACGAATGTGGTGACAAAAGGGTGGTAGGAATAGGTTTAGTCCAATGATTCATCAGAGCCGATGGAATCTTCCCAAGGACAATTCCCTAGATAGAATTAGAAGTCCTAGGAAAGTTGGAGAAAGATTGTGAACGTAACTGAATGCCGACCAAGTACTTAAGCTAGCACTGGAACAATCACAACAAGGTGCTAGTTATGACGTATTGGTAAGCATTGAAGGGGTTGAAGAATGAAAAAGAATTGTAAAGATAAAGGGTGTAAAGAAAGAAGCCCTCCTTACAACTTTAGGCAGAAACCGGGTCAATACATATGCTATTGAGATCATTTTTGTTAATGATTCTCGATATTGAAGAAAGACATCATGGACCCAGTGATGCAATGCACAACCCTTTCCTGCTAACTCAAATATCTCTCAAAAGGTACTTGTTTTAATCACACGGAGATCAACACATTATCTATTGGTTTATTCACTCCGAATAGACTGATATTGAAAAGGTGGCACTCCTCTCCAGCCATCGCTCACTAAATCAAAACGCACTATCGAGTCTAGAGCCACGAGATCATCAAAAGTCTCATTAGGACACTTTCCATTTATTCCTTGCTTTCTCACACACTGTGAAAAGTAAGAGATTTTCATGAGTCCTACGCAGTATTCCTATAATATTGCCAAAACATCCGAGTAATACGTAAGTATTACAATGAAGATGGAAATCCTGCTTGAGCCAACATCAAACAAGCTCATGGTAGGTTACACGTGCGGTTCTTTTAGAACCAATCTTGTGAAAAACTGGAAAGAAACAGTGGTTTAATTCTTAATTGAACTTAAACTCGTTCCAGGCCTCTACGCATTATCATATGATCTTGCCAGAACACTCAGAGTGACTCTTTATTGATCACAGTGACGAGTGGAAATCCTTCTAGTGTTAACATCAAACAGCACTTGGTAGGTGACGTGCAAGATTCTTTATGAATTGAGCTCGTGATAACTGGAAAGCAACGATGGTGAAAATCTTAATTGAAATTCACTTGTTCCAGGTTTCATGAATTGACGGCTTCAAATCACAAGGATAATTTATCCAAGTGATTCACTCTTTATGTTCGCAGTCAGCTTTGGACGGTCGAATAAAGAGAACGGGTTTACCCGCGAAATCCTGTCAGGAAGTTACTTAATTGAAACTATCCGTCACGGGTACGATATCTAATATCGTCCAACGGTCTTCACCGACCGGAGGTAAAATGCTACCGAATTAGAAAAAAATGTCAAAGCCATTTTATTCGTGTCGTTGCTGTGTACCTGTTAAAGACGGTGGCGTTGCTGTGTACCTGTTGAAGACGGTGGCGTTGCTGTGTACCAGTTGAAGACGGTGGTGTTGCGGTGTACCTGTAGAAGTCATTCCCACATGCTTACGTTTTTCTGCATCAAAGTTCAGCAAAATTCAAGAAAGTGCAAAATGAAGTCTTCCGCTGTACCAAACTCTGAAGCTTTCGAGAATTCAACAAAAAGACATAAGTGTGTGGAACATGGAGTCACGAGGAGGCAAGTTTCACAAGAAGGCAAAGATCGCACGTGATTGGTCAAAAGAACAATGCTCTCAAGCCAAAGCCTAAAAGATCAAATAAACATATTCACAACAAAAAGAAAGAAGAAAAGACTACGAGCTGAAGAACGAAGACTTAGTATAGTATGCTAGGTTTAGAACTTTGTAACGTGGAGTGACCTCCCTTAGGGGGAGATTGTTAGAAATACGTTTTAACGTAAATTAGAAGTACCGGTCACTCCACAATATTATTTATGTTGTAATAGCTCGTAGTTAATGTTACTTATTAAGTTAAGTAAGAAACCGACCCATGGGCTTGTCATGGGTCGGCCCAAGCCCAATATAGGCCTTGGATATAAATACCCCTTTCCACCATGGAAAGGGGTTGGTTGTTGATCATTCCACACTTTCATTTGAATAAAAATCACATAGTTTCTCTCTCACTTTCTCTCACTAGTTTCTCTCTCTAGAAATCTTCAACCCACTTCATAGATTCATAGGTTATCAAGATTCTACAAAACAAAATGATCTACCAAATCTAATAGTCAATCCAATATAATAAATCAGTCAACTAGAAAAATCTAAAATAGACTTATTAGCAGACTACAATACAAATCAACTAACCCAATCTCATTTAGCAGTAATATCAGCAACATCAGATAAAAAAACTTAGCAGTAAAAAAAAGAACAAGTAAATAATGTTAGTTTTATGAAACAAAGCTTTCAAAGAACTCAAAGTCTCTATAACATCCTCACGAAATGAACAGCTGAATAAAAAGTTTAAAGAAGAATAATAGATAATCACAAACGCAGCTAAACAGATAAACATTCACCACTCTAATACAACCTTAGGAAATCTGCTTTACAGCTAGAATGATACGAATCTAAAAAAGAAATAGATCCACACCCAAACTTAGCAGATTAAGAAAATTCAAGTACTACAAATACAAATCAGCAATCATACTCTAATAGATTCAAAACATCTTAACCAAAAGTCACAGCATAGCGAATCCAAACAGTTATGAACTTAAACAGATTATTTAAACAAATCAAAACCATTAAGCATAACATCTAATAAAGTTAAAACACAAATATAGCATATAGTCAAATTAAACTAACAGTCGGATATATTAAACGAGCTTAACCATTGTATTGGAGAACCGTTGAGAAGAAGGTTGGCGCTGAACCACCTTAGACTAAGATGATTCGAACCACCAAATCACGAATAACATATGCCTCGAAACCACCATTAAACCACGATCCATAAATCAATGAATCACCAGACCAGAATCATCGTACCATAATCATAATCATCGAACTAGCAGCTTCTTTTAAACTTAATCAGTGGGATTAAGCGTTTATATCCCTAATCTTACTCAAATATTTCACTCAAGCTATTGCTTAAGCTTGAATGAATATATCACAGTTATAAAAAATAGCTACTAATAGATTATAATTGTATCAATTTAAACAAATTAAAACAAACGCAGGAAAATAAAGATTTTGAGACTAAATTCAACTTTTATTTCACTGAATCAAATACTACAATACTTGAAAAGAGAATTACAATTTTAATCTAAAAACTATCATTATAACTTTAAAACTAAGAAAAGGGATAATTGATTACAATTATTTGGGGGTTTTTATAAGTAAACCCAAGGGCCTTCTTGAGGGAGGTTGTTGAGCAGATAAATGATCTTGGCTCTTGATTCCATCTTCTCTTTCTCCTTCTTGATCTTACGGCTAAAAACAGTCCTCTTGCACGCGGATCGCCAGCCTGGAAGGGTTTTTGTGTTTGTTGTGCTTCTTTGCAGCTGATGTGGCTTGCAATGATTGGTGGTATAATTGGTGGTGACAAAATCCACCAATCAATTTAGAGTTGTGACGAGATGGGAATGCCACGTAGCCTTTGATAGCATCTCATTCTCTTCCTATTAAATTGGGAATTATTATCAGCGCGTGGAGTGCACTCTTTTGATATGAAATCCCCCAATTCTTGATTAGGGTTTGGGGTGGGTATTTTTTCCTTGACTGCGTTTTGTTTTCTAGGTTGTAACGGAGGTGAAAAAGAAGATGGAAGTGCTGACCAAGTTTAAGTGAAAACATTCACTTTATATTTCCAATCGTTTCATTCTTTTTACTTCAACCGTCACATTATGGGCTTTGTGACCCATTTGTTAATATCCTTCCCATGTCTAAATTTTTAAAGTTGGGCTTGGGCTCAATTTACTCCATCTATCTCATAGCTTTTCAAAATTGGGCCTTAAATGGACTTGATAACAAAAGATTCTTATTACTTGCTTCCTTATTGGGCTTTTGGGCCCAATACCCAAATGTGGGACCCACAAGCCCAATTATCTTCATAAAAGATTAAATCCACTAAAAACGAGCTTGTTTTTTGCTTTGTTGATCTTTTCTCCAAACTCGTGTCGATTTCGCCGGTTTTCACGAACTTTGGTACCTACACACATCAAACAACAAAGAAACGTATACAATGCTATATTTATACATTTATGCATTTATTGTATGTTTATTGATATAATTGATATGAGTAAAATCACTCATATCAAACCTCATACCTTGTTAGGGTCCTTTCGGATAGACTTCTCCATGATCTTTAGGGGAGTATTTGCTTTTCGATGTGTGTCTCGATCCTTCTTGATGATTTTTGATAAATGATTCTTCACATCACTTTGGATCTTTAGCAACAAAATATAGCCCTCATGCCTTGTTAGGGCCTTTTCGTACTCGCTAATCTTCGCATCCTGCTTCAATAAGTTATGCCTTGGCTCTGAACTCTAGTTAATCCCGAGTAACTTTTAAACGATCTTGTGCTAGAAGCTAAGTAACTTTTCAAATCGTACGACCTTATTTATTGCAATTATATATTAACAAGCGATGGGAGAAAAAGCTCATAATTAACTCACCTAAATTCATAAAAAAAAACCAAAGTGTCACACCCCACCATGGCGGAATATGGGGCGCGACGTATGGATATCATCACAACAATAGCGTGTCTATAGAGTTAACTAAATGAAATAGAAATGTCATAAAAAGGTGACACAATGTCATGACAATATCTCAAATAATGTAGGCGTCTAGGTAAGTAGGTAACATGCCTACCTCTTACCAAATACATTCAAATATCACACATCAAGCATATAGGTATCAAACAATTTACTAAATTAAAAGACAAAATAAAATCTAAGAGGAAAGGGATTCCTCCTAATGCAATCCTAGCAGCCTCTATACTCTAGCCACTTCTAACATCATCTTCTCAACTATCTCACCTGAAAATGACACTAAAATCTGTCAACATAAAGTTGGTGAGAACATAGGTTTAAGTTATCTAGAACATCATAAGAAACCTTGACATTTGCTGTAAATAAGTTGAAGAAAAACGATTTATAGTAATGCGCCATAATGTGATAATCATGTTACATGCATCCACAACAAAACTTAAACCAAGTACCGATCACATCTACAATTCACAAAGCACACTATAACAATCAAGAAGTATCCTGTCACACACACAAGAACACACACCACACTATCCGGATCTTTCCCACACCAACTGTGGAAGATGAACTATATCCCCGTCGAGATATCTTGCCTCCAAAGAGACGATGCACAAGTACTCATGACGGATCGTGCCCCACGAACCAAGCACTCAGGACAGATCGTGCCCCACGAACCAAGAACTCAGAACCAAGAACTAAGGACGGATCGTGCCCCACGCTCCACACACATTACAACTGGTCCCATAGACGCCCATACATCTATGTACAAATGCCAATCATAACACAATCAAGATTCACATATCAGAACACATATCAAAGCACATATGAGAACACATAAGCACGCAAGTCACACAATAACACATCTATGTCCAAACATTTATAAAAAATATAGTACCAAAACATTTTAAGAACACCACAAGTGTCATCTCCATACCATACTAGAAGAAAACATTTAAAAACTCAATGAAAATGGGACTATGAACTCACCTTGCGAAATCAATCCAAAGTCTCCTCACGAACAACCAATTACCTAAAGCACATAATACAATAATACGCACGTCAACATTGACTCTGGAACTCTAATCATTGATCAATGTAACAATCCCTATGATGGATACATCTCAAATTCTTTATCAAGTCAGCCCCATGTTAGCCCTCTAAGTTCCCATTAACCCAAAATACCCAAAACATGGTTTTAAGCCTTGTCGTACAAACACTAACCTTGAACTCGACACTTGTACAAATAATTCGACCAATCTACTGACCTCCATAGGGTACACATTCTGATAATTTAAAAAGTACGTCCCGAGTACATAATTTGAGGCTTTTGAATCACCCAAAAAACTTTAAAAACGAATAATTTATGACCAAAACGATTTTACCTAAAATCTGCCCAGACATTAGCGACGGATTCTGACAGGTTAGCGACGGATTCTGAAATATTTGCGACAGTTCCTGACTAATCCGATTTAAACCCTAAAAGACGATTTTAAACAATAAAACCCCTCATTAATTACTAAATTCAAGCCCTAAATTATTTCAATTCCAGAAAATTAAAAACCCTAATCCATCATATGATTATTAATATGATTCTAACACAATTAATTAAATAAGAACAAGAATTTAATAAAGATCAATACCTTTAGATGATCAAAACCATATTTTTTTAAGAAACCCTAATTTTCTTATAAAATCAATCGTCTTTTTTTTATGAAGAAAAATCTGATCTTTTTGTTTGTAGTGTGGTACTTATACTTTACAATATGTCTTTCCTAATAACAACACAAATCCTAATGGGCTTTTATCCATTCTTTTCTTTTATTTTTTTTCAACCGATTATATCAAAAATTTACCAAAAATATTTTTTTTATTTAATATTTATTATTTTCGTTTTTCTATATATTTTCCTTATTTATATTTTTTTTTTTAAAACCTTACACTTTTAAAAACTAGTTAAAACATATGTTCACATTTTTTTTATGAAAACCTTTAACCATTGATAAAATTTTATTCTATAAAATTTTACTATCTACGACTCTTAAATAAATTAACGGAGTTTTAAACTAACCAGAAACTAATAACCTACACACTAAAATGCTTAAATATATAATTACGTAATAACATTACATACACAATATTAAATACGTACACGCGACAAATAAAATAATACTATAATTCACATAGCTATTACATGCACATAAAATGATCTTAAAAATGCCATATCACTTCATAGTCACATCCATGTGAACTCATGAGCACGAACTATTCCTAATGTATCATGATATAACGTACCACGTACTACATAAACGATGTCTGAACCCAAGTCAAAGTCTCAAACACAAACATATAACACATAAACGCACACTCAGCATATAATCAAAGTCAAACATTCAAAAATGGCAAATCTCAAAATTTAGGGTTGTCACAGCACTCCCTCCTAATAGAAATCTCGTCCTGAGATTTACTCCCAAACTCAAACTTATTCTCAGCAAACAAACGAGGATACATATCCCTGATAAAACCTTCACGTTCAAGCGTGAACTCAGTTTATACTAAATAATCTCAACTAACAACACATGAGCCTTAACCGTCTACGAGGAAACTTATTAAAACCATAAAGTTATGTAACCAACCTAACGAAATCTCGCAACTCATCAAACAAGAACTTTCTTGAAACCCAGTTAGGAGCCGTCACATAACTCGACGGGTTTAAAATCGTCACCTCGATTTCAGTCTTACTCATAAATGCCATAAATCAAAACTCATAAAAATATAACCATGTATACTAAGGTCTAAAGAACTCTCAAATTCTATCCCAACTCATCTCTATCATAAGAACGTAACTGGATCATCTGTATGACTACAACAACGCTCCCAATGAATATAAGTTCATGACAAATTTTATGACCCCCAACTTCAGATAACGGATCAAACCAATGGACGACTAACGGAAGTTTACATGAACGAATTTAAAAATATGAACCAAAACCATGAGACTCAAGAAGATACTCAAACATAAACATGTATCGACTCCAAACGAACCATGGAAACGGACCAATGACACAAGAAGCACCCAACGACAACCGAAACGTATTACGACCACATGAACCGAACTTAACACCACACTTGACTACCATCCTACGGAATTTATGTTTTCCTATGATCTAAAAACTCTAACAACAAATTTCGCTTTCTACTTACACGTTTAACCCCTCCGTCTGGTCTCTACGCTAAAAGTCGTTTTTACCAAAACTGATTTTCTGTAAATGCTAAATGTTTGTCACCAAAATCCCGACCTTAACACCATAACTTTTATTGAAAAACTCCAGTCCTTTTACATACATTATAAAGAGTTCTCAGATCAAAAATATTTGGCTATCTTATCCGTTTGGTTACGTTTTGACTCAAATTCCCAAAATCCAAATTTATTCCTAAACAGCGCACTATTTTTGTAAAATTTGTTTGACGACCTTCCCGAACTCCATTTTTGACCAACCTTACATTTTTTAAAAGTAGAATCTCTGAACTTAATTTCAAAAAAAGAAACTTGACCAAAGGTGCTACCTACTACCCGGAATAGTCAACACAAGACAACCCTAAAAATCAGAATGTTTTACGTCTTTATACACCAACCCTCTAAACATCATTAATTATCCCTAAATTCTTAACACAAATCCTAACATCATTTATGGATCTTAATTACTATATATATTTTTTTAACCACGTTTCCTACACTTTAACCTTATTTTTCACCGACTACCAACAACTATTTAACTATTTGCAAATTTTATTTTTTTACCATATAAGAGTAAAAACAAAAGATATCGTTATCCAAATAAAAAAATCTCCACCATCTCAATAGCCTCCACACCAAAAGTACCGCACAAACAAACACGTGAAATGAGGACTCGATAAATGCGCTACTACGAAAGTTGAACATCTCAAAGAGAAACGAGCTAACAAACCTTCCCAAGAATATAAAAGATTAGTAGAAATGAATTATAAATATATGGGCATAGGCTTACATACACTCAAATCCATCCAACATATACTATACAAGCATGTATTAACCCTCTTTCATGCAACCACACTTAGGAATTCATTGATGTCGTGGTACTTGTATAACTATGTTGGCCACCATACTTATACAAGTCCCAATTCACTAATGCACTCTCTCCTATGATGACACTTATAAGAATTAATACTACACATAACACATCAGTCTACCAACTCAAATAATCACATAGATCCTACAACTCATATAAGCACATAATCCACAACATAACATAAGGTCCAAAATTCCATGTATCAAAATAACATAGCCAATGCATGAAACTCATAAACTCGTAGTCCAACTGAACCAGCGTAGACAAAATTCAAAATGTATAAAGACATGAAAGTATAATTAAACAAAATCCAACAATGACTAGTGTATATGACTATGGTTCAACCCGCACTAGTCAAAACTCGTAAATAAAGTAACATGTAGCTAAGTATGAACTTACTATGGTTCAATTCATACTAGTAAAAATATCGTAATAAATAACATCCAAACACATTAATTAAGATAAAATGCACACATACTCCTATGACGCCTATATGCAGGGACCCTTAAGCTATAGACTAGGCTACACGACTAGGCAACCTAACTCTCTATAACCATTGTATCTGATACCATTCTGTCACACCCCACCATGGCGGAATATGGGGCGCGACGTATGGATATCATCACAACAATAGCGTGTCTATAGAGTTAACTAAATGAAATAGAAATGTCATAAAAAGGTGACACAATGTCATGACAATATCTCAAATAATGTAGGCGTCTAGGTATGTAGGTAACACACCTACCTCTTACCAAAGACATTCAAATAACACACATCAAGCATATAGGTATCAAACAATTTACTAAATCAAAAGACAAAATAAAATCTAAGAGGAAAGGGATTCCTTCTAATGCAATCCTAGCAGCCTCTATACTCTAGCCACTTCTAACATCATCTTCTCAACTATCTCAGCTGAAAATGACACTAAAATCTGTCAACATAAAGTTGGTGAGAACATAGGTTTAAGTTATCTAGAACATCATAAGAAATCTTGACATCCATTGTAAATAATTTGAAGAAAAACAATTTATAGTAATGGACCATAATGTGATAATCATGTTACATGCATCCACAACAAAACTTAAACCAAGTACCGATCACATATACAATTCACAAAGCACACTATAACAATCAAGAAGTATCCCGTCACACACACAAGAACACACACCACACTATCCGGATCTTTCCCACACTACCTGTGGAAGATGAACTATATCCCTGTTGAGATATCTTGGCTCCAAAGAGACGATGCACAGGTACTCAGGACAGATCGTGCCCCACGAACCAAGAACTCAGGACGGATCGTGCCCCACGAACCAAGAACTCAGAACCAAGAACTCAGGATGGATCGTGCCCCACGCTCCACACACATCACAACTGGTCCCATAGACGCCCATACATCTATGTACCAATCCCAATCATAAAACAATCAAGATTCACATATCAGAACACATATCAAAGCACAGAGGAGAACACATAAGCACGCAAGTCACACAATAACACATCTGTGTCCAAACATCTATTAAAAGATAGTACCAAAACATTTTAAAAACACCACAAGTGTCATCTCCATACTATACTAAAAGAAAACATTTAAAAACTCAGTGAAAATGGGACTATGAACTCACCTTGCAAAAGCAATCCAAAGTCTCCTCACGAACAACCAATTACCTAAAGCAAATAATACAATAATACGCACATCAACAATGACTCCGGAACTCTAATCCTTTATCAATGTAATAATCCCAATGATGGATACACCTCAAATTCTATATCAAGTCAGCCCCATGTTAGCCCTCTAAGTGCCCATTAACCCAAAATACCCAAAACATGATTTTAAGCCTTGTCGTACAAACACTAACCTTGAACTCGACACTTGTTCAAATAATTCGACCAGTCTACTAACCTCCATAGGCTACACATTCTGATAATTTGAAAAGTACGTTCCGGTTACATAATTTTAGGCTTTTGAATCACCCAAAAAGCTTTAAAACGAATAAGTTATGACCAAAATGATTTTACCTAAAATCTGCCCAGACATTAGCGACGGATTCTGATAGTTTAGCGACGGATTCTGACATATTTGCGACAGTTCCTGACTAATCCGATTTAAACCCTAAAAGACGATTTTAAACCCTAAAAACCCCTCATTAATTACCAAATTCAAGCCCTAAATTATTTTAATTCCAGAAAATTAAAAACCCTAATCCATCATACGATTATTAACATGATTCTAACATAATTAATTAAATAAGTACAAGAATTTAATAAAGATCAATACCTTTAGATGATCAAAACTATGTTTTTTTTAAGAAACCCTAATTTTCTTATAAAACCGATCGTCTTTTTTTTATGAAGAAAAATTTGATCTTTTTTTTTGTAGTGTGGTACTTATACTTTACAATATGCCTTTCCTAATAACAACACAAATCCTAATGGGATTTTACCCATTCTTTTCTTTTATTTTTTTTCAACCGATTATATCAAAAATTTACTAAAAATATTTTTTTATTTAATATTTATTAATTTCGTTTTTCTATATATTTTCCTTATTTATATTTATTATTTATTTATTTTTAAAAACCTTACACTTTTAAAAAATAGTTAAAACATATGTTCAAATTTTTTTATTTAAACCTTTAACCATTGAAAAAATTTTATTCTATAAAATTTTACAATCTACGACTCTTAAATAAATAAACGGAGTTTTAAACTAACCCGAAACTAATAACCTACACGCTAAAATGCTTAAATATATAATTACGTAATAACAATACATACACAATATTAAATACGTACACGTGACAAATAAAATAATACTATAATTCCCATAGCTATTACATGAACATAAAATAATCTTAAAAATGCCATATCACTTCATAGTCACATCCATGTGAACTCATGAGCACGAACTATTCCCAATGTGTCATCATATAACGTACCACGTACTAAATAAACGATGTCTGAACCCAAGTCAAAGTCTCAAACACAAACATATAACACATAAATGCACACTCAGCACATAATCAAAGTTAAACATTCACAAATGGCAAATCTCAAAATTTAGGGTTGTCACACAAACTTATAATTTACTCTATCATCTCTCGTTCTCCATAATTTAAAATCTTAAGGAATGAGAATCATGGATGCTTAGCCTATTAAATCAAAGTTTTGGGTTTTCAAGTCATCTATAGGATCTTGCAACTTCTTAGACTTTTTCAAGTTTATAATTTGCATTTTAAAGTTCCCTTGATAAAAGACTTTCTATGATCAATTATAGGAACCTGCGAAAAGTTCTTGTTCTTAAACCCGTATGAGTTAAGACTTCTTGTTTTAAAGTTCCCTATATAAAAGTCTAGCAAAACTTGATTTAAACACGTTAAGGATACTAGCTAGAGTAAACTTGGATAAGTAAACTCGGGTTGAGTCAAAAGATTCACGACGGGCCTAATATATCAAAGACGTCTAAACTCGTTAAAACCATTTTATTTCTTTATTTATTATTTTTTTTACTTTATTATCGAATATATACATATGATGGTGATGACAAAAGGAAAGTAGATAAAAGAAAATAAATTAAAAATACTAATAGACCAAAATAGATCAAAAATTTTGAAAAACGTCGAAAAATTAAATTTTTCGGTTAAAATGAGGAAAAATTAATTGAAAAGCCCACTTATTACTTCGATAGAAGTCTCCCCTACACTTAATATAAACATTGTCCTCAATGTTTAAGCATGTGGAAGTAAACTCTCCTACACTTAGGACATTGTGCACGTTGTTTAAATAGAGCTAAGGAAGAGACAACTAAAGTGATTACATTTATTCAACTTATTTATATACAAGTATGAATCACAATAGTTTTGATAAAACCGGTATCACGGGAACACGGGATCACGGGCCGCGTCAAAAGCACCAAAATTGGATCAATAAAGCACATATCCCTACACAACACCACAAACCACAACCTATTTGGCTCCCCCTACACTTATTGGTGGAAATGGGTGAAGGTGAAAAGGTGGAAAGGGTGGAAAAGGTAAAAAATATATCCTAGTTAAACGATGCTTGATTTATTTATCACCAGTCTCTAGCTCGACTCGATTCCCCCAATATCATTGTTCAAATGGGAAAAATCATGGAAAATACCGAGATTTCCAAGGGAGGAAAATCTCTCCATAATGAAGGGTGAAACACACTCATATAAGGAATACCCTAAGAAAATCCACCCAGGTCAAACACATAATTTCCATCACGAAAGGAAATAAACCCCAAGGTGGTAAAATCACATAAGGCAAAGAAAAGTGGGGCAGCCTTAGTCAAAAATCTCTTACAAGGAAAGGTGTTATGGTGATATGGCAATGATAGCACTAAAGTATCTATTCCGGGATCAAACAACGGTTCCTTAACGGGAAAATAGCAAGAGGTGTTGACATTAAAGCTCAAAATGTCATCATAATCCAAAGTGGGAAAGTCGTCATCTTCCAAACTTGATGTGAAAAATAAGTATCATCGGAGTCATAGGAAAACTCATCCTCGTGAGGAAAATTGGTAATAGAAAGATATCTAAATCCTCCTCAAATGGAATATCCTCTAAAGTAGGAATGATCTCTAAGAGTGGAGGATCCTCCTCAAAAGTCATGACTTCTGTTGATACAAAAGTTGGGTGATCCTTGCTAGACCCGAATTAGGCTTAATTCGGGTTGGCTGGACTCCGGCTCCTACACCAAGTAAATTATCTGGTTGGGATCCTGCACACTAAAACAACACGCGTTAGGCTTACCGTGGGAATGTTTCCCACGATTAGACTCCGGCGTGGGAGTAAGTAATCGGTTCGGGTTATAGGAATCGGATGAGAGTTGAAAGTGTGTAGAATATAATACCTTAGTGGAACCATTGGAGGTTCCTTATATAGGCAGTGAAACCCTAATGGGCTGTCACTGATGCTTCGGCCCCAAGGAAAGCATAAACACCAGATTTAGATTGATTGTTATCTTTTAATTATGGTGAGTGAATATCCTCTCCTTTGAGATAAATCCTACTCATAGTAAGAGTATGATTATGTCTAACCCTGCACCGGGCATGCCGGGCCGTGGGCCGCACACGTGTGTGCGGTTACTGTTCATCCAAGCCCAGAAGCTAAAATAACATTATTCCCACCCATTCGTGATGGCCATATACGGGTAGTACCCGTGGGCCGGGTTCATGACCCGGCTGGGAACTATACTTCATCATGTCCCCCCAGTCTAGTTGTTACAACCGTAGGCGTAACCTCTAGACTATCAAGATGCTCCCCGGACGTACCAAGAATGATCTTTAGGAAATGATAAATTTTCAAAATTTTGTTTCGGCCACACGTGGCAACCTTACATGCATTGAACTCCAGTGATACCCCAGCCGCACGTGACGACCGAGATAAATTAAATGCAGCATTGAATATAGTCGTACGTATGACCGCATAAACCGACACAAGAATGAATGCATTAATGGTAGTCAACTAGTCAGTCGCACACCTGCAAAAGTGCACCATTAATGCCCACCATTGAGCCACGTAAAACTGTTAAGAAGTGACCCATGGGTCCCTTCTGACGTTTTCAGAAGTGTCAGAAATCCCACCCGTTGGATGGGCGTAGTGGTTTACACGTGGCAAACATCTACGTTACCTCAGAAATCGAGGCAACCCTATAAAAGAGTTGGTTTGTGCTACTGTTACACACACAGTTCATAGTCATTCCGCCATTGTTATTCCCAAGCTTCTTCCTTCCATCTTTTGCCTCTTATTCCACGGATTCCCACCACCGCAGCTTAGACCATCACACCTTTCAAACCCTTTTTATAAAACATGGTAAAGGACAATCCCCTTATTACGGATGTCCTGAACGTGATGCCTGCGGAGAAATACATAGACTTTCTGTCTAAGTATTATATTCCCGAAAGCATACACCCCACCTAT
Source organism: Glebionis coronaria (assembly GCA_025667525.1). Classification (NCBI taxonomy): domain Eukaryota; kingdom Viridiplantae; phylum Streptophyta; class Magnoliopsida; order Asterales; family Asteraceae; genus Glebionis; species Glebionis coronaria. Next base: position 268,030,494 of record CM046881.1, on the reverse strand, counting down.
CCAGGTGAAGGTGAAGCGATTACGGACGCACCAAGGGGAAAGATAGGCGTGTACACGCACCTATTCGATTCGGCTAACTACCGCATCCCCTTATCCAAGTTTTTGGTAGATCTGCTTCTATATTATGACTTCCACATAACCCAGTTGCACTGCATAGGGGCGTGTAAAATCAATCAATTTGATATTACATGCCATACATGCGGAGTAACCCCGACCGTAAATCTATTTAGGGTCTTTTACTTCCCCCAACTAGTGAATGGGTGGCTGTCGTTCAAAAAATGATCCGAGAACGCCCCCATGACATATAGGAAGCCCTTAGACTCCCTTAAGAGCTGGTACGATCATTACTTCTTTGTCTATGAGAAAGTATTCCCTACCCCGTTCATCCTCAAAACCCGAGTACCCAAAGACTTTCCACCTAAATCCAAAGACTATAGTAGTAAGGATTTGAAAATTCTAGATACCCACCGCACAGAATTCCATAGGGGTTTACCGGAGCACTTTATGTGCTTAGTAGGGATAAGCCGCCACTACTATGGGAGGGAGGATATGTATCCGTGCTTTCTGACTGAACGTAGGCAGGGTAGGTCCACTTATATTTTGTAGATGTAATAAATGCCATATTTGCATTTTGTGAACTTACTAATCCGTATAATTGCATATGTCCGCAGAGATGAACCTACATGGATTATTGCGCCAAGGCGACCCAATGAAAGTGCCTGAAGGATTCCGTCCACTGAAAGAGAATGAACTCCCCCTTCTTGATGCAACCGCAGACCGAACCATCCCGCTGGAAGAGACCACCGAGCAAAGATCAGATGAGGGAGAGCCCATGATCGAGAAGTCCCCGCTTGACTTCCACAACGAAGATGGTGGAGAGTTGCTACTGGAGGGCACCATGCCGCACCAGGATGAAGAAGACGAAGAAGAAGATATCACCAACCCTGCTGACACTCGAACTGGTGAGGATGAAGAAACTACCCAAGCTTCCGGGTCCCCCATGCCCAAGTCCAAGAAAAGGAAGACTACCAGGAGGGTAGCCAAAACTCTAGGGGACGGGGCGGGGGCACACAATGCTCTCGTGAAGAAGCTAAGGAAAGACCACCCGCAGTTCCAGGAAGGAAGCGGTACTACTACGGCCCAGGTCGACTCCTCACTGCACGTGGATGAACAAGTCTGGATGGCCACCCCCGTGAATGCCGTAGCGCCTACCATCACGGAACCCATGACTGGTACTGCGTAAGTACCTCCTTGTTCTTTCTCTCTTCTTTTTTTTAAGGATATAAATTCATAAAAAAAATTAATGTGTGTAAATAACAGGGTGGATCCGTCGACCGTAGCCCAAGAAGAGGAGGTGGAAAGGGAACCTTCACCCACGACATCAACAAGACCTCTATCCCCTCCTGTGACACATGCCGAGGAGCCACATCTTGAGGGACCGGACACCAGCCTGCGCCTAGCATGGAATTTATCCAGCTTAAAAAAGTTAGAGGCGGAGTCCGAGTGCACGGAATTCTTCGAACACATCACTCCCCCGGCTCTGGCGCAAGACTTGGACGAATTAGATCATGAGACATTGCTGGAGCAGTTCGATGTGTCATCCGCACACCAAGTGACAGTTGGTGCGGCCCTACGACGCCGTCTGATCAAGGCCTTGGCAAATGTGAAGCGTGCTGATAAAAAGATAGCTCGCCGTGAAGCAATGGTTGAGAAGCACGCGAAAACTATCATATCCTTGCAGTCAGCGTTGGTCGTAGCAGAGTCCACCATTAAGGAGCAGGCCCATCACGCCAACACTCGTGAAAAACGTATTGCCGAGATGGAGGCCCTTTTAGCCGCATCCAACGAGAAGGTATGCTCTCAATATGAATGTTTATTTGTATACACGCAAGAAAAACCACATTATCCCTGTAATAACTCTAAGTGTCATATGTTGGTGTCCGCAGCCGAAGCCTCCACAAAATCCGTAACCGTACAAGCATTCAACATTGCTCAAGAGCGCGTCGCGCTGAAGGATGAGCTAACCCAAGCGCGGAATACTTTGGATGAGCAAGCTGTAGCAGCTGAGGGAGAGGTAAGCAAGATGGCCACGGATTGTGCTGAAAGGATGTGTCCTCCTTTGCTCACAGCCATAGCTGGGCGCAGATGGATGGTTGGCCAGGGAACGCGGCTTGCCGTGAGCAAGGTGACGGAAGCTCCTTACCTGCTACAGGAATTTGCTAACATTGTCTCGGATGGTATTGACCGTGGTAGTCACGAGGGACTGGTCAAAGCTGCAGAGCTGATAGGTAAGGAGGAAGATATTACCCAGCACGCCTACCACAACCCTTTAGCCGCGGACAAGATGATTGCGTCAATGGATGCTCTTGCTGAAATCCAACATCCTCTCTTAGACGAGCTAGAAGCGCTAAAGGATGCTCCTAATGAGGTAATAATGTCCCAGCTTACTGTCGATCCCATCCAACTGAGCTTGCCCACCTACGACTCTTTGTCGAAGGCGACAAAAGGTGAAAAGCTGCTTGCCGAGGCGTTGGATGCGAATATGATCAAGGCACAAGATGGGAAGAATGCTCGCGGGAGGCCCTTCGCACCTTGATTGAAGAAGGGAAGAAGGAAATAGGGGAGTTCCTACCTCCGTTGTAATTTACATTGTAAACATTTGTATCTTTATTCGTCCGTGTATGTATACGGCTAAAACTGATGTTTTGAAATAACTTGTCATATGTATGCAAGCAAGTCCGTGATGACCACGGCTATTTTGTTGTTATGAATTCAAAACTTGTGTATTTGATTGTTAGATATCATATACCTGTACTGCATGACATGTAATGTCTTACTCAAAAAATACAATCAAGTCTATATTTTACTAGACGTACGGCGTGTGTATTTACCATGCAAAGCACTGCGTGAGTGCGGCATATGGAAACTTATCACAACGTCTTGTGAATAAGGTGTCTAGTAAGGATACATGATCCGCCTCACTGGGGTTGCATCCCTCTTATGCGACAAGTTGAATTATTAGGTTCACTTAATCCTCTTACCCCGCCTGGAGGCGCATTGTACATGTACGGTATTGAATGAATGCATATGAATAAGATATAGCACATTGTAATAACAACTAAATCCATAAGACGATAATAGTATCTAAAGAATAAAAACAATTTGCACAAAAACAAGTCGTGGAGCTAGCTAGGCACCACGGCATTTTATTAGAACGTTTACGTTTTTTGTTTTAACAAGAATGGGAAATCCTAGAAACAAAAAGGAACCTAGAAAGCATAAAAACAAAACAAAGAGAACACATGGATCTTTATTGAAGCCAGATATAGCAAAGTGTCCATGCGGAAGCCGTAGCTTTCAAAGATAGCACCTTTTAAGATTGCAGATATTCCATGTGCGTTCCAGGTCGCGGCTATCCATGTCACGTAACTTGTACACGCCCCGTCCTAAGGCTTCCGTGACCTCATACGGTCCTTCCCACTTAGGGCCTAGCTTTCCTGTATTCTCCGCTCGACTTGCCTCGTTAGCACGATAGACATAATCTCCCGGTCGAAAAGAAACACCTTTAACCTTGGCGTCATAATAAGCCTTCATCCATGCCTTGGATTTGGCCTCATTGATAGCCGCTATCTCCCTTTTTTCCTCCAACAAATCCAGATTGATCCGGAGCTGCTCGTCGTTTGTGACGACATTAACCTCCGTTGTGCGGACGGTAGGCATTCCTATTTCTGCTGGTATAACAGCTTCAGTGCCGTAGGCCAATGCAAATGGGGCGTCCCCGTTGGCTGTTTTATTCATAGTCCTATGTGCCCATAGAACATGTGGCAGTTCGTCCACCCATTTGGGACTTCGTTCCTCTAGGCGTGCCTTGATGCTTTCACCCAAGATTCTATTTGCTCGTTCCACAAGACCATTTGTCTGCGGGTGCTTAACAGATGCGAAGCGCCGTTTGATATTCAATGATGCGCACCAGTCCTTGAATGGATTATCCGCGAACTGCTTCCCGTTGTCCGAGATGATTTCTCCTGGTAAGCCAAAATGGCACATGATGTTCTCCCAAACAAACTTTTTAACTTGTTTGCCTGTGATGGATTTGAATGCCTTGGCCTCTATCCAGCGTGTAAACTAGTCCATTGCGATAATCAAGAACTTAACTCCCCTCGCAGCTACGGGAAAAGGTCCTGCGATATCAATCCCCCACTTATAGAATGGCCATGAGGATGTAATGGGTGTAAGTTCCTGCTGCGGATGTCGTGGTATTGGTCTGTCACTTGGGAATCACTACACTTGCGAATCATGTCGCGTGCATCCCTATGCATGGTAGGCCAATAATATCCTGTGCGTAGAGCTCGGGCTACTACGGATAGGGGACCTGCGTGCATGCCGCATAACCCCTCATGTATCTCACTGATCACATAAGTAGCCTGGCGTGGCCCAATACACCGCAACCACGGCTGTAAGAAGGAGCGCTTGTAAAGAATACCTTCTTGAATCTCAAAGTGATGTGACTTCCTTCTGATGCGTCGTTCCGCCTTTTCCTCATCTGGAATGGTTTCATTAGTCAAATAGTTGATGATCGGGGTCATCCATGTAGGTCCATCTTCCTCAACTATAGTTGCGACTTCCCCTTCTGTTATAGACTTTTCCTTGAGTATTTCCACCAAGACTTGCTTGGATAAGTGGGCGAAACTTGTAGACGCGATCTTGCTAAGAGCGTCCGCCTTCTTTTTTTTCGCCTCTTGGTACCTGCTTGATAGAAAAATTACTGAAATCCGTGATGAGTGACTTTACTTTCTCCAAATATCGAACCATGTTATCTTCCTTGGCTATGTACCCCCCTAGAATGTGGTTCGCGACAAGCCGTGAGTCCACGTAGGCCTCAAGGTTGCGGACTCCCATTCTAGCGGCGATTTTTAAACCCGCAATCAACGCTTCATATTCTGCCTCATTATTTGGTGGTTGTGAACTCAAAGCGCAGGGCGTACGTGAATTCCATTCCTTCCGGATTCGTAGGATGCGGCCAGCTCATGATCCATCTGTGCATGAAGATCTGTCCGTAAACAATACCCATGGTTCTGATGGAGTTTCCTCTCGTTGTACGATTGGTCCCTCCTCATCCGGCTTCTTTACCAAGAAATCTGCCAAGATTTGGCCTTTAACAGCCGTCCTTCGTCTATAAGATATGTTATGTTCTCCCAATAGATTGCTCCACTTCTGTAGCCTACCAGCCACATCTGGTCTAGAGATGACTTGTTTTATTGGTTGATCAGTAACAACTACAATTGGGTGTGCCTGAAAGTGTCGGCGCAATCGTTTCGTAGCAAACACCAATGCCAAAACCAATTTTTCCATGGAAGAATAATTCAACTCCGGCCCTTGTAGTGTCCTACTTATAAAATAGACCGGAGTTTGGACTGTGTCCCTATCCTTCATGAGTACCGCACTTATTGCTCCATGTGTGGCTGACAGATACATGATGAGCTCCTCCTTGGGCCGGGGAGCCACTAGCATGGGGAGACATGCAAGGTGTTGCTTAAGTTGACCAAAGGCTTCCTCAGCTTCCTTTGTCCACCGGAAGTCTCCCTTCTTATTTCACTTCTTGAGTGTTTTGAATAGGGGGAGTGACTTCTCCGCGGACTTTGATAAGAACCTGTTTAGCCCGGCCAACTTCCTATTTAAGGATTACACCTCTTTCCGTGTCTGAGGGGATGGTAACTGTATTACTGCGTCTGTCTTTTTCGGGCAAGGCTTGATGCCATTTGGATCAATCATATATCCAAGGAACATTCCTTCCGTTGCCCCAAACGTGCATTTCTTTGGATTCAGTTTCATATTAATCCTCCTCAATGTGTCAAACGTCTCTTGGACGTCTCGGAGAAGTGCATCCTCCGTATGACTTTTGATGACTAAATCATCAACATAGACCTCCAGGTTGCGACATATCTGTGAGTCGAAGGCTTTGTCAACAAGCCGTTGATATGTTCCCCCGACATTATTTAGTCCGAATGGCATTTTTGTATAACAGTATACGCCTTGACTAGTATGGAACGCCGTCTTCTCTGCGTCCTCTTCTGCCATTTGGATCTGGTGGTATCCTTTATATGCATCTAAGAAGCACTTAAAGGGATATCCCCATAGGGATTCCACCTTCCAATCAATCTCCAATAACGGATAGCAGTCCGGCAGACAGACTTTGTTCAGATCTGTGAAGTCCACGCACATGCGCCAGCTTCCGTCATGCTTTTTGACCATGACTGGGTTTGATAACCACTCGTGGTAGTATACCTCGCGCATGATACCTGCATCCACCAATTTCCGTACTTCATCCAATATTACTCGGTTGCGTTCAGGTGCCAGACCGCGCTTCTTTTGCTTAACGGGAGGATATCCTTGGCGGATCTAGAGCTTATGTTCTGCTATCGCACGCGGTACGCCCGTCATATGCTTGGGCTCACATGCGAATACATCTAAGTTTGCTTTCAGGAGAGAGCACATGGCCCTCTTGCCGCTATCCGAGAGTGTTCCCCCTATTGATACCTCTTGTTCTGGGTAATCAGGATGGATTGCCACCTTTCAATTGGGAGGTGGTGATCCGTCCTTGGGGGGAACAGGTGGAACCGGTGTTGTCACGGCATGACACTCAGATGCTGGTATGATTGTGTTATAGATAATGACAATTCCTCCTTCAACAAGGAATTTGATCATCCCGTGTGCCGTGGAGGGTACCGCTCGTATGGCCAGGATACCTGGTCTGCCTATGATCCCATTGTATGGAGAGTGTGAGTGTATCACCATAAAGTTCATCCACGCCGTGGTGGAGTGCTCTTCATTCGCAATGGTTACAAGCAGACGCAGCTGTCCTATTGGCCAGATGGTGTCTCCACTAAAACCGATGAGCGGCGCCGTGGCCGGTACTAATTGGCTTCTTATTTCTGGTCGAACTGTACGAAACAGTGTTCGTATAGTACTTCTGCTGATGACCCCTGATTTGTAGTAAATTACCACTCTTGTTTAGGAAAACAAAGAGCGTAAAATAGGGAAAAGTATTAAGTGATGATTTAGGAAAATCAAACACTAATGACCCTAATGAAATTCCAAGTTCGTTTCCCAAGGAGGTATATGTGTGTGAATAATTCGTAATTGGTTTGAGATTAATATTTGAAAGAAGGGGATGAGAAAAGAGGATGACGAAGACGTGAAATTAATACTACGATGACTAAACGTAAAACCGTAAAAGTACAAAAATAAAAATTAATTCTAAAAATTCCCAAAAATCTACCAAAAATCAAAATAAATAAACTAAGAGTTTAACAATGATCAAAACTTTTTTAAACCTTTTAATTAATTAAATATTAATTTTTAAATGCTAATTAGAGCCCTAAAAATCAAATTAATTATCAAAAAGCCCAAATAAAGATTTTTCAATTGGTAAACCTCTAAAATGACCTAAAAAGATTAAAAACTATTTTTATAAATTTTTAAACTGATAAAAACTATTTAAAATGATTTAAAAACTATTAAAACTTAAAATAATTATATAAATTAATCTAAAGATGATAAAATTAATCTAAGAGTTGCAAAATTCCTATTTTAATGTATTTATGCTAAAAAATATAAAAAGTGCAAAAATGTGAAATTTGAAAAATAATAATAAAATAATATTAAAATAATATTAAAAATCCAAAAATTATAAAAAATTCTGAAAACTTGCAAACTAGTTTATTTTAACCTAAATAATCAGAAAATGAAAGCAAAATTACCAAATTACCCCTAATGGGCCCCCAAATGGGCTAAAAGCAAATTCAACCAACCTTAATGGGCTTTTTAGCCCAAAAAGTCAAAACAAGCCCAAATGACTTGGAAAAGCCCTATCTGACTCAAAATTCAATCCTAAACACAAAACTCTGAAGGCCCAAAAGCTGAAAGTGAGCTTATCCCAGCTTAATGAACAAACAGCTTGTTCTTATTGGGACAATAAGCCCATTAAGAAATAAGCCAATGCCATAAGCTCTAATTTGACACACAACCTTCTTTTGGGATACTTAAGAGATCTGGAAAAAGAAATTTTGAAAAAGCACACTCAATAAGCCAGAAATAAGCAAAGAACAATTCCACAAAACGACAAAATAGTCGGGATAGAGTTCTAGGCTGTTTCATGAGCTCTGGTTTGTTGCAAAAGCTCACAAAAGCTTAACTAAGAATAATCAGTCAAGAAAATCACAAAAAGCCAAGTAGAATAAGCTGTAAGAACCAATAAGCTGGCTGAAAAAGCCAAATAAGCTAGTTTTCTAGCAAAATCTTAACCAAAAGACTTGTAACCTTCCAGAATTGTTATTAAGCTGAGAAAAATGAGTTCTATTACAAAAACCAAGTTGTTGCATGTCCCAATAAGCAAAACAGATTCAATAAGCTATATGACCAAGTTTGACCAAAAGTCAAACGCTGAAAAGAGTAAATCAAACGCTGACAAGCACAATTTTGGACGTTGACAGACTTAATGAAGTGTTAAAACTTTGCTTTCGCCCTGCTGGTCAAGGCTTGAGTACAAACCTTGTGAATCAAGGTCTACCAGTTGGGTAGACTTGATGAGTTTTGGCACAAATAAGCCAATAAGCCAATAAGCTTATAAGCTATCAACAAAGCAATCCATGTAGCCAAATATCCTCACAAGCACCACATAAACAGGATCCAAGCAACAAAACAACAAGCCTTATACTAGAAATACAAATGCAAGCACAAAATGAGGTGGTCACTTTGCTGATGCAAATGACCACTTCAGCCAACTTTAATAAGTTATAGCACACTCAATAAGCCACCAAATTCAACAACCAGATGACCAATAGATAGCTTATCACCCAAACTATTCCCAAACCTGATTTCAGACCTTAGATCCAACTAACAAAGAAGTTATTCGATCTGATGTGTTTGACCAATTTCAAAAACACTTTTATCAGATTTTTGCAAAACTTGAAATCCTTTTTCTAAACTTTCAGAAACTTAACCAATGACTAAAACTTGTATATTATGACTTGTTTAGACTTCCCAAACCCTAAGAACCAAGGGCACAAGGCCACAAGGCCTTATGAACCAGTAATCCCAAACAATCCTTTATTAAGCACTTTTCAAACAAAATTCTTAATCCTTCAAACAACCTACTGATTTTATAGATCAAACAGCTATACTAGGTGACAACTAACAGATTGCAACCATGAAACACAAAGCACAAACACAAAATCACCAAATCACATACCAAAATACAAAACAGACAAGATCATATGATTTTTATAGGAAACTTAACAAGAGCTTATACCTATCCTCCACAACATCCTAGGAGGACCACCAATGCTCCTTGGACCTTGTTCAACAACTAGAACAAGACCAAGGTACTTCAACAAGAAGGATGGATGACTGCCTTGGTTGATGTTTCAAAGCAGAAACTAAAGGGATTGATTTCTTCAACACAATGAACAAACAGCCCAACCAAACGCCCTAATCCCTTCACAAGCTTGGTGTCAACAAGCTTGTAAGAGCTTATAGCTTTTGGTTAAGGATTAGTACAACAAAAAAAGCAAAATCAGAAACCTCTTTTCAAGCTTTTTTCAAACTTGAAAACCTTACCAAACATAAACGTCCTTGAACCAAATGATTCAAGCACACTTATAACATCAAATGGAACTCAGAATTACCCTTAAACAACACCAACTTCCAAAAACATAAAAAGGAATTACAATTTTATCAAAATACCAACTTTTATAAATTTTAAAAAGGAATTATAATGTTTAAAAGGTAAAACTGGAACAAAGGGACTCTCACAAGTTGAGGTCTCCTTTTATAGGACTAACAGATGATTCTAGAATGCTAAAAACTCTAGCTATGAATTCTCAAAATTGCCCTTGAGTGCTTGATTCCGTTTGATGTGTGTGAGCTGTCCAAATGCATCAGGGACGTTCATTTTAGCTTTGGAGTTAAGCTATGACTCTAAGCTGTTGAACTTGACACGTCAGATTCCTTGGAGAGAAAGTTGTGTTTTCATTGGTGGATGAGGTTGAGTGTGGGGTCCAAGGGTGAGTGGAGAAGAGGGATTTAATGTTGGGATGGGTTTCTGCATGTGTGAATCAAGCGTGGGTAAGTGTAATTGCAGTTTACCCTTTGTTTAAGTGGTGGGAGTTAATGGGTTCTTCATGGTGAATAGTAGTAACTTTTGATCCGTTTTTGTAGGGAAAAGGTGTTTGGCGCGTGTTCGTATGGTTTAAACTTAGGAAAATTACATTAGTAGTCCTTGTGTTTTGGAAAAAGTTGTATAAAACATTTTTCAGCCACAAACTTGGTTTTCCTTTGTTAAATGAGTTCTGATTTTCACACTTTGGCCACCAAACTTTTGCAAAAGGTTTCCAAAGGTTATTTTTGCCATGTTTAAATATTTGAGGGACTGATTTTGGACATTCTTGATCTTCAAAGGTCTTCATTGTATCTTTGACTTCTTGAGGGACCATAATTAGTAATTTAGAATTGTTGAGGGACCAAACTTGCCATTTCTTCAAAGTTGAAGGACCATTTTGTAATTTTGACAAACTTAAGGGACCAAACTTGTAATTATGAATATACAAGGGTTTTAAGTATCAATTATTCATTCATTAAGGATCAATCTTGTATGTCTTCAAGTCTTCAAGGGTTAATCTTGGTTAATTCATGAACTAGGGCCCGGTTCTTTGTACGGCTTCGTTTCTCGTGTCCGTTTTTCTTGTTTCTTGTGATCTTTTGTCTTTTTCATGATATCCATACCTAAAACACACAAGTAAACAAATACAAGCATATATATGGTATTTTATGACATTTTAGTGCATTTAAAGCCCGAAAAGAACGATGAGATCATGTATAAATGCCATCTCATCACTCCCCCATACTAAGCCATTGTCGTGCCCTCACGTAATGCTAGAATAAAGTATCTAAGCATCACCAAAATTCAATTTTATTAACCTTTATTGAAACGTAAAAGACTTGCAACAATACTACGAAGATGTGTAAAGACATAATGTATGATTTTCATCACGAATGTGACTTTAAGGGTCAATGAATAGAAACAAGTAAATGTCCCATAGAGTAAATTTCATCATCCTTGATTGTCATACATTCCATGCTAAGTGCAAAAACGAGATCATTGTTGGTACAAGTCATAATGCTAACACTACTCATACGTCCAAATTGTGTAATACTTTTTATCCCCGTAATCCTAGTTATTATAAAAGGAAATGGGTTACTAGCATATTTTAACTATTTGTCATGGATCACAAGTGATTCATATTGACTTATTTGAGTATTTATTAGTCCGAAAGCAAAGTAGCACGATTTAATCGATAGTTATCCGAAGGACAAAATCTTTTAAAACGGCTTCTCGTGTATCTCCTTAAGTTCATATCTTGGCATAACTCGTTTCACGATTTGAGACCTTTCTCGGACTGATATTTGGCATGTACTTCATACTTCAAATCTTGGGAAGACGTTCTTGAAATTATGGTCTTCTATATTTGGAATTTCTTCACTTGACGTTTTTGAGAGATTCTTCATATTTGGACCACGACTTCATCATTTTTCTTCAATCTTTATTTTGGACTTTGATATACAACGATCCGCCTCCTTTTCGGACTTGGATATATTTATCCTCATACCTTGTAAGGGTCTTTTTGGATAGACTTTCTCCATGATCTTTAGGGGAGTAATTGTTTTTCGTCGTGTGTCTCGATCCTTCATATTGATTTAGGAATAATGATACTTCACATCATCTTGGATCTTTAGCAAAAATAGAGATCCTCATGCCTTGTTAGGGCCTTTTTGGATCTTCACCAATCTCCGCGTCCCGCTTCAATAAGTTATGCCTTGGCTATGAACTCTATTCAACCCCGAGCAACTTTAAACGATCTTGCGCTAGAAGCTAAGTAACCTTTTAAATCGTACGACCTTACTTATTGAAATTATTTTTATTCCTAATGCATTGATCTCATGGGAAGAAAAAGCCACAATTAAAAACATATGAGTTTTTGAAAGAAGATTTTCATGTTCTACGTTTAGCATGATCACTTGTCTAACTCTATCACTTCTCGTTCTTCACTATATAAAGACCTCTAATTAAAGAGACTCGTGAATACTTAGCCATGCAAGTCAAAATAAAGCCAAATTTGGATTAGCTTTCATTAAGACTATATCAAATCAAAATTTTGGTTTTCAAGCCACCTATAGGATCTTGCACTTTCTTGGACTTTTTCAAGTTTAGAGAATGCATTTTATAGTTCCCTTGATAAGTGATTTTCTAGGATCAATTATAGGAACTTGCGAAAAGTTCTTGTTCTTAACCCGTATGAGCTAAGACTTTCGCGTTTTAAAGTTCCCTATATAAAAGTCATGCAAAAATTGAATTGAGCGGGTTAAGGAATGTAAAGGGCTCCAAATGCCCATCAAGTAAAAAATTAGATCTTATTCTACCCATCGGAAAATATACATTCGTGTCTTAAAAACACTTATGAAAACTAAGAAAAATTTTAAAATTTGGCCATTTTTAGCCTTATTAGTAACAAAAACAAAACATTGAAAGTTGGAAAACGCGAGGACGTAGCAAAGAAAGTATCTATTCACCCCCCCCCCCCCCCCCCATACTAAAAGTAAACATTATCCTCAATGTTTCGAGTATAAAGGTGGAGCACCCCCATACTAGATACGAAGAATCGAATGCTTAGATCTAGCATGGAAAGGGTGATCAACAATATATCCAAAGCCGTTTATGAATATGCTAAAAGATAATTGTTAGAACAATAAAGGATATGTCATGGATTCGTGAAAAACTTCTTCAAGCAAACGATGGAGGCTCACGTAAACGAACACGAGAGTCTTCAATCGTAGATGATGATGATGATCTAGATAACACAATCACAAACAACCACGAGACAACGAGTTAGAAGGGCACAAATCCCCTCTCATTAGTTATTAGAAAGCATAAAAAGATAAGCATGGGATCTCCCCCACGAGACACCTAGTTTTTGATTACCGAGTCATGAGCTCGACTCGATCCCCTCAATGCTAATTATCATTGGGGAAGGTGAATTGGTCGAGGTCAACCATTGAAGGAATTTCCCCACCAAAGTAGTGCTTAAGCCTATGTCCATTCACCTTGAAGTTAGGACCATCATCTTGAACTAGATCAATGGTCTCATAAGGAAACACTTGTGTAACGGTGAAATGACCCGACCAACGAGATTTCAATTTCCCAGAAAATATCTTAAGTCGAGAGTTAAAAAGTAACACTTGATCACCAACGTTAAAAACCCGGTTTTTAATCTTTGCATCATGAAACTTTTTAGTCTTTTCTTTGAAAGTCAATGAATTTTCATAAGCATTGTCTCTTAGTTCATCCAATTCATTCAATTGTATTTTCCGGTGATCTCCCGTGGTCTTTAAGTCAAAGTTTGCATGCTTAAGGGCCCAATATGCCTTGTGCTCCAATTCAATGGGCAAATGACAATTCTTCCCATAGACTAACTTATAAGGAGTACAACCGATAGGTGTCTTATAAGCGGTCCTAAAGGCCTATAAAGCGTCATCGAGTTTGTCGTACCATGAAGCACGTTTTTCTCCAATCGACCTCTCTAAAATCCTCTTCAAAGCTCGGTTCGAAACCTCGACTTGCCCACTCGTTTGCGGGTGATAGGCCGTAGAAAGACGATGAGTAACTCCATATTTCTTTAAGACCTTCTCGAATTGGTCATTACAAAAATGGGTTCCACGATCACTTATAATAGCACGAGGGGTTCCGAACCAAGAGAATAGTTGCTTCAAAAACTTCACTACCACACGAGCATCATTAGTAGGTAAAGCCTTAGCTTCCACCCACTTAGAAAGGTAGTCGACCGCGACGAGGATATACTTGTTACCATGAGACGATGGGAACGGCCCCATAAAGTCTATGCCCCAAATGTCGAAAATCTCACACACTTGAATTATGTTTTGCGGCATTTCATCACATTGAGACGATTTTCCTTGACGTTGGCACGAATCACACGACTTCACAAGCGCGTGTGCATCAAGATAGATAGAAGGCCAAAAGAAGTCGTCATCGAACACTTTCTTAGCCGTGAGATTAGCACCGTGGTGACCACCCGTGGGTCCCTCGTGACAAGCTCTAAGGATATTAGAAGCTTCGGTACCAAAAACACAACGTCGAACGAGTTGATCTGCACAAACCCGAAAGAGATAAGGGTCGTCCCAAAAATAGAACTTGATGTCACGAAAGAATTTTCGTTTTTGTTGTGTCGTCATACCCTTGATTATGAAATTGCCCGCATGGTAATTTGCAATGTCGGCAAACCATGGGGTGGTGTCTTTAGAATTCACTACACCGAGAGTCTCAAGAGGAAATGTTTCGGTGATTTCCTTGTTCTCGAAAACATCTTTGTGAGGATCTTCTAGACGAGAGAGATGATCGGCCGCTAGATTCTCGGCTCCTTTTTTGTCAAGCATGGTGACATCAAATTCTTGGAGGAGTAGCATCCAACGAAGAAATCTCGGCTTAGCATCTTGCTTAGCTAAGAGATACTTGATAGCCGAATGGTCGGTATAGATGATGCTTTTAGTTAAGACGAGATAAGGTCGGAATTTCTCAAAAGCATAGACCACTACAAGGAATTCCTTTTCTGTTGTGGTGTACTTTAATTGAGCCTCGGTCATCGTCTTACTAGCATAATGGATAGGGCGGAAATGCTTTTCATGGCGTTGCCCTAAGACCGGCCCCTATAGCATAATCACTTGCATCGCACATGATTTCAAAGGGTAATTCCCAATTAGGAGCAATAAGAATGGGAGCTTCGGCAAGTTTCCTTTTAAGAGTTTCGAAAGCTCTAACACAATCCTCATTGAAGTTAAAAGGAGCATCCTTCTCGAGAAGGTGTGTCATAGGTCGAGGGATTTTCGAAAAGTCTTTGATGAAACGACGATAAAAGCCCGCGTAGCCTAGGAAACTCCTAACTCCCTTAACGGTTTTGGGATGAGGTAACTTGGCGATGACGTCTACCTTAGCTTTATCGACCTCAATCCCCGCTTTAGAGACCTTATGTCCTAAGACGATTCCTTGTTTACACATGAAATGACATTTTTCCCAATTAAGCACAAGATTGGTTTCTTCACAACGTTTTAACATTTGCTCGAGATTAGATAAACACGACGTGAACGAATTGCCAAACACCGAAAAGTCATCCATAAACACTTCCATTGATTTCTCGATCATATCGTGAAAAATGGCCATCATACACCGTTGAAACGTACCCGGTGAATTACAAAGTCCGAAAGGAATCCTACGATAAGCAAACATTCCATAAGGACACGTAAACGTAGTCTTCTCTTGATCATGAGGGTCGATAGGGATTTGAAAGTAACCGGAAAAACCATCTAAAAAGCAATAGAATTCATTTCCCTCTATTCGCTCCAACATTTGATCCATGAAGGGCAAAGGAAAGTGGTCTTTACGAGTGGCGTCATTTAACTTTCGGTAGTCAATACACACCCTCCAACCGGTCACAACACGAGTGGGAATTAACTCGTTGTTTTCATTAGGCACAACGGTCATTCCTCCCTTTTTAGGGACACAATGGATTGGGCTCACCCATGGGCTATCGGAGATAGCATAAATCATTCCCGCGTCAAGGAGTTTCAAAACTTCCTTTTTTATGACATCGTGAATTTTGGGGTTTACCCTTCTTTGACTTTGAATTGCGGGTTTGTCGTCCTCCTCCATTAAAATCTTGTGAGTACAAAATTTTGGGTCAATACCCTTAATGTCGGAAATTTTCCACGCAATTGCCCCTTTATGAGCTTTAAGAACTTTCAAGAGCTCGGTTTTTTCATCGATAGCAAGACCTCTTGCAATAATAACCGGCAACTTGTCATCACCTTCCAAGAATGCGTATTCAAAGTGAGATGGAAGATCTTTCAATTCAAGGATAGGTGGTTCCTCGATTGAAGATTTTGGCTCAACACTCATAACTTCCATCGGCGGAAGAAATGGTGCAATAGAAGTATCATCACTAATAAACACCTCATCTTTATTGTCTATTTCATTTGAAGTGAAATCGCCTCCTTGGAATGGAGTGAGATTTGGTGTAGAATTAGCAAGAATCGGATCCAAAATAGCGGGATTGCCACTTGACGAGCTATCGGAAAAACCTAACACTTCTTGTGAAAACTCATCGCAAACCACATCAACTAAGTCAATGTGATTGATGGTAGCGATTGCATAAAAACGAGAAGGTTTTGAGTTTTGAGTAGCGTTTATAAGAAGTTCCTCTTCGTTGAATCTCAAAGTGATAGTTCTTGCATGAACGTCGATAAGCGATCTCGAGGTGTCTAAAAATGGACGACCTAAAATTAAAGGAACTTGAGGATCCGCCGGGATGTCAACTACTATAAAATCAACGGGATAGTAGAACTTCCCCACTTTCACGAAAACATCCTCGGCTACTCCACATGCTAAAATCGTAGAATGATCGGCCATCTCGATAGACATGTTCGAAGGAGTAAGAGCCGGAAGCGAAAGCGATTTCCAAATGGAAAATGGCATCAAATTAATTCTCGCACCAAGATCGGCAAAGGCGAGGCATTCTTTCATATCTTGTATGTCACAAGGAATGAGAAACTTTCCGGGGTCACCAACTTTTTCCGGTATGCGGTTAAGATAAACCGAAGAACAATTAGCAAGCTTTGAAAGCTTTTCCTTATCGCTCTTCATACTTTTAAAAGTGGAAGTGAAACGAGGCATATATAACAACGCGTCGGATAAACTTACATCAAAATGCACTTGTTGAAACATTTTTATAAAAAGCTCGATTTGTTGTTTGTTACGTTCTTGCAATTTCTCTTTGTTTTGTCTCGAAGGGTAAGGTAAGGGTGGTGTGGGTTGGACATTAGGCAACGGCCTTGGAATCTCGGGTTCCATAATTGGTATTGGTTCAACTGAAGGTGTGGTATGAGCGGTACATCGTGGGATTGTAATATGCTTCTTTTCGACCATCACCTCGGATTCTTTCTCGATTTCCTTCTCCGTAGAAGTACTTGCACGAGAGATTGGTTCCTTGAAAGTTTTACCACTTCGTGTAGTAATAACCTTCATTTCTTCCTTCGGGTTTGCAATGGTATCACTAGGAAGACCACCCGAGGAAGAGGGTTTACACATGATTGCTTCAAACATTTTTTCCATTCGGTCTTCAAATTTTGATTTCCTTAAATCCGCTTTTAACAATTCTTGCTTAATCTCATGTTTTCCTTGTTCCATCTTTTGTTGATTTTGTTGTAGACGTTGGACATTTCCTTCCATTTTATTTTCATGAGTTTTAAGTTCATTAGCAAGTTCGTTTTTAAGCTCGTTTTTCAACTCGGATCTTAAGTTAATCATCTCACGTTGCATGTTATCAAACTTAGCATCATTTGCTTTAGCATAATCCAAAAATTCTCCTTGAAGATTTTTAGTGTGAGCATTTTGAAAACCTTGTGTAGTGTTTTAAAAATCACGGTTTGGGTTTTGATTAGTAACTTGTCCATTCCCACTTTGATAATTCCCTTTGTTGTAGTTACGTGAATTTCCTTGATAATTACCACCTTGATTTGGGCGGGAACCTTGGCCGTTTTGGTTATAAGTTCCTGTTGCTACGTAAGCACTCGAAGTGTTACCACCGGCGGTAATGCACTCGGAAAGATCATGACCTCCACCACATGACAAACAACTCTTTTCAACCGCTTTAACCGAAGCGGAATTCAAAGCCTCTTGTGTTTTCCAATGAGTCATAAGATTTGCAAATCTATCAAAAAACCGATTTTCCTCATTATCTTCATCATGTATGGCATTAATGCTACGAAACGATGACGACGATGACGAACCCATATTGGCAACACTCGTTGTGTTACGAGGGCTATAAACCTTAGATCTATTCTCGATAATCTTTAAAGCTTCATCGGTCGTTTTGCACAAAAAATTACTACCCGCGGCGGCATTCAAGTAATCTCGTTCATGATCATTAAGCCCATTATAAAAAGTATCAACTTGATGCAATTCCGAAAAATCATGGTGTGGACATTCATGTAACATCTCCTTAAATCGTTCCCATGCCATTGAAAAACATTCATTATTTCGTTGTACAAATCTTGAAATCTCATTTTTCAAATGTGTTGTTTTAGATGGTGGGAAAATTTTGTTCACAAACTTAGAAACGAGATCACCCCATGTCAAAATTGAATTTGGCGGTTCTTTCTCAAGCCAAATTTTAGTCGGTCCATCTAACGAGTATGGAAACAACATCATCTTAATGGCGTCATGTGGAACATCCTTAAACTTGCTAGTAGCGGTGAGACGATTAAAATTCCTTATGTGGTAATGCGGGTTGTCTTTCTCATGACCTCTAAACTTATTAGCTTGCAACATTGACATTAAACCCGTCTTAATCTCGAAATTCTCCGCAAGGATAGTGGGAATCACAATAGCCTCTCCAAAACCCTCGGTGGGTGCTTGAAGCAACTCCATCATAGTACGATTAGCCATGACGAATTCTTGTTCTACAATAGGTTCAACAATTGGAGTTTGTTCTTCAATCAACGTCTCTTGATTTTCTTGCTTTTGAAGACGTTTACGAGCTCGTTTTTCTTGATTACGAGTGATCATAAACTTCACAAAGAATGGGAGGTGAGCAAAGAAGATTCTTTTTGGGTGTTTTGTGAATTTTCAATTTTTTTTTTTGTGTTTTTTATTGTTTTTTATTGTTTTTAATTTTTCTTTTTTGGATTTTGGTGTATCTTCGTAGACAACAATCTACAAAATCTCTCCTCGAATCAAACTCTTTATTAAAGAAGCCTCAAAAGAATGAAAACGATCACGTGGAGTGAACGCCTTCAAATGACTTTAGAACTATGGTGAAAACCAAATTGTTCAAGAGGGTTTAATCACAAAGAAAACCAAGCAAATATATTATATGTAATATTACTTTGGGCGACAAAACCCTCGATTAGCCTTCAATCTCAAAATACTCACAAGCAAGCGGGGAAACGAGGCGGCGCGAAGCACTTAAGAGCCTTTTTCCTTAGGGTATATTTTATAATACCCGCCTTATACCCACCTTATAGTTCGTATTTTTCAAAATCGAGCTTCACGAAAGTATTTATCTATTTTTGCCTTTTTTTCTTTTGTTTGAGATTCGAATACAATAATTAGGAGATCAAATCCCAATTAAGGTTGTGTTTTCACACTTTTGGAGATATTTTTTATTGATTGTGATACTTAATACAATATAGTAATAATAATTTCACAAGAAAAGCCAAAAAAATCGATAATACGTATTAGTAGATTTCTACTAATACAAATACTATTTATGGTTAATATTAAAAACAACAAGACAAATTAATCAAGACACACCTCCCCGGCAGCGGCGCCAAAATGATTTGTAGTAAATTACCACTCTTGTTTAGGAAAACAAAGAGCGTAAAATAGGGAAAAGTATTAAGTGATGATTTAGGAAAATCAAACACTAATGACCCTAATGAAATTCCATGTTCGTTTCCCAAGGAGGTATATGTGTGTGAATTATTCGTAATTGCTTTGAGATTAATATTTGAAAGAAGGGGATGAGAAAAGAGGATGACGAAGACGTGAAATTAATACTACGATGACTAAACGTAAAACCGTAAAAGTACAAAAATAAAAATTAATTCTAAAAATTCCAAAAAATTTACCAAAAATCAAAATAAATAAACTAAGAGTTTACCAATGATCAAAACTTTTTCAAACCTTTTACTTAATTAAATATTAATTTTTAAATGCTAATTAAAGCCCTTAAAATCAAATTAATTATCAAAAAGACCAAATAAAGATTTTTCAATTGGTAAACCTCTAAAATGACCTAAAAAGATTAAAAACTATTTTTATAAATTTTTAAACTAATAAAAACTATTTAAAATGATTTAAAAACTATTAAAACTTAAAGTAATTATACAAATTAATCTAAAGATGATAAAATTAATCTAAGAGTTGCAAAATTCCTATTTTAATGTATTTAAGCTAAAAAATATAAAAAGTGCAAAAATGTGAAATTTGAAAAATAATATTAAAATAATATTAAAAATCCAAAAATTCTAAAAAATTCTAAAAACTTGCAAACTAGTTTATTTTAACCTAAATAATCAGAAAATGAAAGCAAAATTACCAAATTACCCCTAATGGGCCCCCAAATGGGCTAAAAGCAAATTCAACCAACCTTAATGGGTTTTTTAGCCCAAAAAGTCGAAACAAGCTCAAATGACTTGGAAAAGCCCTATCTGACTCAAAATTCAATTCTAAACACAAAACTCTGAAGGCCCAAAAGCTGAAAGTGAGTTTATCATAGCTTAATGAACAAACAGCTTATTCTTATTAGGCCAATAAGCCCATTAAGCAATAAGCCAATGCCATAAGCTCTAATTTGACACACAACCTTCTTTTGGGATACTTAAGAGATCTGTAAAAAAAAATTGAAAAAGCACACTCAATAAGCCAGAAATAAGCAAAGAACAATTCCACAAAATGACAAAATAGTCGGGATAGAGTTCTAGGCTGTTTCAGAAGCTCTGGTTTGTTGCAAAAGCTCACAAATAGCTTAACTAAGAATAATCAGTCAAGAAAATCACAAAAAGCCAAGTAGAATAAGCTATAAGAACCAATAAGGTGGCTGAAAAAGCCAAATAAGCTAGTTTTCTAGCAAAAGCTTAACCAAAAGACTTGTAACCTTCCAGACTTGTTATTAAGCTGAGAAAAATGAGTTCTATTACAAAAACCAAGTTGTTGCATGTCCCAATAAGCAAAACAGATTCAATAAGCTATATGACCAAGTTTGACCAAAAGTCAAACGCTGACAAGAGTAAATCAAACGCTGACAAGCATAATTTTGGACGTTGACAGACTTAATGAAGTGTTAAAACTTTATTTTCACCTTGCTGATCAAGGCTTGAGTACAAACCTTGTGAATCAAGGTCAACCAGTTGGGTAGACTTGATGAGTTTTGGCATAAATAAGCCAATAAGCCAGTAAGCTTATAAGCTATCAACAAAGCAATCCAAGTAGCCAAATATCCTCACAAGCAGCACCTAAACAAGATCCAAGCAACAAAACAACAAGCCTTATACTAGAAATACAAATGCAAGCACCAAATGAGGTGGTCACTTTGCTGATGTAAATGACCACTTCAACCAACTTTGATAACCTATAGCACACTCAATAAGCCACCAAATTCAACAACCAAATGACCAATAGATAGCTTATCACCCAAACTATTCCCAAACCTGATTTCAGACCTTAGATCCAACTAACAAAGAAGTTATTGGATCTGATGTGTTTGACCAATTTCAAAAACACTTTTATCAGATTTTTGCAAAACTTGAAATCCTTTTTCCAAACTTTCAGAAACTTAACCAATGACTAAAACTTGTATATTATGACTTGTTTAGACTTCCCAAACCCTAAGAACCAAGGGCACAAGGCCTTATGAACCAGTAACCCCAAACAATCCTTTATTAAGCACTTTTCAAACAAAATTCTTAATCCTTCAAACAACCTACAGATTTTATAGATCAAATAGCTATACTAGGTGACAACTAACAGACTGCAACCATAAAACATAAAGCACAAACACAAAATCACCAAATCACATACCAAACTACAAAATAGACAAGATCATATGATTTTTTAGAGGAAACTTTACAAGAGCTTATACCTATCCTCCACAACATCCTAGGAGGACCAGAAATGCTTCTTCGACCTTGTTCAACAACTAGAACAAGACCAAGGTACTTCAACAAGAAAGATGGATGACTGCCTTGGTTGATGTTTCAAAGCAGAAACTCAAGGGCTTGATTTCTTCAACACAATGAACAAACAGCCCAACCAAAGGCCCTAATCCATTCGCAAGCTTGGTGTCAACAAGCTTGTAAGAGCTTATAGCTTTTGGTTAAGGATTAGTACAACAAAAATAGCAAAATCAGAAACCTCTTTACAAGCATTTTTTCAAACTTGAAAACCGTACCAAACATAAACGTCCTTGAACCAAATGATTCAATCACACTTATAACATCAAATGGAACTCTTAATTACCCTTAAATAACACCAACTTTCAAAAACATAAAAAGGAATTACAATTTTCTCAAAATACCAACTTTTATAAATTTTAAAAAGGAATTACAATGTTTAAAAGGTAAAACTGGAACAAAGGGACTCTCACAAATTGAGGTCTCCTTTTATAGGACTAACAGATGATTCTAGAATGCTAAAAACCCTAGCTATGAATTCCCAAAATTTCCCTTGAGTGATTGATGCCGTTTGATGTGTGTGAGCTGTCCAAATGCATCAGGGACGTTCATTTTACCTTTGGAGTTAAGCTATGACTCTAAGCTGTTGATCTTGACACGTCAGATTCCTTGGAGAGAAAGTTGTGTTTTCATTGGTGGTTGAGGTTGAGTGTGGGGTCCAAGGGTGAGTGGAGAAGAGGGATTTAATGTTGGGATGGGTTTCTGCATGTGTGAATCAAGCGTGGGTAAGGGTAATTGCAGTTTACCCTTTGTTTAAGTGGTGGGAGTTACTAGGTTCTTCATGGTGAATAGTAGTAACTTTTGATCCGTTTTTGTAGGGTAAAGGTGTTTGGCGCGTGTTTGTGTGGTTTAATCTTAGGAAAATGACATTAGTAGTCCTTGTGTTTTGAAAAAAGTTGTATAAAACGTTTTTCAACCACAAACTTGGTTTTCCTTTGTTAAATAAGTTCTGATTTTCACACTTTGGCCACCAAACTTTTGCAAAAGGTTTCCAAAGGTTATTTTTGCCATGTTTGAATATTTGAGGGACTGATTTTGGACATTCTTGATCTTCAAATGTCTTCATTGTATCTTTGACTTCATGAGGGACCATAATTGGTAATTTAGAATTGTTAAGGGACCAAACTTGCCATTTCTTCAAAGTTGAAGGACCATTTTGTAATTTTGACAAACTTAAGGGACCAAACTTGTAATTACGAATATACAAGGGTTTTAAGTGTCAATTCTTCATTCATTGAGGATCAATCTTTTATGTCTTCAAGGGTTAATCTTGGTTAATTCATGAACTAGGGCCCGGTTCTTTGTACGACTTCGTTTCTCGTGTCCGTTTTTCCTTGTTTCTTGTGATCTTTTGTCTTTTTCACGATATCCATACCTAAAACACACAAGTAAACAAATACAAGCATATATATGGTATTTTATGACATTTTAGTTCATTTAAAGCCCGAAAAGAACGATGAGATCATGTATAAATGCCATCTAATCAACCCTCCATCCACATACATACGGCGGACATTGTGTGTTCCAATGCTTATCTCAATAGTGAGAGGCGCATCAATCACATCGCTTGCCGTGATGGGAGGGAATGAGATTTCTCTACCGCGTGAAAATTTTTGACTAATTTTTTGCCTTGTGCGGCGCTGCCTGGATTGGATCATGTATATAGTTGAGGGTTTGTCCTTTTAGGGATCCTTCTTGTCATACTTCTTGTTGTCTTTTCCATCCTTCCAGTCCTTGACCAAATGCTTGAGTTTTCCTGACTTGATCAGTGACTCAGTGTGCTTCTTGAGCTGGATACATTCCTCTATGCCATGGCCCTTGTCGTTGTGGAATTCGCAAAAGCAACTTCCTTGACGACGGTGCAGCGGAGTCGTCATTGGGAGATGTCTCGGGAAATGGGCCCCTTCTGTCAGCAAGATCTCCTGGTAGGACATCTTTAAAGGGGTAAATTTGTCCTCCGACCGTCCTCCTTTGTTTTGGCTCTTGTAATCTGAGCCCCTCCCACTGCTCTGGTTGTTTTGACCGACCGACTGTCTCCTAGACTAGTCGTTCGATCGGTAGCTGTTTCCTTTTGAAGGATAGGTCGCGGCTACCGCGGTTTCACCCTCTATGAAGTTTCTGACCTTTCCATAAGGTCGTCATACATCTCCGGACGTTTGTCATTGAGACATCTGATTAATTCCCTGTCTGTTATGGCGTACATATAATCGGAAATTTTCAGAAGTTCCGACATTGTCTTTGTGCGTGTGCACTCGTCATTGAAGCGTTCAGTGAAGGCCTCCGTAGACTCCCCCGGCCGTTTCTTGACGGTTGCCAATGAGACCGGGTCCCTATTATACTTCTTTCGCTGAGTATAATTATTCTTGAACGCAGTACGTAGTTCAGTGAAGCTAGCAATGCTTCGCGGAGGAAGTCCCTCAAACCAATCACGAGCATTGCCGATCAAGGTTGAATTAAACATTTGGCACCATATAGGCATGGGCCATCGTTCAAATTTCGCCTGTGTATCAAATATCTTTAGGAGATCATCCGGATCACCAGTCCCATCATAAGTCTTGACACACACCGGCATGCGACGCTTTTTATCCTCGGAGTAATTCCGTATGTGAAGAGTGAAAGGATCTTCCCTAGGATCAGCCCATGGACGGGTGAGATTAGGGTCACACCACGGGCGGGAAAGATCTTCTGCTTCTGCCTCTCAATAATAGGGGCCGTCGTAGTACTCCTCATTGTCTATTGGTGGTGGAGGAGTACGCCTAGGTCGGCGACGCTTGGGTGGATGGTCATCCGAGTCCTCTCCTGATGAACCGGGAGAAGGGGGCGGTGCCCCATCCTTTGGTTGAGGACCGCTCGTGTGAGAAGAGCCAGGAGCCTTTTTCCCGGTATTCATCCTATCCTACACGCTTGTGCGGAGATTAGTTCTGGTTAGCTCCAGATCTGGTCGTTTGGGTAAACCGTCGGACCTCTCTCCCGCCTCACGGGATTGTATTAGTTCCTGCATGAGATGATCCCCTATGCGTTCGAACACATTCCTGGGTTGAGGAGTTTCCTCAAAGAGGTTCCGCTCCTGAGGTCGTGTCCTTCGCTTCCTTTGAGTTTGAGAAGAGGTGCCTAGTCCGGTGTTGCCAAAGTTGAGCCTAGATTGGAGGTCCCTCCCTAGGTTCAACCTTGATGCAATTCTTGGGACGATCCTCTCAAAGTTCTGCATGAGAACTTGAGTGAGATCTTCCTCGCTGAGTGGTTCGACCTCTACTTCTTCCTCAGTCGATGGTCTGCGCGGCTCCTTGTTAGGGGGTTGGGCGCACTTCCTAGATGAGGATTATCCAAGGTCGAAGTAGGTGGTGGGGTGACAGAGAACGTGCTTGTCATACCCATGGAATGAAGACCACTTCGGTTGTTTGGTCTGCCAGCTTGGTTGCTAGGGGATCGATTGGGAATGAGTATCCCTTCCCCTGGGGACTTCCAATTCCCAGGATTTGTGTTCCTGGGGTTTCCTTGCGGATGCCCCTTCGTCATTGAGAATTCGAGATGAGATTTTTCTCTAGCTTAGTGTAATGGTCCCACGGATGGCGCCAACTTGTTGATACAAAAGTTGGGTGATCCTTGCTATACCCGAATTAGGCTTAATTCGGGTTGGCTGGACTCCGGCTCCTGCACCAAGTGAATTATCTGGTTGGGATCCTGCACACTAAAACAACACGCGTTAGGCTTACCGTGGGAATGTTTCCCACGATTAGACTCCGGCGTGAGAGTAAGTAATCGGTTCGGGTTATAGGAATCGGATGAGAGTTGAAAGTGTGTAGAATGTAATACCATTGTGAAACCCTTGGGGGTTCCTTATATAGGCAGTGAAACCCAAATAGGTTGTCACTGATGCTTCGGCCCCAAGGAAAGGATAAACACCAGATTTAGATTGATTGTTATCTTCTAATTATGGTGAGTAAATATCCTCTCCTTTGAGATAAATCCTACTCATAGTAAGAGTATGATTCTTTCTAACCCTGCACCGGGCATGCAGGTCCGTGGGCCGCACACGTGTGTGCGGTTACTGTTCATCCAAGCCCATAAGCTCAAATAACATTATTCCCACCCATTCGTGATGGGCCGGATACGGGTAGTACCCGTGGGCCGGGTTCATGACCCGGCTGGGGACTATACGTCATCAACTTCTAAAATTGGGGTATAAAAGTCAAAAGGAGTCTCTATAATGGAAGAATCACTCATAGAGATATGGGGTGCACTAAGGTCACGAGGTGGGTCATCAAAAATAATGAGATCACTTAAAGAAGTGTCATCATCGTAATCATCAAAGATTGGTGGATCAAAAGTGGGTGGGTCAATAGGTGGGTCGTCTAAACCGAAGATAGTGTGATCACTTAAAGAAGTGTCATCACTATAAGTATCGTAAATACTTATAGTGATGACACTTCTAAGGGAATAGATCACTCAAAAATTTGAGGCTCTAAGGGAAGGGATGAAGTTATCAAAAAATCATTTTGATTAGACTTTTTAATTCCAAAAGGATTAATAAAAATCTCTTCATTATCATAATTAAGAACATCAATCATATTGACCGACTCTTTTCCATTTAATTTAGTTGTGATTTTTTCCATTATAAAAACTTGTTGTTCATCCCTAACCCTAAGAATTAACTCCCCTTCGGCCACATCAACTAAGGCTTTTTCGGATCGTAAGAATGGTCTACCAAGTATTAACTGAATACGAGGATCCATCTCATAGTCGACGACGAAAAAGCCCACGGGGGAAGTAAATGAACCAATTCGAACAAAAACGTCTTCGGCAATACGAACGGGGTATGCGGGAGTTCTATTAGCTAATTCGAGAGTCATGCGAGTCAGTACAAGGTCGGGTAATGATAATTGTTTCCATACCGAGAGTGGCATAAGATTGATGCTAGCACTAAGATCCGGTAAAGCCATACCATCATCAATTTGAGGAAACGAGCAAGGTAACACGAATCGTCCGGGATCTCCTAGATTTTCGGGAAGCTCTATGAAAAGAATCGCGGAACAATTCTCATTTAAACGAGTGTTAACAAGCTCAATCATTTTTTCTTCTTATTTAGTAAATCTTTGAACATTTTCACAAATTTAGGCATTTGAGCAAGTGATCGATAAGGCTAATGTTAACATTCACTTGGGAAATCATTTTCAAAAAGTTGGAAACATGAACGTCATCTTTGGTGAGCAATTTAGCCTTGTCTAACTAGAGGGATAAGGGATATTGGGCTTTGAAGTTGAAGGTTGAGAAGGAGAAGGACTCGCTTCTTGAACAACCTTATGGTTAGGCTAATTAGGCAATGGAGAACTAGTACCAGGAGTGGTAGTGGGAGGGATCATCGAAGGGGGAGTAGGATTACTCTTTATGACCTCCGGGCCTTGTCTCTCCTTTATGGGCGAAGAGATGGAAGGTCCCACTAAAGTGGCTCCACTTCGAGTATTAATAGCACTCACATAACCTCGAGGGTTGGTTTCGGTATTAGAAGTTAAGGCTCATTGGGTTCTAAGGGCTTGCAACATTTGCACAAATTTCCTATTGGTGGACTCTTGCATTTGTTTCGTAGTTATCTCATGTTCGGTAAATTTTTGGAGAACCATGTCCATTTGAGGATTAGTAACATTCCCTTGATTAAACCCTTGATTACCTTGATAATGAAACCCTTGATTTTGAAAACCTTGGTTTTGAAATTGAATAGGATTTTGAAAGCCTTGATTTTGAAAACCTTGGTTATTAAAGCCTTGATTTTATTATTAAACCCTTTGTTTTGCCCTTGAAAATTCCCTTGATTTTGGTTAAAACCCCTTGCATTTGAATTCCCTTGAAAATTACCCATTTGAGGACCTTGGTTCCTATTTTGGTATTGGGTATTTAGGGCGGGTGGGGGTGGTCTTTGTGGAGCTACCAAACCCGGGGGAGCCAAATAGTTATTAGACTTATAAGACAAATTGTTCACATCGACTTTCGGTTTAAAATGCACCCTCTCATTAGTGTTATAAGCATACACTTCTTGTTGAGATGGGTTATAATCACAATTAAGATACGAATGTGGTCCACCACATGTTTCACAAGTCACATTAATGGCATTCACGTGTGTAACGGGTGTGTTTTGAACGTGTAAGGCAAGTTTTGTCACAATTGAAGTAAGTGCTTGAATTGGATTATTAGTCTCACAATCACTAGCAATAGCTATTGTAGCCATTACACTCTTGGTTTGAACTTTAGCCTTGTTTTCAATTATATTCCAAGCATTACTCATTTATTTAACCAAAATATTTCCCCCTGAAGCACTATTTAGTGAGTCTTGGTCATTCAGAGTTAATCCGTTGTAAAAGGTATTAATTTGATGAACTTTAGTATAACCATGTTGAGGACACTTTCTCAAAATCTCATTAAATCTATCCCAAGACTCAATAAAAGTTTCCCCATATTTTTGCTCAAAAGTGATTATGTCATTCCTTAAAGCGGTGGTCCGTGATGGTGGAAAGAAGTAGTTGATAAATTTCGTCTCTAAATCCAACCACGTAGTAATACTTTGGGGTGGTTCCTTATCAAGCCAAATCCGGGCATGTCCCTCGAGGGAAAAAGGAAAGAAGAGTAAATGAATGGCCTCTTGTGGCACCCCATTGTATTTGACGGTGTTTGCCAATTGTATGAAAGGTTTTATATGAGCGTGTGGGTCATCATGAGTACGACCTAAAAATGGTGTAGCGGAAACCATTTGAATAAAACCTGTTGTTAGTTCAAAATTATTCGCTCCAATATCCGTCACCACAATCGCGTCATCATTTCCCTTAACGTGAGATTGTAAAATCTCAATCATTGGTCGATTATCCGTTGCCATCGTGTTGTCGAAATCTCGATTCTCGGGATCGGCTTGATTGACGGTCTTTTAGTTCTTCTTCTTCTTTTTGGAAGAATTAGAAGTATTTGGTACACCACTCGATATGTGTGCACGCACGCGAGTGCGCATACAACTAAACTCGAGGAATGAGGTAGGAGACCTCGGTCGACTTTGAGAGGAAAGGGATTATCCCTCTCGAGGTTCAATATTAAAAAGCTACAAAAAATATATATGTAATACTACTTGGGCGGCAAAACCCTCGATTAGCCTTCCTTCCCAAAATACTTACAAGTGAACGGGGGGAATGAGGTGGGGCAAAGCACTTAAGTACCTAGCTTCCCTTAGACGGCCTTTTATAGCGCGTCGCCTTTCTATTCACCTTAAAGTTCGTATTTTTTCGAATTATTGCTTAACGAAAGTATTTATCTATTTTTGCCTTTATTTTTGTATGATAGATACACGTATAAGGAACCGGAACGCCTCCAAATACGGGGTATTGCAAGCAATACTTATGGAAATATTGTGTATTAAGGTTCTTATACGTAATATCTATAGTAAAAGAAAATTCTTTTTGTAGTTTTTAAGAAAAATATATATTCACAATAAAAAACGAAAGAAATCAAAATAAGAAAAATAACAATAGTACTTAATATTTTTGGTGTAATACTTTAGGAAAAGTATTACTTTTGGATTTTTTAATTTTTTTTTGGTGCAAATCTTAGGAAAGAATTTGCTTTTGGTGATTTTTTTATTTTTTTGTATTTTTATCTTTTTGATTTTTTTAAAGTCTTTGATTTTTTAACAAAAAAAATAACGTTCAAAAATGAACGGATCCCAAAATCCAAAACTTCTCACGAAAAATCGTCAATCGTAACGAGCGAAGCGGCAGCGGCGCCAATTTAATATATAGATTTTTAGTTTTATTGTTTTTCCTCGACTCACTCGAATTGATTTCCAATTTTAACGTAGAGATTAATCGTTTTTGGTTAATAATAATAGTTTGGTAATCTATGTCTATTTAAGGTAAAATTGGGGAAAATATGTAGGCTAAGGACTATATAAAAATAAAAGCGCAATTAATTCATGTAAGATTAATCTAAAATGCAACGTAAAAATTAAGCTACAAATTTAACTCTAGATGCAACAAAATAAACTATAATAAAAAAAATCTAAATGCGAAATTAATCTAATGCAAGCACGTAATATCAAGTAATAGTGACGAAAAATGAATTCACAAAGATAATAAGCTTCAACCTTTTAAGCTTATTAATCTTTTTAGATGATAAAGCTACAAGCTTTATGTAATAATAAGCTTAATAATCACAAAAAGATGTAAACTTTTTACTAATACTGAGCTTATCTAAATGAAATCCAATTTTAAAAACTTTTAAACTATTTTTTTAACACAAATAATAATAAATAAAACTAATTAAACCGAGTTTTATAAAAAATATAACTTTTATTAAAAATAATTTAAACTATAACGATCTAATTAATAAAACCAAAGCGATTAAACTAGAAATATAAAAAGGAGAACTTTAGTACCCGTAGTCCGTAGAAAAACGCTCTAAACGAACAACATCAACAACATCAACAACATCAACAAAATTCGGCCCGTTAAGTACACGGCCTCCCGATACCAAAACTATCAAAAGCAAAACCCAAACTTGGCTCGTAAAGTACACGGCCTCTCAAATCAATCTCTAACCAAATCAGTCAAACCATATCAACTTGAACCGAATTAATCAACTATAAGCTTTTCTTCAAAAATGATAGATCGATACGCCGAGATCAAAGAAAACGTAAAAGGTTAGAATAATAAGCAATAATTATTAAATGATAAAGAGATTTAATTAAAACTAATAGATCTAAAATATTTGTTATGTTTTATACAAGTATTTTAAATTTTAAAGCTAAAAATTATAGATCTACTTAATCTATTTAAAAAAAACCTAATAGATCTAACTATTTTTTAAGGTTTTATAAAAATACTTTAAATTTTAAACTCTAAACATATAGATCTAAACTTTTTAATATGAAAAACTAATAGATCTAATTATTTTTTTGATTTTTTTAAAGTATTTTAAATTTTTTAAAGCTTAAACTAATAGATCTAAATAATTAAAAACTAAAAGTATTTAAATAAAAATCTAGCTTATAAATAAGTTGTAAGCCTAAGCTTAAAACTTATGAGATTTAAATAGCTAAAAATCTAATTAAATATTTACTCCACAATAAGCTAGATCTACTAAAATAAGCCAACAATAAGCTTAAAATAAGCTTATATATAAATCTAACTTATTAGGAAAAAGTTATACAAACTTATCCCAAATAATAGGCTGGATTATAAAGAAAAGTAAAAAGAAAGGAAGAATGAGAATAGGTAAAGAGATTAAGCTAAATGATTAATTTTATTAAAAGATAAAAAAGCTTAATGATTAAGCTATTACAAGATTTGAAAAGGACAATACAAATTTAAACTATGTGAAAACTATATAAGAGAAAAACTAGTGAAAAAAACTAGTGAAAAATAAAGGGAAGGGGGACTTTATATAGACCCAACAGTGGGGGTATTTTAATCATTTACTAGCTAATTTTGCTTGGAGGCTAAGTTTATGGGATCACATGCCTTCACATTTTGGTCATAAGTCTGACACACGCCCAGCTTGTACTGACATGCGCCATATGCCACGTGTCATCCCCTGATTGGTCTGAAAAGCTGAGTCAACTGCCACCTCGACATTCTCTGCGACCTTTGTCATTCTCTGCCACCTTGTACTAGCACTAATGCACTAGATCCCATCAGAAATTCGCAGTTAAGCGTGCTTGGGCGATAGTAGTACTAGCCTGGGTGAGCCGCTGGGAAGTCCAATACTAAAAAATTCATAAAAAATAAACCGTGAGGAGTTACGACGCGAGGTCGGGACCTTTGGTGTAAAACCCGCATGCTTTTACCATGAATAGTGCCCTTAAGATCGTACGTCCTAGATTAAAACTTACATCATTTAGTATTGATCACATTCATGTGCTAATAATCAAGCAAGTGCATACGTGTATGACATGACAAGTATCGATTACGTACGAACTCATGATAAACAGTTAATAAATATATCACGTGAACATAATTAAATCATGATCACCATTTAAAATACAAATTAGAATACTTACGTAAATACATATAATATAATTACGAGTGTTAAGATTACGGTAACTACATGATAAAATAAACAGAAACACTTCAGACACGAACACGTTTAACCACGAACGAACACGAAACATCGGGACACGAGAAAGGTACGGGTACCCCATGTGGGGCCCCCATACCCACGGCACAACCACAAGAAATGGGCTAAGCCCATGGACTTTTACAAGTAAAGGGGGGGTTATGTAACTTTTCATTTCATTTCACTTTTACAAGAAAATAAACAAAAACCCTAAAAAGAGTTTTTCTCCTCCTCCTTTTCTCCTCTTTGTGCCGCCACCTTAACATCACCATAGGAGGGTGATTGGTTGATTTTGATCTCAAAAACTATTGCTATAATCAGTGTTTGTTCATCCTTTTTCCAAGCTACATAGTGGTATACCTTTCTAACCATTCTTTTTAATTCTTTTTAATTCTTTTAAATCTTTGATTATTTTCATGAACATGTTATTATTTTTCTTATTAAAACATGGTAATTATCATTGATCTAACATGTTTTGGTATTAATTAAAATCAAAGAATGATTTGAAAGGGGTGTTTGTTTTTGGCCGCCTAGCAAACAAACCCGAGGGGGGTTTGGTTTGCTTATTGTCGCCACCACCAAGACCATTTTAGGTCTTGGTTGGCTCATGTGGGACCTACGGCAGCAAGGAGGCACACGTGCCCCGAGTTTGGCTCGGGGTACGGTGTCGAATTCATGCCCGATTCATGGTTCGTTGGTTAAATCATGATTTATGCTACATGTTAATTTTATGAATTATGAACTTAGGATATAATTAATTAATAACATGAAATATTAATTAAATCATGACTTAGGTTATTTTAATTATTAGTTTAACATGACATTAATTTAACCTAAGTATTTTATGTTATAAGTTATAGTTAATTAATTATTAAAACATGCCTATAATTAATTAATTTAGACATGACTTAGGTTATATTATTATTAATAATAATACACATTTTAACCTAAGTAATTCATTTCATTTTAATTAAACATGTTATACTTTAATTAAAATGCTTAACCTATAGTTTAATTAAAATACATGAAATAATAATTAAACTATATACTATATCATATGACTTAAGAAACAAGCTTATGAACACTTAGACTTATATGTTAGCTTATGTAACCAGCTTAATTCTAAATATGGAAACTTCTATTTATAGAAACTTAATTAAATAAGGCAACTAATCTATTAATGGAAACATTCTATATATGGAAATCTATCTATTTCAGGCAGCTAATCTAATCATGGAAACCTTCTATATATGGAAACTTATTTAATTAAGGCAGCTGATCTATTTTTGGAGACTTTCTATTTTTAGAAACTAATCTATTTTAAGCAGTAAATTCTATTTTAGGAAACTTTCTATTTTTGGAAACTTTCTATTTTTGGTAACTTTCTATTTTTGGAAACTTTCTATTTTTGGAAACTTTCTATTTTTGGAAACTTTCTATTTTTGGAAACCTGCTATTTTTGGAAAGTTACTTATTATTACACAGTAAGTATAATAATACATGAAATATCAGTAATACTTAAACGGATTAATCAGAATACAAGATAAACACAGTTTAAGGCTTTAAACAGTGAACCATGACCTAAAACATACCAAGTCAGCTAAAATGAGACATAAAACCCAGTACGTAATCAGTAAATCGATACTTATACACGTGTGTATTCATGTAGCGTTAGTGATCCAGAAGTAGGAGTCTTTCTTCCGTTCATTCACTGGACTTGAGGTACGGATTCCCGTCCTTTCAGTATGGACATTCTTTCCTTATTAAGATTTCCCCGTATGCAGCCAACTGTTTTCCCCAGCATTTGTTTTATTGTTTTGAACTGCTTATGTTTAATTAGCATAATCTATAGCCATATACAAGCATGACCAGTTTCACCTAGTTATGGAGGTACCATAACCATAGCATTGGAGGCACCGATGTTATGACTTCCCCACGGCGGAGTGATTGCTCGTGGCGTCCCTTTTCAGTTTTGGCCATATTATTATATCAGGTGGGGCGTATGGGTGCATCCTAGTTACATGTTTTATTCAGTATTTCATGGTGAATGTGGTGTGTGCCTTGCACCCTTCACAAGGAGTTGATCCCTCCTACCCAAACCAGTATATTGATTAGAGGCATCCCCTCTAATCAGCATGATGAGGTCACCCCTCCAAGTATTCATGCACGTGACCTTTTCATGACCTATATGGGCTATGGTATATATATATGTTAAAACAGTTTTCACAAGATAAACATAAGGCTTTTCAAAACTATAAAACCAGTTTTCTTGATACTTAACCAGTTTTCTCAGAACTTAGTCTTCCGCTGTTATATGTTACATGCTTATCCTATTTCATGCTTTATTGTACATCCGTGCACTGAGCGTCTTGCTCAGCCGTTTTCCTTTTCATGTTCCTAAAACGGCAGGTACTCAGGGACGCTCGTAGATCTCAAACGTACGTGCATATGGATTGGAAGCTTTACTGTCTTTCTTTACTTTATGCATTTCCTTTACTTTGATACAGTTGCTATGGACATTGTTTCGTCCTTTCCTTTTTCAGTATTTATGTTTGTGTGTGATGAGCTTTACTTTGGGGTTACCGATGTTTGATTCCGGTATTTCCCTTTTAGGGTCGAATAATGCTTAGACATTTATCCTTGTATGCTTTGATGACACGCCATGATTATGCGTAATATTCCATTTCCAAAATGGGGTGTTACAATTATGGTATCAGAGCCCAAGGTTTCGACCTGTAGGCTCTCAAATATGACCTGTGATTAGTGGGTAGTCACTATGGTCTTCCTAGAACTGACAGTTGTTTTCACGCATTCATCATTTTTAAGCATACATATACATGTCATTGTTACAGGGTTTTTGACTAAGTAATGGTTGGTACAGGACTGGCCCTATTTAGTCGCATGTGTTTTATCGAAACTTTTAGATTTGGGACCGACCCATAGGCGTCCCCTCGATATGTCTTTTATTTTGAGTGAACTGACCGGAGGCGTTCACTCTCGAGCATCAAAAGTTTTCATAAAACTGCATCATGCATTCATACAAAGATTTTCTTGCATAAAATTTTTCTCGTGAAATTTTTGGTATAAACTTTTTTTCATGTATATATATAATATATATTTTATGTTTGAACTGTCGGTCATATGTTTTACGTTATACTGTCAGATGGCAAACACAGACAAACTCTGGGAGTTATTTGAAAACATGGAGGCAGAAAGGCAAGACGCCATTCTTCATGACGACGAATATCCTCCCCCATCTATCATTTTTCCCATGGAAGGAAGGAATCGACTCATGAGGGAATACTACGCCATGAGACAGAGACCCGACGAGAATTGTGGGCAGTTCATGCAGAGGTTCCTCGGGTACACAGCTGTACTGAGGGCATCCGCAGGCACCACTGAAGAGCAAGCACTACATTTTCGTTGGGGCCTTAACCCAAGGATTGCCAATGATTTATCGGGTGCCCCGTTGGATACTGTGGCACAGGTGGCTTACGCAGCAAGGAAGCTAGAGATGTTGCAGGAACGTGATGAGTTCGGGGAAGCTGAAAGACCCGACAAGAGGTAAAACATTTCGTGTTCTATCGATAACCAGATCGCATCCTATCATTATATGTTCTATAATCATCTCTTAAACTGTATCTTCCAGGCAGAAAACTGGGGACCGGTCTCAGCCAGCTACTCAGCAGCAGCCTAATCAGCCCAAAGGAAACGGTCACACTAACGACCGTTCTGTTGTGGAAAGGCGCAACGGTAATGATAATTACCGTAACAATGCGGGACACTCCAACAACAGCAGGTCCTACTATTTACGCATCTTCTTATGATTTCATGTTAGATCTCTCATGCTGACACTATATTAATCTCTACCAGGAACCACGGTAACGGAAGGGACCAGAACCACAGGGGTTCTCAGCCTAACCGTTCAGCTAACACTGGTAAACATCTTATGACGCTTATGTCCTATACTCGTGCATATACTTTATTCTTAACACGTTTTGTCATCAGCAGGCCCTCAGCAAGCAAGGACTCCTGCTGGAGGATTCACTCATCCTCTTTGCAATACTTGCCATCGCAGACACCCTGGCCCATGTCGTCGTGATTCCGACGCGTGCTACAAGTGCGGCCTCCCTGGCCATCGTATGAGAGATTGCCGTAAGGGTGAAATGGAGGGTACTTCGGGTCATGCTGATACTAAACCGCCTCCTACCGCTGGGCGTGTCTACACGACATCGCGCGATCAGGCAAACAAATCTACAGGTACCATTACAGGAATTTTGTATATGAACGGCCAGGCTGCATGTGTTCTTTTCGACACGGGTGCCACTCATTCAGTTATTTCCACTACTTATGCTAAGAACATCAGGACACTTCCCTTGCCATTAGAAAATAAGCTTACCATTTCCACGCCTCTGAGGGACTCTGTATTAATAACTCATGTATACAAGAGTCTTCCTCTAGAGTTTGACGATAAAGTTCGTGCAGTAGATGCACTTCCCCTAGACATGATTGAGTTCTATATGATTCTTGGCATGGACTGGCTATCCAGGCACCATGCTACCATAGACTGCCACTCATATCGGGTGATCTTCGGCGACATTAATGCACCAGAGTACATCCATAACGGGTTCATACCCGGACGGTCTGTACAAGTCATATCTACCTTGCAAGCACGTGCATTACTGTCACATGGCTGCGAAGGTTATCTAGCTACGGTTCATGACATGGATGCTGAATCCCCATCGATTCAGGACCAACCGGTAGTTTCAGAATTCCAAGACGTCTTTCCAGCTGAACTTCCAGGCATACCACCTGCACGAGAAGTGGAGTTCAACATCAACCTTGTTCCAGGAGCTGAGCCAATCTCTAAGGCTCCGTATCGCATGGCTCCCATAGAGCTAAAAGAACTGAAGGACCAACTGCAGGAACTTCTTGAGCGAGGATTCATTAGACCAAGCGCATCTCCATGGGGCGCACCGGTCTTGTTCGTTAAGAAGAAGGACGGCAGCATGCGACTTAGCATTGACTACCGTGAACTTAATAAGATTACCATCCGCAATAGATATCCACTGCCACGTATAGACGATCTGTTTGACCAACTTCAAGGAGCCAAACACTTCTCAAAGATCGATCTAAGGTCAGGCTACCATCAGCTGAGGGTTAAAGAGCAGGACATTGCTAAGACTGCTTTTCGTACCCGCTATGGCCATTATGAGTTTGTGGTCA
This sequence comes from Glebionis coronaria, assembly GCA_025667525.1. Taxonomy (NCBI): domain Eukaryota; kingdom Viridiplantae; phylum Streptophyta; class Magnoliopsida; order Asterales; family Asteraceae; genus Glebionis; species Glebionis coronaria. Next base: position 267,993,327 of record CM046881.1, on the reverse strand, counting down.
TGCCATTCGGCCTGACTAACGCTCCAGCAGTATTCATGGATCTGATGAACAGAATCTTCCATGAATTCCTTGATAAATTTGTCATTCTATTCATCGATGACATCCTGATTTTCTCAAAGTCCACGGAGGAACACGAAGACCATCTTCGTACGGTACTACAGATTCTTCGTCAGAAGCAGCTGTATGCGAAATTCTCCAAGTGTGAGTTCTGGTTAAACAAGGTGGCATTCTTAGGCCACATCGTATCAGTAGAAGGGATCACTATGGACCCAGCGAAGGTTGAGGCTATCACTAAATGGCCAAGACCAACATCAGCGACAGAAGTCCGCAGTTTCTTAGGCTTAGCTGGATATTATCGCAGATTCGTGGAGAACTTTTCCCGTTTGGCACTACCTCTAACCAAACTGATGCGAAAAGGAGAGAAATTCGTCTGGACGGAAGAACGAGAGAAGAGCTTCGAAGACCTAAAGCAGAAATTAGTATCTGCACCTATTCTTACTCTCCCATCTGGTACAGGTGGATTTCAGATCTATAGCGATGCATCGGGGAAGGGACTGGGCTGTATTCTCATGCAACATGGGAAAGTGATCGCGTATGCTTCACGGCAGCTTAAGCCCTATGAAGAAAACTACCCTACGCATGACCTGGAACTTGCTGCAGTGGTGTTCGCATTGAAGATATGGAGGCATTACTTATACGGAGAATCATGCGACATTTTCACGGATCACAAGAGCTTGAAGTATATCTTCACACAACGAGAATTGAACATGAGACAAAGGAGATGGTTGGAACTGTTGAAGGATTATGATATTAACCTACAGTATCATCCCGGGAAAGCTAATGTAGTAGCAGATGCACTCAGCAGAAAGTCCGGAATGATCAACGGCATTGAGATCGAGGAACAAAACATAAGAGACTTGGAGTGGCTAGAAATCGAAATCATGGTACGTGGGCAGCACGGATACTGGGCGAATCTTAGAGTAGAACCTGAGTTACTGACTAGGATCAAGGAAGCGCAGAAAGATGATGGAGAGATTTGGGCGATAATTCAGAATTTGGAGAAGCAGACAGAATTCAAAATGGACGCAGACGGTATCGTTTGGCAGGGCACGAGACTTTGTGTTCCTGACAATCAAGAACTCAGGGAAGCATTGTTAGCTGAAGCTCACAGCTCCCTATTTTCTATACATCCTGGGTCGACAAAAATGTACCATGACATCAGACAGCATTTTTGGTGGAGTGGTATGAAACAGGATGTAGCCACGTATGTCTCCAAATGTCTTACCTGCCAGCAGGTTAAGATTGAACATCAGCGATCGGGCGGTCTCCTTCAACCGTTGGATATTCCAGAGTGGAAGTGGGACAAAATCACCATGGATTTTGTTACCGGTCTTCCGCCTACCAAGAAGAAGCACGATGCTATCTGGGTCATTGTGGATCGACTCACCAAATCAGCTCATTTCTTACCGATACGCAAGGAAGATCCGGTAAGTAAAATCGCAGATACTTACAGAAGGGAGATCATGAGACTCCACGGTACTCCCTCCAGCATCGTCTCAGACAGAGATCCTCGTTTCACGTCGCGATTCTGGAAAGGTCTGCAAAAAGCTTGGGGTACACAACTTAAGCTGAGCACAGCCTTTCATCCTCAAACGGACGGACAATCGGAGCGAACAATTCAGACATTGGAAGATATGTTAAGGTCGTGTGCGTTGGAATGGACAGGTGATTGGGACGATTACATCTGTTTGGTCGAGTTTGCATACAACAACAGCTGGCACGCAAGTATCAAATGTGCCCCGTTCGAAATGTTGTATGGCAAAAAGTGTCGCGCTCCAACTTGCTGGGATCAAGTGGGAGAGCGAACACTCGAAGGACCAGAGATTATAGAAACGACCAATGAGAAGATCGAGGTAGCTAAACAGAAGTTGCAAGAAGCACGGTCACGTCAGAAGAGTTACGCCGATAAGCATCGTAGGGACATACATTTTAATGTGGGAGATCACGTCTTCCTCAAGGTTTCGCCGGCACGTGGTGTTAAACGCTTCGGGATCAAAGGGAAACTCAGCCCTCGTTTCATCGGGCCATTTGATATCATGGAACGAATCGGTGAAGTATCTTACCGATTGGCGTTACCTCCTCAGCTTTCGCACGTCCATAACGTGTTCCATGTGTCCTTACTCAGAGGGTACAATTATCATCCCCTTCACATGGTTCAGTATCCACTGGAACAGATACGTGAAGATCTCACTTTTATAGAAGAACCCGAACGAGTACTCGACAGGCAAGAACGAGTCATGAGAAGGAAGACGATTCCATTCGTCAAAATTCTTTGGAGGGACCATACCGAGCGGGAAGCCACTTGGGAAACAGAGGAGTCTATCCGGGCTTCTTACCCTCACTTCATATTTTGAGTTCGGGTATGTCACTTCTTTTCAGCTTACTTTATCTATAATTCGGGGACGAATTATTCTTTTTAGGGGGGAAGAATTGTAAAACCCGCATGCTTTTACCATGAATAGTGCCCTTAAGATCGTACGTCCTAGATTAAAACTTACATCATTTAGTATTGATCACATTCATGTGCTAATAATCAAGCAAGTGCATACGTGTATGACATGACAAGTATCGATTACGTACGAACTCATGATAAACAGTTAATAAATATATCACGTGAACATAATTAAATCATGATCACCATTTAAAATACAAATTAGAATACTTACGTAAATACATATAATATAATTACGAGTGTTAAGATTACGGTAACTACATGATAAAATAAACAGAAACACTTCAGACACGAACACGTTTAACCACGAACGAACACGAAACATCGGGACACGAGAAAGGTACGGGTACCCCATGTGGGGCCCCCATACCCACGGCACAACCACAAGAAATGGGCTAAGCCCATGGACTTTTACAAGTAAAGGGGGGGGTTATGTAACTTTTCATTTCATTTCACTTTTACAAGAAAATAAACAAAAACCCTAAAAAGAGTTTTTCTCCTCCTCCTTTTCTCCTCTTTGTGCCGCCACCTTAACATCACCATAGGAGGGTGATTGGTTGATTTTGATCTCAAAAACTATTGCTATAATCAGTGTTTGTTCATCCTTTTTCCAAGCTACATTGTGGTATACCTTTCTAACCATTCTTTTTAATTCTTTTTAATTCTTTTAAATCTTTGATTATTTTCATGAACATGTTATTATTTTTCTTATTAAAACATGGTAATTATCATTGATCTAACATGTTTTGGTATTAATTAAAATCAAAGAATGATTTGAAAGGGGTGTTTGTTTTTGGCCGCCTAGCAAACAAACCCGAGGGGGGTTTGGTTTGCTTATTGCCGCCACCACCAAGACCATTTTAGGTCTTGGTTGGCTCATGTGGGACCCACGGCAGCAAGGAGGCACACGTGCCCCGAGTTTGGCTCGGGGTACGGTGTCGAATTCATGCCCGATTCATGGTTCGTTGGTTAAATCATGATTTATGCTACATGTTAATTTTATGAATTATGAACTTAGGATATAATTAATTAATAACATGAAATATTAATTAAATCATGACTTAGGTTATTTTAATTATTAGTTTAACATGACATTAATTTAACCTGAGTATTTTATGTTATAAGTTCTAATTAATTAATTATTAAAACATGCCTATAATTAATTAATTTAGACATGACTTAGGTTATATTATTAATAATAATAATACACATTTTAACCTAAGTAATTCATTTCATTTTAATTAAACATGTTATACTTTAATTAAAATGCTTAACCTATAGTTTAATTAAAATACATGAAATAATAATTAAACTATATACTATATCATATGACTTAAGAAACAAGCTTATGAACACTTAGACTTATATGTTAGCTTATGTAACCAGCTTAATTCTAAATATGGAAACTTCTATTTATAGAAACTTAATTAAATAAGGCAACTAATCTATTAATGGAAACCTTCTATATATGGAAATCTATCTATTTCAGGCAGCTAATCTAATCATGGAAACCTTCTATATATGGAAACTTATTTAATTAAGGCAGCTGATCTATTTTTGGAAACTTTCTATTTTTAGAAACTAATCTATTTTAAGCAGTAAATTCTATTTTAGGAAACTTTCTATTTTTGGAAACTTTCTATTTTTGGTAACTTTCTATTTTTGGAAACTTTCTATTTTTGGAAACTTTCTATTTTTGGAAACTTTCTATTTTTGGAAACCTGCTATTTTGGAAAGTTACTTATTATTACACAGTAAGTATAATAATACATGAAATATCAGTAATACTTAAACGGATTAATCAGAATACAAGATAAACACAGTTTAAGGCTTTAAACAGTGAACCATGACCTAAAACATACCAAGTCAGCTAAAATGAGACATAAAACCCAGTACGTAATCAGTAAATCGATACTTATACACGTGTGTATTCATGTAGCGTTAGTGATCCAGAAGTAGGAGTCTTTCTTCCGTTCATTCACTGGACTTGAGGTACGGATTCCCGTCCTTTCAGTATGGACATTCTTTCCTTATTAGGATTTCCCCGTATGCAGCCAACTGTTTTCCCCAGCATTTGTTTTATTGTTTTGAACTGCTTATGTTTAATTAGCATAATCTATAGCCATATACAAGCATGACCAGTTTCACCTAGTTATGGAGGTACCATAACCATAGCATTGGAGGCACCGATGTTATGACTTCCCCACGGCGGAGTGATTGCTCGTGGCGTCCCTTTTCAGTTTTGGCCATATTATTATATCAGGTGGGGCGTATGGGTGCATCCTAGTTACATGTTTTATTCAGTATTTCATGGTGAATGTGGTGTGTGCCTTGCACCCTTCACAAGGAGTTGATCCCTCCTACCCAAACCAGTATATTGATTAGAGGCATCCCCTCTAATCAGCATGATGAGGTCACCCCTCCAAGTATTCATGCACGTGACCTTTTCATGACCTATATGGGCTATGGTATATATATATGTTAAAACAGTTTTCACAAGATAAACATAAGGCTTTTCAAAACTATAAAACCAGTTTTCTTGATACTTAACCAGTTTTCTCAGAAATTAGTCTTCCGCTGTTATATGTTACATGCTTATCCTATTTCATGCTTTATTGTACATCCGTGCACTGAGCGTCTTGCTCAGCCGTTTTCCTTTTCATGTTCCTAAAACGGCAGGTACTCAGGGACGCTCGTAGATCTCAAACGTACGTGCATATGGATTGGAAGCTTTACTGTCTTTCTTTACTTTATGCATTTCCTTTACTTTGATACAGTTGCTATGGACATTGTTTCGTCCTTTCCTTTTTCAGTATTTATGTTTGTGTGTGATGAGCTTTACTTTGGGGTTACCGATGTTTGATTCCGGTATTTCCCTTTTAGGGTCGAATAATGCTTAGACATTTATCCATGTATGCTTTGATGACACGCCATGATTATGCGTAATATTCCATTTCCAAAATGGGGTGTTACATTTGGCTTCGAAATTTTGTGCTCTTCAATGTGGTTCATTAGTGAATGACTTTGGAGATTGGCAAAAATGGTCCTTGTTGTAAAATATTAATCAAATCTTCATCTTTAGCCCTCCAATCTTCATTCTTTTGGCACTATTTGGTCCTTTGACTTTATCTTTGGCTTTTTCTTCGATAAATGACCGTGAAATCCCGTGTTTTCTTTCCTTTTGATCCTTTGTACCTATTTCACAACAAAAACACAAACCATGCATAATTCCGACATTTACGATATTAATTACACGTTTTGGTCTCATTTTTTATTGTTTTAAGTGGTAAAAGGATAAGTGTTTACACACTTATTAATGGTGTGTCATCAAAGCATACAAGGAAAATGTCTTAAAACATTACATGACCATAAAAGGAAATACCGGAAACAACATCGGTTCCGCAAAGTATAAGCTCATCACACATAAACATATGTACTGTAAAGGAAAGGGACTAAACAATGTCCATGGAAATAAGTATCATAATGTATGATGAAATGCATAAAGTAGAGAAGGCTAGAAAGCTTCCAATCCATATGTACGTATGCTTAAAGTATACGGGCGCCCTTGAGTACCTGCCGTTTGGGAACATGAAAGGAAAACGGCTGAGCATAACGCTCAGTGCACGGATAAAAAGTATGACATGGAATAAGGTAATCATATAAGACTAATAACAGCGGAATATCATAAGTTCTAAATAATCTGGAGTCATGTTCATAAAACTGGTCTATAGTTTTAAAGGACTTATGTTTCTATGAAAATATGTTTAATTAGCCAAATAGCCCATATAGGTCATGAGGTTCCACCGTGCATGAATATTAGAGGGGTTGCCTCTAATTAAATAGTCTAGGTAGGAGGGATCATCTCCTATTGAAGGATGCAAGGCACACAGCACATTCACTCTAATAATACTGTTAAACATGTAACTAGGATGCACCCATACGCCCCACATGATAATATAATAACAATGGTCAAAACTGAAAAGGGACGCCACGAGCAATCACTTCGCCGTGGGGAAGTCATAACACTAGTGCCTCTAGTGTTATGGTTATGGTACCTCCATAACTAGGTGACACTGGTCATGCATGTATATGGCTTAGGCTCTTAATCTAACATATGTATCAAACATATAAAACAAATATTGGGAATACAGTTGGCTGCAGACAGGGAATCCTAATAAGGAAAGTATGTCCATGCTGAAGGGACGGGAAATCCGTACCTTATGTACAGTGAACGAAGAAGACGAACGGAAGAGAGTCCTACTTCGATCTGATTTTATATCATGTCTTAGCTTGTTTTATATATTCACGTCTTGTTTTACTGATTTTAACGTTATGCTGTGTTTATCATGTATTATGTATATTATGATTAAGTATTACTTGTATTTCTTGTATTATTATACTTGGTGTGTAATAATAAGTAACTTTCTAAAAATAGCAAGTTTCCTAAAATAGAAAGTTTCAAAAAATAGAAAGTTTCCAAAAATAGATTAACTTCTTAAAATAGATCAGTTTCTAAAAATAAAAAGTTTCCAAAAATAGTAAGTTTCCTGAATTAGAAGGTTTCCATATTTAGAATTAAGCTGTATTAATATCATAAGTCATGTAGTTATATTATAGTTTATTAATAATATTATGTTAATTAAATAAACTATACGCTATAAGATTTAATTAAATATAAGCATGATTTAATTAAATTAAAGTGTATACAAATACTTAGGTTAAAACATGTATTAACACTATATTAATATTAACCTAAGTCATGATTATTAATTAATTATATTTCATGCTTAATAATTAATTAATACTATAGTGTAAAATAAATAATAAATACTTAGGTGAAAACATGTATTATTTAATAATAATAATTACCTAAGTTTCATGTTTAATTAAATTAATTAGAAGTCATGTCTAATTAATTTAATTATCTTGTAAAAACAATATACTTGTAAAATTAATTAGACTTGTAAAGATAATCATGAACCGAACCCGTGTATTCTTACTTAAACATGTCGTGAACCGGACCCGTGAAACCCGTGAACCGGTCCGAACCAAACACCCCGAAAAACAGTGGCAAACCGGCTGAGTCGGTTGCCCCTTCTTTCGGTAAGCTGCCACCGGCTTAAGCCGGTGGTCTTCACCCTCTCGGCTAGCCGCTGTCACCAAAGTTCCCACCGGCTGTAGCCGGTGGTTCCCCTTGCGTGCGCTGCAGTTCCCCCTGCTTGACCAATCTAGCCACCGGCTTAAGTCGGTGGTGTTGGTTTGCTTGCTGCCGAGACACACATAAACCACAAGGACACCCCCGACGCATGTCGGGGTGCCTTGTCCCTGCAGTCGACGAACCCCACCACCACCGAGATCTAGATCTCGATTGGTGGTCTTGACAAGAACACGTCGAGATCCATGGGGCTCTCGGTTTGTGTGTCGGCCAAAACAACCAACCCGAAAACAACCCTTTTAATTTACCCTTGATCCTATGACATGTTTTCACCCATGTTTTATTTAATTTAAGTTCATGATTCAATGAATTAAATAAAAGAAGAAAAACAAAAGGGTTTACGGATTACCAAACACGTGTAATGAATGGAGAATGATTACACGAACACACTCCTAGATATTCTTGAACAAAATCAAACAAACACTGTCGACGTATAGTCTGCAGTCGGCACTGCCCGACAGGCCCGCGGCCCACACATACCTAACTTACCCTTCAAGAAACCCTAGTCCTATAAATACAAGGGTAGGGGTCTCATTCTACAACGGGTTATATCTAAAGACTACACCTCTTATACCACATATTAATCCGATATTAACTTGACCGTCGGAGGTGGACCCCGGGGCTCCGGCATCGGGTCCACTCCTAACCGGTTTACCTTTGTTTACAGCATTACTCAGGACCCGGGAAGACGATGAACGGCCCAGGAGAGTCGTCAGACCGGCCTAGCCAAATTATGCTCCAACAAGTTGGCGCCATCCGTGGGACCCCTGAACATACTATGTTTCGTGGTCTCATTCATCGAAAAACACGTATCATCACAGAAAGTTGGTAACACTAAACCTTTTCCATTATTACTTTTCATGTATTACGTGTTATGATTTCTATTGTCATACGCATATATTTGCTCTAGTGGCATCAAATCTGATGGCTTTGTTAAGTGTACATGATATCTTTTGCGTATAATTTAATATGTGACAATATTAACTTAGGTTTGATTATATAACAAACGGTTAAATGATGAAACACTTCAAATTTTGGTAAATCCAATTGGTACATCATTAATGTCCCAATGTTTTAATGACACATACTATGATATTGTTTGCTAAAGTCATTCTTAACATGAATTGATTATCATTTACATATTAGTCTGCGTCGTGATATGTTTTTAGCTAATTATTCGAATATAATGCGCCATGAGTTTTTCCGATATTTTTAACGGTAAAGATATACCTCAAAGATTGCTAAAGATATTAATTATATCTTTTAAAATTTTAAAAGATTTATCAATATACTTTAAAATTGATAAAGAATATTATCTAAATCTTTTTATTTGCAATTATCTTTTATTTGCAAAGTTTATCTCTTAATTGCATAATCTATGCATGTCTGGACATACGTCTTCTTTTGGGTATCCGCGGTCGTTGGCCCGATCATCCGTGACAGTCCATACGATTAGGCATATTTTGAATTGTATTTTTTAGTCGCGACCAAGAGCCACATCCTTCTACTATAGTCCGAACGCTTGGGCATATTTTATTTTTTATCCGCAGTCATAAGTCGTGTCCTTTGGCGTTATTCCGCATATTCGGCCATATATTTTAAATTAATAAAAGATATTCCACATATCTTTTCAATTAATAGAAAGATATTATTTATTTTTTAATTTTGGTAAGGATATATTCCAATATTTTATTGAATTATAAAATATTACGTATATTGATTTTTTAATAAGGTAACAAGATATTAACTAAAAAAATTTCTATATTAATAAAATATATTACGTATATCTCTTAACTTGGTAACAAGATCTAATATATCTTTTAGCTTTGTGCGAATTTCTTTTATTGCGATAAATGTTCGCATCCTTCAGTACATATCTAGATAGATATTTTCATGTCTAGGATTAACTGATTACTTATTATACATATATATATGCTAGTCCGTACACTCGGATATCTTCTTCCTACGGGCGTACATGTACTTATCGTTCACATGCGGAACAAGAGGATTGAGTGAACCTAATAATTCAACTTGTCATGTAAGAGGGTTGCAAACCCAACGACCACGGATCATGTATCCTAGTTAGACACCTTGCTATCAAGACGTTGTAGTAAGTTACGCAAACCACATGACTCATGATGGACTTACAAAAGACACACTGTGCACGTCTAACAACATTTTGTCAAAACTTTGACCGTCCATATGGTAGTAGCGGTACGTCGCACGTAATGGCATAGATCATCCAATAAGTTAGTTAAGATACGTCTTATACTATGTGACAAATCACGGTTATGGCAAGACCCATCCGCGTTGGTTCGCACGTTCGAACCCAATTTCTATCTTTCGTACACGGCTATCGTACGTCCATTTGCGCTGGTCTACGTGATCGTAATTTTTTGAATACTTAAATAAGTTTAATACTACTAATTGAGTGTAGCACCATTAAACTTGGGGGGCTACTAGGGTATAATAATACCACTATTTATGTGCACGTCACACAAATATCTTTAGATATATTCCTTTGCCGTAGAAGTCCGCTTTCTGCCGGTCTATTTCTGCACCATGGAAGTATCTCTTCCCATTGGCTTACTCCTTCGCCGTGGAAGTACTCCTTTCGCGCGCTTGTTTCGGCGCCATGAAAGTATCTCTTCCATTGGCTTATTACTTTTCCGCGGAAGTATTCCTTCCGCGCGCTTGTTTCTGCGCCATAGAAGTATCTCTTCCATTGGCTTATTTCTTTGCCGCGGAAGTATTCCTTCCGCGCGCTTGTTTCTGCACCATGGAAGTATCTCTTCCATTGGTTTATTCCTTCACCTTGGAAGTACTTCTTTCGCGTGCTTGTTTCTGAGCCATGGAAGTATCTCTTGCATTGGCTTATTCCTTCGCCGCAGAAGTACTCTTTCTGCACGCTTGTTTCTACGCCATGGAAGTATCTCTTCCATTGGCTTAATCCTTCGCCGCGGAAGTATTCCTTATGCGCCATAGAAGTATCTCTTCCATTGGCTTATTCCTTCGCCGAGGAAGTACTCCTTTCGCGCGCTTTTTTCTAAGCCATGGAAGTATCTCTTCCATTGGCTTATTCCTTCGCCGCGGAAGTACTTCTTCCGCGCGCTTATTTCTGTGCCATGGAAGTATCTCTTCCATTGGCTTATTCCTTCACCGCGGAAGTACTCCTTCCGCGCGATTGTTTCTATGCCATGGAAGTATCTCTTCCATTGGCTTATTTCTTCGCCGCGGAAGTACTCCTTCCGCGCGCTTGTTTCTGCGCCATGGAAGTATCTCTTCCATTGGCTTATTCCTTCACCGCAGAAGTACTCCTTCCGCGCGCTTGTTTCTGCGCCATGGGAGTATCTATTCCATTGGCTTATGCCTTTGCCACAGAAGTATCTCTTCTGTTGGCTTATTCATGCGCCGTGGAAGTATTCTTCCACGGGCTCGTTATCTTTTTCTGTGGAAGTATCTCTTCCACGTGCTCATTATCTTTCTCTGTGGAATTATTCCTTCCACGTGCTTATTATCTTCGCCATGGAAGTATTCCTTCCACTAGCGCATTGCTTTCGCCGTGGAAAAATCCTTACACGAGCTCATTGCTTTCACCGTGGAAGAATCCTTCCACGGGCTCATTGTTTTCACCGTGGAAGAATCCTTCCACGGGCTCATTGCTTTCACCGTGGAAGAATCCTTCCACGGGTTCATTATCTTGGTCGCGGAAGTAATTCTTCCGCGCACTCGTTACCTTGGTCGCGGGATTATTTCTTCTACGCACTCATTATCATCACCGCGGAAGTACGTCTTCCGTTGGCACATTTCTTTGTTGCGGAAGTACGTCTTCCGCGACGAATTACTTTACCTGGCCACGAAGTGATTTCTTCAAAGTTTGCATCGTTTGACCTTAATTAGGCAAAGCCTGATCAACTACGCCTAGTTTAGGAAAAACCGTGACAAATTTTTTTAGTCATTATCGTATGTCGTGGCCACAAGACGTATGTACCATCCGCATCACCTTGCCACAGAAGTACATCTTCTGTTTGCCTTAAGACGAATGAAATATTCACATTATGTTGCATCATCAGTGGGTACAAGAAGTACGCTTTTAAAATATTCACAATGCAACATACGGGTTCCACTTCCACCTTCATAAAACCTTCTTGTCATCCTCACGTTAGTGATGAACAAGAATTAAACCTTGCCAAAATGCCAGTGTTACCTAGGCTATAGAACACGTTTTCTTCTTACAGGGTCTTTACCATTAAGTAACGGGAAACCAAGCATTCGATCACAACCGCCCGTCTTACGTATACGTGTTTTCCCATTTTTTTCGACGTAGATATGCTTACAGGTAGCGAATATGGTATAAAGTCTAGTAACCTCGGTGACAACCTCGCATACTAGACTAGGGGGGACATGATGGCGTATAGTGGCTATGCTCACTATTCGCAATCCCAGCCCATTATCTTTTTGCTAAAGGAAGCCCATTATGAGTAGAGAAATATGTTACGGATGACCCACGAGGATGTCCTATCAACAAACCGCACGCGGTTGTTTAGTAAGCGTGATAAATGAATAAGTCTAGCATAACATGATCATGGACCATATCATATTAGACGGGGGGACATGTTGACGTATACTCTGCAGTCGGCCCGGCCCGACAGACCCACGACCCACACATACCTAACTTACCCTTCAAGAAACACTAGTCCTATAAATACAAGGGTATGGGTATCATTCTACAACGGGTTATCTCTCAAAACTACACCTCTTATACCACATATTAATCCGATACTAACTTGATCGTCGGAGGTGGACCCCGGGGCTCCGGCCTCGGGTCCACTCCTAACCGGTTTACCTTTGTTTGCAACATTACTCAGGACCCGGGAAGATGATGAACGGCCCAGGAGAGTCGTCAGACCGGCCTAGCCAAATTATGCTCCAACAAACACCCCTTGTGGTGTGTTCTTGTCGCCGGCCAAAAGAGAGAGAGAGATTAGGGTTTTTGTAATTTTGTTAAAACTCTGTAAATGTTTAGTTTCCCTTTTTTTAATAAAACCAATACATGGGTTAGGCCCCTCTCTTCTTCTTGTGTCATGGCTTGTAGGGCCCACCAAGGGAAATCCGAAGCCTTTCTCGTGTCTATTTTAATACATGTTCGTGTGTTCGTGTTTACGTGTTACGTTATTATTAATTATTCGTGTTATTTTATATACTTTTTACGTAACGATATTGATCGTATTAATAATATACGTAAATACACAATTATATGTTCGTGATTTTTACGTTCATTTTCCATGTTCGTGATTATAATAATTATTGATAATAATTATCGTGTACTAACACGTACTTAATACTTTTCGTAATAATAATACGTACATAACTTCTGTAATTACTAATCATGACACGTGTTCATGCTATAATAGGAAAGTTTTAATATGTACGTATGTTTACTAAGGTTACGATTCACGGTAAAAGCATGCGGGTTTTACAACTCTTTCCCCTAAAAAGAATAATTCGTCCCCGAATTATAGATAAAATAAACTGAAAGAAGAACATACCCGAATTCAAAATATGAAATGAGGGTAAGAAGCCCGGATAGACTCCTCTGTTTGCCAAGTGGCTTCCCGCTCGGTATGGTCCTTCCAAAGGATTTTGACGAATGGAATCGTCTTCTTCCTCGTGACTCGTTCTTGCCTGTCAAGAACTCGTTCGGGTTCCTCTATGAAGGTAAGATCTTCACGAATCTGTTCCAGTGGATACTGAACCATGTGAAGGGGATGATACTTGTACCCTATGAGTAAGGACACATGGAAAACGTCATGAACGTGAGGAAGCTGCGGAGGTAGCGCTAAATGATAAGATACTTCACCAACTCGCTCGCTGACATCAAACGGTCCAATGAATCGAGGGCTAAGCTTCCCTTTGATTCCAAAACGCCTAACACCACGTGTCGGCGATACCTTAAGAAAGACGTGATCTCCTACGCTAAAATGCAAGTCCCTATGATGCTTGTCGGCATAACTCTTTTGACGTGAACGTGCCTCCTGCAATTTCTGCTTAGCTACAACGACCTTCTCGTTGGTCAACTCTATCATTTCTGGTCCTTCAAGTGTTCGCTCACCAACCTGATCCCAGCAGATTAGGCGCGACAGTTTCTTCCATACAACATCTCAAATTGAGCACACTTAAAGTTGGCGTGCCAACTGTTGTTGTATGCAAACTCTACCAAACAGATGTAATCGTCTCAATCTCCTATCCATTCCGATTACCCGTCTGTTTGAGGATGAAAAGCCGTACTAAGCTTATGTTTTGTACCCCAAGCTTTCTACAGACTCCTCCAAAATCGCGAAGTGAAACGAGGATCTCTGTCCGAGACGATACTGGATGGAGCACCATGAAGTCTCATGATCTCCTTCTTGTAAGTGTCGGCGAGTTTACTGACCAGATCATCCTTGCAAATCGGTAAGAAGTGAGCTGACTTAATAATTCGATCAACGATAACCCAAATCGCATCATGCCTCCTCTTTGTCAGCGGAAGACCGGTAACAAAATCCATGGTGATCTTGTCCCACTTCCACTCTGGAATGTCTAACGGTTGTAGTAAACCACTAGAACGCTGATGCTCGATCTTAACCTGCTGGAAGGTAAGACATTTGGAGACGTAAGTAGGAACATCCTGTTTCATACCACTCCACCAAAAGTATTGCTTGATGTCGTGGTACATCTTGGACGAACCAGGATGAATGGAGAATGGGGAGCTATGAGCTTCAGTTAATAACGCGTCCCTGAGTGTAAGATCATCAGGAACACAAAGTCTAGTGCCCTGCCATAAGATACCATCGTCATCCAACCGAAACTCCGTCTGCTGTTTTAAGTTCTGAATGATCGCCCAAATTTCACCATCATCCTTCTAAGCTTCCTTGATCCTAGAGAGTAACACAGTTTCCACTCTAAGATTAGCCCAGTAACCACGTTGTCCATGTACCATGATCTCAATGTCTAGTCACTCTAAGTCTCTTATAATTTCCTCCTCAATTTTAATGTCGTTTATCATACCGGACTTTCTACTAAGTGCATTTGCCACTACATTCGCCTTGTCGGGATGATACTGCAGATTAATGTCATAATCATTCAACAGATCTAACCATCTCCTCCGTCTCATATTCAGTTCACGTTGAGTGAAAATGTACTTTAGGCTCTTGTGGTCTGTGAAGATGTCACATGATTCTCCATACAAGTAGTGCCTCCATATCTTCAATGCAAACACGACTGCTACAAGTTCCAAGTCATACGTAGAATAATTTTCCTCATATGGCTTAACCTTCCGTGAAGCGTACACAATCACTTTCCAAGTTGCATGAGAACACACCCAAGTCCCTTCCCTGAAGCATCATTGTAGATTTGAAATCCACCTGTACTAGATGGGAGAGTAAGAATCAGTGCAGATACTAACGTCTGGTTTATGTCTTCAAATCTCTTCTCTCTTTCTTCAGTCTAGATGAATTTCTCCCATTTCTGCATTAGTTTGGTCAATGGCAGTGCTAAACAGGAAAAGTTCTCTACGAAACTACGGTAGTAACCAGCTAAGCCTAGAAAACTACGAACTTCAGTCGCTGATGTCGGTCTTGGTCACTTGGTAATAGCCTCAACCTTTTCTAGATCCATGGTGATTCCTTCTGCTGATACAATGTGACCTAAGAACGCCACATTGTCTAACCATAACTCAAACTTGTATAATTTAGCATACACCTGCTTCTGGCGAAGAATCTGTAATACTATACGAAGATGCTCTTCGTGTTCCTCCTTGGACTTAGAGAAAATCAGGATGTCGTCAATGAAGACAATGACGAACTTGTCCAGGAACTCATGAAAGATACGGTTCATCAGATCCATGAAAACAGTTGGAGCATTGGTAAGGCCAAAAGGCATGACTACAAACTCGTAGCACCTGTGTCGAATAAAACACATGCAGCTTGACCATACATATACAAGATTCTAGTGATGGTACCTGTAGACTTGTTGGCCTAGTCACGAGAAGTCGTGTAACCGCGTCCACTAGTAAGAGGCGGCTTGGAATCAGCATGTCCAGATGTGCCCTCCATCTCGCCCTTGCGGAAGTCCTTCATGCAGTGACCAGTAAGGCCACACTTGTAGCAAGTGTCGCTGTCGCGGCGACATCGCCCTGGGTGCCTACGATTGCAGGTAGTGCAGAGAGGGTGAGTATACCCTCCAACAGGTGCCCTTGCTGGCTGGGAGCCTGTTTGGAAAAGTACACATGAGACATGATTCATAGGTACAAAAGGACAATGCAGAAAATCATAAGATGAAATACCAGTGATAGCTGGACGGTTAGACTGTGAACCTCTTTGGTTCTGCTCCCTCCCGTTACCATGTTTCCTTGTAGAAGATTGCTAATGTGTCAGAATTATGAATTATCACGTGTAACATAAGTAAATTAGTAAGTGTAAGGACCTACTGTTGTTGGAGTTTCCAGCGTTGTTACGGTAATTATCATTACCGCCACGCCTATCCGTAGTAGAACGGTCTAGAGTTTGACCGTTACCCTTGGGCTGAGTAGATTGTTGATGAGTAGCCGGCTAAGACCAGTCCCCAGTCTTCGGTTGAAAGATGCAGTTTAAAGAGAGATATAATTATTGGATAGTACTGAATGAATTCGAAATGGCCACCTCTAAATAACGAATAAATTCCTCTTCTCGGGTCTCTCAGCTTCCCCGAACTCCTCTCTTTCTTGCAGCATCTCCAGCTTATATGCTGCATCAGCTACTTATGCCACCGTGTTGCGGGTACCATAAGCCGAGTTATTAGCGATGGATGGGCGAAGCGCCCAACAAAAGTGGTGTGCTCGCTCTTCAGCGTTTCCCGCTGCTAGGCCTAACTCACCAGCCAAACCAAGAAAACGTTGCATAAACTCGTTGTTGTTTTCCTCCTCTCTTTGCCTAATCGCGTAGTACTCCCTCGTCAACCTACCCCTCATCGCCGTGGGAAAAATTTGAGGTGGGGGAGGATAGTTATCGTTTTGGTGAAGGATGTCTTGCAAATCTGCATTGGTAGTTGCAACCATCTCCCGAATATTGCGTGTGTTCACCATCTGACAGTATAAAACAAAAATACCTGATTAAACGGATCAAACATAAAATATGTACATGAAAAAAATTGTTATTAAATCATGAGAAAAATTTTATGTAGGAAAACTAGTACATGAATGCATGATGCGGTTTTATGAAAAAATTTATATGCGCGAGAGTGAACGCCTATGGTCAGTTCACTCAAAACAAAAGACATGGCGAGGGGACGCCAATAGGTCGGTCCCAAAGTTAAAAGTTTTGACAAAAGCACATGCGACTAAATAGGGCCAGTCCTGTACCAACCATTACTTAGTCATAAACCTGCGACAATGACATATACATGAATGCATGAAAACAATTAATGCATGAAACCGACTGTCAGTTCTAGGAAGACCATAGTGACTACCCACTAATCATAGGTCGTGTTTTGAGAGCCTACAGGTCGAAGCCTTGGCTCTGCTACCATAATTGTAACACCCCATTTTGGTAAATGGAATGTCACGCGTGATTATGGTGTGTCATCAAAGCATACAAGGAAAATGTCTTAAAACATTACATGACCATAAAAGGAAATACTGGAAACAACATCGGTACCCCAGAGAATAAGCTCATCACATACAAACATAAGTAGTGTAAAGGAAAAGGACTAAACAATGTCCATAGAAATAAGTATCAAAATGCATGATGAAATGCATAAAGTAGAGAAGGCTAGAAAGCTTCCAATCCATATGCACGTACGCTTAAAGTCTACGAGCGCCCTTCAGTACCCGCCGTTTGGGAACATGAAAGGAAAACGGCTGAGCATAACGATCAGTGCACGGATATACAAGTATGACATGGAATAACGTAAGCATATAAGACTAATAGCAGCGGAATATCATAAGTTCTAAATAATCTGGATTCATGTTCATAAAATTGGTTCTATAGTTTTAAAAGACTTACGTTTTGATGAAAATCTGTTTAATTCACCAAATAGCCCATATAGGTCATGAGGTTCCACCGTGCATGAATACTTGGAGGGGAGACCTCGTCATGCAATTAGAGGGGTTGCCTCTAATTAAATAGTCTGGGTAGGAGGGATCAGCTCCTAGTGAAGGATGCAAGGCACACATCGCATTCACTCTGATAATACTGCTAAACATGTAACTAGGATGCACCCATACGCCCCACATGATAATATAATAACTATGGTCAAAACTGAAAAGAGACGCGACGAGCAATCACTTCGCTGTGGGGAAGTCATAACACTGGTGCCTCCAATGTTATGGTTATGGTACCTCCATAACTAGGTGACACTAGTCATGCATGTATATGGATTAGGCTCTTAATCTAACATAAGTATCAAACATGTTAATGAAATGATGCCTAAAAACGTTACTTTCATTTTTCGGTCTAACTTTGTTTTTATTACGACAGTATGTAAAAACAAGCATTTATGAAAACAATGAAACACGAATTCTTGAGTTCAAGTATTTTTCATTTTAACCATTATCCCTTAAGGTATGAACAAACAAGTAATTATCCTAATTAAGTGATCAAGGATTTAATCTTTTCTTAAAACTCACTTTTTATTAAGTTTGACAAAGTTTTATTATTAAACTTTCTTTTTAAGAAAATGTTTTATTAAATTAATTATTTGAAATTTGAAATTTGAAAATGGCATATTCTATCTTGGTTTGGAATATCCTTTCAGGATATTTTAATCCCCAAATTCGAACCAATCCACTAAAAGACAAAAGGGAGCGGACTCTACGCCGACGGTTCCTTAGCGCCTATGGCGGTTCCTTGTCGATAAGGAACTGCGGGATCCAATAAGGAACCGCGGGCAGATATAGTTGTTGGATGTTTGTCTTATAAATAGTGGACCATTCTCAGACTTCCAATCCACCTCTTTTGCACATACATTTCCAGATTCTTTCATACTTCTTAAATCACTCAAATCCTTGATCATTTGTTTGATTACTACTTGTTTAGAAGTGAATCTTTCTCTTCACATCTTTTCCTCTCAAAGTGCAAAGAAAAGAAAACTATCATTCTTGAAGTGTTGTGTCTACCTCAAAGATCCATTGAAGATCCAAACTTATTTATTCATTGTTGTGTCATTATTGTGATGATCCAAGTAGTTGTGTCTATTTGGAAGTTGTGTATGTATTAAGGTTAATACTTAGTCCTCAAAGTATATTGGTGTAGATTGGTCCTAGCTAAGATTAGGGTTCGACTATTAGCTTACAGTCGGAAATTGGTTAAGCGACGTTGTGTATGGTTTCTCCACCTTAAGGAGCTTGTTGATTAGTGAACTCTCGAGTAAGGAGTACTCGAGGAGTGGAGTAGGAATGAGGAGTGAGCTTCATTGCCGAACCACTATAAATCCTTGGTGTTTGGTTTGATCTTTCCTTCCCTAATCTCTTTACATTCATTATTCTTTATACTTGTGATTATTAGTTTAGTTGCACTATACATTCTTTATTCTTTATACTTGTGATTATTAGTTTAGTTGCACTATAGATTCATTATTCTTTATACTTGTGATTATTAGTTTAGTTTCACTAGACATTGTTCATATTGTGTATAAGAAGGTTTCACATAAATACTCAAGCTTAACTTTTTGAAAAAGGATTTTTTAAAACCAACCTTTAACAAGCAAATATAAGAAACTATTCAACCCCCCCCTTCTAGTTTCTACAATTGGTATCAGAGCGTGGTTGCTCAAGACTTTTTAATATATATTGTATCTTAAAACTTGAATCGGTCTATGGATTACAACAAGTATCTAGAAGGGAAGTCCATGCAAAGACCACCTCTTTTTGAAACCGATAGTTTTATTTATTGGAAAAATAGGTTTGAGACTTATGTGAAATCAAAAGATTTAGATCTTTGGCATGTTAATACCAATGGTGATTTTTTTCCATTTCAATATAATGAAGTTTCTAAAAGTAAGGAGATAGTCACTTTTGATAAAGCTAATGATGCTACTAAAAGGAAACTTGCTAAAAATAATGAGGCTAAAATGGTTATTTATAATGCTTTACCAAAGAAAGAGTACGAAAGGATTTTTATGTGTGAAACTATTAAAGATATTTGGAATACTCTTTTAGTAACCCACCAAGGTAATATCCAAGTCAAAGAAAGTAAAATCGATCTTCTTGTTCAAGAATATGAATAATTTGTCATCTTAGAAGATGAAACCATAGATAGTGCATTTGCTAGATTTAACACTATTATTACTTGTCTAAAATCACTTGATGAAGGTTTTTCTAGAAAGAACAATGTTAGGAAGTTTCTTAGGGCGTTGCATCCCAAATATAGAGCTAAAGTCACGGCGATTGAAGAATCAAAGGATCTCACCAAATTATCACTCGATGAACTCATTGGTAACTTGAAGGTTCATGAGATGATAATTTTGAAGGACTCAGAAATGGTGAAAACTAAGAGTGAAAGAAGGTCTCTTGCACTCAAAGCCAAGAAGGCACAAAGTGACCATGAAAGCTCCTCGGATAGTGATGATAAGGAATATGCCTTGGTGGTTAGAGACTTTAAGAAGTTCTTCAAAATACGAGGTCAATACGTGAGGCAACCAAACAACGACAAGAAACCCTTCTCCAAAAACCGATTTTCCAAAGATGATAAAGGTGATAGGAAATGCTTTAGATGTGGTGATCCAAATCATTTCATCGGTGATTGTCCTAAGCCTTCACGCGACAAGAGCCACACGGCGTTTGTTAGAGGTTCATAGAGCGATAAGGGTGAAGATGTGGATGACACCCCTAAGGATGAGAAGTGTCTCATGGCTCACACTTCTAAAGAGGTACTTTCCGAAACAGAGTATTATAGCAATAATAGTTCTTCTCAAGATGATAGTGAATTAGAAGGTCAATACAGTAACTTGCATAAGCTTAGTCTAAAATTCATTGGAAAGAACAAAGTGCTAAAATCAACTAGAACTAAGCTTGAAAACGAGATTAGTGAGCTAAAAGAGAAATTAGCTAAGCTTGAGAAAAATAAAGAAATAGATCTAAGACGCTTAAAATATGAAAACCTTGGACAAGAAAATGAAAATCTTAAGAGCACCTCCATTAGACTTGAAAAGTTCATGAGAGGTACTAATGCTCTTGATGATATGTTAAACAAACAAATTCATTCTAAGGAAAGACTTGGGTTAGGATATAACACTAATGAAGCATCGACTAGTGAACCAAAACAAGTTAGGTTTTCAGAAAAACACTCCCCTGTACGTGGCGCTCCAATATATGGGGCGGTTCCTTATCGCTATGGAGCCGCTGATGGAGCTAAGGAACCGCGTCCAGAAGAAGATTTTTGTGAAAATCCTGAACTTTCTGAAAAGTCAATTTTAGGTGAAGGACCAAAACATATTCTTATTAACAAGGTCAAAGTACCTATAATTGAAAAGTCTACTCTAGATAAATTATACAAGCCCTTGAGTAAACCTCTAATGGGAACTAGAAACTTATCTAGACAAACATCTACTCCTCCAAGAGTACGAAATGAATCTAAACCTAGAATTAGAACACCTACGCCAAAAAGAGATGATCAAGCTAAACCACGACCTAGAAGTAAAAATCCAACACCTAGGAGGAATAATAATAATACTAGATCAAGATCAAAGACACCTAGGAGAAACTATGGACAACAAAATAGCCATATGAATTGGAATAAATTTCAACAACAATACTTTTCCCCATGGGGAATGTCTCCTTCATTCATGCATCCAAACCAAATGCAAGGGACGTTTGGAACTAACAATTTTGGACCCATGAGATATTAGGGACCAAATGTTTGATCTTGTGTGTTGTTACCTATATATGCTTGGGAATCGATCTAGAGCCCGATGAGTGGATTAAGGATAGTGGTTGTTCTAAACACATGACGGGTAATCGAAGTTTGTTCTCACACTACATAGAATATGACGGAGGTAACGTCACATTCACAAGTAATCGACGTGGTAATATCGTTGGCAAAGGTACGGTCTCTCTTGACTCTATGACTATAGAAAACGTACAACACGTAGATAACTTAGGTTTTAACATTCTACGTCAAATTTGTGACAATAAGTGTAAGGTCATCTTTTTGGAATATGACAGTGAAATCGTAAAAGATGGAAAAGTCATTGGAAAAGGTGTTAGAAAGCATGGACTTTATGTCATGAAGGTTAATAGGAAGTCAAAGGACAACTTATGTCTAGCGACTTTAGATGATAGTTCTACTCTTTGGCATAAGAGATTAGGTCACGCTAATATGCGTTTAATTCAATCTTTAGTCTCTAAAGAGTTAGTACGACATCTCCCCAAGATGAAGTTTGATAGTCACTTTTGGATTCTTACAAAATTGGGAAGCAAGTTCACTCAAGTCACAAAGCTAAGAATTTGGTTTCAACCTCTCGGTTCTTAGAGCTCCTACATATGGATCTCTTTGGAACTTCCGCCATATGGAGTTATAGAGGTAACCTTTATACCCTAGTTATAGTTGAAGACTACTCTAGATTCACTTGGACTATATTTTTGGCGTCTAAGAATGAAGCTTTCGATCACTTCGAAACCTTTAGTCGAAGAATTCAAAATCAACTAGGATGTTCAATTGTCTCTATTAGGACGGATCATGGTAGGGAATTTGATAATGAAGTGCATTTTGTGCCTTTTGTGAAGCTCATGGTATTACCCATAACTTCTCGGATCCTCGCACTCCACAATCAAATAAGTTAGTTGAAAGGAAGAATAGGACCATCAAATAGATGAGTAGGACGATGTTAAATGAGCAATCTTTGCCTCAAAAATTTTGGTGTAATGCCATGGACACATCAACTTACATTCTCAACCGAATTCTTATTCGAACTTTTCTAGGAATGACCCCCTATGAGATTCTTAAAGGTAAGAAGCCCTCATTGGAGTACTTTAGGGTGTTTGGAAGCAAGTGCTTCATTCTCAACACCAAAGATTACTAATGTAACGATTTTACTAGTTGAAAAAGTTCGTTTTCTCGGTGTCTAATCGAATTGATTTCCGGTTAATTGTGTGAGATTAGTTGTTCTTGGTGAAACAAATATTTTTGGATTTGGTAAAATAAATGTGCAAGACTTAATAATAAAGGACGGGAAATTAAAACTAAAACTAGTTGAAACATAAACGGTGCAATATTTAAAACGTTAAAAGTAAATGACGTGAAATAAAATGACGTAAAATTAAAACTTAGCGAAACGTAAATTGACAATTAAATAACGATACAAAGCGAAATTAAAATGAACTTAAAAATAAAATAAGAAACATTAACCCTTTAACTGGAACAAAGTATTAAAACAAACCAAAACCACCCAAATCGGAATACACCCAAAAAGTGTCCCGATCGGAATGTATTCCGATCGGATGATCGGAATGTGGGAATAGATGGCGATCGGAATACACACAAGACCACCAATCGGAATATGTAAACAAACGGAGCAATCGGAATGTATGGGAGGCACCAAATCGGAATAATGGAATAATCCCCAAATCGGAATGTATAGAAAGTCACCCGATCGGAATATTTAACTTGAATCAAATTTGAATACTTGCAAAAACTACTGATCGGAATATATAAAAAGAAATACAAATCGGAAAGTTTAAAACTCTTTTCCGATCTGTAGATCGGAATAAGGGGTTGTGGTCGGAAAGTACGATCGGAAAGGGGTTTGTACCCTTTCAGAAAATGGTGGGATTCGATTGGAAAGCAAGAGAAAAAGCTATAATAAGCTTATCACCAAACTACGCCGAACCAATGACTAAATTGGATTGAATAAGCACTAATCAACTTATCTAACCCGAAAATAAACAAACTTTAAAAATCAAAACATAAAAAGATGAACTTTAAATCACGAAAAATCAAAAAGATCAAAACTTTAAATAAGTACTTGATGGAAAAGATGAAAGGAACAAGATTGAGATAAACAAGAAGGATTAATAACATGAAGATTAAGACAAGATTAAGCTTAAAAAGTAAAAGTTTGATTGAAAACAATAAAGATTAAAAGATGAAAGATTAAAGTTCTAGAGAGAGAAACTGTCACTTTCTCTCTCTAAACTACTCCTACTCCTAAAACTAAAACTAATCTAAAAAATTGACTAACTCCCTTCATGAGGTGATATGAAGGGTATATATAGGAAAGGAGGGTGGTTGGTGTCTTCCTCTTTTCTTTCTTTCTTTCTTCACGTCTTTTCGTCTTTTAAGTTCTTCGACTTTTTCGACTTTGTCTCGGGATTAATTAAAACTCGTCTTCTAATTTGTTTATTTATTAAACTCGAGTTCTTCGGCTTTATGTAAACTTCCGTCTTTAGACTTGTTCTTCGATAAATCTTCAGAATAGGCCTTGGACTTCCGTTCTTTTTGCACTCTTGATCTCTTGACTTCGTCTTTTGTCGTTTTCTTCGATAAAAGCCCGTGAAATCCCGTGTTTTCTCCACTTTTCACCTTTTCGTCCTAAATCACAACAAAAACGCAAACCACGCATAATTCCGACATAAATGATATAAAATACACGTTTTGGCTCGGTTATTATTGTAATTAAGTGGTAAAAAGGATGGGTGTTTTCACACCTATCAAATCCCCTACACTTAACCATTGCAATGTCCTCATGCAATGTATTAGTTACAAAGCAAGATAACATTTTCCATCATAGTCAATCCACGTTGGCCTTTATTAAAGAGATAGAAAATTATAAACATTCAAAGTAAAGAAATTAAAAACATACCTTGGGTTTTGGAAATGTCGTGAATGATCATCATCCTCAAGTTTTCACTTTCTCCAAACCAAGCTTAAAAACGAGATCATTGTTATTATAAGTTAGCAAACTAACACGAACTCATGTGGGCCAATTACTTACTTAGACTCCCTTATCCCTAGGTGTATCTCTTATATTTTATTGTTGTCTTGAATGATCACGAGGATGCATTTTTGACTTATTTCGATAGTTATTTAGTCCGAAAATAAAGTGCACGATTTAATCAATAGTTAGCTAAAGGACAAAATCTTTTAAAACTGCTTCTCGGGACCTCATAAAGTTCATATCTTGGCATAACTCGCTTCACGATTTGAGACCTCTCTCGGACCGATATTTGGCAGCGACTTCATACTTCGAATCTTTGAGAGACGTTCTTGAAATAATGGTCTTCTCTTCATAATGGCAATTTCTTCACATGAAGTTTTGAGAGATTCTTCATCTTTGGACCACGACTTCTTCATTTTTCTCCAATCTTTATTTTGGACTTTGATATACAACGATCCGCCTCCTTTTAGGACTTGGATCTATTTATCCTCATACCTTGTTAGGGTCTTTTTGGATAGACTTCTCCATGATCTTTTGGGAGTACTTGCTTTTCGTCGTGTGTCTCGATCCTTCATATAGATTTTCGATAAATGATTCTTCACATCACTTTTGGATCTTTAGCAACAAAATATAGCCCTCATGCCTTGTTAGGGCCTTTTCGGACTCGCCAATCTTCGCATCCCGCTTCAATAAGTTATGCCTTGGCTATGAACTCTAATCCGTACCGAGCAACTTTTAAACGATCTGGGCTAGAAGCTAAGTAACCTTTTAAATCGTACAACCTTATTTATTGCAGATAAATTTATTAACAAGCAGAGGGAGAATAGGCTTATAATTATCTCACATAAATTCACGAAAGAATACCGAACTTATAATTGGCTCTATCATCTCTCGTTCTCCACAGTTTAAAATCTCAAGGAATGAGACTCGTGGATGCTTAGCCTATTAAATCAAAGTTTTGGGTTTTCGAGTCGCCTATCGGATCTTGCAAATTCTTAGACTTTTTCAAGTTTAGAAATCGCATTTTAAAGTTCCCTTGATAAACAACTCTCTAGGATCAATTATAGGAACTTGCGAAAAGTTCTTGTTCTTAACCCGTGAGAGTTAAGACTTTCGCGTTTTATAGCTCCCTATATAAAAGCCTAGCAAAACTTGACTTAAACATGTTAAGGATACTAGCTAGAGCAAACTTAGATAAGTAAACTCGGGTCGAGTCAAAATATTCACAACGTTTGAAAATTAAAACCACTTTATTCAAAATTTATTCTAGCAAAGAGAGAAAATAACTATACAAAAGGAAAAACTAATAGGCCAAAATAGATCAAAAATTTTGAAAAATGTCGAAAAATTTTGAATTTTAGGTTAAAATGAGGACAAATACAAGGAAAAGGCCACTTAACTTCGATAGAAGTCCCCCCTACACTTAACATAAACATTGTCCTCAATGTTTAAGCATCTGGGAGTAAACTCCCCTACACTTAGGACATTGTGCACTTTGTTTAAATCTCGCTAAGGAGGAGACAACTAAAGAGATTCCTATTTTAATATTGAGAAATATAAAATAGTGAATCGAAAAGAGTTTAGGATAGAACCGGGAAGAAGGGAACATAGAATCACGGTTCGTCAAAAGTCGTCAAGAGTGTGTCTTTGAAGCTCTAATCCCTGCACAAGATAAGAAAGAGAAAAAGAAACACCACGGGGCTCCCCCCTACACTTATGGTGAAAACAGGAAAGATAGATAGATAATTGGGTTGCCTCCCAAAAAGCGCTTGTTTAATTTAACCGAGTCACGAGCCTGACTCGTCCCCGAATTAAATGGTCCATGGGGAAGCCTCGAATGTGATACCGGGATCAAAGACCTTGTCCTCGTTCCCGGTTGACATCAACAAAGGAGAGGCGGGGGGATAAGTCTTGTATGGGAGAAAAGTCCTTTCAACATACGAGAAGTATGTGAAATCAAAGTCCACGGGAGGTGGGGTGGGTAAAGTAAGCACATTGTCCTCCCCCAAAGACAATAGATGTTGAGCAAGCGGCAAAGCCGTATTGTTATCAATGATAGCATAAGCAATGTCACCTCCCGGGTCAAAGCACTCATCCTCCGTGATAGTGGCTAAAGGGGAGGATGAAAGGTGCTCGGGAAGGGGACTTGGGACAATATCTTCCTGCATCAAATTATCAAAAATAATGTCCCCCTCCGTGTCAGAATCATCAATACCTGGAGGGATGGAGTGGATGTCGATTTCTTCCAGCAATGGGTCATTATCTTCAACGGGAGGAATAGATGAGGGTAAAGACTCGGAAAGAGGAGGAGAAGTCAACGCTTCGATTTGAGCAATAAGAAGGTGCACTTTCCGTAATCTATCGCGAAGAAGTACGTCTTCCACCTCATCCACAAGATCATGTTCATCAGTGAACTTCTCGTAAACCGGAGAGAATAAATCGTCATTGCCCGCATCTCCCGGTGGAGATTGAGAAATTTCAAAAGTGAAATTCTCATAGCTTGGAGAAAAATCGTCATCACTAGGATCGACCTCTTCCGTAAGAGCAACGTCGTCCGTAGGCTCCATAGCAGGTAAGTCACAAACCTCATCATCCAATACTTTGTCGAGACCAACATCACCAAGCTCATTCAATGTATCACAATCCGTAGACACGTTTGGGATATTGAGAGGAGGGATGACAATAGCACTAGGACATTGAGCAGTAAGATCATTCCAAGAAATAGTAGGCTCATCGTCATCATCATCATAGTAGTATGGATACACCGGGGGAGGAGTATAAGTCTCAATATTCGATATTTGCTCCTGTCGTTGATCCTCTTGATATTTTTCGATGATCTTGTTCCAAGCTTCTTGAATTTGTTGACCTTGCTTAACCAGATTGTCCCATTGTTCATTGGAGCTCAATTGTTCGAAGGAGGGTTGATGATCGATGATGTGTTGTGGGGGTTCAAAATGTTGAAAACCTGAATTATAGCATGGTTGTGGCTCATAGTAGTTCATCGGTTGAGAAGAATTATAAACCGGGTTTGGTTCATAATCATCTGTTGGTGAAGAAAACTGAGGGCACGGATTTTGCTCATAACAATTCATTGGTTGACAATAATAGGTATCGTGAGGAACCCCACAGTTGTTGCAAACCGGGTATGGAGAAAAATCAGGTGCGTCTTGTGGATAGCTATTTTCATTGTCATAATTGTACCCTGGTTCTTGCTCGTGACCATACGGGTATCGAACCGGGCAAGAAACATGCCAATGAGAATCGCTTCCACAATAGATGCACGGGGGAACAGGAGGTTGGTTCAAAAAGAATGAATTAGTCGAGTTGCACAAGGGACAAAATCCGTTTTGTATGTATTCAATATCGTTTCCGCACCGCTCACATGTACACCATTGACAAGAGTCGTTCCCGTACAATCGTCTCCCACACCCGACGCACTGGACATAAAAATCCATAAAGAAAAATAGATAAGCAAGAAGAATATTTTTGGTGCAAAACTTTTGAAAAAAAAATTCTTTTTATGATTTTTCAAATGTTTTTGGGATTTTTGAAAATTTTTGACGCGAAAAATAACGTTCACAAGTGAACGGATCCCAAAAGCCAACGCGTCTCTCACAAAAAACAGTCGATCCTCACGAAAAGAGCCGGCAGCGGCGCCATTTTAATGTAACGATTTTACTAGTTGAAAAAGTTCGTTTTCTCGGTGTCTAATCGAATTGATTTCCGGTTAATTGTGTGAGATTAGTTGTTCTTGGTGAAACAAATATTTTTGGATTTGGTAAAATAAATGTGCAAGACTTAATAATAAAGGACGGAAAATTAAAACTAAAACTAGTTGAAACATAAACGGTGCAATATTTAAAACGTTAAAAGTAAATGACGTGAAATAAAATGACGTAAAATTAAAACTTAGCGAAACGTAAATTGACAATTAAATAACGATACAAAGCAAAATTAAAATGAACTTAAAAATAAAATAAGAAACATTAACCCTTTAACTAGAACAAAGTATTAAAACAAACCAAAACCACCCAAATCAAAATACACCCAAAAAGTGTCCCGATCGGAATGTATTCCGATCGGATGATCGGAATGTGGGAATAGATGGCGATCGGAATACACACAAGACCACCAATCGGAATATGAAAACAAACGGAGCAATCGGAATGTATGGGAGGCACCAAATCGGAATAATGGAATAATCCCCAAATCGGAATGTATAGAAAGTCACCCGATCGGAATATTTAACTTGAATCAAATCTGAATACTTGCAAAAACTACTGATCGGAATATATAAAAAGAAATGCAAATCGGAAAGTTTAAAACCCTTTTCCGATCTATAGATCGGAATAAGGGGTTGTGGTCGGAAAGTACGATCGGAAAGGGGTTTGTACCCTTTCCGAAAATGGTGGGATTCGATTGGAAAGCAAGAGAAAAAGCTATAATAAGCTTATCACCAAACTACGCCGAACCAATGACTAAATTGGATCGAATAAGCACTAATCAACTTATCTAACCCGAAAATAAACAAACTTTAAAAATCAAAACATAAAAAGATGAACTTTAAATCACGAAAAATCAAAAAGATCAAAACTTTAAATAAGAACTTGATGGAAAAGATGAAAGGAACAAGATTGAGATAAACAAGAAGGATTAATAACATGAAGATTAAGACAATATTAAGCTTAAAAAGTAAAAGTTTGATTGAAAACAAGAAAGATTAAAAGATGAAAGATTAAAGTTCTAGAGATAGAAACTGTCACTTTCTCTCTCTAAACTACTCATACTCCTAAAACTAAAACTAATCTAAAAAATTGACTAACTTCCTTCATGAGGTGATATGAAGGGTATATATAGGAAAGTGGGTGGTTGGTGTCTTCCTCTTTTCTTTCATTATTTCTTCACGTCTTTTCGTCTTTTAAGTTCTTCGACTTTTTCGACTTTGTCTCGGGATTAATTAAAACTCGTCTTCTAATTTGTTTATTTATTAAACTCGAGTTCTTCGGCTTTAAGTAAACTTCCGTCTTTAGACTTGTTCTTCGATAAATCTTCAGAATAGGCCTTGGACTTCCGTTCTTTTTGCACTCTTGATCTCTTGACTTCGTCTTTTGTCGTTTTCTTCGATAAAAGCCCGTGAAATCCCGTGTTTTCTCCACTTTTCACCTTTTCGTCCTAAATCACAACAAAAACGCAAACCACGCATAATTCCGACATAAATGATATAAAATACACGTTTTGGCTCGGTTATTATTGTAATTAAGTGGTAAAAAGGATGGGTGTTTTCACACCTATCAATTACCTTATAAATTTTGACCCGAAGTCTTACGAAGGTATCTTTTTAGGTTATTCTCAAACTAGCAAAGCCTACATAGTCCTCAACAGAACCTCTGGTGTAAATGAACAATCACTTAACGTGACATTTGATGAAACCCCACCTTCATCTAAGACACCACCTTTGGTAGATGATGACTTAGATGAAATAGACATAGTTAATGCCAAAGATGTTAGAAACATAGGAGTTGAAGACCATAGTGTTGAAAAGGGAGTAAACATTAAGGAGTCTAAGGATCATGCTCTCAATAACGTCATATGAGAATTAAATCAAAGGACCCTAAGATCTCAAGTCTAAAATTAAAGTAACATCTTTTGTTTCGTCTCCTTGATTGAACCAAAGAATGTTAAAGAAGCTTTGATGGATGAGAGTTGGGTCATCGCTATGCAAGAAGAATTGAATCATTTCATTGCAAGGGACGTTTGGGAACTTGTTACTCCGACTAGAAGTTCGACCATCATAGGAACCAAATGGGTATATAGGAGTAAGTTAGATGAGAATGGTGTTGTGTCTCGTAACAAGGCTAGACGTGTAGCTCAAGGCTATAATCAACAAGAAGGTATTGATTATGACGAAACATACGCACCCGTAGCTAGATTATAATCTATTAGAATCCTCTTAGCTTATGCTTGTGCTTTAGACTTTAAGCTTCAATAAATGGATGTAAAGAGTGCATTTCTTAACGGTTTGATCAGTGAGGAGGTATATGTTGCTCAACCTCCTGGCTTCATTGATTTTGAGAAACCGGATCATGTTTACAAGCTTAAGAAAGCTCTTTATGGTCTCAAACAAGCACCCAAAGCTTAGTAGATAGACTTAAAGCGTTTCTTGTAAAACATGAGCATACCATGGGGATGGTAGACAATACACGCTTTACAAAGAAGAAAGGTTCTCGCCTCATTATCGTACAGATATATGTTGATGACATTATATTTGGTTCAACTTGTCAATCATGGTGTGATGACTTTGCCAAAATCATGCATGACGAGTTTGAAATGAGTATGATGGGAGAACTTAACTTCTTTTTAGGACTCCAAATTAAACAAATGTACGATGGTATTCTCTTTAATCAATCCAAGTATGTTAAAGAAATGCTAAAGAATTTGGATTAGAAGACTCTAGACCAATGAAGACCCCTATGTCCTCGGGTACTAAACTCATCATAGATGATAATTGTGAGTCGGTAGACAACACCAAATATAAAGGTATGATTGGTAGTTTTTTGTACCTAACGGCAAGTCGACCGGATATCATGTTTAGTGCTTGCCTTTGTGCTCACTTCCAAGAGGCTCCCAAAACCTCTCACCTTGAAGCGGTTAAGTGTATCTTCCGATACATTAAGGGCACTAT
Organism: Glebionis coronaria; assembly: GCA_025667525.1. Lineage (NCBI taxonomy): Eukaryota > Viridiplantae > Streptophyta > Magnoliopsida > Asterales > Asteraceae > Glebionis > Glebionis coronaria. The sequence continues at coordinate 267,962,031 of CM046881.1, read as the reverse complement.
ACATTTAGGAATATGGTATCCTAAAGGGACCGGCGTAGAAACCATTGTCTACGCGCACTCGGATCATGCAGGAGACTATGTGGACCGGAAAAGCACTAGTGGAGTTTGTACCTTCATGGGTTGTTGCTTAACTTCTTGGTTCTCCAAGAAACAAACCGCTCTTGCTATATCCACCACGGAAGCCAAGTATGTGAGTACCGGTAAAGCTTGTCAACAAGCTCTATGGATGAAGCAAGCGCTTGTTGATTACGGGATTCCTCTTGATGATGTTCCCATCATGTGCGACAACAAGGGTGCAATAGACCTTAGCAAGAATCCCGTGCAACATTCACGAACCAAGCACATAGAGATTCACCACCATTTTCTTAGGGATAATGTTTAAAACGGGAACATTTCGATTGAGAAGGTACCCTCGTTAGAAAACTTAGTCGATATCTTCACTAAGCCACTTAAGAGGGAACCTTTTAATTACTTGCGTCTAGGTCTAGGTTTAATGGAACATATTCCTTAATTATGCATTCTAATTTATAAATTATCTTTTATCTCTTGAGTCTTTTCTTTCTTTGAGCTTTTAAGTATAATAAACTCTTTTTAGAAAACTTCTCTTCCCATTTTCAAAATTCTAAAAGTTCTTTCGAAAACGGTCGAGAAATGTTTTTGCATTGTTAATTCAATCTAAAAACGTTTTTCATAGTTTCTTGCTATTCATAATGAGCTTAGATAATTCATATGTATGGGTCTCTTAAATATAGCAAGAACAAAATAGAACTATGGAGGATCATTGTGTCATGACCTTGTGTCTAGTTCTACATACCTCCTACATTGATTTTATTAAAAATCTATGTAATCTGGTCTAAACCTTGTTTGGTGAGCTCTTGTGTGTTTTCTTTGTCTATATTTACTTCATAGCATATCCCCATGATTATTAGACTAGAATAATAGGATTTGCTGAATTGGAAAATCCTCCCTCATCACCAAACTCAACCCATTGCGGGTGGTACTTTATTGATACTACGGTTCCCTAGTGATAAGGAACTGCCGGCTGATGTAAGGAACCGTGCCCAGTACTCTACTTTTTGGGTATTCCTGAAACTCCAAATTTGTTCCAACACTTTTTGGAATCTTTGTTTCAACCCTTTGACCACCCCCAAGTTAATATTGGGCTTTCTCTATTTAACCTTAAGCATTATGCATTCTCTCTCAAATCAAAATGTCTTATTCCCCAAATGAAAGCTTTGATTCTCCTCCATTCTCTCCAATTGCTTTCAACCCCAATTCACCCAAGAACACTCAAAATCACATATATTCTTCTTCTAAGAATGTTGATTGTGGAACTTCTTATCTTCCACCACTAGACTTTGGTGTTCTACCTCCTTCACATGATAATGTCATGCATCATGGAACATATTGTCAATGTTGTCAATATCAACATCTTGCTATGGCTCACATCTATGAAGAGTTAAATTACATCAAGAGTCTATTAGTCAAACCTCCTCTTTACTATAACTATGAGATCTCAACCAAGCCACCACCACATCCTTCCGCCACCACCTTGTCTTTTATCTAAGCATTGGTTGCTTATCTTCAAGACATCTAGTTCAAGAAAATCTTAGGGTTCTAGGTTAACTATGATTAGATTTATGCTTTTTATTTTGGCTTGTGTTTGTATGATTTATTTCCTTGTATCTTTTATCATGTTTTCTTTTAACATGACCTATCTTGGATCTTTTGCTTCTTTTTTTTATCTTTGCTATATCTTGTTGGGTGTCTCTTATCTACTACTAACCCTTCAATGTAGCTTGTCACCATACATCGATTCCTTGGTGCCCTAAGCAAGGGGGAGTAAGCGCCAAGGGGGAACATTTGCAAAGTCTGACTCTTTTCTTCTTCAAAGACATTTGTAAACTTTTTGCTTCGACAAAGGGGAGAAATGATAAACTCGTCTTCAAAAATCTTATTTTATTAGATGATTGAGTTTATGGATTGTCATAATCAAAAAGGGGGAGATTGTTAATGCAATGATACCTAAAAACGTTACTTGCATTTTTCGATCTCACTTTGTTTTGATGACGACAATATGTAAAAACAAGCATTTACGAAAATAATGAAAAACGAATTCTTGAGTTCAAGTATTTTTCATTTTAACCATTATCACTTAAGGTATGAACAAAAAAGTAATTATCCTAATTAAGTGATCAAGGATTTAATCTTTTCTTAAAACTCACTTTTTATTAAGTGTGACAAAGTTTTATTATTAAATTTTCTTTTTAAGAAAATGTTTTATTAAATTAATTATTTGAAAATTTAAAATTTGAAAATGGCATATTCTATCTTAGTTTGGAATATCCTTTCAGGATATTATAATCCCCAGATTCGAACCAATCCACTAAAAGACAAAAGGGAACGGACTCTATGACGGTGGTTCCTTAGCGCCTATGGCGGTTCCTTATCGATAAGGAACCGCGGGTTCCAATAAGGAACCGCGGGCAGATATAGCCGTTGGATGTTTGTCTTATAGATAGTGGACCATTCTCAGACTTTCAATCCAGCTCTTTTGCACATAAATTTCCAGATTCTTTCATACTTCTTAAATCACTCAAATCCTTGATCATTTGTTTGATTACTACATGTTTAGAAGTGAATCTTTCTCCTCTCATCTTTTTCTCTAAAAGTGCAAAGAGAAGAACACTATCATTCTTGAAGTTTTGTGTCTACCTCAAAGATCCATTAAAGATGCCAACTTATTTATTCATTGTTCTGTCATTATTGTGAAGATCCAAGTAGTTTTGTCTATTTGGAATTTGTGTATGTATTAAGGTTAATACTTAGTCCTCAAAGTATATTGGTGTAGATTGGTCCTAGCTAAGGTTAGGGCTCGACTTTTAGCTTAGAGTCAGAAATTAGTTAAGCGACGTTGTGTACGGTTTCTCCACCTTAAGGAGCTTGTTGATTAGTGAACTCTCAAGTAAGGATTACTCGAGGAGTGGAGTAGGAATGAGGAGTGAGCTTCTTTGCCGAACCACTAGGAATCCTTGGTGTTTTGTTTGATCTTTCCTTCCCTTATCTCTTTACATTCATTATTATTTATACTTGTGATTATTAGTTTAGTTTCATTATACATTCATTATTCTTTATACTTGTGATTATTAGTTTAGTTGCACTATACATTCATTATTCTTTATACTTGTGATTATTAGTTTAGTTGCACTATACATTGTTCATTTGTGTATAAGAAGGTTTCACATAAATACTCAAGCTTAAGTTTTTGAAAAAGGATTTTTTTTAAACCAAGATTTAACAAGCAATTTTAAGAAACTATTCAACCCCCCTTCTAGTTTCTACAAAACATATAAAACAAATACTGGGAAAACAGTTGGCTGTAGACGGGGAATCCTAATAAGGAAATTATGTCCATACTAAAGGGACGAGAAATCTGTACCTTATGTCTAGTGAACAAATAAGACGAATGGAAGAGAGTCCTACTTCGATCTCACTAATGCTACATAAATAGTATACATGTATAAGTATTCTTATTAATGAGTACGTAACGGATTTTATACCATGTCTTAGCTTGTTTTATATATTCACATCTTGTTTTATGGATTTTAACGTTATGCTGTGTTTATCATGTATTCTGTATATTCTGATTAAGTATTACTTGTATTTCTTGTATTATTATACTTGTTGTGTAATAATAAGTAACTTTCTAAAAATAACAGGTTTCCTAAAATAGAAAGTTTCCAAAAATAGAAAGTTTCTAAAAATAGAAAGTTTCCAAAAATAGATTAACTTCTTAAAATAGATCAATTTCTAAAAACAGAAAGTTTACAAAAATAGTGAGTTTCCTGAATTAGAAAGTTTCCATAGTTAGAATTAAGTTGTATTAATATCATAGTCATGTAGTTATATTATAGTTTATTAATAATATGCTGTTAATTAAATAAACTATAGGTTATAAGATTTGAATAAATATAAGCATGATTTAATTAAATTAAAGTGTATGCAAATACTTAGGTTAAAACATGTATTAACATTATATTAATATTAACCTAAGTCATGATTATTAATTAATTATATTTCATGTTTAATAATTAATTAGTACTATAGTGTAAAATAAATAATAAATACTTAGGTTAAAACATGTATTATTTAAAAATAATAATAACAACCTAAGTTTCATGTTTAATTAAATAATTATAAGTCATGTATTAATTAATTTAATTATCTTGTAAATATAATATACTTGTAAAATTAATTAGACTTGTAAAAATAATCATGAACCGAACCCGTGTATTATTACTTAAACATGTCGTGAACCGGACCCGTGAAACCCATGAACCGGTCTGAACCAAACACCCCGAAAACAGTGGCAACCCGGCTGAGCCGGTTGCCCCTGCTATCGTAAGCTATCACTGGCTTAAGCCGGTGGTCTTGACCCTCTCGGCTAGCCGCTATCACCATAGTTCCCACCGGATGTAGCCGGTGGTTCCCCATGCGTGCGCTGCGGTTCCCCCTGCTTGACCAATCTAGCCACCGGCTTAAGCCGGTGGTGTTGGTTTGCTTGCTTCCGAGACACACATAAACCACAAGGACACCGCCGACGCATGTTGGGGTGCCTTGTCCCTGCTGTCGACCGAACCCCACCACCACCGAGATCTAGATCTCGGTTGGTGGTCGTGACAAGAACACGCCGAGAGCCATGGGGCACTTGGTTTGTGTGTCGGCCAAAACAACCAACCCGAAAACAACCCTTTTAATTTACCCTTGATCCCATGACATGTTTTCACCCATGTTTTATTTAATTAAAGTTCATGATTCAATGAATTAAATAAAAGAATAAAAACAAAAGGGTTTACGGATTACCAAACACGTGGAATGAATGGAGAATGAATACACAAACACACTCCTAGAATTTATTGAACAAAATCAAACAAACACCTTTTGTGGTGTGTTCTTGCCGCCGGCCAAAAGAGAGAGAGATTAGGGTTTTTGTAATTTTGTGAAAACTCTGTAAATGTTTAGTTTCCCTTTTTTATTATTTTTAATAAAACCAAAACATGGGTTGGGCCCCTCTCTTCTTCTTGTGTCGTGGCTTGTAGGGCCCAGCAAGGGAATCACGAAGCCTTTCTCGTGTCTATTTTAATACATGTTCGTGTGTTCGTGTTTACGTGTTACGTTATTATTAATTATTCGTGTTATTTTATATACTTGTACGTAACGATATTTATCGTATTAATAATATACGTAAATACATAATTATATGTTCGTGATTCTTATGTTCATGATTTCATGTTCGTGATTATAATAAATATTGATAATAATTATCGTGTACTAAAACGTACTTAATACTTGTCGTAATAATAATACTTACATAACTTCTGTAATTACTAATCGTGACACGTGTTCATGCTATAAAAGGAAAGTTTTAATATGATCGTATGTTTACTAAGGGTACTATTCACGGTAAAAGCATGAGAGTTTTATAGCTGGCCCTCGTGGGATTAGTAAGATGTTTGTGTGGCCACACCAAAATTTGTTTTAGTAATCTTGCTGATTCTGTGAACGAGAAACAGAATGGTTAATGAAAGGAATGACTGAGATACATATCCTTATTAATGTTGTATTAGAAATAAAAGGATAATAATAAATGATGAATCACTTAAAAGGTTTTGTCCAGGAGACCTTACTCAAGTTGTACTGGAGGCATTGCTAGTGTAACTAGACGCTAGTCAATGTAATCACGATATTCGAAATATGTCCAAGTGGGAGCTGTAAGTTTATGGACTTATATTTAATACTTGTGTGATAGGATCGAACTCGAGATTACAGGATTGCACTCAATACGTAAAGAGTTCACTTAATTAATAAATATATTTATTATATTTATTAATTTATTTAATAAATATATATTTATGTATTTATTAAATTAAACTGTGATGTAACTTTAACGATCTTTAAATAATTAAGAGTTAAGTATTAACGAGCGTTAAATAAATATATAGTAAGTAAACAAAAGAAAAGAAGTTTTGAAGATAACGGAACACCCCTAATTCAACACACAAAAAATCTTTCTCCCTTCTTCTCTTGTGGGTCGATCGCACGAAACCCACAAAAGGGGTGTTTGGTTGGTTTTCTTGGTTCATCGTTTTACTTACAATCTAGTCCTATCCCCTCTCTAGGGTTGTTGGGTAGATTAATTACAAGCGTTGTAGCTCAGTTTTCACGTGTTAGAATCACGGTTAGCTCATTGTATTACATGTGTACAAGATCGTAATATAGTCTTACTTTAGACTATATCTTGGTGGTGTTCGTTATAAACCCTAATTGGTGATTCGTTCTTCGTCTTGTGGAATTGCTTTAGCGTAAAGGTATGTAACCCTAATTCGATTAATTATAATTATGTTATTATTATGATCTTGTTAAATTGCTTCCGTTATGTGTGCTTTGATCTCGTTTGAGTAGCTTAGTCTTTTTTTATTTTTCTTAAAACTTTATGAACCAAATGGAAATAAACTTAACAATAAGATAAAAAAGCTTAATGACAATGATAAAAAGCAAATAACTCAAGGCTAGAAGTTATGAACTTTCTAATAGCTTATCAAGTTTTTTGGTATTTTTAAAGTTTAAACATATGAGTCAATGATTCGATAACTTTCAATATTACTTAACAATATTCAAATATAAGCAAGATAACATAAGATTAACCTCAAAATATAACTTTCATTAATCCAAAATCAAAGTACAAGACGGGAAAAATAAATTTGCTTCAAAAGTAAATATGACATAAAAATAAACTAGACTAAGGAATACTAGCTTCAAATGAGCTCAAAGGGTCTCTTTATATGTCAAAGATCTTGTTACAAAGTGTTGACATCCTACATAAACCCTAACCAAATATCCAATGGATATTCGATTTTTACTATCTTTTTGGCCTTCAAATGTCGACATATCTTGTTGATGAACCTTTGCTGGAACCGTTGATGGTGTCTTGCTCACAAAGTTATACAATGTTGGCCATTGGATAACTTCTACCTCATATTTCCAGTTGGGATTTTTTTTTGTTTTATTGTGCAACGTGGACAATCCCATGTGGGATTGCCTTCGCGATGGTTCAACTAGACATTGGAGGGTTCAATTGAAAGAAACTCTTTGATTTGACCTATTAATCAAGGTGAAAAGTACAACATTAGGTACGAAGGTGAAATAGCAATAAATTTGAATTCCCAGCCTTTTATACTTGTTGACTTTTTGTGCGAGTCAAACCCCTTAACTTGGAAGAAATGGTCCTTGAACTTTGGGAAGTGTTGATCCCTTTTAACTAGATAATACTTATCAACCGTAAGTATTATCTCGTAACTTGGATTCAAGTGATTTGTTTTAACAAAGTAATAACAATACGAATAAGTAAAACAACAATACCAAAATACTTTTCAATGTATAGAGATTTATTAAAAACTTAATAAAAAATCTATGACATACTTTGCTTGCGGAATAGAAAAGTGGTTGAATGATAATATTTGGTGGATCTCCTATACTTAAACTACAAATCAAAGTTATGAGTTTAAGTCTCAACCCTAATGTTCATTAGGAGGATGGTTAGGTTAATGTTGGGAGTAAAGCAGCTCTTGGAAGTGTTCTTAAATTCTAGTATAAGAGGTGATTTCTTCACTCCTAAATATGTTCCTTTTATAGGCAACGTATTAGGGCTTACAAATGACACTACTTTCTAAGTGTGGTTTATCAAGTGTGTGGTTGAATGTCCCGCGTTATAAAAAGTACTTAGTTGTATCTACAAAGTAGGATAGAAAATAAAGGTTGTACTTATATCTAACTTTACAAACAACATTATTCCCAATAAGATCTGCTTTATCGTTTAACTTAAAGCAGGTATTTTCCCGCCTTTGTAAACCTCCAGTATGTCTGAAGTCTATTCAGTATTCAAGAGTAGATCGACATCGTTCAGGTTGACATTGTCAAACCATACTAAAATGAAACTCTTTTTCAAGACTTGTCTTCAGCAACTGGACCGCCTAGTTGCTGAAGTGAAGACTTATTATATTCAAAGTACTCTGGAAGAGTCATAGGTGAATTGTCTTCAATTAGAATTTCTTTAGTATGAATCTTCATTCCCCTGGGCATGCTTTAGTAGAACCACCATTCCACGGAGCACTTAACAGTTAGCGGGAATTTTATGTTCAAATCTTAGAGTTGCTTCAGGGTCAGTAAATCCTGACCCAACAATCTCCCCATATTTGGATGTACAAATAGCCTAAGTTAAAATCAGTAGTAAGTGAGCACAACAATTTCTTCTTACTTGCACTGACAATTGAAGATATTATAAAAATTCTGATAATCATTCATTAATAAAATATTACAAATAAGAAAACAAAGATACAAATGATTATACTAAAATTCTTCAGCCCTGAGCTCCTTGATGAATGGAGTTTGTATTTTAGGACTGATGTTCCTAATATCGGGAACTCTCAGCAGAGATAGGCTGAAATCCCTTGTTGCTTCAGTTAAACCCGGACCTCTATGATGATAGAAGAATAGTAACTTCTAATGACGAGCATAATTTTAATTAGAGAAACTATTCAACCCCCCCATTCTAGTTTCTACAAAACTTAGTCATTGAATACAGGGATGCTAACATTGACGAAACTAGATTCTCATCAGTACCTAGACTAAGCGTTTGGACCCCTACTGGAACTGATGACATTGGTGCTTCAGTGGAACCTGAAAAAGATCACTGAGGAGGTCGTGGTTCAGGAACCTAAGCTTGAGCTTAGAAGAAGCCAAAGGCATAGGACTCCAAATACCTTTGGACTTGAATTCAATTATTTTTAATTAAAGGTACAAGGGATGAGGTCTCTGACCAATACTACTATTGTTTTATTGTTGAGGATAATTCCAAAACATTTGATGAAGGAAAAAAGTCCTAGAATGTTGCTTTCTGGAAAGAAGCCATAAATGATGAAATGGATTCAATCATGGGCAACAATAATTGGGTGTTGGTTGATCTACCTCCAGGTTGCAATCCACTTGGTTGCAAATGGATTTTCAAAAGGAAAAAGAAGGTAGATGAAACTATTGAAGAGTTTAAGGCAAGGCTAATTATTCAAGGCTTTAGACAAAAGTCAGGGATAGACTACCTTTATCCTTATGCTCCAGTAGTACATATCAGTACCATAATAACGTTGATTTCCTTGGCATCACATCACAATCTGATTATTCATCTGATGGATGTGAATACATCATTCTTGAATGGTGATTTAGAAAAGGAGGTTTATATGAACCAACCTCAGGGCTTCATCATGCCTGGTAATGAGCAAAAGGTGTGTAAACTGATTAAATTCTTGTATGGACTAAAGCAGGCAGCTAAGCAATGGCATAAAAAGTTTGATGAAGTGATTTTGTCTAATGGTTATTTATTTAACCAAGCTGACAAATGTGTATACAAAAATTTGATGAATTTGGTAAATGAGTCATCATTTGCCTATATGTTGATGACATGTTAACCTTTGGTACTGACCTAGTTTAGGTTTACCTGACAAAAGAATCTTTGTCATCAAGATTCTCCATAAAAGACATGGGGAAGGGTGATGTTATCCTTGGTATAAGGATCAAACAAGAAAGTTACGGTATAAAAATTTCTCAGTCATTATATTGAGAAGGTACTGAGGAAATTTAATCACTTTGATTGTACTCCTGTGAGTACACCTATGGATACAACATTTATGGATTTAGATATAGACACATGGCTAGTAGTGTCATGAGCTGTTATGTGTTTTAAAACCTGCGTGTATTTTATCTTCAGGTATTCAAATTAGTTGAAGGGTTTAATTCTTAGAACACCCTGATTCTCGACTATTTGAAGTGATGTACTAAGATGGAAATTTAATCTTAGTATATTTTCATTTATGCACTTTTTTAAAGTTAATTTTCATTCGAATTAATTGTCCTATATTGGGAAAGATTATCGGAAATATAGTTCAATTGTGGGTTATGTTCACACATGATAATGAGTTTCGAGGTATGGGGTATACACCCATTGGTCCCTGAACACCCTGACTAAGATAGTGGTTAAGTTATGTTCAGCTATTCTTAGTTTTACACTAAGGGTACTTAGCTTTACACTAGCGGTACTAATAGTACCGCTAGTTGTATGCACAACGGTACAAAGACATAAGTATCGGCGCTGAACATGTAACGGCTTTGACTACATTAATAACAACGTTTAATTGGTCATGTAACCACTACTCTTGGTATTATGGAGCATATTAAGAGTAGATTAATGGTCCGTTAATTCATCTTAATACCATTGGTTAGGTTGAGTAACTTCTCATATAAATATGAGCTAAAAGATGCATGAGAAATATACAAAAACAAAAACGCATAACAACGAAAATGTTAGATATTATTGCCTAAATAACGAACAAGCATTTGGTCATATCCCAAGTAAGTATTCATGATACCCAGGCATTAGGATCGAATAGTTTACTTTGGAGAGTGATCACACGATTACAAGTGATATTTGTTAACCATTGTTTAATACGTAGCTAAAATTGATTATCATTACTGGGACGAATACACACCAACATTAGAGTCCCTTCTTTTGTGGAAAATTGACGATTATCTGTTATTGATAGTGCAATGTCTAACACTCTTACGACCTTTACTTGATAGTGCAACTAGGCTCTGATATGTTGACCTATGCTTTCTCCAGCGAACTAACTTATGTAAATTATAATATATGGATTGATTTCATATGTAATCTGCCCGTGATTATTACTCATGGGAAAAGGTATCAAAAACGGTTTGGTGCAAAAGATCGAGGATAAATGGATGAATAACGATGATGTTTCAGAAGTTTCTATGTGATATAATATTTTTTTGGTAATGGGTTTCCCCGATAAATATATTATCCAAAAAAAATGAAGTACAAATGGAATGTGGTTGAGATACCACATTAACCTCAAGCTTACAAGCTTGATAAACCACCTAATCTAGTGCTTATGACACGCCATAACCACTTACACTTCTAGAAACATAAAATGCACCTAGAACATAAAATAATGAACCAATCTAACCAACAGCAGTAGTGGAGTAGGAGCTTCCACCTGTTTTAGAGTTGAGAAGATTAGTCGATTCATCATAAACAAGAGCAACCTCTTCTTCATTTTCATCTAAAGCTGAGTACGAATTAGATGTGGTCACATTACCATCAAATGAAAAAAGATCTACTTCCTTCCTCTTGGAAGATGCAGCTTTACCAACATATGTACCACCTTTCTTCGGTTCACTAGAAGTTGCTTTGGGAACTGATGAGACTACTTTTATACACAGTATCATCGTCCAAAAAGGGCTTTAAATGCATTAAATATCATGAAAATGGCCAAATATATGCTTGTGTTTGTTACTTGTGTATTTTAGGTACGAATATTGAGAAAATGACAAAAGATCACAAGAATCATACAAAAACGAACACGGGAAACGAAGACGCACAATGAACCAAGCCCTAATAAAGATTTTCCAAGAAATACCCTTGAAGATTTGAAGATTATGCAAGAAGGGTCCTCCAATATTGAAGAACTGACACTTTAAACCCTTGTTTATTCATAATTACAAGTTTGGTCCTTAAAGTTTGTCAAATTTACAAAAAGGGCCCTCCACTTTGGAGAATTGGCAAAAATGATCCCTCATAAATCATGACTTGTCAATTTCAGTCCTTCAAGAAGTCAACCATACAAGTCAAGACCATTATCTATGAAGAAAATGCAAAAACAACCCTTCAAGAATCAAGAATTGGCAAGAAATAACCTGAAAATACTTTGGAAAAGTATTTTGGGCAAAAGTATGAAAAATGAAACTTTGCTAACAAAGGAATTCAGATTTTTGGCTATTTTAAACTGAAATGAAAGAAACAAGGGAGATGAGGGGCCAATTTGGGCAGACAAGATAACTTACCTTAACCAGTAGTGGGGTGACACGTGCCCCACTCACTCTTTTCAGCCAATGGGAGCCTTGGAATTATTGGGCTATAAGTAGATCATTGCATCCTAATATTTTAATGTTTGCTAAAACTGAATCTCAAAACGTTTTCTTAAGCTTTGTGCAAGAAATTACTCAATGTTCTTAAGTCTTGATATTTTGCTAAGTCCTTGATACACCTTGGAATTCTTGGGCTATAAGTAGATCATTGCATCCTAATATTGTGATAACAAGGTGTTGTGAGGCTTATAACTTGGGGATAATCAAGTGTGGGGTACAAGGTTTGCATTAATCAAGGATTTGTCACCTTTCTGATTAATATTTGTACTTCTAACTTTGTTCCATCTTAGCAGCTTGATATTGGAAGCTTGTGCTTGTTCTTGCTAGCACATCAGCTCAAACATACGTGGGTGTGGATGTACATCCATGAGGTTTGAACCCTTAATATCAAACTCTGATAAAAATTTGGATATTTGTGATAATTGAGTTCTGCTTGTGTATGTGTTGTTCTTGGGCTCCAAATCTTGTTGATTATGTTTATGTTTGATGTTTTGATGCTTATGTATGCATGTGCTAACCTAAATCCATCTTTTGATTTGAAAATCTTGATTTGGAAATATTAAGGGGTGTTTGGGTTAACCTTCTTGAGATCATAAGTTGTTATTGTGTTGTTGGAAAGTGTTGTTTGTTGTTTGTATCTGTTATTCACTTGGTTGAGTGCTAAAACCTGCAAGTTTTCAGTCTTATAACATCAAATCCTTGATTGTGCTATATCTCACTTGATTTGACTGATTTTGACCTATGATTTTGGAAATACCTAGAGTATATGCATGTTAGGGCTAAAAGGTGTTAAATCAAAGTTTGTGTAACCTGATTTGAAGATTTGAGTGTTTAAAATTGGCTTGTTGGTCAAGTATATCAGCAAAGTGAAAAATCTGCTTGTTTAGTGTTCATTAGTAACCTTTTTGTGCTTGAATCTTGATTCAGGCCTTGAACCAATGCATGTAACTTGTTAATTTATGTTCATTTGAATTAAATATAGCTCTTGTATGCTTTTGGTGCAATTTGGTTGGCTGAATTTTGCTTAAACAGCTTATTAAGTTCATAATTGCTTATTGTTCATGTCTGTGTGAGATCTGGTGATAAATTTAATTAACTGCACGGATTGGCTGTTTGTAATTGTGTTTTTGTGATTGATATTGACTCCTTATGATTAACTGATCATTTGGGTGCCTTTGCTTAACTTGAATCCACAAAAATGTCACTAAAGACAAAAAGTCAAGAAAGTCAAGCAGTGGGAAAAGTTCCCACTGCTCAACGCCCAAAACTAGCCCCTGCTAGTGTTAATTCTCATTCAGCTTATTTATAAGCCAAATTGGCTTATCCAGACTTGCAACAACTTATTTTTGTAATAGATCTTCCTCATTTGACCCATTTATTTGATCTGGAGCTTATCCGACCTTGGCTTTGACTTTTTACTAGAAAACTCATAAGGTTGACTTTTAATTAAGTGCTTATCTGCTTATTTCAGCTTATTGAGTGTGCTTATTGGAAAAAATTTTGATTATTCTGCTTAATTAAGTCATTTAAAAGCTTTTGAAACTTGAATAAGCACTTGAGGTGGTCTAGAACTCGAAAACGACTATTTTGTCGTTTTGTGAAGATAGCTTTTAGCTTATTCAGGCTTATTTCTTGTGCTTATTTCAAATTTCTTTTTACAGATCTCTTAAGTAACTCAAAAGAAGCTTGTGTGTCAATTTTGAGCTTATGGCATCAGCTTATAGCTTAATGGGCCAAAAAGCCCATTAAGAATAAGCTGCTTTGAACTAAGCTAGCTTATACACATTTACAGCTTTTGGGCCATCAGAGTTTTGTTCTTAAAATCAATTTTTGAGTCAGATAGGAGCTTTTGGGCTTATTTGGACAACATTTTTCTTACTGGGCCTTAAATAGCCCATTAAGGGGTCAGTTTAGACTTTTAGCCCATTTCTAGGCCCAATAGGGGTATTTTGTAATTTCAACTTCATTTCTGTATTATTTAGGTTAAAATACACTAGTTTGCAACTCTTTAGAATTTTTTTATAAATTTTGGATTTTTATTAATATTTTATTATTATTTTATTATTAAAAATTAAAATTTAGATTTTTCAAGTTTATTCATTTTTTTAGTTCAAATACATTAAGTTAGGAATTTTACAATTTTTAGAATATTTTTATTGTCATTAGATTAATTTTTAGAATTATTTTAAGTTTTAATAGTTTTTAATTGTTTTTAAATAGTTTTTATTAATTTTAAAATTTTCAAAAATAGTTTTAAATTTAGTTAAGTCATTTTAGAGGTTTATAAGTGAAAAAATCTCATTTTGGGCTTTTTGTTAATTAAATTGATTTTTTAGGCTTTAATTAGCATTAAAAAATATTATTTAATTAAATAAAAGGTTTGAGTGATTTTTGATTTTTTTGTAAACTCTAATTATATTTTTTAGAATTTATTGCAATTTTCTAAGAATTTTTAGGGTAAAATTTTAAATTTGTCACTTTTTACGGTTTTACGTGTACGACTATTCGTCTTAGTGTAATCCACTATCGTAACTGTCATTCTCTTCTAATCTTTTCTTTCTTCATAAATTATAATCACAAAAGTTAATCATCTCTTAACACAACGCACTTGCCTCCTTGGGAAACGAACTTGAACTTCATTGGTCATTAGTGCTTGGTTTTCCTAAACCGACACTTAATACTTTCCCTATTTTGCTCTCTTTTCCTAAAGAGTAGTAAAAACTTCTACATCAATTTTTGGCGCCGCTGCCAGGGAGGCGTGTTGTGTTTTGATTTGGAAATTGTTGTTTTTATATATAGCCATAATATCTAATTGTATTAGTAGCACTCTACTAATACGTATTACCGGTTTTTGTTTTTTGTGTGAATACTATTACTATATTGTATACGTAGAACAATAAATTTAGAAATACTCCAAAAGTGTGAAAACACAACCTTGATTGGGAGGTCATTACTGAATCATTGTATTTGAATCTTAAACAAGAAATCAAAGGCAAAATAGATAAATACTTTCGTGAAGCTTAATTTTGAAAAACACAAACTATAAGGTGGGTATAAGGCGGGTATTATAAAATATACCCTAAGGAAAAAGGCTCTTAAGTGCTTCGCGCCGCCTCGTTTCCCCGCTTGCTTGTGCGTGTTTAGATAAAAAGGGCTAATCGAGGGTTTGCCAACCAAAGTATTATCTAAGTATCATATATATTTTCTTGGTTTCATTTAATTAAACCCTCTTGAACGTTTTGGTGTTCCACCAACGTTCTAAAGTCATCGAAGGCGTTCACTTCACGTGATCGTTTTCATTCCTTGAGGTTTCTTTAATCAAGAGATTTGATTAAGGAGGAGATTTGTAGATTTTTGTCTACTTAATACAATCACAGAAATCCAAAAAAAGTGAAAACAATCAAAAACCACAAAAAAATTGAAAAATTAAAAACACTAAAAAGAATATTCTTTGCTCAACCCCACGTTGTACGTGACGTTTATAAAAACTCGCAACCAAGCAAGACGTGCACGTAAACGTAGAAACCGAAAGGAGTCAACACCTACTCCTAATCTTTCTAGTGAGGAGTCTCCTATTGACGAACCTATCGTAAGAGAAGAACCAACCATGGCGAATCAAACTATGATGGAGTTACTTCAAGCACCCACCGAGGGTTATGGAGAGGCTATTGTGATTCCCGCTATCCTTGCGGAGAATTTTGAAGTGAAGACGGGTTTGTTGTCGATGATCCAAAATAACAAATTCCGTGGTGATGAAAAGGACAACCCGCACAACCATATCGGCCAATTCAATTGTCTTACCGCCACTTGCAAATTTAAGGATGTTGCTAATGACTCAATTAAGATGATGCTTTTTCCGTATTCCTTAGCGGGGCCCGCTAGAATTTGGTTAGAGAAAGAGCCACCCAATTCTATATTGACGTGGAAGGATCTCGTTTCTAAGTTTGTGAACCAATTTTTTCCGCCCTCTAAGACTACGCATTTGAAAAACGAGATTTCAAAATTTTCACAAGAATTTAATGAGAGTTTTTCAACGGTTTGGAATAGGTTTAAGGAAATGTTACATGAGTGTCCTCATCACGGTTTTTCCGACTTGCATCAAATTGACACATTTTACAATGGATTGAATGATCATGAAAGGGATTATCTAAATGCCGACGCAGGTGGTAATTTTTTGTGTAAAACGGTTGAGGAAGCGTTGTTGATAATTGAGAATAGATCTAAGGTGTATAGTCCTCGTAACACATCGAGTGTTCGTAAGGCTTCGTCTTCGGCTTCACCTTCTTTGTCCAATATCATCGATGCTTGCCAAATTGAGGCGAACTTGAAAAACAAAATCTTTGATAAGCTCAAAGGACTTTTAATTGAAATCAAAGTTGGAGAACCAAGTGCTCCCACTACGGCTAAAGTGGTTGAGGTTTCATGTATGTATTGTGGTGGAGGTCATGATTTCTCCGAGTGCATTACCAACGGTGGTAACACTTCGAGTGCCTACGCGGCCACGGGAACTTACAACCAAAACGGTCAAGTTACCCGCTCTATTCAATTGACTCCACCGGGTTTTGCTCCCAATCAAAATGCTAACAACAACTATCGAAACAATCAAGTTGGTTTAAAAAACAATTACAAAGGAAACTATGGGAATCAAGGGGCTAATAATCAAGTTTCAAACAAAAATCAAAACAATGATTTTCAAAACAACAACAAGGGTTTGGAAACTTTGAAAGATCTTCCAAATGAATTTGTTGAATACGCTAATGGAAACGATGCTAGGTTTGACAACACTCAAAGAGAAATCATTAGCCTAAGATCCGAGTTTAAGAACGACTTGAAGAAGGAGTTGAAAAACGAGTTAGCAAATGAGATTAAAATCCATACAAACAAAATGGAAGGGAATGTAACTAGGTTGCAACAAAACCAACAAAAAATAGAACAAGGGCAACATGAAATAAAACAAGAGATGATTAAGGCCGAGAAGAGGCAATCCATGTTTGAGGATAAAATTTCATCTATGTTTGAGACTATTATGTGCAAACCGTCTTCGAGTAGTCTTCCTAGAAACACCGTATCGAACCCTAACGGAGAGATGAAAGTGATTACCACACGTAGTGGTAAGACACTCAAGGAACCGACTCCTCAACCAATTTCTCCTACGGAGGAAGCAATTGAGGAAGAACCCGAGGTGGTGGTTGAAAAGGAGCATGTCCCAATCCCACGAAGTACTGCTCATGCCACACCTACGGTTGACCCATTACGACATTCAGAACCCGAGATTCTAAAGGCTATGCCTATGCCTCAACCCACACTACCTTTTCCCTATCCATCGAGACTTAGAAAGGAGAAACGTCAAGAGCGCGACAATTACCAATTAGAGCTTTTTATGAAAATGTTTCTTGACGTTCATTTTAATGTGAGTTTTGCCGATGCTTTAGTCATGATGCCTCGATTTGCCGCTAACTTTAGGAGTATGTTTAACAACAAGGAGAAATTGCAACAATTGTCTAGTTGTTCATCGGTAAATTCTTGATTCCTTGTGTAATCCAAGATATGGAAGAATGCTATGCCTTGGCCGATCTTGGTGCTAGTATTAACTTGATGCCACTTGCAATCTTCAAGTCGCTCAATCTTCCTAATCTTACTCCTTCACTAATGTCTATCGAGTTGGCCGACCATTCCACGATTCCCGCATGTGGATTGGCGGAAGACGTTTTTGTGAAAGTGGGAGAGTTCTATTATCCGGAAGACTTTATCGTTGTCGATATTCCCACAAATCCTCAAGTTCCTCTCATTTTAGGTCGTTCGTTCTTAGATACGTCTATGTCTTTAATCGATGTGCATGCTAGAAAGATCACCTTACGTTTCAACGACGAGGAACTTGTTATAAACGCAACTCAAAATTCTCCAATTTCTCATGTTTATTCCGTTGCAACCGTAAACCTCGTTGATACGATTGACGTTGTTTGCGAGGAGTTTTCACAAGAAGTTTTACGTTTTGGTGGTGATGAAAATAGTGGCAATCCCACTATGTAAGATCCCATTCTTGATAACTCGACACCAACCTTCACTCCATTTGAGGGTGGTGGTTTTACGTTGGAAGAATTTGATGTTACACGTACTTGTGACGAAGACCTCGACAATGATGAGGACTTCTCGATTATCAAGGATTTTCTTAACAATTTCCCGTTTCCTCCACCCGAGGAGGTTATGAGTATCGAGCGCAAATCTTCAATTGAGGAACCACCTATCCCCGAGTTGAAAGATTTACCTCCTCACCTCGAATATGTATTTTTGGAGGAGGACGACAAGTTACCTGTTATTATTGCGAAAGATCTGTTGGATGATGAAAAAACCGCACTTGTCGATGTTCTAAAGGATCACAAAGGGGCAATTGCGTGGAAGTTATCCGACATTAAGGGGATTGATCCCAAATTTTGTACCCACAAAATCTTAATGGAGGAGGATTACAAACCCGCAATTCAATGTCAAAGGAGGGTGAACCCCAAAATTCACGAGGTCATTAAAAAGGAGGTCCTAAAACACCTTGACGCGTGAATGATTTGCCCTATTTCCGATAGCCCTTGGGTGTGTCCTATTCATTGCGTCCCTAAAAAGGGAGGAATGACCGTTGTGCCAAACGATGCCAACGAGTTAATTCCCACTAGACTCGTGACCGGATGGAGAGTGTGCATTGACTATCGAAAGTTGAATCAAGCCACTCGAAAAAGACCATTTTCCCTTGCCCTTCAGGGACCAAATGTTGGAGCGTCTTGCAGGAAACGATTTCTATTGCTTTTTAGATGGTTTTTCCGGTTACTTCCAAATCCCCATCGATCCTCGTGATCAAGAAAAAACTACGTTTACGTGTCCATATGGAACGTTTGCCTATCGTAGAATGCCATTCGGACTTTGCAATGCACCAGGAACCTTTCAAAGGTGCATGATGGCTATTTTTCATGACATGAACGAGAAGACGATGGAAGTCTTCATGGATGACTTTTCCGTGTTTAATAGTTCTTTCACTTTGTTTTTGTCGAATCTTGAGAGAATGTTGAAGCGTTGTGAGGAAACCAACCTTGTGCTTAATTGGGAAAAATGTCATTTTATGGTTAAAAGTGGAATCATCTTAGGGCACAAGGTTTCGAAAGCGGGGATTGAGGTAGATCAAGCTAAGGTAGACGTCATGGCCAAATTACCTCATCCCAAACCTGTTAAGGGAGTTAGGAGTTTCCTAGGCCACGCGGGCTTTTATCGTTGATTCATCAAGGATTTTTCAAAGATCTCTCGACCTATTACACATCTCCTTGAAAAAGATGCACGTTTTGTCTTTAACGAAGATTGTGTACAAGCCTTTGAAATCCTTAAGGGGAAACTTACCGAAGCTCCCATTCTTGTTGCTCCCAATTGGAACCTCCCCTTTGAACTCATGTGTGATGCTAGTGACTACGCTATTGGGGCCGTATTGGGGCAACGTCATGAAAAACACTTCTTGCCTATTCACTATGCTAGAAAGACGATGACCGAGGCTCAACTAAAATACACTACAACGGAGAAGGAGTTCCTTGCCGTGGTGTATGCATTTGAGAAATTACGACCTTATCTCGTCTTGACTAAATGCATAGTGTATACGGATCATTCGGCTATCAAGTATCTTATGGCTAAACAAGATGCAAAGCAAATATTACTTCGTTGGATTCTCCTCCTTCAAGAATTTGATCACAAAATCGTTGACAAAAAAGGAGCCGAGAATCTAGCGGCCGATCATCTTTCTCGTTTGGAAGATCCTCACCAAAGTGTTTACGAGCCCGAGGAAATCACCGAAACATTTCCGCTCGAGACACTTGGTGTAGTGAATTCTAAGCTTGATTCTTCTACCCCATGGTTTGCGGACATCGCAAATTACCATGCGGGCAACTTCATCATCAAGGGTATGACGACTCAAGAAAAACGAAAATTCTTTCGTGACGTCAAGTTCTATTTTTGGAACGACCCTTACTTGTTTCGAACTTGTGCGGATCAAATTATTTGATGTTGTATCTTTGGTACCGAAGCTTCTAACATCCTTAGGGCTTGTCACGAGGGACCCACGGGTGGTCACCACGGTGCTAATCTCACGGCTAAGAAGGTTTTTGATGTCGGTTTCTTTTGGCCTACTATTTACCGAGATGCACAAGAGCTTGTGAAGTCGTGTGACTGATGCCAACGACAAGGAAAAGCCTCACAAAAAGATGAAATGCCATAAAATATCATCCAAGTGTGTGAGATCTTTGACGTTTGGGGCATTGACTTTATGGGGTCGTTCCCATCATCTTGTGGTAATAAGTACATCCTTATCGTCGTTGACTACCTATCTAAGTGGGTGGAAACTAAGGCTTTTCCCACCAACGACGCTCTTGTGGTAGTCAAGTTTTTGAAAAGCTTGTTTTCTCGGTTTGGAACCCCTCGTGCGATCATAAGCGATCGTGGAACCCATTTTTGTAACGACCAATTCGAAAGGGTCCTAAGGAAATATGGGGTTACACGTCGTCTTTCTACGGCTTATCACCCACAAACAAGTGGGCAAGTCGATGTTTCAAACCGAGCTTTGAAGAGGATCTTGGAGAGATCTATTGGGGAAAACCAACAATCTTGGTCGGATAAGTTGGACGATGCTTTATGGGCCTTTAGGACCGCTCATAAGACGCCCATCGGGTGCACTCCTTATAAACTTGTGTATGGGAACAATTGTCACTTGCCAATTGAAATTTAACACAAAGCTTATTGGGCCCTTAAGCATTGTAATGATGATATGGAGACCGCGGGAAAACACCGGAAAATGCAACTTAATGAATTGGATGAATTAAGGGATATTGCTTATGAAAAATCATTGATTTATAAAGAAAAGACTAAAAAGTTTCATGATTCAAAAATTAAAAACCGGGTTTTTAACATTGGGGATCAAGTTTTGCTTTTTAACTCTCGTTTGAAAATGTTTTCCTGTTGAAATCCCGTTGGTCTGGTCCATTCACCGTGTCTCAAGTTTTTCCATATGGGACCATCGAGCTAGCTCAAAATGATGGCCCCAATTTCAAGGTGAATGGACATAGGTTGAAGCACTACATTGGCGGGGAAGTTCCATCCTTGAACTACCTCGACCAAATCACCTTCCCCAATGATAATTAGTATTGAAGGGATCGAGTCGAGCTCATGACTCGGTAATAAAAAACGAGGTGCCTCATGGGGGACTCCCATGCTTATCCTATGTATATATTATCTCTTTCTAATGTAGTAACGTGTGTGGATTTGTGCCCTTCCAACCTTTGTTCCGTGGTTGTTTGTGAATTGTGGATTTTAGATGATCATTATCTTCACGATTGGAGCCTCTCGTGTTCGTTTTATGGGAGCAATCGATTGTTTGCTTGGAAGAATTTCTCGATATCCACATGATATATCCTTTTATGTTCTAACCTTAGGTTTATAGCACACTTCATAAACGACTTTAACTTTAACGGTTACACCCTTTCCTTGCTAGATTAAGCATTCGACTACGTCTCTACTATGGGGTTTTTTCAACCCTTAGACTCGAAACATTGAGGACAATGTTTAACATTAGTATGGGGGGGTGAATAGATACTTGCCTTGCCAAACCTTCACGCTTTCCAAATTTTATCTTTTTGTTTAACGTTTTGTTGCAAAATAAGGCTAAAAATGGCCAAATTTTAAAAATTTTCTCATGTTTTATAAGTGTTTGAAGACACGAATGTAGGTTTTCCATTGGCGAGAATAAGAGTAATTTTTACTCGACCGTGTCTGTGGAGTACTTAGCTTCGATTCTTTAACTTTATATTAGGCTAAGTCTCTTAAATGAGGACGAGAAATGATAGAGTTAATTATAAGTTACTATGCTAAACGTAGAGTACTCGTATTCTTTCAAAAACTCATGTGTTCTCGTTATTTGCTTATTCTCCCTTCGCTTGTAAATATTTTTTGCTTAATAAATATTGACTTAGCCGTTAAGTCTTGATTGTTGGTTTCTAGTATTTTCTAGTAGCTTCCATGTAATTAAGTTAGGAAAACATTAAGGTATTGCCAGCGTCACGGTTTTGAAGAACTGGCAACCCGAATAATCGAAAGCTTCACCCAGTAATAAGAATTCAAGTGCTCACCTAAATTAAGCAAACAATTTGAAGCTCACAAGGCCGAAAAATCTATGCAAAATTGAAAGTGAATCAAGCCTTAATCTTTGAAGCTTTAAAGATCCAAAATTCGCTTTTAGCGTGAGGATATACGTCTTTGGCCATAATAAAACCACCGATGCGGCGAATAATAAAAGGCAAGGCAAGACCGAAGTCATAATAAAAGCTTCATGGCGAAGTTGAATAAAAGATGGAGGTAAACCTATGATAATAAGGCCCTTCCGTTAGGGGGCGTATAAAAGTCTTGGTAATAAGTCTCATGTTCAAAACCGTAATAAAACCGTGTTTATCGATCCTTCTTGTTAACTTAATTTTTTGACATCATTGTCTATTAGGAGGGGTTATTAATTCGATGGTCTTGGTTACACCGTTAGGACTCTATTTTTAGACCTAAATCTCTATTATCGCATAAGTCAAACAATGTATCCTCGTAAAACATTCAAGACAAAATAAAAAATAAGAGATACAACTTAGGAAAAATGGGAGGATAAGTACGTGATTAGGGCATATGAGTAGTGTTAGCATTACTAACTTATAATGACAATGATCTCGTTGCACGCTTAGCATGGAATTAGGTGAAAATCGAGGACGATGAAATTATTTCTAACGAAGCATTCACGTGTTCTTATTCTATGAACCTAAACGTCCCATTTTGCGATGAAAATCATACATTATGTCTAAAATGCAAGTAGTAGCAACAGTAGTAGTGTAGCTAGTTTATCATTCAATAAAGTGAATAAAAATAAATTTTGGAGGTGCTACGATACTTTATTCTAGCATTGCGTGAGGGCACGGGAATGGTTTAGTATGAGGAGTGATGAGACTGCTTTTATACATAGTCTCATCGTCCAAAAAGGGCTTTAAATGCATTAAATATCATGAAAATGGCCAAATATATGCTTGTGTTTGTTACTTGTGTATTTTAGGTACGGATATTGAGAAAATGACAAATGATCACAAGAATCATACAAAAACGAACATGGGAAACGAAGCCGCACAATGAACCAAGCCCTAATGAAAATTTTCCATGAAATACCCTTGAAGATTTGAAGATTATGCAAGAAGGGTCCTCCAATATTGAAGAATTGACATTTTAAACCCTTGTTTATTCATAATTACAATTTTGGTCCTTTAAGTTTGTCAAATTTTAAAAAGGGCCCTCTACTTTCAAGAATTGGCAAAAATGGTCCCTCATAAATCATGACTTGTCAGGTTCAGTCCTCCAAGAAGTCAACCATATAAGTCAAGACCATTATCTATGAAGAAAATGCCAAAACAACCCTTCAAGAATCAAGAATTGGCAAGAAATACCCTTGAAAATACTTTGGAAAAGTATTTGGGGCAAAAGTATGAAAAATAAAACTTTGCTAACAAAGGAATTCAGGTTTTTGGCTATTTTAAACTGAAATGAAAGAAACAAGGGAGATGAAGGACTAATTTGGGCAGACAACATAACTTACCTTAACCAGTGGTGGGGTGACACGTGCCCCACTCACTCTTTTCATCCAATGGGAGCCCTCCCTGCTTCCACCTCACCAATCCACTCACCATAATTAAACTAATCATAACTGATTAGTTAATTTAGGCGCCTAACATCCATTTAAAAACAAAAAAAGATTAAACAACCATGTTCATCATGTTCTTCATGAATTTGGGTATTACCTAATTACTGTGAATTAAACCCTAATTCCGTCCAGAATTATGATTAACCTAACCCTAATCACAACCCAACCCTTAAACATGACACCTCATCAACCACAAGGTCACATGATAAACCCCCATGCATACGTTTTGAAGATACTGCCAAAAACTCTACCACATCCAACGTCCAAGATTGAAGCTTGAAACTTAAGCTTATTTTGAGCCTTTGATGCTATTCCAACAGCTCATACATTAACAAGCAGCCAAAATTTCATCACATGATTCCAAGATATTCAAACTTTCAAAGGGCATTTTGGGAACTTCATCAACATTAGGGTTACGTTTTTATGCATTCAGTAGTTCATTTGTAGCCTATATAAGGCATAGGACCCTTACAATTTCGTTTTGCTCTTGATTTTTTCCTAGTTCACAATTCTATAAATCCTTACTCTTGATTAATGAGAAGTGTTTGAAATTTGTGAAGAAAAGTCAAGTGCCAATCTTTATATTTACTTGTTTATGTTTAATGTTTTCTATAACTGAATCTCAAAATGTTTTCTTAAGCTTTGTGCAAGAAATTGCTCAAAGTTCTTAAATCTTGATATTTTGCTAAGTCCTTGGTACACCTTGGAACTCTTGGGCTATAAGTGGATCATAGCATCCTGATATTATGATATCAAGGTGTTGTGAAGCTTATAACTTGGGGATAATCAAGTGTGGGGGTACAAGGGTTGCATTAATCAAGGATTTTTCACCTTTCTGATTAATATTTGTACTTCTAACTTTGTTCCATCTTAGCAGCTTGATATTGGAAGCTTGTGCTTGTTCTTGCTAGCACATCAGCTCAAACATACGTGGGTGTGGATGTTCATCCATGAGGTTTGAACCCTTAATCTCAAAATCTGATAAAAATTTGGATATTTATGATATTTGAGTTCTGCTTGTGTATGTGTTGTTCTTGGGCTCCAAATCATGTTGATTATGTTTATGTTTGATGTTTTGATGCTTATGTATGCATGTGCTAACCTAAATCCATCTTTTGATTTGAAAATCTTGATTTGAAAATATTAAGGGGTGTTTGGGTTAACCTGTTTGAGATCATAAGTTGTTATTGTGTTGTTGGAAAGTGTTGTTTGTTGTTTGTATTTGTTATTCACTTGGTTGAGTGCTAAAACCTGCAAGTTTTCAGTCTTATAACATCAAATCCTTGATTGTGCTATATCTCACTTAATTTGACTGATTCTGACCTAAGATTTTGGAAATACCTAGAGTATATGCATGTTTAGGGCTAAAAGGTGTTAAATCAAAGTTTGTGTAACCTGATTTGAAGATTAGAGTGTTTAAAATTGGCTTGTTGGTCAAGTATATCAGCAAAGTGAAAAATCTGCTTGTTTAGTGTTCATCAGTAACCTTTTTGTGCTTGAATCTTGATTTAGGCCTTGAACCAATGCAAGTAACTTGTTAATTTATGTTCATTTGAATTAAATATAGCTTGTGTATACTTTTGGTGCAATTTGCTTGGCTGAATTTTGCTTAAACAGTTTATTAAGTTCATAACAGCTTATTGTTCATGTCTGTGTGAGATCTAGTGATAAATTGAATTAACTGCACTGATTGGCTGTTTGTAATTGTGTTTTTGTGATTGATATTGACTCCTTATGATTAACTGATCATTTGGGTGCCTTTGCTTAATTTGAATCCACAAAAAAGTCACAATAGACAAAAAGTCAAGAAAGTCAAGTAGTGGGAAATGTTCCCACTGCTCAACACCCAAAACTAGCCCCTGCTAGTGTTAATTCTCATTCAGCTTATTTATAAGCCAAATTGGCTTATCCAGACTTGCAACAACTTATTTTTGTAATAGATCTTCCACATTTGACCCATTTATTTGATTTGGAGCTTATCAGACCTTGGCTTTGACTTTTTACTAGAAAACTCATAAGGTTGACTTTTAATTAAGTGTTTGTCTACTTATTTCAACTTATTGAGTGTGCTTATTGGAAAACGTTTTTATTATTCTGCTTAATTAAGTCATTTAAAAGCTTTTGAAACTTGAATCAGCACTTGAGGTGGTCTAGAACTCGAAAATGACTATTTGTCGTTTTGTGAAGATAGCTTTTAGCTTATTCAGGATTATTTCTTGTGCTTATTTCAAATTTCTTTTTACAGATCTCTTAAGTAACTCAAAAGAAGCTTGTGTGTCAAATTAGAGCTTATGGCATCAGCTTATAGCTTAATGGGCCAAAAAGCCCATTAGTAATAAGCTGCTTTGAAATAAGCTAGCTTATACACATTTTTAGCTTTTGGGCCTTCAGAGTTTTGTTCTTAAAATCAAATTTTGAGTCAGATAGGAGCTTTTGGGCTTATTTGACCAACATTTTTCTTATTGGGCCTTAAATAGCCCATTAAGGGGTCTGTTTAGACTTTTAGCCCATTTCTAGGCCCAATAGGGGTATTTGTGTAAATTCAACTTCATTTCTATATTATTTAGGTTGAAATAAACTAGTTTGCAACTGTTTAGAATTTTTTATAAATTTTGGATTTTTATTAATATTTTATTATTATTTTATTATTAAAAATTAAAATTTAGATTTTTCAAGTTTTTTCATTTTTCTTAGTTCAAATAGATTAAGTTAGGAATTTTACAATTTTTAGAATATTTTTATTGTCATTAGATTAATTTTTAGAATTATTTTAAGTTTCAATAGTTTTTAATTGTTTTTAAATAGTTTTTATTAATTTTAAAATTTACAAAAATAGTTTTAAATTTAGTTATGTCATTTTAGAGGTTTACAAGTGAAAAAATCTCATTTTGGACTTTTTGTTAATTAAATTGATTTTTTGGGCTTTAATTAGCATTAAAAAATTATTATTTAATTAAATAAAAGGTTTGAGTGATTTTTGATTTTTTGTAAACTCTAGTTATATTTTTTTAGGATTTATTGCAATTTTCAAGGAATTTTTAGGGTAAATTTTTAAATTTATCACTATTTACGGTTTTACGTGTACGACTATTCGTCTTAGTGTAATCCACTATCGTAACCGTCATTCTCTTCTAATCTTTTCTTTCTTCATAAATTATAATCACAAAAGTTAATCATCTCTTAACACAACGCACTTGCCTCCTTGGGAAACGAACTTGAACTTCATTGGTCATTAGTGCTTGGTTTTCCTAAACCGACACTTAATACTTTCCCTATTTTGCTCTCTTTTCCTAAAGAGTAGTAAAAAATTCTACATCAGGAACAAACTTGACATTTGGTTGAACCGACGGACCAGTAAACTTAGACTTGTACTTCCTATTCCTATTTTTCTTATTACCCACTAATTGAAATCCATCATTAGATGTCTCAACAGACACACTAGTATGAACCGTAGAAGTACTAGGAATAGTCACAACCTTGTTTGGGCACAAATCAATGTCATGACCAAAAATCTTGCATGTATCACACCTCAACGGCTTCCATTCATATTCAACTCGGATTGTTTCTTTGGTATACTCATCACTAGTAAGAGACGGAACACCAATAGTAACAATCTCAACCAAATCAACATCAGAATTAATTTCAATGAGAAACCTAGCAAAACTAATCCTACCCCATGAATCATTGGACATAGAGCTAGTAAACGAGTCAAACATAATTGGCTTACCAAGAAAAGAAGAAATTAAATTAATTCTTTCCTCTTCAAAAACCTGAATTGAACATTATGCAGTTTCACCTAAATTGGAATGCGAGTCAGTTCTTCTTTGCCCAAGCGAGTCCCCAATGACCATGTCTTGAGAATGATAAGAGTTTTGCGAATCAACCAAGGGCCACCTTCCAAAACAGCCTCCAAACCAGCTTGTGAATCAAATTTGAAGAAGAAAAATCCCTTGTTATTCATCATAATTTGTTTTATCCCATGTTTATCCCAATTGCTCCTAGCAAAATACTCACCAACTGGATACGCCAATATCGGACCGAGAAAATAACCGTACTTTGTATATTCAAAGCGAGAACCAACCTTTTGAACCACTCTTCGAGGAACAGAAACATCAACCCATTCGAAAACAGCATCAGCCACAATACAAATCTCATTATTAACATCCACAGACTTAATAATAGGCTCCTCAACAGTTTGCTGCTCAAGAAAGCTAAAATGTTGATCAATAATCTTAATGATTCCATCACGACTCCTTTGTGACAAACGTTCCCACGCCTAATTTGAGCCCGCATCAAGCTCCTTAAAAAAGGCATCTATCTCATCAAGAGAATTAAGCGAAACACGAAAATACTTAGCAACATCACTAATTTGCTTAATAAGAAATTTAGTAGCCTTTGGTGGTGAGTTCTTCAAATCAGAACTCGCAGCTTGAACACTGCCTAGATGGCGATTATTCATACGCTCCATAAGCTCGACGAACCCACCCTCGTTAATCTGATTGAAACCCTCCATATACGAGAAAACCAATTCCACCACAAAAAAACCCTGATAAAAATTAGGGTTTAAACAAAATCACAGCAACCACCTACCCGACTTTCATGTTAAACGAATATTTAACAAAGAGGAAACATACAACACGATTGATTTATACACACCCTAATAGTAGCGCTGAACAAACCCTAATTCAACCTAAGAAACCCTAATTCGAGAGATACACGTAATAACCCAATACAATGATGCAAAACAAAATCGTAATTGAATCAAACGTGATAATGATAGAACAAATCACGATCAAGAAGTTAAGAATTAGAATTTGTTATAGGGGGTGGCGGCCATTAGTAGGGTTTTGTAGGTTTGAAGCAGCAAACGAAATATATATGTAATATAATATACATGAACCACTTCGCGATTCTGTTAGAATGCTTAAAACCCCATTACAATAATATTATTATCAACCAGTATTTATAATGGTGAAACCCTAATGCCCTAAACCCACAAACCGGGCTTGGGCTTTATTATCTCTTAATACTCCCCCGTAGTCCAAGCGGTGAAATCGTGAAAACTTGGACTGGAGAAGCAAACTAAAAAAAAGAAAAACAAAACATAATCAAAACAGATTTTTAGAATTAATTCTTTAGAAGCAATGGATTTTCAGCAACGGATCTTTAGAAGCATAGTAATAATCACTAAAAAAACTAATAAATAAGCAAAACGCGGCAGACTCAAGGTATATCTATCTGTCAACAATGACAGACTCAACCTATATCTATCGGCCGAAACGCAACAGACTCAAGGTATATCTATCTGCGAAACATGTCAGATTAAACCTATATCTATCGGCTGAAACACGGCGGACTCAAGGTATATCTATCTGCGAAAACACAGTAGACTCAACCTATATCTATCAGCCGAAAACCAAAAGTCGTCTCGGGGCTTGATACCCTAGATTCGGCTAACAAACAAAAGAATTAAACTATTACAAATTTTTTTATTTTTTTTACGAACAAGATATCTTAAAACAAAAACAAAATAACAAACTACCTATACAATCAAAGTAACATAAAAAGAAAAAAATAACTATTAAATCTCAAAAACAAAACAGAGATATGATGCATGAGATGAGATGAGAGAAAACCATCTGATACATATCTTCATTCTCTACTATCGCTTCCACCTCCATAGCGTACACCAATAAAAAAGAAAACGTGAATTGACCAAAAGAATGACCAGAATGACATGATGAATATATTTTTTTTTTGTTTTTACCTTCGATATCCCCTATCAATTATTGGAAATCGTCTACTTCATTACTTTCCATAACATTCCCTTAATCTCCTCTCCATCAAATATTCCATTTCCATACAAACATTCCATGATGATAGTGTTTCCATGTATAGATCTTTTTCTTTCCTATATGTATGTAACTTCGTTGAATGAAAGAACCAACCTTTGATACCGATTTGTTCATGGTATCAGAGCGGTATCGATTTTAAACACACAAAAAAAATCTTTTCGTTCTCCATGGCAGGAGATCAAGGAGGAGACAGTGGAAAGAAAACTCAAAATGAGGGAGAAGTAATCGATCATAATTCTCCCTACTACCTACACGCTTCCGACTATCCGAAACAAATGCACGTAAATGACGTGCTCACCGATAAAAACTATGGCGATTGGGAACAAGAAATGATGAACTTTATGTTTGCGAAAAACAAAACGGGTTTTATCGATGGCTCGATAAAAAGGCCAGAGATGAAATCAGACAAGTATCTACCTTGGATGCGTTGCGATGCAATGATTAAGGGCTGGTTGACAACAGCCATGGAAAAGGAGATTCGAAATAGCGTGAAATATGCTACAACGGCGGCCTAAATCTGGAACGATCTAAAAGACAGGTTTGGTAAAGAAAGTGCTCCAAAGGCGTATGAATTGAAGCAATCTTTGGATGCAACTCGACAAGACGGTATGACTGTTTCTCCTTATTACACAAGACTACGTGTTTTGTGGGATGAGATGGAATCTATTCTGCCTACTCCTCGATGCACATGTGACGGATGTGAGTGTGGAATCAGAAAGAAACTAGTCGAACTAAAGGGAAAAGAAAGAACTTTCGAGTTCTTAATGGGTCTCGATGATAAATTCGGGGTCATTAAGACTCAAATATTGGCAATGAAGCCCACACCAGATCTGAATGCAACTTATCACCTAGTGGCGGAAGACGAGCAACAACGAACTATTGCCTCGTCAAAGGGATCAACGCGTGAAGTTGCTGCATTCCAAACTAGTTTTCAAGGACGGAGAGAAAAAACCCCGGAACCAACAAGGAAAGGGCTGGACGAAGAATAAAAGGAACCTGCAAAACGATGAAACCGAATCATGCAGTGAATGTGGAAAGGATGGCCACAACATAAATGGATGTTTCAAGCTAATTGGGTACCCAGAGTGGTGGCCAGGAAAGGGAAAGGGGGACAAGCCGAAACCAAGAGCATCAATGGTCGAAACTAAACCATGTCCTATACCAGGCATGACGGAGGACCAATATGCAATGTTTCAAAAATTCTTTGGTGAGAATCAAGAGGAACCCGCGAAAGCAAACATGGCAGGTAATATTAGTGTTAATAGCGAATGGGTTGTAGATTCGGGTGACACCGAACACATAACCCACCAAGGACATGTCCTTGGAAATTTACACATGAACACTAATGAAAAACCCGTCACCATCCCGAACGATGAATCCATTCCCGTAAAAGGGAAAGGCGAAGTCGTTTTCAAAGGAGGCTTGAAAATCAAAGGAGTTCTCTTTGTACCAAACTTTCAATGCAACCTTCTGTCGGTTAGGAGACTAACCAAAGACCACCATTGTGCTGTAACATTCTTTCCCGATTTCTTTGTTTTACAGGATCTCAAAGCGAGGAACTTGATTGGAGCGGGTGATTGTCGTGGTGGTCTCTATTGGATGGGAGGAATAAAAGAAGAAAGGAAGGCGATGGCGGTCTCTATCGATGCATGGCACAAACGTCTTGGGCATGCATCTAATATGAAGCTATCTCATGTTAGTTTTCTCAAGGATGTGTCCTCTAATTTCGATGCAAAAGTTTATGATTCATGTAACAAGGCCAAACTCACACGATTACCTTTTCAAAATAGTAGTATTAAAACTAGAAATTGTTTTTATTTAATCCATTGTGATGTTTGGGGTAAGTACAGAAAACCATCATTAACCGGAGCGAGTTATTTTCTTACGATTGTCGATGATTATAGTAGAATGGTTTGGGTCTATTTACTCAAACATAAATATGAAGTGGGTTCCTGTTTAAACCATTTTTACAACATGGTAAGAACACAATTCGAAAAACCCATCAAGAGAATCAGGTGCGATAACGGTGGGGAGTTCGTATCAAATGACATGAACAAATTCTATAAGGAACAGGGAATTGTCATAGAAACTACTTGCCCTCATACCCCGCAACAAAACGGGGTAGTAGAACGAAAGCATAGACATCTTTTAGAAATTGCTCGGGCTTTACGATTCGAGGCTAGTCTACCCGTTACCTTTTGGGGGGAGTGCATTCTTACTGCCACATATATTGTTAATAGGCTACCATCCAAAGTGATAAACAACAAAACACCATATGAAGTTATATTTGGACAAGAACCCGAATATAACCATATGAGAGTTTTTGGATGCCTAGTCTACTACAAGAACACAGAAACGAATGGCGATAAATTCGAACCAAGAGGAAAAACTAGAATATTTTTGGGCTATCCTCCGGGCAAAAAGGGTTACAAAGTCTACGATATTGAAGAAAGGAAGATAGTGATGACTAGAGACACAAAGTTCATTGAAGAAATCTTCCCTTTCTCCAAGGTCGAGCAAGAACCTTTTGAACAAGAAGTCTTTGAGTACTTAAGGCCCACCTCACAATATGATGAACCACATGAAAACATTCAAAAGGAAATGGAGACAGAAGGATCCTCAATACAAGACAATGAGGAAACACGTGGCTTGGATGAATTGTTGGAAAATCAACCAAAAGATTTAATCGAAGAAAATACGCAAGATGGCAACATGCATGATGAATCGATCATTCACCAAGAAATCGAAGAAGGAAGACCAAGGAGACAAAGGACAATGCCGAGACACTTAAGTGAGTATCAAGTCAAGCTCCCACCATCCATCGACCACACGCAATCCGCTGCCGATCAATGGTCCTCAACGGTATACCCACTATCTCATTATGTCTCTTATAATCATTTTTCTAACACTCACAAAGCCTTCCTATCGGCCATCAATAACCATTATGAGCCAAAGTATTTTTATCAAGAATCTCAAAATGAAAATTGGAAGGAAGCAATGCGAAAAGAAATACGAGCACTTGAACGAAATGGGACGTGGACTCTCAAACAATTACCAAAGGGAAAGAAAGCAATCGATTCAAAGTGGGTTTACAAGGTCAAGTTCAAACCGAATGGTAAGGTGGAGAGATACAAAGCAAGACTCGTCGTAAAGGGCTTTACGCAACGGGAAGGTGTGGACTACCATGACACATTTGCACCCGTTGCGAAGTTGGTCACCTTGAGAACACTATTAACCATCGCCGTAAAACGAGGATAGGAGATTCAACAACTAGACGTTAACAACGCATTCTTGCACGGAGACCAAGAGGAAGAAGTATACATGAAGATACCTCAAGGTTTCTCAACCAAAGATGAAACAAGAGTATGCAAACTGAAAAAGTCAATCTACGGATTGAAACAAGCGTCCCGGAATTGGTACCACAAGTTTACAAAATTTCTAATTGGTCTCGGTTACAAACAGTCCAAATCCGACCATTCTTTGTTTATTTACAAAAATGGGAAGATTCATACAGTGGCACTGATATACGTAGATGACGTGATACTCGTCGGAAATGATACAAAATGGATTGGAAGAACGAAGTTCCACCTGAACAAAGAGTTTAGCATAAAGGACTGATAGGTGTGAAAACACCCATCCTTTTTACCACTTAATTACAATAATAATCGAGCCAAAACGTGTATTTTATGTCATTTATGTCGGAATTATGCGTGGTTTGTGTTTTTGTTATGATTTAGGACGAAAAGGTGAAAAGTGGAGAAAACACGGGATTTCACGGGCTTTTATCGAAGAAAAAGACGAAAGATGAAGTCAAAAGATCAAGAGTGCGAAAAGAACGGAAGTCCAAGACCAATTCTGAAGATTTATCGAAGAAAAAGTCAAAAGACGGAAGTTTACTAAAAAGCCGAAGAACTCAAGTCTAATTTATTAAATATTACAAGACGAGTTTGAAGAAATCCCAAAACAAAGTCCAAGTATTAAGGAGATTAACAAAAGATTAAGAAGATCAAGGACTTAAGTGTGAAATTAAGGAAAAGAAGAAAGAGGGAGGAAGCTTCCTAAGCTCCTCCCTAATCCCCTATATATAGATTAGGTAGTATCATTTTTCAAAGTTGTTGAAGGCCTGACAAGCCTCTCTTCCCCATTTTCATTTTCCTGTTCTTTCATTTTATGCACTTTAATCTTCATGTAATGCACCTTTAATTTTCTTTTAATTCCAAGTAAGTTTACCTTTAATTGTTGTTAATCTTTACCTTATTGCTAATCTCCTTCTACCTTTCTTGTTTGATTTGTTCTTCATTTTCATTGTTCATGTTCTTGAGTTTTTATGGTTTTGATCAAGTGGGTTTTGATTAATTTGGTTATGTTTGTTAATTTTGTTGATTTGTTTTGATTGATTATGGTTAGTTGATGCTTATTGGTTGTTTAGATTTAATCTTTTGGTTTGTTTTGGTTAGATTTGATCAAATTCGAGCTTCATTCTTCTTACCCTGTTTCTCGTTCATGTTACTGTATCCTATTCAGATATTCCGGATCATCAGCTTATTTTGTCCCTTATTCGGAATGCTTGTTTATTCCGGGTAGGGTTTCTTATACGGAATACTTATTATTCCGAGTAGAGTTTCTTATTCGGAATATTTATTATTCCGAATAGGAGTCCCTTACTCGGAATATTCAGTCATTCCGGATAGGATCTTTATTCGGAATGTTTGATACATTCCGGATAGGCATTTTATTCCGAGTAGCGAGATATTCCGAGTAACATCTTTTATTCCGTATAAGCTTACATTCCGCATAGGGTTTATTTTTATTATTCCGCATAAGTGTTTATTTACTTTATTCCGCATAGCTATTTTTCAGCATAGAGTTTTTGTTTATTCCGCATAGCTTTTATTTATTCCGCATAGGCTTAGTTATTCCGCATAGGATCATTTATTCCGAATAGGGTTTTTCAGATTTCAGTTTTAAACTTTATTTTTCCCGCCTTTTTCTGTATTTGCACTTTACTTGCTTTCCTTTTATTTAAGTTTTATTTCGCGTCATTTACTTTATTTACTTTTTTAAAAAAAATTTCTTGCAATTTACTTTTCGCCAAGTTTTTATCTTTCATTGTTTCTTTTTACCGTCTTTACTTTATTTTTAATTGTTTCAAATCTCTATTTTTAATTAGTTTTAGACAACGACAACTCTTTTATTTGATTCACCAAGAACAACTGAGTCGCACAATTAACCAGAGATCAATTCGAAGAGATTCCGAGAAACGAACAATTATTATGAGCAAAATCTTAATATTAAATGGCGCCGCTGCCGGCTCTTTTCGTGATGATTAAAGGTTTTTTGTGAGAGACGCGTTGGCTTTTGGGACCCGTTCACTTGTGAACGTTATTTTTCGTATCCAAAATTTTCTAAAATCCAAAAACATTTGAAAAATCATAAAAAGCATTTCTTTTTCAAAGTTTTGTACCAAAAATATTCTTCTTGCTTATCTATCTTTCTTTATGGATTCTTATGTCCATTGCGTCGGGTGTGGGAGACGATTGTACGGGAACGACTATTGTCAATGGTGTACATGTGAACGGTGCGGAAACGATATCGACAACACACAATTAGGATTTTGTCCCTTGTGCAACTCGACTAATTCATTCTTTTTGAACCCATCTCCTGTTCCCTCGTGCATCTATTGTGGAAGCGATTCTCATTGGCATGTTTCGTGCCCGGTTCGATACCCGTATGGTCACGGGCAAGAACCAGGGTACAATTATGACAATGATAATAGCTATCCACAAGACGCACCTGATTTTTCTCCATACCCAGTTTGCAACAACTGTGGGGGTCCTCACGATACCTATTATTGTCAACCAATGAATTATTATGAGCAAAATCCGTGTCCTCAGGTTTCCTCACCAATGGATTATTATGAACCAAACCCGATTTCTAATTCTTCTCAACCGATGAACTACTATGAGCCACAACCATGCTATAATTCAGGTTTTCAAAATTTTGAACCCCCACAACACCCCATCGATCATCAACCCTCCTTCGAACATTTGAGCCCCCACGAACAATGGGACACTCTTGTTAAGCAAGGTCAACAACTTCAAGAAGCTTTCACCAAGATCATCGAGAAATGTCAAGAGGATCAACGACAGGAGCAAATATCGAATATCGAGACTTATACTCCTCCTTCGGTGTATCCATACTATTACGATGATGATGACGATGAGCCTACTATTTCTTGGAATGATCTTACTGCTCAATGTCCTAGTGCTATTGTCATCCCTCCTCTCAATATCCCAAACGTGTCCAAGGATTGTGATACATTGAGTAAGCTTAGTGATGTTGCTCTTGATAAAGTGTTTGATGATGAGGTTTGTGACATACCGGCTGCTATGGAGCTTGAGCACGACGTTGCTCTTACGGAAGAGGTCGATCCAAATGATGACGATTTTTCTCCAAGCTATGAGAATTTCACTTTTGAAATTTCTCTATCTCCACCGGGAGATGCGGGTGATGACGATTTATTCTCTCCGGTTTACGAGAAGTTCACCGATGAACATGATCTTGTGGATAAGGTGGAAGACGTGCTTCTTCGAGATAGATTACGGAAAGTGCACCTTCTTATTGCTCAAATCGAAGCGTTGACTTCTACTCCTCTTTCTGAGTCTTTGCCTCCATCTATTCCTCCCGTTGAAGATAATGACCCATTGCCGGAAGAAATTGACATTCACTCCATACCACCAGGTAATGATGACGATGATATGGAGGGGGACATTATTTTTGATAATTTGCTGCAGGAGGATATTGTCCCAAGTCCCCCTCCCGAGCACCTTTCATCCACTCCGTTAGAAACCATCACGGAGGATGAGTGCTTTTACCCGGGAGGTGACATTGATTATGCTATCATTGATGACATCACGGCTTTGCCGAATGCTCAGCCTCCATTGTCTTTGGGGGATGAAAATGTGCTTACTATACCCAACCCACCTCCCGTGGATCTTGAATTCACATACTTCTCGTATGTTGCTAGGACTTTTCTCCCATTCAAGACTTATCCCCCCGCCTCTCCTTTGTTGATGTCAACCGGGAACGAGGACAAGGTCTTTGATCCCGGTATCACATTCGAGGCTTCCCCGTGGACTATTTAATTCGGGGACGAGTCAGGCTCGTGACTCGGTTAACAAAAACAAGCGCTTTTTGGGAGGCAACCCAATTATCTATCTATTTTCACCATAAGTGTAGGGGGAGCCCCGTGGTGTTTCTTGCTTTCTTTCTTATCATGTGCAGGGATTAGAGCTTCAAAGACACACTCTTGATGACTTTTGACGAACCGTGATTCCTTGTTCCATTATCCCGGTTCTAACCTAAACTCTTTTCGATTCACTATTTTATATTTTCTCAATATCAAAATAGAAATCTCTTTAGTTGTCTCTTCCTTAGCGAGATTTAAACAACGTGCACAATGTCCTAAGTGTAGGGGAGTTTACTCCCACATTCTTAAACATTGAGGACAATGTTTATCTTAAGTGTAGGGGGGACTTCTATCGAAGTTAAGTGGTCTTTTCCTTGTATTTGTCCTCATTTTAACCGGAAAATCAATTTTTCGACATTTTTCAAAATTTTTGATCTATTTTGGCCTATTAGTTTTTCCTTTTGCATAGTTATTTTCTTTCTTTGCTTAGAATAAATGTTTAATAAAGTGGTTTTAATTTTCAAACGTTATGAATCTTTTGACTCAACCCGAGTTTACTTATCTTAGTTTACTCTAGCTAGTATCCTTAACATGTTTAAGTCAAGTTTTGCTAGGCTTTTATATAGGGAGCTATAAAACACGAAAGTCTTAACTCTCACGGGTTAAGAACAAGAAATATTCGCAAGTTCCTATAATTGATCCTAGAGAGTCGTTTATCAAGGGAACTTTAAAACGCGATTTCTAAACTTGAAAAAGTCTAAGAATTTGCAAGATCCTATAGGCGACTCGAAAACCCAAAACTTTGATTTAATAGGCTAAGCATCCACGAGTCTCATTACTTGAGATTTTAAACTGTGGAGAACGAGAGATGATAGAGCCAATTATAAGTTCGGTATTCTTTCGTGAATTTATGTGAGTTAATTATAAGCCTATTCTCCCATCGACTGCTAATAATTTTATCTGCAATAAATAAGGTTGTACGATTTGAAAAGTTACTTAGCTTCTAGCCCAAGATCGTTTAAAAGTTGCTCGGTATGGATTAGAGTTCATAGCCAAGGCATAACTTATTGAAGCGGGATGCAAAGATTGGCGAGTCCGAAAAGGCCCTAACAAGGCATGAGGGCTACATTTCGTTGCTAAAAATCCAAAAGTGATGTGAAGAATCATTTATCAAAAATCAATATGAAGGATCGAGACACACGACGAAAAGCAAATACTCCCCAAAAGTCATGGAGAAGTGTATCTGAAAAGACCCTAACAAGGTATGAGGATAAATAGATCCAAGTCATCAAAGGAGGCGGATCGTTGTATATCAAAGTCCAAAATAAAGATTGGAGAAAAATGAAGAAGTCGTGGTCCAAGTATGAATCTCTCAAAACTTCAAGTGAAGAAATTCCTATATGAAGAGAAGACCATTATTTCATGAACGTCTCTGAAGGTTTGAAGTATGAAGTCGCTGCCAAATATCGGTCCGAGAAAGGTCTCAAATCGCGAAGCGAGTTATGCCAAGATATGAACTTTATGAGGTCCCGAGAAGCAGTTTTAAAAGATTTTGTCCTTTAGCTAACTATTGATTAAATCGTTCACTTTATTTTCGGATTAAATAACTATCGGAATAAGTCAAAAATGCATCCTCTTGATCATTCAAGACAATAATAAAATATAAGAGATACACCTAGGAATAAGGGAGTCTAAGTGAATAATTGGCCCACATGAGTTCGTGTTAGTTTGCTAACTTATAATAACAATGATCTCGTTTTTAAGCTTGGTTTGGAGAAAGTGAAAACTTGAGGATGATGATTATTCATGACATTTTCAAAACCCAAGGTATGATTTTGATTTCTTTGCTTTGTATGTTTATAATTTTCTATCTCTTTAATAAAGGCTAACGTGGATTGATTATGATGGAAAATGTAATCTTGCTTTGTAACTAATGCATTGCATGAGGACATTGCAATGGTTAAGTGTAGGGGATTTGATAGGTGTGAAAACACCCATCCTTTTTACCACTTAATTACAATAATAACTGAGCCAAAACGTGTATTTATGTCATTTATGTCGGAATTATGCGTGGTTTGTGTTTTTGTTGTGATTTAGGACGAAAAGGTGAAAAGTGGAGAAAACACGGGATTTCACGGGCTTTTATCGAAGAAAAAGACGAAAGATGAAGTCAAAAGATCAAGAGTGCGAAAAGAACGAAAGTCCAAGACCAATTCTGAAGATTTATCGAAGAAAAAGTCAAAAGACGGAAGTTTACTAAAAAGCCGAAGAACTCAAGTCTAATTTATTAAAGATTACAAGACGAGTTTGA
The DNA here is from genome assembly GCA_025667525.1 of Glebionis coronaria. Classification (NCBI taxonomy): domain Eukaryota; kingdom Viridiplantae; phylum Streptophyta; class Magnoliopsida; order Asterales; family Asteraceae; genus Glebionis; species Glebionis coronaria. The sequence continues at coordinate 267,922,888 of CM046881.1, read as the reverse complement.
AGAAATCCCAAAACAAAGTCCAAGTATTAAGGAGATTAACAAAAGATTAAGAAGATCAAGGACTTAAGTGTGCAATTAAGGAAAAGAAGAAAGAGGGAGGAAGCTTCCTAAGCTCCTCCCTAATCCCCTATATATAGATTAGGTAGTTTCATTTTTCAAAGTTGTTGAAGGCCTGACAAGCCTCTCTTCCCCATTTTCATTTTCCTGTTCTTTCATTTTATGCACTTTAATCTTCATGTAATGCACCTTTAATTTTCTTTTAATTCCAAGTATGTTTACCTTTAATTGTTGTTAATCTTTACCTTATTGCTAATATCCTTCTACCTTTCTTGTTTGATTTGTTCTTCATTTTCATTGTTCATGTTCTTGAGTTTTTATGGTTTTGATCAAGTGGGTTTTGATTAATTTGGTTATGTTTGTTAATTTTGTTGATTTATTTTGATTGATTATGGTTAGTTGATGCTTATTGGTTGTTTAGATTTAATCTTTTGGTTTGTTTTGGTTAGATTTGATCAAATTCGAGCTTCATTCTTCTTACCCTGTTTCTCGTTCATGTTACTGTATCCTATTCAGATATTCCGGATCATCAGCTTATTTTGTCCCTTATTCGGAATGCTTGTTTATTCCGGGTAGGGTTTCTTATACGGAATACTTATTATTCCGGGTAGAGTTTCTTATTCGGAATATTTATTATTCCGAATAGGAGTCCCCTACTCGGAATATTCAGTCATTCCGGATAGGATCTTTATTCGGAATGTTTGATACATTCCGGATAGGCATTTTATTCCGAGTAGCGAGATATTCCGAGTAACATCTTTTATTCCGTATAAGCTTACATTCCGCATAGGGTTTATTTTTATTATTCCGCATAAGTGTTTATTTACTTTATTCCGCATAGCTATTTTTCAGCATAGAGTTTTTGTTTATTCCGCATAGCTTTTATTTATTCCGCATAGGCTTAGTTATTCCCCATAGGATCATTTATTCCGAATAGGGTTTTTCAGATTTCAGTTTTAAACTTTATTTTTCCCGCCTTTTTCTTTATTTGCACTTTACTTGCTTTCCTTTTATTTAAGTTTTATTTCGCGTCATTTACTTTATTTACTTTTTTTTCTAATTTTCTTGCAATTTACTTTTCGCCAAATTTTTATCTTTCATTGTTTCTTTTTACCGTCTTTACTTTATTTTTAATTGTTTCAAGTCTTTATTTTTAATTAGTTTTAGACAACGACAACTCTTTTATTTGATTCACCAAGAACAACTGAGTCGCACAATTAACCAGAGATCAATTCGAAGAGATTCCGAGAAACAAAAAATTATTATGAGCAAAATCTTAATATTAAGGACCTAGGCACGTTGAAGTACTTCTTGGGCATCGAGGTGGCAAAGACATCAGAAGGCTTAGTCCTTAGTCAATATAAATACACCTTGGATATTCTTCAAGACAGTGGGTTACAAGGATGCCGCCCCAGTTCGTTTCCCATGGAACAAAACCTCAAACTTGATAACGGAGAAGACGAAGAAAAGGTTGATGCAAGTCAATATAGAAGACTTGTAGGTCGCTTGCTATACATACAAGTCACTCGCCCCGATATCGCGTACTCCGTAAGCATCCTCAGTCAGTTTGTTGGAGACCCAAGACGTATTCATATGGAAGCGGCAAATAGAGTTTTACGGTATCTTAAAACTACTATTGGTCAAGGTATCCTCTTACCAGCCACCAATGGAACTGAGCTTGTTGCCTATTGCGATGCCGACTGGCTAGGATGCCCACTTACTAGACGATCGAGGTCGGGATATGTGCTCCTACTAGGGGGAGCGCCAATATCATGGAAATCTAAGAAACAATCCATCGTTTCACGGTCATCAGCAGAGGCAGAATACCGATCTATGGCCGCCGCAGTTAGTTGGATTACATGGCTTCGCTGGCTATTGAAGGAACTAGATGTTGAAATCGTCGGTCCTACACCATTGTTATGCGACAACCAGGCTGCAAAGCATATAGCAAACAACCCCGTTTTTCATGAAAGGACGAAGCACGTCGAAATGGATTGTTACTTTGTTCGAGAACTAGTTGAACGGAAGGAAATTGAGCCCATTTACATCAATTCAAAGCAGCAAATTGCTGATTTACTTACCAAACCACTCGGTGCTCAGGCATTACAAACGTTGTTAGTCAAGCTGGGCATTCGTAACTTACATGCGCCAACTTGAGGGGGAGTATTGGAAATCGTCTACTTCATTACTTTCCATAACATTCCCTTAATCTCCTCTCCATCAAATATTGCATTTCCATACAAACATTCCATGATGATAGTGTTTCCATGTATAGATCTTTTTCTTTCCTATATGTATGTAACTTCGTTGAATGAAAGAACCAACCTTTGATACCGATTTCTTCATCAATCGAATTAATATGTATCTCTTGTCAATTGGTATAACAAGAAACCAATAACCGAAAGGTTTTGAGGATCGAAAGGGTGTTTTTAGGGATCGGTGGAAATAATTTTTTTTAGTTAGGATCGGGGTATGGCCTGATACCATGTTAGAATGATTAAACCCTCATGAATATTATGTATTATTGAGTGACAATTTATAATGGTGATTACATGAAACCCTAATGGACCCTAAACTCACAAACCAGGCCGGGCCATATTTATCCACTAATATATTAGTGGATAAATATGGCCCGGCCCGGTTTGTGGTCTATTAGGGTTTCATGTAATCACCATTATAAATGGTCACTCAATAATACATAATATTCATGGGGGTTTAATCATTCTAACATGGTATCAGGCCATACCCCGATCCTATAAGCCTAAAAAAAAAACAACACCGGTACCAAACCCTAAATAGTTTCTCTACCACTGTTGTTTTATCACATCTGCCGTCATTTTTTTTTTCTTTTCACTACCATAAATTCATGTTCGTAACTGAATTTGTTCGCTTAATACAATCTCCAACCAATACTAAGATAGAACATTGTTAATCCATCACCGTCTTCAACAATACTTATTTGTAAGATGGCGTCATGTTGTTTTGTGAAACCATGGAATTCGGTGGAGCTAAAGACAGAAGCGAATGACGACATATGATGTGAGGTTCTTTTTAGAAAACAAACCCCGAGAACCATTATCTATTTTTTTTTGTCATCGTGTAAAAAAAACAAACATTATCTATTTTAATGTTTTTAATTTTATTTTTTTAGTCGAATCTAGGGTATCAAGCCCTGAGACGACTAGTGTCTCATCATCATCATTATTCTTGTTTTGTGATCGGAAATCATTGCCATTTTTCGAAATTAGTTGGTCAAAAATGTCGCTCTTACCTAAAGGCAAGCAAGCCATGACATAAAAAAAAGAAAAACGTCACGCAAAGGAGGAAGCCGCAAGCAGTCATCAACTATGTCGTCAAATACAATTATTCCTCCGCTTCAACAAACTAAGAAAATGATCGAAGAAGAGGTTTTAATGTTTTATTTTCCATGTTTTATTTTGTTTCTTCTTGTAATCTATTCCAGTTCGAGCTTTCGTGATTTCGTCGCTCGAACTGCGGGGAGTATTAGTGGATAAATATGGCCCGACCCGGTTTGTGGGTTTAGGGTCCATTAGGGTTTCATGTAATCACCATTATAAATGGTCACTCAATAATACATAATATTCATGGAGATTTAATCATTCTATCAAATTCTTCGACAAGCAATGAATAACTAGATCATATAAAGAGTAAATGACCGATTCCTTGAGAACTCTAAAAGCGTGTAAGATATAATTACAAAACATCTATTATCTTATTAACTATTTTATCTGTTTCATTTGAAACTTAGCTATTTGAGTTTGCTATAAGCTTGATAAAATGAGAGTGAATCCAATTTCGGAAATACGAGTTGGTGGAAATTGTTGTCTCAACAATATTGTCTATACCAAACGATGAGCGTAAATGATAATTATAAGCTGGAGTTGTTAATATGGTGTATAAGAAACAAAAGAATACTCCAAAATGAGATGCGAATAACGGTCGGTAGTGGAGGACGACGAAAGTGGTGAAGTTTTTTAGACGGCACAAATATGAATCGCGAAATACGGAATCGCATCAGTTAGAGATATATAGATACTCATGGGACCAACGAAGCCCATGAGTTGGGTCACACTAGGTTGGCGTAATCAAATTTTTATTTCTATTTGTCTGATTAATGTTGGATATACGTGTATGTTATATGTAGTGGTCCTAAGTTAAGAATTCATATTTCATTAAAGGTTCACAAACGTAAGTAGGTTATAATAAAGGTTTTGAAAAACTTTAACATAAAATAATGATGGACGACTCTAGTAGTTCATGACGATTGACGAATGTATGTCAATGCCCAAATTACGCCAAGGGTCAAAACTCAAAAGACAATCAATCAAAACATATACAGGCAGGACGTACCCAGAAATCTGTATTGAGAGGGGTCGTAATTTTTTTTTACTGTATAGTAATAGTGTATGTATACTAACATACGACTCATAGAATGGTTACCATACGTATTCAATGAACAAATAAAAGCAAGCAATGAAAATTAGTACTCATTCCACAGTATTACAGAAAAAAAAATATAGGAAATTTTTTAGTACTAGTATAGTAGTATTATACACACTACTTTATCCTTACCAAAAAAACTTACATCTCTCCTAATCACTTCTTTGTTTCAAACAACTCTTCTTTAAACACTACTCCTGTGATCTATGAAATACTTACTTGATTGGTTGACAAAACAAAGAAAACATGCAAAAGGTGGTTTAGCTCAGTAACCGAACGAAAAAAATATCATCTGCCAACCTTCAACGAAGATGGGATGCTTAAACATGAGTCTTTAACAGGGGCTAGATTGAAGGAATTATGAAACGTAAGCTGAAAATCAGGATAAAAATTGCACTAGTTGAACCAGTTGGGGTGGCTTGGCACCCGCCAGCCCCCCTACTGGCTCCGTCAGTGTATACAGTACAATGTAGCGCCATAGCATGAAAGCCCACGATAACAAAGTCTCGGCATAAGTTAACCTATATCCATATATGATGGCCAGATTAGTGCATTTGTATATAGAAAAAGTAAAGTTCGGATGAACTACGTTAAAAGTAGTAGGATCATGGCGACCTGTAAACTACGACCGGGATCACAACATAGTCAATATTCGAAGTTGTAACTGTTTGCCAGTATATTATGCTCAGTTATTTGCTGAGCATTATTGTGTTACCATAAGGGTTTATTGTTGGAAATTTGGGTGGGTGGATCAATAATCTGAGAGTCGTGTCAAACACTTTCAGATCAAAGTATTTCGATGGTTCTATCGAAATATCCAATCGGATAAAACTCAGATTCGAACTGTAATTGTGTTAATGTTGTTATGAACCAGAACCCGAAAAAAAGAAGAATATATGACCAAATAACGTCTGTATGGTTGTAACTGCCAAAAGCAGTTATAACGCCCAAAACCGACAGCCAGGGGCGCTGCCCCTTGGACCCTGCCAGTGGCTGCCGCCCCTTGGACCCTGCCCAGGGGCGCTGCCCCCGGACCCCCGTCGTACGGGGGCTTCGCCCCCGTATGATAACCGTAATAATGTTATACAAGCGTGTATTCCGCACTACCCCGACTTGATGAACGTTTATCACGATTACACATTGGTCAACAAAGTAAATCCATTACACTTAAATCATTATTGGTAACACAAAATCACCAACAATCCTCCCCCATTTAAGTGTAATCTTGATTAACTTAAAGAAATCATAACACAATCAAACTGATGCATAAATGAAATGTCGACATGATTGAATTTCACATTAGTATATTAGCATTCCAAATATTCGAATATTAGAGTGTCACTAAGGATTGAACTCTTCTATCCATAAAGAATACCTGAAGATAATATACACAACAGTTTACACATTTACATGTTCTACTTGACACTATTTTTTACTAGCTTGTGTCCTATCCTTCAATAAGCATATCAAAGCCAAGTCCCAAACTTCTTGAAGCAGCTAAACTTCATGCTTATATAGGTGATCTTTTCTTCTTGCACCTGCACATGCAATTTGTCAAAAGATCATTAAGAAATATAATTTCAACCTCCTTTACTTGCAGTTCTGAACACATACCGTGGGATGATGTAATTATGCGTTCCAAATCAAAATATCAAGCTTTCCACATTGAATTCAGCACCTAACATTGCGTTAGGTGGGAATTGGGTATCTTGATACAAGGACTTTATTAGGTGGACTTTAAACCCATCCCAATAGCCGCCTTGCGCACGAGATCTCTAACTAACCCTTTGGTTAAATGGTCGGCTAAATTCAACTGAGTTTTCACAAACTCCACAGATATCACACCATTCATGATAAGGTCACGAATCATACTATGTCTAACACCTAAGTGTCTAGACTTACCATTGTACACATGACTATAAGCCCTAGCCAAGGTAGCAGCACTATCACATCTGATAGAAATGGTAGATACCGCTTTAGGCCATAAAGGAATTTCATAAACCAAATTCCTTAGCCATTCAGCTTCTTTACCATCAGCAGCCAAAGCCACAAACTCAGACTCCATAGTTGAGCTTGTAATACAAGTCTGTTTCTTAGAAGCCCAAGAAATAGCACGACCTCCAAGTAGGAATATCCAGCCACTCGTAGACGAGTGATCCTCCATGTTGTTAATCCAACTTGCATCTGAGTAACCTTCTATCACAGAAGGATAACTGCTATAAGTCAAACCAAAATTCATGGTTCCTTTAAAGTATTGAAATACTCGAGTAAGAGCTTGCCAATGTAAAGCACTAGGATTGCTAGTATACTTACTAAGTTGTCCTACAGCAAACGCTATATCCGTCCTAGTGCTAATCATGGCATACATAAGACATCCAACAACACTAGAGTATTCTAGCTGAGACACTGCAATTCCCTTATTAAGAATCAGTTTTACAGTAGAATCAAATGGAGTATGAGCAGAAATACAATCAGCAAAGTTAAACTTTGCTAGTATCTTCTCAATATAATGAGATTGAGAAATCGAGATACCATTGTTTCCTCGTTTAATTCTAATACCAAGAATCACCTCAGCCTCCCCCAGATCTTTCATATCAAACTTAGATGACAAAAATTCCTTTGTCTTATCAACTTGATCTTGGTCAGTGCCAAAGATCAACATGTCATCTACATATAAGCAAATGATTACTCCCTTACCAGAAGCATCAAATCTGCTATACACACATTTGTCAGATTTGTTTAAACAAAAACCATTAGACAACACCACATCATCAAACTTTTGATGCTATTGTTTTGGTGCTTGTTTTAAACCATACAATGATTTCTTCAATTTACATACCTTGTTTTCATGTCCAGGCATCACAAACCCTTCAGGTTGTTTCATGTAAATTTCTTCATCCAAATCACCATTCAAGAATGCAGTTTTCACATCCATTTGGTGAATAACAAGATTTTTTATAGCAGCAATAGCTAATAACAATCTAATAGTGGATATCCTGGCAACAGGAGCATATGTATCAAAGAAGTCAATTCCCTCCTTTTGTCTAAAGCCTTGGATTACCAATCTGGCTTTAAACTTATCTATGCTTCCATCCACTTTCATTTTCCTTTTGAGGGTCCATTTACCTCCTAATGCCTTGCATCCAGGAGGTAAATCAACTAATTCCCAATCATTCTGCATGATGGAATCAATCTCACTTTGAATTGCTTCTTTCCAGAAGGCAACATCCCTAGACGCCATTGCCTCACTCAAGGTCTTTGGATCCTCCTCAACAGTGAAACAATATTCACGCAGAGATACAGTCTTATCTCTCGTTCCTTCAACCAAATAAAGTTGAAAATCAGAACCAAAAGACTTAGCTTTTCTTGTTCTAGTGCTTTTCCTAGGAACCGATGGACCAGGTACATCATCTGCACCTTCAATCTCATCTTCAGCTATCTCACTTGAAGATGGCTGAATCATACCTCTTGGTCTAGGTATAGATGAAAATCGTTCTTCATCAAATATTGCATCTCCTGACTCTATTATAGAGTTCACCGACACATAATCATTAGGTTCTATAACATAAAACCTGTAACACTTGGAATGCTCAGCATACCCAATGAAGATACAATCTATACCTTTCTCACCCAGATTTTTCATCTTGGGCTGAGTCAACCTTACGACTTCTCTACAGCCCCAAACCCTTAAATAAGCCAAATTTGGTACCTTCTTGGTCCAAATTTCATAAGGAGTTTGTTTGCTATGTTTGTTTGGAGTTCTATTCAGAATATAACAGGCTGTCAACATTGTCTCACCCCAAAATCCTTCACTTAGTCCAGAATAGGATAACATGGACTTCACCATTTCCTTTAAGGTCCTATTCTTCCTTTCAGCCACACCATTTTGTTGTGGTGTGTAAGGAGCCGTGGTTTGATGTATTATTCCAGTAGATTGAAAATAAACTGGATCATAATACTCACCACCACGATCAGTACGAAATACTTTTATTGAATGTTGTCTTTGAAGTTCTACTTCTTGTTTATAAATTTTAAATTTATCAAGAGCTTCATTTTTAGCATGCAATAGATATACATAACAATATCTAGAAGCATCATCAATAAAAGTTATAACATACTTATTTTGTCCTAGTGAAGGATTGGCATGAAAATCACATAGATCACTATGTATGAGATCTAATACTTTGCTTTCCCGATTAACACCCTTAAAAGGTTGTCTAGTAATCTTTGTCAACATACAAGTCTTACAACTTTTATTCGGCATGTCAAAAGCAGGTATTAAACTCATTTTAGCCATATCTATCATTCTCCTGTAATGAACATGTCCTAATCTAGCATGCCACAATTCAGAATTACTTACATCATTACTATGACCAGAAGTAATCATACAAGTAGAAGCATTAAACAAAGGATAATTTAGATTTAATCTAATCATTCCATTACATACATAACCAAATCCAACAAAAGTACCATGTCTTGACAAGATATACTTGTCACTTTCCAACACCTGTTTGTAGCCACACTTATTCAACACAATTTCAGAAACGAAATTCTTTCGAATCCCGGGTACATACTTTAACACCCCCAAATTTACACGCAGCGGAATCCATCTTTGGGTGCTAAACAATGATACAACAACACATAATTTATAAAGAACGACTCGAAAAGAGACGTTTTAGATTTATCGTTTCTAAAACATTTGTCAGAGTAGCGTAGTCCCAAGTAATCGTTACCAAAAGATAAGTTAAAACAACATAATAGTTTGTTTTAAAAATGGAACGATCAATAAATCAAAAAGTTTGAACAACAAAAGCAGTGCACAACTTCATTCCCCGTGACCTCCAAGCTTCCACTTCTTGATTACCTGAAATACATGTGAGTAAAACAATCAGCAAAAATGCCGAGTGAATCTATAGGTTTATGAAATCAATTTGAACACAAGCAAAGATTATAAGTTTGTGGCATGCTTATAAGCATCAAATAATAATTCGCATCAACAATAATAATTGTATAGCATAAATTGCAATAAGCTCATGGAACCGAGCCCTTAGACACTCCCATATCAGTCTAATAAGACGAGAGATTTATTAATTGTCGGTTACCTCCAGATTATTGGTACATTGCCGTATACCTGACTTCTCAATACAATATGTTCAAACAGTGTGGAGGTCGGGCCTAAGCTTCTATGACAAGTCCACAAAAACTGAACCGGGGCGGCTTCCCCCATAGATCTATTAATTTTACTAGCGGTTAACCCATCATAGGTTAATTAACGGTCCATAATTGAGGTTTTAACAAAGGCAATCACTTAATGCAATTTAAAGGCAACCACGGGTCCATTCATAAAGGGACAAAGCATACCATAAAAATCTTGTTTTCTAAGTTTATAAAACATGTATTCCCCCTCGCGGGTTTAAAATCATTTAATAACTAGTATAAAGCGAGGCTATAGACTCACGTTGATAATGAAAGGCGGATTATCGGCTACGGGCGTGCTTCGGTCACGGAAACCTATATAAATAATAATCGGTCTTAGACTCTTGTCCAATGACTTTTATCAAAATAACAATATACATATGATGATTTTGTACATATGATGATGATCAAGTGGGTTTATGTATCCTTGTTTACTCATTTTAGTGTTTACGTTTTGGTAACTTTTTACTAGTTTACTAGTTTTACCTACTTACCTATTTTAAGTCCAATATGCTTAGTTAGCTCGTTAATGTCTGTATGTCCTATAGTTCGAGTTTTATCGGTTTTTACTTGTATTACTTACTTATATATCATTATATGACTTTTAAAAACTTTACATTAGACGGGTTTGATCGTCTAAGTTTTAATTGGCGAAAAACGTTAATTTTACAGTAATAGCCGAAAAAGTCGTAAAAATCAAGTTCATAGTTTTTATTACTTATAAGTATTATTCCACTACCATTTATATAATTTATCCATTTATTTAACCTTTTACATATTTATATAAATAAGTTTCATAAGTTAGAGGGTTTTTATTTTACATTTTATACAATAAAATTTGAGTGCTTATATAATAATAATAAACATTAATTCTCAAAATCTGATTTTTATTTTCATCTTCACCATTTTTATCATATCTAGAGTTCTATACTGAATTAGAAGCTCATTTTTGGGTGGCATGATCTTCATATTATGTGCTACATTTAACTTAGTTATAGCTACTGCTTATTTTAAGTTTATCTATGCTTAACAGTCCCTACAAAACAGCTTATTCAGATTAGCACACCTATTTTGTTTTGATCATATCTCACTCATTATAATGATTCCATTGCATGGCCAACTCTCACATGTGTATAACATCTTGTATTTACTGTAAATGGATCATACCATGCAAGTTTATCAGTTCAAGTTTTAGTTATATACTGTTTTTATACAGCCAACTAAATAAGCATGATTTTAGCCTTATTTCTCATGGTTATTAATATTTTTAAGCATATTTATCAACACTTGATCCCCACACAATATTTTTATCATCATATATACATCATATACATATACAATAAGAAAGAAAATACATTTGTTCTTTACAAAAATAACAAGAAAAAATGGAGAGGATGATCTTCTTTACCAACCAAGTGTATTTCATGTTTTTGGAAGACAAGAACTTGATGAACACCAAAAGTAACTCCAAGATCATCAAACACTAAGAACAATAGTTGAGAAATCAGCCCTAGGACACAAGCAAATCACCTCCAATGTTGTTAATATGGCCACCAAATGATCAAGGCTTCAAGATAACTCCATGATAGAGTTAGTTAACATGTATTTCATGGCTAGAAAAGATCAAAAGGGGTGTTTGTAGCTTGAAAGTGGATGGCAAAGGGTGATGTGGTTGAGAGGATTTGAGGTTGTTTGCATGTATGGAAATGGTGGTGTGTGTAGTAGCTAATGGTTTTGACTAGGAAGTGGAAAGTGTAAGCTTAAGGTGTAAGCTTTGCTTACACTTGTAAGTGTTTAGCTAACATGATGCCACATATGGTTGTGGTGTCATGTTGGTGCCATCCAAGCTAGCTAGTGGGGTGGGACAATGTATTTTGTCCCATCTCACTAGTTTACGGGTATTCCTCGATTCTAGTTTTCTCGATTTGCGTGCCCGGGGTCGTTTCACGAAAAATGTTTTTATAAATTATGAATCAACGTCACAAAACGAATCAAATAAAAATTGTCTCATCAAAAACGGAGTTCAAAAACATAAATACGTAATCCTAAGGTTTCCGGTTTAGTCGTAAAAGACGCTAAATTATGCACTTAAGCCCAAATTTAAATCCGTAAATTGTGAGTTCATCAACCCACACAAAAATAAGTTTCAAAATATTATACGATATAAAATTTTTGGCATCCGTCGGTATCGCGATCACTAGTAGTCCACGTTGCTCGTCAAAATATTAAAATATAATATTTAATATCGGTTTCAACTTAAACCGTTAAACATAATAATATTTAACGTTATAAAATACTTCAAAATAATTGAAAATAGAATTAAATTATGACCTTATTTTTACGGGTTTTACATCCTCACCACCTTAAGGGAGCGACGTCCCGGCGCTCAACTCGCCTCACTTTCGCCAACGCGTATTCAAAGAATCAATAAACATCGTCGTTGAAAGTCAAAAAGATATTACATAATATATGTTCTACATGATCGGACGTCATCGGATGATGCCGTCTCAAGTTCTCACAACTTACGATCATTTGACTAGATCACATAGCACATAATTACATAAAAATAAAAGGTCGAATCAATAACATCAAGTATAGATTTCCTTCGTTAATCATCGAGAAAACCTTGAACGAACCCTTGATAATAACCACTTGATCACAAGAGTCTTTCCACTTGCAGTGTCGGCTTCAACATACTCCTCGAGGTTGTAACAAATTTATTAACTCCATTCATTAAGAGATTCGGTCCTCAATCATTCCACAAGTACACGCATAAATCCTGGTGACACTTATCGTTTCTTCTTATACACTGCTTCCCGAGATTCATTTTAAACTGAGAATAAAATAGTTATCTTCAATACGAGGAACAGAACGAGATAAAAATGAATTCAGTAAACGCATAAACGGACAAGATGTGGTAAAATGATTTAAGGTTGACGATCGACGAGGGATCTCGACTCACGTAACCGTAAAACATAATAAATCACAATACTAGAAAAATGGGAGCGAAGAAAGAATTAAATATTAACATTAAAGTAACATTTTTCACAATTACCCATCCCGGATTCGGTATTACCTTAAAACTCAGTTGGGGTACTTCTTGATAAGGATGATATATTAAAGATAGAAGTTAAATAGCTTCATAATTTATTTTGTTTGTCTTAAGAAACTTAGAAAGAATGACATGAATTTATTAATTAAGCTCGTATTGATGGTTACAATTAGAAAATTATAATTTCCAAATTAAATCATTATTAGTAATATAAATTAAACCGGTAATTTCATTACATTAAAAGTAAAGTATGATAAGTCACTTAGTTCAAAAGGTAGAACAAAATTTATTTTAAACATTAGTTTTAGTTATACAAAATATGGTGTATAAATTTGACCTTTTACTTGTGATGGTTATTTCGATAATTGAAAATTATTGGAAAATGTATAAAAGTTCCATGAGAATTTTATATTACGTTGTAGAAATTCATAAAGGTGTTTATTATTTCAAAATAAATATGGGATATATTCGGGTTTCAAAATGTGACAAAATAACAAACGAATACGACTGGAAATAATAGTCAACAATTAGTACGAAATCAACGGTACAAAAGAGAACGAAGCAAATGTCGTATGAATTCTTAAAGAGAATAATAAAATGAAGGAATTGATGGTAAGACGATAAGAAATAATAGATTAAACAAGTTGTCAATTTTGTTAGTGCGGTCGGTGGTTCACCAACATCAGCTCGTTAACTTAACGGTGGTCGTTACATGATCGGAAATAAAATCCATACAAAAATTTTAATAAAATAGAATTCCTAATAATCACTTGTAATTAAAACAAATCAAATGAACGATGTTAGTGTTTAAAGAGAGAAGTCAAAGCACGGTTCACAAGAGTGGATTTCGAGACAAACGAGAGTGACGAACGTCATCCCGGATATACGGAAATCACTCTAATGATAATTCATTATTCACGTGCGGAGACATTCCAAAGATCTATAAAATCGCATAAAGAACATTGGACAAGAAAGAAGGATAAAACATCGAGACTTTCAAGTCTTTTATCAACAGTCGGTAATTAAACGAACGGTCAAAAGAAATCAGTTATAAGACAAAATGAAGTAACAAGTGAAAAAGCGATCGTCGAGTAAAAACGTATTCGTAAGCGCGTAATTCGTTCAAGAAAGGCAAGAAAACGTATGCGGGTGCATAGAAATTGCGCTACTTGCATAAGATATGAAGGTTTTCAAAACTTCTTTTCACTTTATTTCATCTTATTTATCCTTATCATAAATACAAGTAAAAAGTTCTTTATTATCAAGATTTTTAAGGTGACTACTATTCAGCCTAGCATGGCTCCTTCTAAATTAGACATAGGTGATCAGGCCATGTATAATTTAGGGCTAGCAATGCAGTGCTTCATTTTGTCGAAAAGTATTACGTTTCTTATGTTTATATAAACCATGCCATTTGTAAAATGGAATTTAAAAATACTTTATAAATTTATAGGATACAAGTAATTTGTGAGATACTCAATAAGCAACTTTTAATGTTACGAAAAATATTTTATAAGAACAAAGTAAAAACAATTGGTGAAAATAATAGTAAAACAATATCAGATTTATTTATAAGGTGACATTATGACAACGTATAAAGTAGCCAAAGGTTTGCAAAAAGTGGCAAATAATAGCTCATAAAACAACCAATGAAATGGTTACAAGTTGTTAAGGTTTCAAAAGATTATAAGGTTTAGACGAAAACGCCATGAAACACGTGATGAGAATAGAGACGAAGAATGTGAAGTCAAAACTTCAAAACTCAACCCAAATCAGTTGAAGGTTAGAAGAAAACGAAAATAGAATAACATCGAATGACAAATGAGTCATATATATGAAAAGAATAAAACAATCCACATGTGTATTCTTTGTAAGATACTCGACACAACATGCTTTTAAGAAAGTATGTTATTCGTTTTTAAATTACACCATTAATCCGGTAATTGCTAATCCTGTACTGTTTCTATTTTTAAATATTTTCACATGCAACTAGTATTCGTTAGTTGTAAAATAATATTTGTTAAAATTTTACGATCTCAAATGAAATCAAAACAGCTTAGAAACATTTAAAACTCATGTTCTGAATTTTCTATCAGATTTAACTTTTAAATATGAGCCGATTAATTGACCCGATAAACGACATCTCCAAGACTCGGAGTCTAAAGCATTTTGATGCAAAACGACGTTTCAGACGACTTTCTAGTTTTACCCGAGGCCTGAAACCCAATACAAAATGACCAAAATACCCCTGCAAGTTCTGTGCAGGTTTAACTATTTTATTTTAAAAACGCAGGTTTTACTTTTAAGTTGTGACTTGTTTATACTGGCCCTGCAGTTCCTCCATTAAATATATTTTTCGACACTTCCTAACGGCTCAAAATATATATATATATACACACATGTCTTGTGGATTTTACAACAACGAAAAATAAATCTCGTAATGAGTATCAAATAAAATATAGCATGATGAATGACAGAAAATGCTTCAAGGTATTCAACACGAAATTTAGGAAGCAAGACGGTGAAAGACGTTCGTAATTTAGATTTCAAAATGCAATGTAGGCAAATCTCCTTGGTGCCACGATTGTCCAAAAACACAAAACATAACAAGAAAAGAATGGAACATTAACGAGTTGCATTCCGGGAGCAAGAAGGTTAATGAAAAACAAATGATACAATTTTATAGAAGTAAAATCGTATCCCAATCTAGCGCCATAATCTAGACGATGATTTATAAAATGACGATGACGTTACCGAGATATAAGCGAACAATACACTTCAGAGTCAATACGTATAACTGTCAACGAATTAAATCTTCGCATGTCGTGTAAAACGATAATAAAAATCAACAAAATATTATGAAAAACCATGATATTATTCAACACGATTATAGGAGGTGTTTCTAGATGTATGACTCACACGATGGCGGTTAGTCTATCCCAAGGACACATTGTGCTACACAATGGTCTAGAGATTACGTTTCAAGACGTCCAAGCACAAACAGCCGGAAAACAATTTGGATATCTATAAGTAATACGCGTAGATGAAGGTATGTAAGGTCATAATATAAATTTTTGCAATAAAAGCAATTTAAATACTTCAAAAATAAATACAGAAAGATCTTGAAAATTCATTGTATTTATTTAAGTTAATCATTAATAAATGATAAACTTTTATCGAAAAGTTTAACGACATAAATATATATCGATAAAGGATTATAGTATTTATTTAGAAATACTTAGCAATAAGGCATACATAATAATGTATACTAAAGTTGTAATCCCAGAAGTAGATTGAACCTGAAGTCACGTGAAATCATGTGCACCGACTCTTTGAAAAATAAAACCGACAGTTATAGTTTAGGTTTTTAGAAAAAGACCTAGTTCTCTATAACTCATGGCTCTGGTACCAATCTTTAACACCCCCAAATTTACACGCAGCGGAATCCATCTTTGGGTGCTAAACAATGATACAACAACACATAATTTATAAAGAACGACTCGAAAAGAGACGTTTTAGATTTATCGTTTCTAAAACATTTGTCAGAGTAGCGTAGTCCCAAGTAATCGTTACCAAAAGATAAGTTAAAACAACATATTGGTTTGTTTTAAAAATTGAACGATCAATAAATCAAAGAGTTTGAACAACAAAAGCAGTGCACAACTTCATTCCCCGTGACCTCCAAGCTTCCACTTCTTGATTACCTGAAATACATGTGAGTAAAACAATCAGCAAAAATGCCGAGTGAATCTATAGGTTTATGAAATCAATTTGAACACAAGCAAAGATTATAAGTTTGTGGCATGCTTATAAGCATCAAATAATAATTCGCATCAACAATAATAATTGTATATAGCATAAATTGCAATAAGCTCATGGAACCGAGCCCTTAGACACTCCCATATCAGTCTAATAAGACGAGAGATTTATTAATTGTCGGTTACCTCCAGATTATTGGTACATTGTCGTATACCTGACTTCTCAATACAATATGTTCAAACAGTGTGGAGGTCGGGCCTAAGCTTCTATGACAAGTCCACAAAAACTGAACCGGGGCGGCTTCCCCCATAGATCTATTAATTGTACTAGCGGTTAACCCATCATAGGTTAATTAACGGTCCATAATTGAGGTTTTAACAAAGGCAATCACTTAATGCAATTTAAAGGCAACCACGGGTCCATTCATAAAGGGACAAAGCATACCATAAAAATCTTGTGTTCTAAGTTTATAAAACATGTATTCCCCCTCACGGGTTTAAAATCATTTAATAACTAGCATAAAGCGAGGCTATAGACTCACGTTGATAATGAAAGGCGGATTATCGGCTACGGGCGTGCTTCGGTCACGGAAACCTATATAAATAATAATCGGTCTTAGACTCTTGTCCAATGACTTTTATCAAAATAACAATATACATATGATGATTTTGTACATATGATGATGATAAAGTGGGTTTATATATCCTTGTTTAATCATTTTAGTGTTTACGTTTTGGTAACTTTTTACTAGTTTACTAGTTTTACCTACTTACCTATTTTAAGTCCAATATGCTTAGTTAGCTCGTTAATGTCCGTATGTCCTATAGTTCGGGTTTTATCGGTTTTTACTTGTATTACTTACTTATATATCAGTATATGACTTTTAAAAACTTTACATTAGACGGGTTTGATCGTCTAAGTTTTAATTGGCGAAAAACGTTAATTTTACGGTAATAGCCGAAAAAGTCGTAAAAATCAAGTTTATAGTTTTTATTACTTATAAGTATTATTCCACTACCATTTATATAATTTATCCATTTATTTAACCTTTTACATATTTATATAAATAAGTTTCATAAGTTAGTGGGTTTTTATTTTACATTTTATACAATAAAATTTGAGTGCTTATATAATAATAATAAACATTAATTCTCAAAATCTGATTTTTATTTTCATCTTCACCATTTTTATCATATCTAGAGTTCTATACTGAATTAGAAGCTCATTTTTGGGTGGTATGATCTTCATATTATGTGCTACATTTAACTTTGCTATAGCTACTGCTCATTTTAAGTTTATCTATGCTTAACAGTCCCTACAAAATAGCTTATTCAGATTAGCAAACCTATTTTGTTTTGATCATATCTCACTCATTATAATGATTCCATTGCACGGCCAACTCTCACATGTGTATAACATCTTGTACTTACTGTAAATGGATCATACCATGCAAGTTTATCAGTTCAAGTTTTAGTTATATATTGTTTTTATACAGCCAACTAAATAAGCATGATTTTAGCCTTATTTCTCATGGTTGTTAACATTTTTAAGCATATTTATCAACACTTGATCCCCACACAACATTTTTATCATCATATATACATCATATACATATACAATAAGAAAGAAAATACATTTGTTCTTTACAAAAATAACAAGAGAAAATGGAGAGGATGATCTTCTTTACCAACCAAGTGTATTTCTTGTTTTTGAAAGACAAGAACTTGATGAACACCAAAAGTAACTCCAAGATCATCAAACACCAAGAACAATAGTTGAGAAATCAGCCCTAGGACACAAGCAAATCACCTCCAATGTTGTTAATATGGCCACCAAATGATCAAGGCTTCAAGATAACTCCATGATAGAGCTAGTTAACATGTATTTCATGGCTAGAAAAGATCAAAAGGGGTGTTTGTAGCTTGAAAGTGGATGGCAAGGGGTGATGTGGTTGAGAGGATTTGAGGTTGTTTGCATGTATGGAAATGGTGGTGTGTGTAGTAGCTAATGGTTTTGACTAGGAAGTGGAAAGTGTAAGCTTAAGGTGTAAGCTTTGCTTACACTTGTAAGTGTTTAGCTAACATGATGCCACATATGGTTGTGGTGTCATGTTGGTGCCATCCAAGCTAGCTAGTGGGGTGGGACAATGTATGCTAGAAATACGTTTTTACGTATTTATGAAGGATCGGTCACTCCAACGATAATTATGTAATGGGCTCGTGATCTATTTAATTAGTGTATAGTCCATATAGCCCACATGTAGGGTGGGCTATATATATCCCCTCCTAGCATGTTAGGAGGGGTTGTTGATTGTCCATTTTACACTTAATCATTTCCATCTTAACTTTCTCTCTCTAACTCTTCTCCCTTCTCTCCTTTCTCTCTCTACTCCATCATCTCCTTTCTTCATCTCTTTTATATTTATCATCTAATCAACCATCTTAATCCATCAAATCCATCATGTAGAATAGGCCAATAATCCCGTAGACCTTCAATTGGTATCAAGAGCCAAGGTTTGATTGGTTTATTCTTGCTTTTATTTCTTTTTGATTTTGGTGGGTTTTGATTTAATCATGCTTAAATATTAAAAAGTTTGTATTTTTTATAAAAAGTTTGTGTTTTTATGTGTTAAATCATGTCAAATCTTTAGATTTACTTACCTTTTTAGATAAAAATCACAAATTTTTTTTTACAAAAATAAAAAATTTCATTATCCAATCTTAAAAAGTTTGTGTTTTTTATAAAAAGTTTGTATTTTTTATTGTTTTTAATCTATCAATTTTATCAATTTCTAAATTTTTTATCAATTTTATCATTTTTTTCTTTTCTTTTAAAGTTTGTATTTTTTATTTATTTATTTTTCGGTTATCCATTTTCAGTTTTATCCAGCTTTTCATATTCAGTTTTTCTATAACTTTTTATTTTTTTATTTTTTTATTTTTTATATAACCTTTTTTATTTTTTATATAATCAGATTTTTATATAAATTTTTTTTTAATCAGTTTCTACTTTTTATAAGCAGTTTTTATAGTTGTCTTTATTTTTTATAAAATCAGTATTTTTCTTTATTTTTTAATCTATTGGGTCTCGAGTTTTTGTCCAATACCAGTCCTACTGTCCTTCATTATCAAGGTTTTTCGTTATCCAGGTTTTTGGGTCTCGAGTTTCAGTCAGTCAGTCAGTCTGTTTTTGTCCAGTTCCGGGCGAACTGAAAAGTTCTGAATCGAAAAGTTCCGAACCAAACACTTTCAAACTCAAAAGTTCCGTATCAAAATCTTCCGATTCGAAATCTTCCGAATCAAAATCTTCCGACTCGATAACTTCCGACTCGATAACTTCCGACTCGATAACTTCCGACTCGATTACTTCCGACTCGATAACTTCCGACTCGATAACTTCCGACTCGATAACTTCCGACTCAACTCTTCCGATTCGGAACTCTTCCGATTCGGAACTCTTCCGAATGAATGAAAAGTTCCGAATGAAGACAATTCAAACTTAACGGACTCACACCCTCAACACCCTGACCCTCATCCTCTCGCACCAACAAAAACCAAAATACTCTCAACCTCACCTCTCCTCTCTCTCGACTCGACACCCTCCCTCGAATCACAAACACTCACACAGCCTCACCATACAACCTCTCGAAACAACAACTCACACTATTGACATCAATACCCCCGAAACAGACTCACCCTCATCAGACCCTCTCGACACACCAACGACTGGACTCATCTTTTACTCAAACCTACACCCTCATCTAACACACCCTCACCCACACCCTCGTCTAACACACCCTCAACCACACCCTCGTTTCAACACCACACCATAAGACGACTCAAATTTTTATTTTATTTTTTTGACACAGCCTCTCGTCTAATCTACTCGACTCAACCCAGACTCCAACCATAAAAATACAAAGATCTCAGTCCAATCTATTCGGGTTTATATTGTAGACCTTTATAGATCAAATCAACCCGAAAGAAAACCCCTCACTGATCTTAACCAAAACACTCGACACCCTAACCACACAACACCCAAACACAGCAAAACAAACACCCTCAATACAAACACCCTCGGTCACACCAGACTCGACAGAATGACGCTACAGAAGATAGAAGGACTCAACAAATCAAAAAAAATTAGAATACCCACCTGAGATCCCTAAAAGGATCTTGAAGAAGTTCTTTGATTCGATTTTAGGGAAAGATTGTGATTTGTGTTGTGTTTTGAAAAAAGTAAGATTAGGCGTGCGAGAGAGAGAGCTTCGTGAGAAACGATTTAGTTGGGAGTGTTGCTTTGTTTGTTATCTGTGAGTGTGCTTTGAGAGAATAATAGGGCGGAAGTTCCAAAGTTGTGAGGAGAGAGAGAGATAAACCAGTATATGTGATAGGTTTTATTGAGAAAAGTCGTTTGAGTTTGTGTTTTATATTTAAGTTGGGGACGGAGATAACGAGGCTGACATAAGTGGGGCGGTGGACAGAATCTCATTGGGCCACGTGTGATTAGGCGGAGTAAACAAAGTTTTGGGGATACTTATTTTTCTTGGGGAATCGTTATAATATTTATTATTTTTTTTTAGAAAACGAACTCTCTATATTTTAGTTACATTTATTTTTATTTTACATTTTGGTTACATTTCTTATTAAGTATATTTACGATTAAGTTCAAATTTTTATTTTTAGTTACATTTATTTTGTATTTTTGTCACTTTTATATTTGTTAAATTAGTAATATTTTGTTTATTAATTTTTGACAAACCGTGTAGAGGCGGGTATTTTTTTTTAAAAAGTATTAACGTGAAAAATATTTGACGGGTTAAAAGTTTGTGTGGCTGGATTTGAAGACAAAGTGACGAGTCACCGTGACGGGATTTTTCTTTAGCGACTACGGATTTTTGATCGGGTTTAATTCATAATCGTTTGAGCCAACAACAATTTTTGAGCCGAGTCGAATTGTAAAAACCCGACAACAACAACATCAACATCATTTTTTATCTTTCCTCGATTTTGAATGGATTCATTCAATTCGACACTTAAAGAGGGAGACTTGCATCGAATGCACGACAAAGCTAGAGAAAGTGGTATAAATTCATTTCAAATGCTTCAGTCTCATCTTGTCACTCTTTCGAGGATTCAAGGAGGGAGCGAATTTGTGACAATATTTGGTCAAGATCGTCATATATTCATGGAATCAATGTTCACCATCTTGACCCAACTAGCAGAGCAACTCAACAATGAAAACTTTAATCACTCTGCATCGGCACTTGCTTATAAGGCTCTTGTGACACAACTCACGCCTTTCCTCCAATTTAATCTCATCAAGTCTGAAAGTTCGATGCTTTGCCAATCATTTCTTCGAGATACACGTACCGAGCTTCGAGTTTTTCGTGATACAATATTGAAACTCATGACCTCGGTTTCGTCTTCGATTTATCAACAATCACAACTTCAGCAAATGTATGATAATGGAGTGCAAGAATCAATGCCGCAGATGCAAGAGGAGAATGATACCAGTGGCACGTCAGGAACTGTTCACGAGATCTCTTTTACTGACACCGTACCCGTTTATGACGAAGAGCCGGCAAACATGGTACAATGTAATGTTGTTTATGATGTATATGCTGATGATATGCCGCATATTGAGCATTCTGAACCTAATTATGACAAACATGGGATGGAAAAGAGTGATAGCAATACCACTTTTGATTCATCCGATGTAAGTCATAATGGGGGAGAGATTGTTCAGAATGCTAAACATCATGATAATTATCCTATAACTCCTTCATTGACTGCTTCTGATTCCAAGATTAAAGAGTTCGAAACGATCGTAGCTCGGCAATCAAAAGATCTTGAGGATGCCAAACTTGAATTTTCTAAGAAAACGGACAAATTTGAAACATATTTTGAAAAACTTGAAAAATCAAATGTTGTTCTTGAAAGAAAATTGGATCAAAAAGTGTTAGATTCTAAAGCTGAAAAGGATAATCTTTTGAAACAAATTCAACTGCTTGAATCTAAGTTGGCATCCCAAGATAACTTGCTCAAAGAGAATGAGACTTTAAAGGCCCAAGTACAGGAAAAGGTTTTTGCTATAGCTGCGTTGAAAAACGAGTTAAGGAAAACTAGAGGACCTAGTGTGGACACTAAGCTTGAAAAACCATCAATCTTGGGGAAACCGCCTACAAATCAGTTCGTCAGACAACCGATTGTCAGACAACCTACTGCATTTATATCCGAGCGACCACAATCCTCGAGACCGCGGTTTGCCTCCCAAGTTGATTTGGTTCACTTTCCTAGACCAGTCACTCCACCATCTAGGCCCTATGTGACCACAACAGCTTTAGCAAGACCAAATCATATGATTGCCTCTAGTTTCTTTAAGAATAGTTCAATGACCACGTCTAGAACTAGTTCAAATGACGCTAGCCATAAATCTGGTCTTAGGGAAGCTAAGCAAAAGACACATGTAAGAGATAGCAATGTCAAACCTAGTCAGATGCCTTCTAGATCACCCAACACTGCTAACCGTAGCATGACGTCTCCTAGGAGCATCGATCAATCATCTAGGAATTACTCGGACATTAAATATGCTACTTGTAAAACATGTAGAAAATGTGTCTTTACGGCAAATCATGATTCCTGTATCAAGAAATTGCTTAATGAGGTGAACTCCCGTGCTAGACTTAAATCCCAATGGGTCGCTAAAATCAAACCCGTTGGTAAAATGTGGCGCCCCACTGGTAGAACTTTCACTCTTGTAGGAAACGAGTGCCCTTTAACGAGGATAGTCTCTGATTCTACAAAGACTACTAGGGAGGAAATTGCAAAGGATGATACATCACTTAAGCCTGAACTTAAGATTTTCTATAAAAGGAAACGTTTGCCAACTAAGACAAGTGAATCATCCCCTCAGGCCACCTCTGACACAAGAAAAGAAAACCGTGAATCCCCACGTGCTTATAAAATAGATATCTCTAACCCATGCAAAAGTATACAAACTCCTAATGAGAATGCAGGTACCAAAGTTGATGTTCCAAAAGAACGAAGCGGTCCAATCATTGTATACCGTTCAACTAAGGACACTCTCAGAGTTTGGTTGCTGAAGAAGCAGATATCAGAGAAACTAGGATCTCAGGGGATTCAAGGTTAAAGCTGCACAAGGACTTACAGTCACATAACAGACTGTAACTCGATCTCAAAAGACAGGAAAGTTCATCCCGATGATGACTTATCCTAAAAACGAGAAATTCATTTTTCTCGGGCATGAGCTTATGTTAAAAACATTCCAAGTTTTTAAGCTCATGCACTATGGTTTATCATTAAATATAAGATGGTAACCCGTGCATCAAAGAAAGGAAAGTTTATCGCCGATGATAAACTTATCCTAACAACGAGAAATTAAGTTTTCTCGGGCATGAGCTAAAATTAAAAACATTCGAAGTTTTTAAGCTCATGCACAATGACTTACAGTTAAATGTCAGACTGTAACTCGAACTTATAATAAAGGAAAGATTATCTTTTATGATAACTTATCCTCTTAACGAGAAATTCACCTTTCTCGGTCATGAGCTTGTATTAAAACATTCGAAGTTTTAAGCTTAGAAAGGAAAGTGTATCTTTTAAATAAGAGAACTTTTCCTCGTAACGAGAAATTAACCTTTCTCGGTCATGAGCTTTCCGTTAAAACAATCAAAGTTCTCAAGCTCATGAACACGACTTCTAAGTAAATGTCAGCTTAGGACTCGTCGATGGTAACTTATCCTTAACAACGGGAAGTTCACAACTTCTCGGACTTGAGCTCGCTTTTAAGATATTCAACATCTTAAGCTCAAGTAATTGTTTTTCAAAACTTTGAACACAATTTTTCAAGAATTTCTCAAAAGATTTTTTCTAAATCTTTCAAAATTGTGTGTTCAAAAAACGTTTTGATAAAACGAGCATGTCTTCTGGAATCGATAATATTTACGAACCTAGAAATGTCATTCAATAATGACACGGGGTTGTAAATAAAGTTCGAGCAGAAGTTTAAAAGATTTAAAACATGCTCCATATGGTTTGCTATTATTTCAGATAGCAACCCGCTTTTCATAATCAAGTCAAGCATTTCACCGGAAAGCTTTGACTCAACAACGGGAATTAATTTTCTCGGGGACGTGACGAGGTGACCAACATTCGTGAACAAGAACCATGTGAATCTCTCATATGATGTTCTCCATCATTCAGGTCCTACCTCGTAAATTGTTAATCTTGTGAATTCATTGTTATATATGATCTTTGCACGTAATAAATACCTTACACTTGTGTTTAAAAGGTATTTAATTTACGTTTCAGCACACCCTCATTAATTTGAGGGGGAGCTTGTGTAATTCATGAAGATAATTGGACTTGCATTTTTCTTCCCAAATTTTCTTAAAATGCTATTAAATCAATTGATATTAAAAACATCGATTGCGTTAATATTTTTAATATGGGGGAGAAAATGTGATTTAATATGGGATATGATCAATCATAAATGGTTTGACTTAACGTGATAGCTCATCCCGACATGTGCAAAATGTTTTCGGATATCGTGGCATATGTTAAGGGGGAGCAATATGGATTTGCACTTCAAAATGGATTTCATGGTGACATACACTTACCCAAAACATCTCTATTCACGATGATGAAGATTGTGGTGACATAAGGATGGTAGGATAGGTTAAAGTCCAATGATTCCTCTAGAACCGGAGGAATCTTCCCAAGGACATTCCATAGCTAGAAATAGTAGTCCTTAGGAAAGATGGAGAAAGATTGTGAACGTAGCTGAATGCCGACCAAGTACTTAAGTTAGCACTGGAACAATCACAACAAGGTGCTAGTGATGACGTATTGGTAAGCATTGAAGGGGTTGAAGAAAAGGGTGTAAAGAAAGAAGCCCTCCTTACAACCTTAGGCAGAAACCGGGTCAATTCATATGCTATTGAGATCATTTTTAATGATTCTTGATATTGAAGAAAGACATCATGGACCCAGTGATGCAAGGCACAACCCATTCCAGCTAACTCAAATATCTCTCAAAAGGTATTTGTTTTAATCACACGGAGATCAACACATTATCTATTGATTTATTCACTCCGAATAAATTGGTATTAAAAAGGTGGCACTCCTCTCCAGCCTCCGATCACTAAAAATCCAAAATGCACGATCGAGTCTAGAGCCATTTGAGATCATCAAATATCTCATTAGGACACACTTTCATATTTCCTTTCTTCTTCACACACTGTGAAAAGTAAGAAAGATCTTAAGAGTCCTACGCAAAATCTTCATGATCTTGCCTGAACATCCGAGTAGTACGAAAGTATCTACAATGAAGATGGAAATCCTTCTTGAGCGAATATCAAAAAGCTCATGGTAGGTGACTTGTGCGATTCTTTATGAATCAAACTTGTGATAACTGGAAAGCAACAGTGGTTTAATTCTTAAATGAATTTAAACACGTTCCAGGCCTCTACGTAATATCTTAGTGATCTTGCCAGAACATTCAGAGTAATACTATTAAGTATTTACAGTGACGAATGGAAATCCTAATAGTGTTAACATCAAACAGCACTTGGTAGGTAACTTGCAAGATTCTATATGAATCAAGCTAGTGACAACTGGAAAGCAACGATGGTGCGGTTCTTAATTGAACTTCACTTGTTCCAGGAACATGAGTTGACGGCTTCAAATCATGCGGATAATATTATCCAAATGATCCACTCTTTACGTTCGCAGTCAGCTTTGGACGGTCGAGTAAAGAGAACGGGTTTACCCGCGAAATCTTGTCAAGGAGGTTCTTTATTGAAACTACCTGCCACAAGTACGATATTTCATATCGTCCAACGGTCTTCACCGACCGGAGGTAAAATGCTACCGAATTAGAATGAAATGTTTAAGGCCATTTCATCCGTGTATATTGTTTGTTGCTAACTGTCTTATACAGCGTAACAAGAAGGTGGCATTGCGGTGTACAATCCAGAAGAAGTCGTCACCACATGCTTATACTACATACAATTAGTACTTCAACAAATTCAAGAAAGCCTGAAGGTCAAGTCTTCCGCTGTATCAAACTCTGAAGCTTTCAAGAATTTAAAAGTATAAGTATGTGGAACATGAAGTCACGAAGAGGCATATATCACAAGTGAAGAATGCACAAGGTCAAGGCAAGGAAACATGCTCAAGACTAAAGTCAAAGATCACATCAAGCATATTCACAAGAACAAGATCGAAGACTCAAGCATAGATGCTAGGTTTAAGATTTTGTAAAAAGATGTGACCTCCCTTAGGGGGAGATTATTGGAAATACGTTTTTCCCAATAAAGTCTCGGTCACATCTTAGTTAGCATAGATCACGAGTTATAGACTATTTAGAACTTTGTTTCTTGGAGCGACCTCCCTTAGGGGGAGATTGTTAGAAATACGTTTTTACGTATTTATGAAGGATCGGTCGCTCCAACGATAATTATGTAATGGGCTCGTGATCTATTTAATTAGTGTATAGTCCATATAGCCCACATGTAGGGTGGGCTATATATATCCCCTCCTATCATGTTAGGAGGGGTTGTTGATTGTCCATTTTACACTTAATCATTTCCATCTTAACTTTCTCTCTCTAACTCTTCTCCCTTCTCTCCTTTCTCTCTCTACTCCATCATCTCCTTTCTTCATCTCTTTTATATTTATCATCTAATCAACCATCTTAATCCATCAAATCCATCATGTAGAATAGGCCAATAATCCCGTAGACCTTCAATGTATTTTGTCCCATCTCACTAGTTTACGGGTATTCCTCGATTCTAGTTTTCTCGATTTGGGTGCCCGAGGTCGTTTCACGAAAAACGTTTTTATAAATTATGAATCAAACGTCACAAAACGAATCTAATAAAAATTGTCTCATCAAAAACGGAGTTCAAAAACGTAAATACGTAATCCTAAGGTTTCCGGTTTAGTCGTAAAAGACGCTTAATTATGCACTTAAGCCCAAATTTAAATCCGTAAATTGTGAGTTCATCAACCCACACAAAAATAAGTTTCAAAATATTATACGATATAAAATTTTTGGCATCCGTCGGTATCGCGATCACTAGTAGTCCTCGTTGCTCGTCAAAATATTAAAATATAATATTTACTATCGGTTTCAACTTAAACCGTTAAACATAATAATATTTAACGTTATAAAATACTTCAAAATAATTGAAAATATAATTAAATTATGACCTTATTTTTACGGGTTTTACACATACAACACATTATCTAAACATAAAGTTTTTCCAGAAGTGAAAGTTAATAAAACACGCCCTATTCCTTTGATTGGTTCAGTAGCAACGTTTCCCATCTTTACAAATGATCCATCTTCAATTGATTTACAGGCTTGAAACCAACGAAGATCCTTGCAAACATGACTTGTTGCACCCGAATCAACCCACCAAGCAACATCATCATCCTGAACATAAAATGCATCAGAAATAACAGAAACATAATGTAAATCATTATCAATATTCTGAATAAGATCAGAATTATAACCTTGTTGCTCTTCTGGATCCTTAGACCCATTTGAACCAACGCCTTTTTTGTCCTTAGAGCGACAATCCTTCTTCATGTGACCAGGTTTGCCACATTTCCAACAAGCCCCCGCAACCTTCTTGTTGCCAGACTTATTATCACCACTGTTGTTGTACTTACGTTTGTTCTTATTGTTGTTTGAATTCTTGGCTCCATCTCCTTCAACCATGTTGATAGAAGATGACCCAATTTGGTTCTTTCCTTTAGGGTTATTTTCAAGTTCCTGAGTTCTTAACCCTTCCTCAATTCGGAGAGCACTACCGAGTTGAACCAAATTTAATTCTTCCTTCTTATGTTTCAAACCATGTTTGAATTCTTTCCAAGAAGGGGGCAGTTTATCAATGATAACTGCAACCGAGATGGCCTCATCCATCAACAATTTGTGTTGGGTAATCTGTCCCAGAATCCTTAACATCTCATGATATTGGTCCATTACAGATCTGGAATCAACCATTCTGTAATTCATGAAATTGCTTACCAGAAACTTCTTTGCAGAAGCATCTTCAGCCATGTATTTGGATTCTAGGGACTCCCACAGAGCCTTTGCAGATTCAGTATTCTGATAGATATCAAAGAGTGAGTCAGACATACCATTCAGAATATGACCACGGCATATGTAGTCGTCGTTTTCCCACTTCATCCGCTGCCTAGTGGTTTCCAGCGTTTCATCCTCCGACCATTCGGGACTTGGTGTATTCAGAACATACACAACCTTCAAAGTGGTAAGAAGAAAGTGCATCTTCTTCTGCCAACGACGAAAATCCTGTCCTTCAAACTTAGCCAACTTATCGAACTTACTCGTCATGTCCTTCACAGATTCACCGTTCGCCATGATCACAGAATACTTTGATCTTTGTTGGAAATTTGGGTGGGTGGATCAATAATCTGAGAGTCGTGTCAAACACTTTCAGATCAAAGTATTTCGATGGTTCTATCGAAATCTCCAATCGGATAAAACTCAGATTCAAACTGTAATTGTGTTAATGTTGTTATGAACCAGAACCCGAAAAAAAGAAGAACATATGACCAACATTTATTCATTCTTACATGGTGTTGAGTCTAATTCTACGATCCTAACCATACTAATAGAAACAGACTTCCGCCTTTTTTTATCGAGTTTATCATGTTGTTAATTTCTACTTTGGTTTCGAATCCACACTTTGATATATACGTGTTGGTGATTCGTGTTTAAATCACATACACGTTTTTTTTGTTCAACAGCCAATATCACTTTACCCTACCATTGCATTAACCTCATATAATAAACCTTATCCCTCCTTAATATAACTTACTTGAACAAATTTCTAATCTTTGAAATGTTGGACCAGTCATTGATTATCGTTTCTCACAAGTCGTGTTGTGAAACACATTAAAAAACCGCTAACATGAAATGTGACCCAGCCTAAAAAACTACATATGCTTGGTAACTCGCTCACTCATTAAAAATAGTTTGATTTTTTACAGTTCTAAAAACTTTGTGGTATTATTTCCTTTATTAAACTAATTAGGCACTCAAATATAGTGAAGATGGTCAAGGTGTCAACTCAACTAAATTGACTAGTTAATTAGGTATTTAGGTGTGTGGGGAATGTTTTGAAAACACCGTGTGCACGATTTGGCCAAGAGAAATCACTCCATTACCTTTTTGACTAACACATTCATAACAATCATAAAAAAGATTTATATAATATATCCATTAAATCATTACCACAATTTTGGCTCCCTCTTTTCCCTTCTAGGGCCACTTAACAAACCACCAAGAAATTAAGTGACATTTTACTATTTTATTTTATTAACGGGCTTTTGATTGGTCAACAAGGCCTCACACGTCACCTGACCATTTTTAAACATAAATGACATTTAAAATTCCACAATTCGATCAGCAAGATTTTAACTATTCTTTCTACACCCATTTAACAAGTGGTAGAAAGAGGTCGATTTTTAGTGCTAATATGATTGAGGTGATCGGTACAATAACAAATATGCAAAATCATCCTGCTCGGTACAACTGCCAATTCTTATTGCCTGATTCCGAATAAGCTTAATTCATGCTAGTTTTGAGTCACAAAGGTCAAGTACATGTATTCTTTTTTATTAAGGCTTAACTATATTCCTAGTCCATATTTCCGTCTAATCATTGCACACTTCCGATTGTAAGATCAAACAATTACGTGCATAGTCTTTCACAATTACGTGTATGATTCGAGCTATCCTAAAATTCCTGCCAACATGTAGAAGGAATTTGTCACGGCATCTTTTCATACTTTTATTCTCGCGCATATATCTTACAATATATTGTAAAATTGATAACCATGTCATTTCACTTCCCCTCCTAGCATAATATACAAGCAATACGGTATGAAAATATTCGCATCGATTCTCTCATATTTTATGAAGTTTCGATTTCAATGTCTTTTAAAACATGCACTACAAGTAAACAAGATATCTGATCTGTCTGTTCATCATTATCATTTTGGATAACTCTCTTTAGTATTTTTTAAATCGTGATGCCCAACAAATTTCTTAGTGCATTGCTTTTTTTTTTTCATTCTTCCACGTCCTTATATCACTTTCAACCAAGAACTTAAGTCAACTTTTGATTTCCCATTACGCATGATCAAAAAAGTTGACAAGATTACTACACAACCGTTAACAACACACATGAAACTAAACGTGTTACCTACCCATTTGTAGGACCAGGCACGCTACCACGATCGAGTGAAGTTAATTGAGTCGGCTTACTTTGTTTTGAAATTACGGAGTACATGATTTCATGGATCAAATCGTGCAAGTAACAATCTTGATTCGTGGCTGGTTATCTTGGCTAACAAATTTATAATGGGTCAAGTCTTGGTGTGTTGCTAGTGTTAGCTAGTACATATTTGGTAGATTTTCATCATCTCATATGTCTAGACCAAATGATGAACACTTGTAACTCATCGTTTGCTACCCAATGTCAGTTTGAAAAATTGATCAATTCTTGTGATCCATGATCTGGTATGATGTTCGTGTAAGGGTCTACTTGTGATGGGTGTAGTCTAAATCAAGGCTTCAAGATTGGACCGAACTTAGAATCGTATTTCTCTTTACGAGATCCCTATAATGTTGATTTTTTTAGTTGAGAATGTAGCAATATGAGACAAATCCCAAGTACGTAGACGATAAATCAAAATTTTAAATTTTAATTTGTTGGATTTTAAAATCATACAAACACTTTAACAATCAAAGATCGCGAGTACGTAATGAAAAGTTAACAAGAACATATATAAGCCAGTAGTAATTAATATAAGATAAGAATAGCGTATCTTTTAGCGATACATCAAGTCAATAAACGAAACCTTTAAATATAAATGGATATCAAGAACCACTAGAATCAAAAAATAATTCCGCTATGGTTACGCACATAATACGTTCTAAACAAACAATAAATATGCTAGTACTAATAGTGTTTATTATAAAACAACCTTTAAGAACCTTGACTCAAATCCATTACAAGAAATCACACCTTTGGTTTCTTGTCTTGGGGTCGAACTACCACAAAGCGAAAACTTCTGGGGACGAGTTCGATCGATCGCACAAAAGGGAGGAGAGGGTAGGGTTTAGGCTTGGGATATATTTGCATTAGTTAATAATGAAACCCTTAACCTACATATATAGCCAACCAAAACATGGCTTGTAAGTTAAACCCCCACCCCCGTAAAGAGGTAGTTCGGCCGACTACTCTAAAAAAGAAGGGGGAGGGGGATTCCCCTTGTTCAAACCGATACGAAAATTAAATACCTACAGTTAGCGATGGCGTATTCAAGAGGTAATTTTTATTTAGAACAACGATTTAATACAATTAAAAAGTTAGTTATTCGATTCCAAAGTATTTACCAAGAAAATAGTCCTTGCCAGCCTCGAATAATAATTAGTTATTCGATTCCACAGTAAATACCCAGAAGATAGTCCCTGCGAGCCTCGAATCCAAGCATCTATGGGGCAGAGCCACAAAGATTCCCACCTTGAAGGAAAACCCCCCACGAAGAGACTCGAACCTAAGACATCTCGTATGTGGTAACAATGTAACGACCTACTT
The DNA here is from genome assembly GCA_025667525.1 of Glebionis coronaria. Taxonomy (NCBI): domain Eukaryota; kingdom Viridiplantae; phylum Streptophyta; class Magnoliopsida; order Asterales; family Asteraceae; genus Glebionis; species Glebionis coronaria. Next base: position 267,890,703 of record CM046881.1, on the reverse strand, counting down.
TGATAAGAAGACCGTTACATGATAATTATAACGTGTCATCAAAGCATAACAAGGTATTATGTCTTAAAACATATATGACCAAAAATGAAAGCCGGAAACAAACATCGGCTCCCAAACATAACCTCACATGCATAAAGTAAATGAAGTAGAAAAGACTAAACAAGTGTCCAAGCAAGCATAAGTATATGAAATGCAAAAGGAAAAGCAGTCTAAGGTAGCTTCCATCCTATGCACGTACTCTCAATGCTCAAGTTTGTCCTTGGGTACCTGCCATTTGAGACATGGAAAGAAAAAATACGGCTGAGCAATATGCTCAGTGAACAGATATATGACATGATAAGAATAACTGAAACATAAGTAAAAGACATGAATATTCATAAAGTAAATGAAGTAGAAAAGACAAAACAAGTGTCCAAGCAAGCATAAGTATATGAAGTGCAAAAGGAAAAGAAGTCAAAGGTAGCTTCCATCCTATGCACGTACTCTCAATGCTCAAGTCTGTCATGGGTACTTGTCGTTTGGGACATGGAAAGAAAATACGGCTGAGCAATACGCTCAGTAAACGGGTATATGACATGATAAGAATAACTGAAACATAAGTAAAAGACATGAAATGCAGCGGAATATGTGTAAGTCCTAGAAAACATGGAACATGTATTATAAACTAGTTTATAACTGAAAAGTCTTATGTTTATACATGCAGTGTAATTTAAGTGCCAAAGAGCTCATATAGGTCATAACATAGGTCAACGTGCATGAATACATAGGGGTGACCTCATCATGCAAATAGAGGGGTGACCTCTAATAATAATAATAAGTCTGGGTGGAGGCAGTAACATCCCCATTTTACCTTTACGTAGTAGAACATTGATCTCGGGTATTACTTCATAGAAAACAAGTCATAATTATAGAAAACAACTCAAAAGATTGATCAAATCAACTTTCTTTATATATCATTAAAAATCAAAGTTTTACAATATAAGGTTCCCAAAATCTAGAATAATAATTTCAATCTTGTGCCTATTCATGCCATCCTTATGCTGCTCCATACTGTCGGTCACAGTTTCCTGAAATATATGCTTAAAGTCAACATAAAGGTTCAGTGAATTCATAGGTTTAAACATATTTTGAATACAAGATCCTTATTTCTTAGCTACGTTATTATTCGCTCACATAAAAAATATTTTATTATTGCACTAGCTCATGACCCCGCGACTAGACATTGTCAAAAACTCTAACAAATTACCCTTTAGCAGGTAGATTGCCAGACTATCCTGAGTTTAGCAAAATAAAATATATTTGTTTATCCTAGGTAGGAACCGTAAGCTGCTATCAAGTGCGACTTGACCAGATAGGAGATGTCATTCTCCACTAGTACTATTCTCAATATTAGCGCTCATTAATTGATTAGCGGTCCACGATTAAAAAGGGTCTTAACGGCAATAAGTAAATGTAGTGTCAATAATCATATAGGCAGCATACAAAAACACTTGTATTCCAGTTTTAATAAATATCCCCCTCACAGGTTTTCAAATCATTTATAAACTTTCAAAAGTGAGGCTATAAACTCACTTAATGTCCATAGAATCCGAGCTATAGTCAAATATATTTCATTCACAGAGAACAACTTGATCTTACAAATAACAGCTTGATCTCACACAAACCAGGATTGTTACATTGTGTATAGTATCAAGTCTTTAATATTTTGTTCAATCTTTCTAAGTATTGGTTATATATTATTTAATTACTATTTGGTTGTAATTTCGCACCATTGTTCGAGCCATCATACTCGGAAGCCATTCTATAAACGTTTGAGGAGCGAGGACACTTTAAATCGTAAACCCAACCACTAAGTCAGAACGTAATGTCGAGATGGAACATATTTATACAAAGCTCCCTACTAACATGATACCTTTATTACATCCTCATATTTATAAATAATCTTCTTAAGTTTCAAAATTGGCAAAAATAGCCCTTTTGGTTATACTTTGGTATGATTACACTCTTAACCCCTAAAGTATATAGTTTCATTATTTATAATTTAAACCCTCAATATTTAAACTTAGGGCCTAAAACTTTTCAATATTATTATTATATATCTAAATTTCATAAAATGACACTTTTGACCAAAATGTTAAATAGTTTCAAAAAAGACAGGTTTAGTCCATATACTTGTATAAATCACATAACAACCTCAAACATGGACCAAATGATCTAGGATTTTAAAATAAAGTTTAAAAACATGTTTATAATCATAATAACAACATTTCTCCCGAATTATAGCTTTTGAAATGGGTTTTCACTTATTATTTTATGTAAATTACAAAACTAGGGTTTTAAGACATCTTTAGCTTATAACGTTCATTTAAAATGATCAAATGACTTAATTTCTTTTAGATTATCTTTATAACATTATTTTGGCATTATAAAAACTCGAAGAATTCATTTTAACAAGATCAAAGCTTGGTTACCAGAAAATATATTTAGGTAGCTCCAAAATGGCTCTTTGTGGCTTCCTATGAACATAACTTGCTATCAAAGCTTCAAGAGCTTCAACGACTTCCTTCTAGACCTGGTTTCTGGTCTTGTGGGATGTCCTAGAACATATATATAGGTGGATATGAAGAATGGGTAGGAGATACAAAGGAAACGAGTGCAAGTTCTAAGTATGTCCATTCGCCCCTATTTATAGTATTTCCAAGCCTTAGGCTCCAAGTTCTGGCCATGGACGTGTAAGATAGATAGTTTAGTAACTAAGGGAGGCTATGGAAGATCTATGAAAGTTTGTAGGAGCTAGATTCCATCCAATCTATGGTTTTTGGCTAAAAATGGTCACGGTAAGGATAGGTATAAGAATGAGGATGTGGAACATATAAGTAGCTTACCCACCTGCTTGTAGACATCCTAAAGTATCTAGGGATACTTGAAATATATTATTTTCAATCTTGTAATGGGAGGGAAAGTGTTTAAAACAAGTTTTAGAGGGAAAACATAAAACCGAGTTTAAAAACTAGTGCTTGTAACTTATACTTTGTAATTTTGGTTATTAGGACTTAGAAATGTGATTAGTGATGGATTAGGATTTATTTAGGGTATTTACATTGCAATTAATAAGTTTGGGTCTTTGGTTTGAAGATTAACAAAGGTTTAAGGTGAAATTGGGAAGAAAACCTAGGTGGGTTAGGGTTTCTAATGATTTATGGTTAAGTCTTAGTAAAATTGATTATACTTCAATTAGCTACTGATTTAAACTCAATTTATACATCCTAAATTTTCCTCAATGTGTTCATGAAATCCCTACATTGGTTTTACTAAGTTATTCTAAAAACATGTCTAAAGGGTGAAAATACCCATTTTGGCCTAATTTACAAAAATGTTGTACTTGTGCTTTAGGGTACTTGTACATTGTCTTAATATAATCTTATAATGAAGTGTTATGAGTGTTTTTAGACTTTTCCAAAAACACTAGGTAGTGCTTTTATGTAGATTTCTTAATATAATGGTTTTTAAGTTACTAATCCTAATGACTTTCTATTTTGGACTTCTAAGTTGTCTAATTTATTAGTTTAATGGTTTGTATAGGTTGATGATATTCTAGGGATAAGTATGGGAGCTTAAGATCCTATGCTTTGATAACTTTTACCTTATGCTTTATTAACTTGTAACTTTTATTGAAATAAATATATAATATTAATATGATACATAGTTAAGTTTTATAATTAGTGGAAAAAGATTAGACTCTAATTCAATGTGGAATGAATTTTATATGCTAATCTTGATTACTAGGTTTAACTTGTAATTAGCTTTTAATTAGTGAATATTAGTATTTTATGATCAATTAACTTTCCTTTATATGATGGATTACAATTAGTATATTTTTTGTTATACTTGTACATAGATATTAGGTAATTAAATTGCTTGGAACATTGTTTATCAAACGTTTCTAGGTGGTGATCTAGACTATTATGTACATTTACTTGTACTTAGCTTTGTGTAGGTTGTTCTTACTATTCCTAGGTATTATTATATCTTTAAATTATAGTTTACAACTTGTTTATAATCTATAATGACTTATTCATAAGTACTGTAAAACTCGCATGCTTTTACCATGAATAGTACCCTTACGATAGTACGTACATGATTAGAACTTTCCTTTTATAACATGTTTACGTTTCACGTACAAGAATTACAAGTATTACGTACGTGTTATAACACGATAAGTATTTATTACGTATGGACACACGATAATTATTCTAATAATAATTATAATCACGAACATACGAACATGAAATCACGAACGTAAATTAATAACGAGCTAATATTAGGTATGTATGTATATTTATTACGAGCACGAATAAATATATTAAGTCACGAACGATAATTAATCAAATCACGTAAAAACACGAACACGAGAACACACTATTATTTTAGACACAGAAAATGTTCGGGTTACCCCTTTATGGGCCCCATACCCGCGGCTACACCATGACCAAAAGGGCCTAACCCATTAAAAATTTACTAAACAAAGGGAAAAGGGAAAACATGTTTCATAATCACAAAGTTTAGAAAAACAAGAAAACCCTAGTTCTTTGTTTTGGTTCCCTTTGGCCATCGGGTTTAGCATCACCACAAGGGTGATTCGGGTTGATTTTGGTCTCTGATTATTGCAAGGATCATCCGTGTGTTCGTCCTCTTTGATTTCACGTGATCGGTATAAACCCTAACTCTTTTATTTTATGTTTTGATTTATTTAATCACATAAAATCATGAATGTTTTTTTATAAACTAATTAAAAACAAGATTTAAACATGTTATTAATCATGGGGGTTTGAATCAATTTAGGGTTTAGGGGTATTTTGTTGTGGCCGACGCCTAACCGAGCCCCAAGGGGGGGTCTCGGCTTGGCTTAAACTCACACCACCGAGACCTTAAGGTCTCGGTTTGGTGATGGTGGTGTCACGGCAGCAGCAAGGGGAAGAAACCCGGACCTAGGTCGGGGTATCGTGATGTTTACAGGTCCGGTTCATGGGTTAAAACACGGGTCCGGTTCACATGTTAGAATAAAAACACGGTCCGGTTCATGAGTATTTTTACAAGGTTTAATATTTTTACAAGTTATATTTTTTTACAAGACTTAAAATTAAATTAATTAAAGACATGAACATGATTAATTTAATTTACATGACTTAGGTTATTAATTTTATTATTAATGCATGAATTTTAACCTAAGTATTCTTCCATTTAATTAGAATATATAATTAATTAATTATTAAAATCATGACTTATAATTAATTAATTTACATGACTTATGTTATATTATTAATAAATAATAATACATGTTTTAACCTAAGTATTTTACCTTTTTATTTAATTAAATCATGTTATATTTAATTAAATACTTTAACCTATAGTTTATTTAATTTACATGAAGTAATTAATAAACTATACTATATTAATCAGAAAACACTTAAGCTTATATAATTAGCTTAATTATCTAGCTTATATCTAATTATGGAAACTTTCTATTTTTAGAAACTTATTTAATTAAAGCAGCTAATCTATTTATGGAAACTTTCTATGTTTAGAAACTTATCTATTTTAAGCAGTAATTCTCTTTTTGGAAACTTTCTATTTTTGGAAACTTTCTCTTTTAGGAAACATTCTATTTTTGGAAACTTTCTATTTAGGGTAACTTTCTATTTTTAGAAACTTTCTATTTTAGGAAACTTGCTATTTTTAGAAAGTTACTTATTATTACACTACAAGTATAATAATACATGAAATACAAGTAATACTTAGTCAGAATAGACAGAATATATGATAGACACGGTATAAAGCTTAAAATCAGTAAAACATGATATGAACATATAAAACAAGCTAAGACATGATATAAAACTAGTTACGTACTCAGTAATCAGATACTTATACACGTATGTATTTATGTAGCATTAGTGATACCGAAGTAGGAGTCTCTTCTGTTCGTCTTCTTCATTCACTGGACACAAGGTACGGATTCTCCGTCCTTTCAATATGGACATTCTTTCCTTATTAGGATTTCCCGTATGCAGCCAACTGTTTTCCCCAGTATATGTTTTATATGTTTTTGAATTGCTTATGTTTAATTAGAATACCTAAAGCCACATACATGCATGACCAGTTTCACCTAGTTATGGAGGTACCATAACCATAACACTGGAGGCACCAGTGTTATGACTTCACCACGGCGGAGTGATAGCTTGTGGCGTCCCTTTCAGCTTTTGGCCATTTATTATATTATCAGGTGGGGCGTATGGGTGCATCCTAGTTTACCTGTTTTCAGCAGATTACTCAATGTGAATGTGGTGTGTGCCTTGCATCCTTCAGAAGGAGCTGATCCCTCCTACCCAAAACCAGTATATTAATCTAGAGACAGCCCCTCTAATTTGCATGACGAGGTCACCCATCCAAGTATTCATGCACGTTGATATTTCATGACCTATATTGGCTAATGGTAAATATGTTAAACAGTTTTTACAAGATAAACATAAGGCTTTTCAAACTATAAAACCAGTTTTACTAAGATATAACCAGGTTATCCAGGACTTAGTCTTTTTCGCAGCTTCAGGTTTATATGCTTGTATTATTCATGCTATACTTGTACATCCGTGCACTGAGCGTATTGCTCAGCCGTTTTCCTTTTCATGTTCCCAAGACGACAGGTACTCAGGGACGCTCGTAGACTTTAAGCGTACGTGCATATGGATTGGAAGCTTCCTAGCCTTCTTTACTTTATGCATTTATTTATACTTTGATACTCTTTTCCATGGACATTGTTTAGTCCTTTCATTTACAGTACTTATGTTTGTGTGTGATGAGTTTCTACTTTTGGGATACCGATGTTTGATTCCGGTATTTCCTTTATGGTCATGTAATGTTTAGACATTTATCCTTGTATGCTTTGATGACACGCCATAATCACGCGTGACATTTCATTTATCAAAATGGGGTGTTACAATTATGGTATCACAGCCAAGGCTTCGACCTGTAGGCTCTCAAAACATGACCTGTGATTAGTGGGTAGTCACTATGGTCTTCCTAGAACTGACAGTTGGTTTTCATGCATTCATCATTTTCATGCATACATATATATGTCATTGTCGCAGGTTTATGACTAAGTAATGGTTGGTACAGGACTGGCCCTATTTAGTCGCATGTGTTTTATCGAAACTTTTAAATTTGGGACAGACCCATGGGCGTCCCCTCGCCATGTCTTTTATTTTGGGTGAACTGACCATAGGCGTTCACTCTCGCGCATACAAAAGTTTTCATAAAACTGCATCATGCATTCATGTACAAATTTTCCTGCATAAAAATTTTCTCATGATTTATTGGTATAAATTTTTTTCATGTATATAGTTTATGTTTTGATCAGTTTAATCATGTATTTTATGTTATACTGTCATATGGTTCTCACACGCGAGCAGTAATAACTCAATGCAGCAATCCAAGCTGTAATGCAAGCTATGCTTCCTCAGCTGAGGAACGAAATCAGGGCTGAGGTTCAGGCTGCCAACAATCAGCAGCATCACCTAGTACCTCCTCCTCCTCCTCTAACAGCATTGGCCACATGGCTGGAGAGATTCAACTAGCTCCGTCCTCGAGCTTTCGAAAGAACAGATAGCCCCAGTGAAGCTGAAAGCTGGTTGGCTCACATTGAGAAGATCTTTGATGCTATGGGTTGTGACCCCGTCTTCAAGTTAAGGTTGGCATGCTACCAGTTCGAAGGTGATGTGTTAAATTGGTGGATAGCACTGAAGCAGTCTGAGGGAGGTGATGATTGGGTGGCTGGTTTGACATGGGCTCAGTTCAGGGATAGGGTGATGGAGCAGTTATTTCCCAAGGCTGAGGAGGACAAGCTTAAGAGAGAGTACCATGGGATCCGACAGAGAGCTAGGGAGAATAGTAACGAGTTCATGTAGCTCTTTCTTCGTTTAGCTGGTTTCCTTGGTGCAGCAGCAGGTAATCCTGAAGAGTAGGCACACCACTTCAGGTGGGCTCTTCGCACATCGGTCGCAAACAACTTGGTGTGTGCTACGTTCAACACGGTAGCACAAGTGGCCGATGCAACACGTAAGCTGGAGATGCTGCAGGAGAGAGATGATTTCGGGGAAGCAGAGAGACCCGATAAGAGGTAAACATTCGTATTCAAGCGGTGACCAATCCGTATTCTTTCAGTATACGTCAATATTTCATCTCTTTAAATTGTATCTTCCAGGCAGAAGACTGGGGACCGGCCTCGCCGGCTACTCAGCAGCAGCCTAATCAGCCCAAGGGAAACGGTCAGACTAACGACCGTTCTGCTACGGATAGGCGTGGCGGTAATGATAATTACCATAACAACACCGGACACTCCAACAGCAGCAGGTCCTTATACTTACGCATTTTCTTATGATTACATGTTATAATTCTTAATTCTGACACATTAGCAAATCTTCTACCAGGAATCATGGTAACGGTAGGGACCAGAACCAGAGAGGTTCTCAGCCAAACCGTCCAGCTATCATTGGTATTCAATCTTAGGATTATCTACATTGTCCTTTGTACCCTATTATCATGTCTCATGTATAATGTTTTATCAGGTTCTCAACCAGTCAGGACACCTGCTGGAGGATATACTCATCCTGTTTGCTCTACTTGCCACCGTAGGCACCCAGGGCCATGTCGCCGCGACAGTGACGCATGCTTCAAGTGTGGTCTTCCTGGCCATCGCATAAAGGACTGCTACAAGGGCGAGATGGAGGGCACATCGAGACATGCTGATACCAAGCCGCCTCCTACTACTGGGCGCGTTTACACGACATCTCGCGATCAGGACAACAAGTCTACATGTACCATCACTGGAATCTTGTATATGTATGGTCAAGCTGCATGTGTTCTGTTTGATATGGGTGCTACTCACTCGGTCATTTCTACTGCTTATGCCAAGAATGTTAGGATACTCCCTATGCCACTAGAGAACAGACTAAGTATTTCCACGCCTTTGAGAGACTCTGTACTTATAACCCATGTGTACAAGAGCCTTCCCCTAGAGTTTGACGACAAGGTTCGTCTTGTTGACGCACTTCCGCTGGACATGAATGATTTTGACATGATTTTGGGCATGGATTGGCTATCCAAGCATCATGCTACCATAGACTACCATTCATATCGAGTCATTTTCGGTGATATTAATGCGCCAGAGTACATTCATAACGGGTTCCTACCCGGCAGGTCTGTACAAATCATATCAACCCTGCAAGCACATGCACTACTTTCACATGGTTGTGACGGTTATCTAGCTACTGTTCATCACATGGATGCTGAATCCCCATCAATTCAGGATCAGCCGATAGTGTCAGAATTTCCAGATGTATTTCCAGAAGAACTTCTAGGCATACCAACTGCACGTGAAGTAGAATTTAATATCGAGCTCATCCCAGGAGCTGAGCCGATTTCCAAGGCTCCTTATCGCATGGCTCCCATAGAGTTAAAGGAGTTGAAGGATCAACTGCAAGAACTTCTGGAACGAGGTTTCATTCGATCGAGCGCATCTCCATGGGGCGCACCGGTCTTATTTGTTAAGAAGAAGGAGGGCAGTATGCGTCTGTGCATAGACTATCGTGAACTAAACAAGATTACCATCAGGAATAGGTATCCACTCCCACCTATAGACGATCTGTTTGACCAACTCCAAGGGGCCAAACATTTCTCCAAGATTGATCTAAGGTCAGGCTATCATCAGCTTCGGGTTAAGGAGCTGGACATCGCCAAGACTGCTTTCCGTACACGCTATGACCACTACGAATTTGTAGTCATGCCATTTGGCCTTACCAATGCTCCAGCAGTGTTCATGGATTTGATGAACAGAATTTTCCATGAATTTATGGACAAGTTTGTCATTGTCTTCATCGATGACATCCTGATTTTCTCCAAGTTCAAGGAGGAACACGAAGACCATCTTCGTACAATACTACAGATTCTTCGCCAGAAGCAGCTGTATGCTAAATTCTCCAAGTGTGAGTTCTGGTTAGACAAGGTGGCATTCTTAGGTCACATTGTATCAGCAGAAAGAATCACTATGGATCCAGCGAAGGTTGAGGCTATTACTAAGTGGCCGAGGCCGACATCAACGACTGAAGTCCGCAGTTTCCTAGGCTTAGCTGGCTACCGTAGATTCGTGGAGAACTTTTCCCGCCTAGCACTACCATTGACCAAATTGATGCAGAAAGGGGATAAATTCGTCTAGACTGAAGAACGAGTGAAGAGCTTTGAAGACCTGAAGCAGAAGTTAGTATCTGCACCTATTCTTACTCTCCCATCTGGTACGAGTGGATTTCAAATCTACAGTGATGCATCGGGGAAGGGACTTGGCTGTGTTCTCATGCAACATGGGAAAGTGATCGCGTACGCTTCACGACAGCTTAAGCCTTATGAGGAAAATTACCCTACGCATGACTTGGAACTTGCAGCAGTCTTGTTTGCTTTGAAGATATGGAGGCACTACTTATATGGAGAATCATGTGACATTTTCACGGACCACAAGAGCTTGAAGTATATCTTCACTCAGCGTGAATTGAATATGAGACAGAGGAGATGGTTAGAACTGTTGAAGGATTGTGGTATTAATCTGCAGTATCATCCCTGCAAGGCAAATGTAGTGGCAGATGCACTTAGCAGAAAGTCCGGAATGATCAACGGCATTGAGATTGAGGAGGAATCATAAGAGACTTGGAGCGACTAGACATAGAGATCATGTTACGTGGACAACACGGTTATTGGGCTAATCTTAGAGTAGAACTCGAGTTACTCTCTAAGATCAAGGAAGCTCAGAAAGATGATGGATAAATCTGGGCGATAATTCAGAAATTGGAGAAGCAGACAGAGTTCAGAGTAGATGCAGATGGTATCTTATGGCAGGGCACGAGACTTTGTGTTCCTGATGATCAAGAACTCCGAGAAGCCTTGTTAGCTAAGGCTCATAGCTCCCCATTTTCTATACATCCTGGTTCAACCAAGATGTACCATGACATCAAGCAGTACTTTTGGTGGAGTGGTATGAAACAGGATGTTGCTACTTACGTCTCCAAATGTCTTACCTGCCAGGAGGTTAAGATCGAGCATCAGCGATCTGGCGGTCTTCTTCAACCGTTAGATATTCTAGAGTGGAAGTGGGACAAAATCACCATGGATTTTGTTATTGGTCTTCCGCCAACCAAGAAGAAGCACGATGCAATTTGCGTTATCGTTGATCGACTTACCAAATCAGCTCATTTCTTACCGATCCGCAAGGAAGATTCGGTCAGTAAACTTGCCGATACGTATAGAAGGGAGATCATGAGAGTTCACGGTTCTCCATCCAGCATCGTCTCAGACAGAGATCCTCGTTTCACTTCGCGATTCTGGAGAAGTCTGCAGTTGGCACGCAAGTATCAAGTGTGCTCCTTTCGAGATGTTGTATGGAAGGAAGTGTCGCGCCCCAATCTGCTAGGATCAGGTTGGTGAGCGAACACTTGAAGGATAAAAAATCATCCAGTTGACTAATGAGAAGGTCGCAGTAGCTAAGCAGAAACTGCAAGAAGCACGGTCACGTCAGAAGAGCTACGCAGACAAGCATAATAGGGACTTACATTTTAACGTAGGAGATCACGTTTTCCTTAAGTTTTCACCGACACGTGGTGTTAGACGTTTTGGAATTAAAGGGAAGCTTATTACTCGATTCATCGGACAGTTTGAAATCATTGAACGAGTCGGTGAAGTATCTTACCATTTAGCGTTACCTCCACAGCTTTTTCATGTACACAATGTTTTCCATGTGTCCTTAATCAGAGGGTACCAGTATCATCCCCTTCACATGGTTCAGTATCCACTGGAACAGATTCGTGAAATCTCACTTTCACAGAAGAACCAGAACGAGTGCTTGACAGACAAGAACGAGTCATGATAAGGAAGACGATTCCATTCGTCAAAATCCTTTGGAGGGATCATACCGAGCGGGAAGCCACTTGGGAAACAGAGGAGTATATCAGGGCTTCTTACCCTCATTTCATATTTTGAATTCGGGTATTTTCTTCTTTTCTAGTTTACTTTATCTATAATTCGGGGACGAATTATTATTTTTAGGGGGGAAGAGTTGTAAAACCCGCATGCTTTTACCATGAATAGTACCCTTACGATAGTACGTACATGATTAGAACTTTCCTTTTATAACATGTTTACGTTTCACGTACAAGAATTACAAGTATTACGTACGTGTTATAACACGATAAGTATTTATTACGTATGAACACACGATAATTATTCTAATAATAATTATAATTACGAACATACGAACATGAAATCACGAACGTAAATTAATAACGAGCTAATATTAGGTATGTATGTATATTTATTACGAGCACGAATAAATATATTAAGTCACGAACGATAACTAATCAAATCACGTAGAAACACGAACACGAGAACACACTATTATTTTAGACACGGAAAATGTTCGGGTTACCCCTTTATGGGCCCCATACCCGCGGCTACACCATGACCAAAATGGCCTAGCCCATTAAAAATTTACTAAACAAAGGGAAAAGGGAAAACATGTTTCATAATCACAATGTTTAGAAAAACAAGAAAACCCTAGTTCTTTGTTTTGGTTCCCTTTGGCCGTCGGGTTTCGCATCACCACAAGGGTGATTCGGGTTGATTTTGGTCTTTGAGTATTGCAAGGATCATCCGTGTGTTCGTCCTCTTTGATTTCACGTGATCGGTATAAACCCTAACTCTTTTATTTTATGTTTTGATTTATTTAATCACATAAAATCATGAATGTTTTTTATAAACTAATTAAAAAAAAAGATTTAAACATGTTATTAATCATGGGGGTTTGAATCAATTTAGGGTTTAGGGGTGTTTTGTTGTGGCCGACGCCTAACCGAGCCCCAATGGGGGGGGGTCTCGGCTTGGCTTAAACTCACACCACCGAGACCGGTTTGGTGATGGTGGTGTCACGACAGCAACAAGGGGAAGAAGCCCGGACCTAGGTCGGGGTATCGTGATGTTTACGGGTCCGGTTCATGGGTTAAAACACGGGTCCGGTTCACATGTTAGAATAAAAACACGGTCCGGTTCATGAGTATTTTTACAAGGTTTAATATTTTTACAAGTTATATTTTTTTACAAGACTTAAAATTAAATTAATTAAAGACATGAACATGATTAATTTAATTTACATGACTTAGCTTATTAATTTTATTATTAATGCATGAATTTTAACCTAAGTATTCTTCCATTTAATTAGAATATATAATTAATTAAGTATTAAAATCATGACTTATAATTAATTAATTTACATGACTTAGGTTATATTATTAATAAATAATAATACATGTTTTAACCTAAGTATTTTACCTTTTTATTTAATTAAATCATGTTATATTTAATTAAATACTTTAACCTATAGTTTATTTAATTTACATGAAGTAATTAATAAACTATACTATATTAATCAGAAAACACTTAAGCTTATATAATTAGCTTAATTATCTAGCTTATATCTAATTATTGAAACTTTCTATTTTTAGAAACTTATTTAATTAAAGCAGCTAATCTATTTATGGAAACTTTCTATGTTTAGAAACTTATCTATTTTAAGCAGTAATTCTCTTTTTGGAAACTTTCTATTTTTGGAAACTTTCTATTTTTGGAAACTTTCTATTTTTGGAAACTTTCTATTTTTGGTAACTTTCTATTTTTGGAAACTTTCTATTTTTGGAAACCTGCTATTTTTAGAAAGTTACTTATTATTACACTACAAGTATAATAATACATGAAATACATGTAATACTTAGTCAGAATAGACAAAATATATGATAGACACAATATAAAGCTTAAAATTACTAAAACATGATATGAACATATAAAACAAGCTAAGACATGATATAAAACCAGTTACATACTCAGTAATCAGATACTTATACACGTATGTATTTATGTAGCATTAGTGATACCGAAGTAGGACTCTCTTCCGTTCGTCTTCTTCGTTCACTGGACAGAAGGTACGATTTCTCCGTCCTTTCAGTATGGACATTCTTTCCTTATTAGGATTTCCCGTATGCAGCCAACTCTTTTCCCCAGTATATGTTTTATATGTTTTTGAATTGCTTATGTTTAATTAGAATACCTAAAGCCATATACATGCATGACCTGTTTCACCTAGTTATGGAGGTACCATAACCATAACACTAGAGGCACCAGTGTTATGACTTCACCACGGCGGAGTGATAGCTCGTGGCGTCCCTTTCAGCTTTTGGCCATTTATTATATTATCAGGTGGGGCGTATGGGTGCATCCTAGTTTACATGTTTTCAGCAGATTACTCAGTGTGAATGTGGTGTGTGCCTTGCATCCTTCACAAGGAGCTGATCCCTCCTACCCAAAACCAGTATATTAAATTAGAGGCAGCCCCTCTAATTTGCATGACGAGGTCACCCCTCCAAGTATTCATGCACATTGATATTTCATGACCTATATTGGCTAATGGTAAATATGTTAAACAGTTTTACAAGATAAAAATAAGGCTTTTCAAACTATAAAACCAGTTTTACTAAGATATAACCAGGTTATCTAGGACTTAGTCTTTTCCGCTGCTTCAGGTTTATATGCTTCTATTATTCATGCTATACTTGTATATCCGTGCACTGAGCATATTGCTCACCCGTTTTCCTTTCCATGTTCCCAAAACGGCAGGTACTCAGGGACGCTCGTAGACTTTAAGCGTACGTGCATATGGATTGGAAGCTTCCTAGCCTTCTTTACTTTATGCATTTATCTATTCTTTGATACTCTTTTCCATGGACATTGTTTAGTCCTTTCATTTACAGTACTTATGTTTGTGTGTGATGAGTTTCTACTTTTGGGATACCGATGTTTGATTCCGGTATTTCCTTTATGGTGATGGTAATGTTTAACATTTATCCTTGTATGCTTTGATGGCACGCCATAATCACGCGTGACATTCCATTTATCAAAATGGGGTGTTACAAGTACTTTCCATTCATAGTTTACCATTCTTGAGTTTATAAGTCATTTAAAGGGATTCTAGGGTTTCTATGGGAATTTAGGACATCATGGTTATATTTAAGATGTTATTATTCATAATATACTTATTAAATTACTTTTAGATCTTAGACTTAATATATATACATTGTATTTCCAACATATAGGAATATATTGAAGTGTCAGTTCAGGTTGTGAGAAGCAATTCATCTTACCAAGTAAGGCATAAAAAGCAAAAATTTACAGCCAAATTTCATACTCATATAATCATATCACATATTATAAATGTGAAATTCATGGGTTGTCATAGTAACTCCCCCTTAAATAAATCTCGTCCCGAGATTATAACGGTAACATAACATATCAAGGGCAAACATAGCTCTTAGGTTCTCAAATTCTTTCTTAGAATCTTATTCACATATCAAGAACATAGCTTTACTGTTGGTATTTAGTTTCAAATCAATCTCTTCTATCATCATTTCATCAAAATGGTTATATATGAAATATCATTCATGTCCTAGTAATCAAAATAGTAATATTATCTCATAAGAATTTATTTTATCACCAAATGGAGTATAGAAAACATACCAGTAATCACATAAATCTTCCTTAAATTCTGAAATACGAAAAGGATTGTGATTATTACTGAGTTATTTGGGAAACTCAATTCAATATTTCACTGCTCAATTCAAATTCTTGAATTGATTATCGCATTTTTCAAAATCAATTTGGGTAATTGATAGAGAAAACATCCTTCTCAAATAGGTACTGTTGAATATGGTGTAGTTTCTCATTTATAGTGAGAAAAAGGATTGTGAATCATTCTCACAATTCACCATTTTAATCCATCAAATACTTAACTATCACAATTTAACGTTCTATGAAGCTTTATTCTAATATAATCCTTCCAATAGTTTCATGAACTATTTTGGGTTTCGTAAGTTGAAAATCTCCAACTTTAGCCCAGCAGATACGTAAGTAGCACTTCTTTCGCTAGAGTGCTTCAAATAGTATTTCTTTGATTCTAGCATGATAACTAGTGTTATATGGGAAATTTTACCAATGATAAGTGTCCTTCCAAAATTTATAACACATACATGGAGTATGTTGTTTAGAATTTGGATAGTTCTTCCACATAACACATTAGTATAACATATCAATTTTGTATATACTTTTAGGATTAAGATGTGAAACACTCGTCACGATCTTAGATGATAGATATTGATACTCTATGTAGACAGAGTATTTAACATATAACATTGTCAGTGTTTCCATATTATCGATTTCCTATATAGGAATACATCTTATAGCTCTAGCAAAATAATCGACAATGATAGATAGCATCATGTCTTCTTAATGTAACAAAATACTTATTATTCTTTCCTATTTTCATGGAGGAAACTCAGGTTGAACTAGTAAGTTGGATGACTTTCAATATTCTACTTCTTTTGTTAGAGCATAATATAACGATTTCAAAGTTTCTTCGAGTTGAATGGAATACTTCAACTTTCAAGTATTTACAAATTTCCAATTTTAGGACGGATATTGACGTATCTTCCAATATACTATATAGTAATATACGTAATTTCTCACTTAATATTCTAACGTTTTATTTGGCCTATACTTGTCTTATATCGAATATTCTTAAGTCCATTTATAAATTCTTACTAACATAAAGATACGTCCAACTTTATGTAAGCAGGAAATCATAAATTCGGTGTATTTAAATTTATTCAATTGACTAAAGAAGCGTCCTAATTCAATCAAATAAACAGAATGTAAATTATTGACTTAGAAATTTCCGACATAACACGAATATAGAAAAATATTCTAGTATTTAATATATTTATTATACCCTTAAATTTCCTTCTTACATTGGCGTATGTAAGATGTCCTGTATATATTATCTAAGAATATGATTTTCTAGAGACGAACGACGTTAAAATAGAAGACGATATTTTACTCCTTGCAATATGTAAATAGGATACATGAAAATTTTACCGAACATATAGCTTATAAGGCCTCTTGCATTTAAAATTCCAAATCCAACGACCTACTATGTTGAAAATCCGATACCGGATGGTGCAAAGTCCTGTGGGATGCAGAGTGCATTTCTTATAGAAGAAAATTTCCATCCTAACCATCGTATGTTTGATTTTTAATCCTTTGTTCTGGTTTACTAGAACCTATGGATGTTCTTTTACTTCCAAATTTACGCTTAAGATTTCTGATTTTTGCACAGGATTGTGCTTAATTACCTTGTTCATTAACTCTTTGGGTAGAGGTAAATGACTTTTTCTAATATATTGAGATTTTGGAAGTGGTAATCTTTCTTCGAAACCTTCGACAAAATTCCTTAATAAATTTTTCTAACAAAACATTTTGATGGAGTCTTCTTAATAGAATTTCAGATGAAATTACATGACATAATTCCATAATAAAAATCTTCTGATGAAGGTTTTTATGGAATAGGATCTAAATCTACCAACTCTTGAAATTTCCTCGTGTATATCTCTAGGTAAATTCTATTTATCATTAGATAGCGGAGTTCTTCTTTCATCTTATCACTCATCTTTCTAAGAAATGTTTGAAATTTAATCAAGCGATCTTATGTACTTCTTTTATCTCAATGGGTTGAGCATAAAGAATTTACCAAGATAACTGACGAAGTGTTTATCTTTTTAAAAAAGCTTCACTCTACAATTTCAAATACGATTGATAGAAAACTGAGTTGGCTCTTTCAATCCAATGGATGATACTAATAACATCTTTGGATATCAGAAACTAATCAGCCATGGAATCTTCTTTCAAATATTACTTCTCTTTCATAATTTGTAGTTGCAGGATTGCAGCCACTTCATTGTTAATTCTTCGTCAATTTTTTTTAGGGTTTAGAATGAAGGGAAAGAATAGAAATAATTCAGAATCCAATGTATACTCATATCAGAAAACATTTGTCACATATGTATATGGATACATCTAAATGCTTATCGAACACGAGGTATATCTTTTAGGTTTATATAGGAAACTTACTATGTTGATTATCATTCACATCTAAGGATAATAAACCCAACTATGAAAATTTCAAAGTTTACAACGGATTTATAAAGATATGACTCATACATAATTGTAACATAACTTTTCCATGATATGGAATGAACGAATATAACATAAAATGTAAAAACTCGTCGTATAGAACAAGATTCTCTTTTACATATCATATATTCTATAGATGAATCCTTTTGAGAGGTAAAAGCCGAGAATAGAATATTTCTAGAAAACTTGGGAAGTTTCCTTACTCTTTCTTCCAACTTACGGGTTATATTCAATTGATAATTCGTATTATCATAGAAGATAACAAAAGTTCCAAGAATATATACTTTATCAAGCATATGCTTTTCCCAGAATTAACAAAATTTCATTCATAATCATTTTTGAGAAAACCAAGAAATAGGGATCTCTTACTTCTCAGAAATAAGTATGAAACGACAATATTTGATGAAAAACAATACCTTTAATTATTAACAACTTGTCTGTTTATACTTACAAGACAAGCTTCACTATTAACATAAAAGTAAAGACATAAAGTTAAATGTATTTACAACTTAATAGTCTAACGTCTTCATCTCTCCCTCTTAAGTTATTTGATGGCATCAAAAAGACTTCGTATGTCGGCTCGATGTCTAATTTGAATGTCCTCAATGACAAACTCTAGAGTAGAAATCTTTAGTCGAGCTTGAATAATTTCTTCATCTTGTATCATTTGTCTTCTCTGCAACTTAGCTTTAATTTCTTCAAAATCTCCTTCTAACTTTTCAAAATCTCGTTGTAAAATTCTTCGGCCTTTCCCAATCCCTTCAATTTTATCTTCAAGATCTTTAATACGCTCGGGAGGAACTTCTTTCATATAGGGTAGGATATCTTTAATTTTTTGTTCATAGGTATTTTTGGGTAAGTTTTTAGATATAGGTGGCGGTACATTATTAGGGTAAGGTGATGGAAAGTTTTCGTGTTGAGGTGTAAAATCTATTTCTTCATTATATGCTCGTATAACTTGCATATAGGGGTCGTCATCAAAAGGTAAAACGGCTTTTGGGATTTTATGATCTTCAGGTGAATTTTCTGAAGTATCATAGGGATTTTTCATCGGGAGATTGGAAATATAATGTGGGAAATTATTAGGAACACTTGCACAACGCTCATCTTGAGAATCTGATAAGATGATAATAGGAGGATGATAGTAATACATATATCTAGAAACGTCGATAAATCCTAAATTATTTATATTATATTATGTATACTTAAACATAATATTACTTAATCATAAGTATAATCTTTATACTTGCATATAAGCATGGTATCATTTACACATTGTTCTAGAGAGTAGCAGTATAGGCATTTACATCACTCTTGTAGCAGCACTGGCTTTTGGCACGGAGGACTTTCTTGAAATTATTTTAAAAGTAGTTATAGTTAAGATTTTATTTCTTGTTCTCTATAACCATGGCTATGAGTACCAATCTGTAACACTCCCATTTTATCTTTACGCATCAGAACATTGATCTGGGGTATTACTTCATAGAACACAAGTCATAACGATAGAAAACAACTCAAAAGAGTGATTAAATCAACTTTCTTTTTATATCATTAAAAATTATACTTTCACAATATAAAGTTCCCAAAATCTAGAATAATAATTTCAATCTTGTGCCTCTTCGTGCCATCCTTATGCTGCTCCATACTATCAGTCATAGTTTCCTAAAATATATGCTTAAATTCAACACAAAGGTTGAGTGAACTCATAGGGTGAAAAATATTTTGAATACAAGATCCTTTTTCCTAAGCTACGTTATTATTCGCTCACATAAAATAATATTTTTTTATTTCACTAGCTCATGCCCCGCGACTAGACATTATCAAAAAAATCCAACAAATTGCCCTTAAGCATGTAGATTGCCAAACTATCCTGAGTTTAGCAAAATTAAGTATCTCTATTTAGCCTAGGTAGGAACCGTTAGCTGCTAGCAAGTGCGACTTACCCAGATAGGAGATGTCAGTCTCTAATAGTACTATTCATAATATTAGCGCTCATTAAATGATTAACGGTCCATGATTAAAAAGGGTCTTAATGGCAATAAGTAAACGTAGTGTCAATAATCATACAGGAAACATACAAAAACACTTGTATTCCATTTTTACCATATATCCCCTCACGGGTTTTCAAATCATCTATAAACTTTCAAAAGTGAGGCTATAAACTAACCTTATGTCCATAGAATCTGATGCGTTCTCTTGTGATTACACAAGTTTTAAATTTATAACACGGATTTCCAAATAAGCTAAGAATACACGGGAAAGTATGACCCTTTCGTTTGTAGCTAGCTTATTGTGGTAAGCCGAGGTCGTTCACTAGGATTTGGGTATTTTCGGTTGTAAAGGATCTTTGTAACAATGTAAAGTTAGTGGTAAAAATGGTTGTCACTCCCACAATTACCATATAAGTTACAAATAAGAAAATAAGCAACAAGTAACAAGTAAATGATGATTAAGCTAATAAGATGAGATGATAACAATAATATTAAAGACAACACTTGCTTGGATTAATTCATAACATTTAGATTGTTCATATGAGGATGGTTTTGAAAATTGATTACAAGTAAAGAAGATGATGGTCACAAATTCTAATCTTTGATTTTAAAGTATATAACCCTCGCGAAAGATCATACATCCATGAAATCAAGCATTAAGAAAAATCAACCAATTCAAGACTATGTTTAGTTTAACAAGTTTGATTCACGGTCGTTTCAAAAAATCCTTAACAATCACACTTATGTTCCTTTCCATAATCATACCACTAAAGAAATGGTCAATACAATAGATAATCATCCATAGACAAAACGATTATAACTAGTTGATGAATGATAACCCTTTGACCTATGAAATCTTCAACAACTATTCAAGTATGATAAGCAAATGGAATGGAACTTAAGCACAATTGGATTTTAAACATAACAAGAAATTGATCAACACCATGATTAAAATATAAACAATCCTCATGTCACAACATCATCCAAACAAGTGTAAATTAAACTACTCCATGTTCATATTAATAAAGAACAAAAATTCAACATATGACATAGAGTTAAACATTATAATAATAACAAGAGTTTACCCAAAATATGAACACAATAAGTAAATGAATGGAATTAGAGAAATCATTAGGCCTCCAATCGACTACAAGTTTTATGGTCTTTCGGGTTTTGCAAATGAAATTCGTATTTGATATTTGAGGCAGGTTTTGGAGAGGTTTGGTGAAGGTTGGTGGTGATTTAGGTATCAAGAAACACTACCAATGATAAGGGTAATGATCCCTTAGAGTTTGGCAAAGTTATTTTGATGATTTGAGCTTCAAAAATGTCACTTTTTGGCACACGAATATTAAATCCGAGAATTGGGGTCTTCACCAAGGTTGGGAGAGTTCCCTTGGTGAATAATGGAGTTAGTAATGAGTTACTATGATGTGATATGTTACATGACCCCAAGGGTCTTATATATAGTTGAATTCAAGACTTGGTCATCAATGTTTGTCTTGGAGCCAAAGAATAATACTTGGAGCCAAAGGAGTTCTCTTGTAGCCAAAGTAGTTCTAGAATTTAATAGAAGCTTCTTGTGTGTTCTTCTCAAGGTTGCATGAATGTAGACAACAAAATCTGCTAACACAAAAGTGGGTGACAACTTGTATTCCGCCAGTGGCAAATTTCAGAAATGCTGATGGAAACTTCCATGCTGAGTGACTTGTCGAGATTCCTTCGTATATGTATGAATCATCATTTATTCTTTCTTTCCATGTATTTTCTTGTTCTTGGCTAACTAACAACACAAAACACAACTTCACACATATATGAGCTAAATAGCTTGTTAGTATAACCAAAAACCCTGCAAAATATACGGATAACACTCAAGAAAACATGTTGGATTTGGGCTTTATCTAATCCCCTCACACATAAGTTTTGCTCGTCCTCGAGCAAGGAAAATAAAAACTTTGCTTGCCCTCAAGCAAATAAAAGAAAAATAAAATTAGAAACTAAATACCTAGGTTCTAAAAGAAAAGAAAATTTTTAAAAATTTTATGAAAAATTGAAAAATCTATGAAAATCTAAAATTATTTTTGATTTTTATAGGAAATGGCTAAAGGTGCAAACTCCCTCACACTTAAGAGTTTGCTCGTCCTCAAGCAAGTAAAAGAAAGTTACTTCCCACATGGTGTATGAAAATTGTTTAGAAAAAATAAGATGAAAATCTACAAAGTACAAACAAGACTAAACCGAATAGCGTGAGCACCAAGTATACACATCTAAAGAGGACTTTTATTCGGGTTACAAGGTTAAGGGTTAATGGGGTATGGATAAGACATGAGATTTTTTTATGATAGGTGTAACAAGAATATACAAGTTAAAAGTCAAAGTCCCATGTTGCTAGTTACCGAACAAATCACAAGGCCAAAAATGATCATAGCTACGAGCTTTATTCGACACATATCGATCAACACAAATATATATCATGTCTTAGCACTTTGCCTAATTGATATCTCAATATACTTCGTCTTCCTTCATCTTCATAATTTATTATAGCTCATTGGCTATTTTTGTCATCACTTTTTTTTTAACTTTTTTTTACTTATTTTCTTTATCTTTCTTTTTTTTATTTTTTTTCAACACATATCACATGCTCCCCTCACACTTCGCTTGAGCACACACCACAAAAAATACAAATAGAAGCGGACGTCTCCATCTTTGTTGGAATATCACATACACATGCGAAGTGTCGCATAACGAATAATCATCAAAAACGATCCATCATACCATGCAACTAGCAACCCACCATTTAGACTTCGACATGGGTTAGGCTAAGGTTTAACGTTATATATATTTTTTTCTTTTTAGTGGATTGAACAAAAAACGAAAAGAATGGCTCAACGGGTGTTCTAAGGGTATCTAGTACTAGACGAGAGTCCTAACCAAAGGGTTAATATGGGTGGTTAGCTAATCGATGATACTAGATAAAAAGAAAACAGAAAAGGCTATTTCGGTTTTATTTCTAAGGATGTCTCTTTGTCACGCATATACACTTATATCACACACGTCTGATCTCACTAAAAATGTTTTTTTTGTGGGAACGATTACTGAAATATATTACAAACAAACGTGTGAAAACATGAAAGTAAATCCTAAGGGCAAGCAAGTATACAAACTCTCCGCTTTTTTTTTCTTCCATTTTTTTACATATTAATTTTTTTAATAAAAAAAATTGGTTTCGGTTTCCCATTTATTTCTCCTCACACTTAAGTTTTGGATTGGACTCAATGTTAAAAATAAACTTCAAAGCATGAAAAGTGAGGAAATAGATAAATAGTCAAAGAGAAACGAAACTTCCCGGGTTTATAAATTGCAATTGATCTCCATGTGATAAGATGCCAAGTTAGGAAGACCAGTCGATTTCGTACACTTCCATCCTCTCCATGTATGCATCCTCCTCCATTACCTATTGCTACATTTATTCAAACAAAATAAAACAAACAAACAAACAAACAAAACAAACAAGCACACAATAATAAAACACTACTAGCAAAGTACACCCCTGACACTTAAGATTTTCTAAGTTAGAAAAATACTTTTTGGGTGTACATATTTATTCTGAACACACAAAATTAAACACACAAATAATTAAAGCACGAGTTGCCTCCCGAGAAGCGTTTAATTTATTATTGAGTTGTTAGCTAGACTCTTTCCCTAGATGTTAGGATTGTTTGATTATACGATTAAGATGGGGAACTTTGGTTTGGTGCCATTGATTTTGATAATTATCATCATTGAACCAAAGCAGTTCTCCATTAGTCTAAACTTTGAAAGGCTTCTTTGGCACACCATTGTTGTGACTTTTTATCATCCTTCTACTTCCAACGTCATTTACTGATTTCAACTCCGTGTCATTACTTTATAATACATCATTTTCAAACGTCTTCTCCTTTTTGTATGGGATATGCACGGTGAATCCTTGGGAAAAGTTGAATTAGAAATAATGGGTTTCGGTTTTCGCACGGTTGGAATAGGTTCAACTTCTTCTTCCTCAATAAAAGCAACATCACCCTTATCACTCTCATTTCGAATAGAGGGTAGTTTTTCTCGTGTTTTGGTGTTGGTGATTTGAGGAAGAGACTAGGTTCGTTTTATGTCCTCTTCTACATAACCTAAGTGTCTATCCAGGTCTTCGATTATGGCTGTATGGTTTCGGAACCTTAGATTGATTTGAATCTCCAAGTCAACCAAATTGTTCTTGACGCGTTCATTTTCTTCCGTTTGCCAAGCCATAAGTTCTCTCATCATCTCCTCCATTGATGTTTCGGGTTTTTGGTGATATTGTGATGAGTATTTTGCTACATCTCGCGGTCGAGATTGAGGAATGGGACGGTTCAGGTTTAGGGTAAGATAGGAATGTGAATTCATTGAATTTTGGTCGTGATATCCTTGGTGATATTCTTGGACATAATTCACTTCATGAGGTTTACACATCCGCGTGTCATCCTTCATGGTGGTTTGTGAGTCATGACCATCTCTACGATCGTCTCGCATCTCTTTGAGTTCATTCCTTACGATTAGGAATTGGGAATCGATAAGCCTAGCAAGTGCTTAAAATTTCTCCATCAACACGGTGTGATCGGAGATGATGTTATTTCCACCGGCGGAAACAACGGTTTTCAGTTTGGGATCGATATGAGAATCCTTCGAAAACTCGAACTTGATAAGGACCTTGTCCTTGAGGATTTGAAGCTTTGTTAGGAATATTGTAGAGGAATATTCCTCCGGCGTCGAGAGATACTTGAGTTGGATCGTCTAATCCATGATAGAATGTTTCAATTATCGTTCTCTTGGTTAGATCATGTCCATAACAAGCCCGAAGCATTTCTTTCATTCGGAGCCAAGCTTCAACGAGAGTCTCGTAATTGAGTTGGTGAAAGTTAAGAATGTCGTTTAGGAGACGTTTAAACTTTGCGGGTGAAAGAATCGGCTTATGAAAGCTTCTCTTAATTCGTTCCACGAAGTAATTGTTCCTTCATCTAATTCATTCAACCAAATCTTAGCTTCTCCGGTTAATGAGAATGGGAACGTCCTCAAGTTAATCGCCTCCTCTTGATTTACACCATATTGGAAAAGGCTACCAATATCAAGAAAATCGAGAACATGTCGGTGAGGATAGAATAGGACTTGTCCATCAAATTGGTTCTCCCGAACCATTTTCATGTGGGTACTCGTCATAGTGAAATTGTTCAAAATAGGGAATTGACCAATAGAGGAACTAGGCGTTGGAGCAACGATCCTAGTATTTGACCACATTGGTTGATCATCGGGATCAATGGTGATAACAGATAAGGAATCGGATTCGATTTCATAGGATGAGATTCCTTCAATATGGAATGCATTTTCGAATATCGTCTCGACTTCGGTGTCGAATACGCCGTCTTTAGAGGCGATGACGAAAAAGTCTTTGATGAACGGTGGTTTGATGTATGGTTCGGGTGCTTCAATTTCAAGGGGTACGATTGGTGTTTTATTGGATGTCGTCCTATTTTTTATTTTACATTTAAGATTTTGGAAAGGACGAACAAGTTGTTTTCACCAAGAACGCGGGTTTATACAAACCCGAAGTGATTTGCAAAACGTCATAGAAAAATTAACTAAATAAAACAAATAAGACCAGAAATATTTTTGTATATATACATATTTTTTTACTAGTACTATTATTATTATTTTTATTACTAAATAAAACTACTAAAGAAACAAGAAAATAAGAAAGAAATTGTAACGATAATTGTACCAAATCAATCAAACCGGATGGTTCAAATGACTTCTGGTTCTACACACGGGGTTTGGGATCAAACCGGAGCGAATAAAAATACGAACGAGGCACAAATAGTTGGAACGGGGTGGTTGGGTGGATTATGAGCAAAAGGGAGTAATTAGATTTAAACTCGAATAGCGGATGTTAAACGAGTGTAAAACACAATTAGGAATGGGTTTGAGGAAGGATCGATTTAAATAAAAAAAGATAAAAATAATTTTATTTTTTTTATAGTTTCAAAGTTGCCGGTGGGAAAAAGGGGTTTGCCGGGCGGCAAAATGGATTATGTGAAAAATTTTGAACTATTGCCGGCGGCAAAAGGGTTTTACCGGCCGACAAAAGGGGTCTGCCGGGCGGCAAAATCGATTCTGAATTTTTTATTTTTTTTAAAGAACTAAAAACTAAGAACACCTAAAAAACTTTTGCGGGGTTAATAAAATAATCACTAAAAAGCTTAATTTGAACACACTTTAATTTTAAACCAAATAAGTAAAAAACAAATAAGCACAAAAGAGATTAAACCATACACGATATGAAACAAAGATTCAAAACATGAAAAGCACAAAACACAAATCCCCGGCAACGGCGCCAAAAATTTGACGGTGGCGATGCCGGGTTATGAGATTCAAACACGAAATTATAGAACTTAATTACTATAAAATAAACAAAACAAACAAGCACAAATAAACAAGAAGCAAGAAACAAAGATTCTAATACACGAAAAACACAAACAAATCCCTGGCAGCGGCGCCAAAAACATGATGCGTTCTCTTGCGATTACACAAGTTTTAAATTTATAACACAGATTTCCAAATAAGCTAAGAAGACACGGGCAAGTATGACCCTTTCGTTTGTAGCTAGCTTGTTGTGGTAAGCCGAGGTCGTTCACTAGGATTTGGGTGTTTTCGGTTGTAAAGGATCTTTGTAACAATGTAAAGTTATTGGTAAAAATGGTTGTCACTACCACAATTACCATATAAGTAACAAATAAGCAAATAAGCAACAAGTAACAAGTAAATGATGATTAAGATAATAAGATGAGATGATAACAATAATATTAAAGACAACACTTGCTTGGATTAATTCATAACATTCAGTCTGTTCATATGAGGATTGTTTTGACAAATTTATTACAAGTAAAGAAGATGATGGTCACAAATTCTAATCTTTGCTTTTAAAGTATATAACCCTCGCGAAAGATCATACATCCATGAAATCAAGCATTAAGACAAATCAACCAATTAAAGACTATGTTTAGTTTAACAAGTCTGATTCACGGTCGTTCCACAAAATCGTTAACAATCACACTTATATTCCTTTGCATAATCATACCACTAAAGAAATGGTCAATACGATAGATAATCATCCATAGACAAAACGATCATAACTAGTTGATGAATGATAACCCTTTCGACCTATGAAATCATCAATAACTAATCAAGTATGATAAGCAAATGGAATGGAACTTAAGTACAATAGGATTTCAAACATAACAAGAAATTGATCAACACCATGATTAAAACATAAACAATCCTCATGTCACAACATCATCCAAACAAGTGTAAATTAAACTACTCCATGGTCATATTAATAAAGAACAAAAATTCAACATATGACATAGAGTTCAACATCATAAAAATAACAAGAGTTTACCCAAAATATGAATACAATAAGTAAATGAAAGGAATTAAAGCAATCCTTAGGCTTCCAATTGACAACAAGTTTTGTGGTCTTTCGGGTTATGCAAATGAAATTCGTATTTGAGATTTGAGGCAGGTTTTGGAGAGGTTTGGTGAAGGTTGGTGGTGATTTATGTATCAAGAAACACTACCATTGATAAGGGTAATGATCCCTTAGAGTTTGGAAAAGTTATTTTGATGATTGGAGCTTCAAAAACGTCACTTTCTGGCACACCAATATTAAATCTGGGAATTGGGGTCTTCACCAAGGTTGGGAGAGTTCCCTTGATGAATAATGGAGTTAGCAATTGTAGGTCCTTAGTTTCTTACGATTGTACAAGTGTTTGTATAGATCTAAAGAAAGGAGAGGAATGGAAGAACTAGAGAGGGAGCGTTAGAGAGAGAAAGGAAGAATGAGAGAAAACATGAAATGTGAAAGTGAATAATGAAGTGCTCAAACCCTCCTAACATGCTAGGAGGGGGTTTATATAGCCACCCTACATGTGGGCTTTGGTGGGCTATATGTTTACATATTGGATCATGAGCCCAATACTTGAATATATCGTTGGAGTGACCGATCCTTTCTAAATACGTAAAAACGTATTTCCAACAATCTCCCCCTAAGGGAGGTCACTCCAAGTTACAATGTCCTAAATAGTCTATAGCTCGTGATCTATCCTAACAATGATGTGACCGAGACTTTCTTTGGAAAAACGTATTTCCAACAATCTCCCCCTAAGGGAGGTCACACCATTTTACAAAATCTTAAACCTAGCATACTATGCTTGAGTCTTCGATCTTGTTCTTGTGAATATGTAGATGAGATCTTTTACTTTAGTCTTGAGCATTTTTCCTTGCCTTGACCTTGTGTATTCATCACTTGTGAAATTCTCCTCCTCGTGACTTCATGTTCCACATACTTATACCTTTATAAATTCTTGAAAGCTTCAGAGTTTGATACAGCGTAAGACTTGACTTTTAGGCTTTCTTGAATTTGTTGAAGTATTAAGTGCATAAAGCATAAGTATGTGTTTAAGACTTCTTCTAGATTGTACACCGCAATGCCACCTTCTTTTTACGCTGCATAAGATAGTTAGCAACAAAACATATACACGGATTAAATGGCCTTGAACATTTCATTCTAATTCGGTAGCATTTTACCTCCGGTCGGTGAAGACCATTGGACGATATTAAATATCGTACTTGTGGCAGGTAGTTTTAATTAAGAACCTCAATTACAAGATTTCGTGGGTAAAGGCGTTCTTTTTATTCGACCGTCCAAAGCTGATTGCGAACATAAAGAGTGAATCATTTGGATAATAATATCCGCATGATTTGAAGCCGTCAATTCATGTTCCTAGAACAAGTGAAATTCAATTAAGAACCGCACCATCGTTGCTTTCTAGTTGTCACGAGCTTGATTCGTATAGAATCTTGCAAGTTACCTACCAAGTGCTGTTTGAGGTTAACACTAGAAAGATTTCCACTCATCACTGTGAACACTGAGGTATCACTCTGAGTGTTCTGGCAAGATCACTCAGATATTGCGTAGAAGCCTAGAACGTGTTTAAATTCAGTTAAGAATTAAACCACTGTTGCTTTCCAGTTATCACAAGCTTGATTCATAAAGAATCGTACAAGTCACCTACCATGAGCTTTTTGATATTCCCTCAAGAAGGATTTCCATCTTCATTGTAAATACTTTTGTATTACTCGGATGTTCAGGCAAGATCATGAAGATTTTGCGTAAGACTCTTAAAATCTTTCTTACTTTTGACAGTGTGTGAAGAAGCAAGGAATTATGAAAGTGTGTCCTAATGAGATATTTGATGATCTCAAATGGCTCTAGACTCGATTGTGAATTTTGGATTTTAGTGATCGGAGGCTGGAGAGGAGTGCCACCATTTCAATACCAACTTATTCGGAGTGAATAAAACAATATAAGACATGTTGATCTCCGTATGATTAAAACAAATACCTTTTATGAGATATTTGAGTTAGCTGGGTTGGGTTGTGCATTGCATCACTGGGTCCATGATGTCTATCTTTAATATCAAGCATCATTAAAAATGATCTCAATAGCATATGTTTTGACCCGGTTTCTGCCTAATTTGTAAGGAGGGCTTCTTTCTTTTCACCCTTTATCTTTACAATTCTTTTTATTTCTTCAACCCCTTCATTGCTTACCGATACGTCATAACTATCACCTTGTTGTGATTGTTCCAGTGTTAACTTAAGTACTTGGTCGGCATTCAGCTACGTTCATAATCTTTCTCCATCTTTCCTAAGGACTAGTATTTCTAGCTATGGAATGTCCTTGGGATGATTCCTCCGGTTTTAGAAGAATCATTGGACTTAACCTATCCTACCATCCTTATGTCACCACAATCGTCACCGTCGTGAATAGAGATGTTGTGGGTAAGTATATGTCACCATGAGATCCTTTTTGATATCCAAATCCATTTTGCTCCCCCTTAACATATGCCACGATATTCGAAAACATTTCGCACATGCCGGGATGAGCCAGTGATGAGACTACTTTTATACATAGTCTCATCGTCCAAAACGGGCTTTAAATACATAAAATATCATGAAAATGGCCAAATATATGCTTGTGTTTGTTACTTGTGTATTTTAGGTACGGATATTGAGAAAATGACAAAAGATCACAATAATCATACAAAAACGAACACGGGAAACGAAGCAGCACAATGAACCAAGCCCTAATGAAGATTTTCCAAGAAAAACCCTTGAAGATTTGAAGATTATGCAAGAAGAGTCCTCCAATATGGAATAATTGACACTTTAAACCCTTGTATATTCATAATTACAAGTTTGGTCCTTAAAGTTTGTCAAATTTACAAAAAGGGCCCTCTACTTTGAAGAATTGATAAATTTAGTCCCTCAACAAAACTAAATTGTCAATATTAGTCCTCCTCAAAGTCAAACATGCCATGAATACCTTCAAGTTACAAGAAAGAGCAAATTTGGTCCTTAAAATATGACAAATTACAAAAAGGATCCTTAACTATAAAGAATTGGCAAAAATGGTCCCTCATAAATCATGACTTGGCAATTTCAGTCCTCCAAAATGTCAACCATACAAGTCAAGACCATTATCTATGAAGAAAATGCCAAAACAACCCTTCAAGAATCAACAAATGGCAAGAAATACCCCTAAAAATACTTTGGAAAGGTATTTGGGGCAAAAGTGTGAAAAGTAAAACTTTATTAACAAAGAAAAACGAGTTTGGTCAGTTTAAACTTCATATGACAAACAAGGGAAGAGATAAGGGACTGATTTGGGCAGACAACCTAAGTAACCTAGACCAACCACGATGTGACACGTGCCCCACTAACCTAAATCAACCAATCACCACTCACCCTGCTTCCATCTCACCAATCCACTCACCCTAAACCGTTAGCTTAATTAAATATTAAGCTTAAACACGCGCCAAACACTTTCTAAACCAAAAACAAGATTAAAACCTGTGTTCTTGATGTTCTTAGCAAAATTAGGCATTCCTTAATCACCAACAATTAAACCCTAATCTCTTCCAGATTAGTGATTAAGGTATCCCTAAACATAACCCAATCACAAAAACCCTTGCCACCTCATCATCTTGGTCACATGTTAAACCCTCCTCACACGGTTTTGGGGAAAATGCCAAATTGTGCCATAGAATCTACCACCCACATTCAACTTTCATCTTAAGCATCAATGTGAGCCATTGATCACTATTTCACCTTGCCAACTCATGCAAACAACCAAATTTAGTCACATGATCTTCAAGATATTTAAAATTCCAAGGGCATAATAGGTACTTCACCAGCATTAGGGTTACGTTTTCTTTGCATTTCTAGTTCATTTGTAGCCTTTATAAGGCAAAGGATGTGTAACATTTGTTTTTGCTCTTGATTTTTCCTTTGTTCAAGTTCTGTAAATCCTTTGTCATTATTGAATGAAAAGTGTTTGAATCTTTGAAGATAAACCAAGTGCCAATCTTATTTACTGCTTGTTTATGTTTAATG
Source organism: Glebionis coronaria (assembly GCA_025667525.1). Classification (NCBI taxonomy): domain Eukaryota; kingdom Viridiplantae; phylum Streptophyta; class Magnoliopsida; order Asterales; family Asteraceae; genus Glebionis; species Glebionis coronaria. Next base: position 267,859,033 of record CM046881.1, on the reverse strand, counting down.
TTTGCTAAAACATAATCTCAACACGTTTTCTTAAGCTTTGTGCAAGAAATTGCATAAAGTCCTAAAAACTTGATATTTTGCTAAGACCTTGGTACACCTTGGAATTCTTGGGCTATAAGTGGATCATAGCATCCTGATATTGTGATATCAAGGTGTTGTGAGGCTTATAACTTGGGGATAATCAAGTGTGAGGTACAAGGGTTTCATTAATCAAGGGTTTGTCACCTTTCTGTTTTTTATTTATATGTTCTAACCTTGTTGAATCTTAGCAGGTTAGTTTGTGGAAGCTTGTGCTTGTTCTTGCTAGCACATAAGCTCAAAATTCGTGGGTGTGGATGTACATCCATGAGGTTTGAACCTTTCTACCTAAAATCTTGATTTTTGGTGATTTTGTGTTCTGCTTGTGTTCTTGTTTCTGACTCCTTGTGATTCACTGATCACAAGGATGCCTTGTTTGTAACTTGAATCCAACAAAAAGTCACTAAAGACAAAAAATCAAGAAAGTCAAGCAGTGGGAAAAGTTTCCATTGCTCAACACCCAAAACTAGCCCCTGCTAGTGTTAATTTTCATTCAGCTTATTTATAAGCCAAATTGGCTTATCCAGACTTCCAACAACCTATTTTTTGTGATATATCTTCCTCATTTGACCCATTTATTGATCTGGAGCTTATCAGACCTTGGCTTATACTTTTTACTAGAAAACTCATAAGGTTGACTTTTAATTAAGTGCTTATCTACTTATTTCAGCTTATTGGAAAACTTTTTGTTGATTAAGCTTAGTTAAGTCATTTAAAAGCTTTTGAAACTTGAATCAACACTTGAGGTGGTCTAGAACTCGAAAACGACTATTTTGTCGTTTTGTGAAGATAGCTTTTAGCTTATTCACGCTTATTTCTTGTGCTTATTTCAAATTTCTTTTTATAGATCTCTTAAGTAACTCAAAAGAAGCTTGTGTGTCAAATTTGAGCTTATGGCATCAGCTTAGCTTAATGGGCCAAAAAGCCCATTAAGAATAAGCTGCTTTGAAATAAGCTAGCTTAAACACATTTTCAGCTTTTGGGCCTTCCGAGTTTTGTTCTTAAAATCAAATTTTGAGTCAGATAGGAGCTTTTGGGCTTAATTGGACAACATTTTTCTTATTGGGCCTTAAATAGCCCATTAAGGGGTCTGTTTGGACTTTTAGCCCATTTCTAAGCCCAATAGGGGTATTTTTGTAATTTCAACTTCATTTCTGTATTATTTAGGTTAAAATAAGCTAGTTTGCAACTTTTTAGAATTCTTATTAAATTTTGGATTTTTATTAATATTTTATTATTATTTTATTATTAAAAATTAAAATTTAGGTTTTTCAAGTTTTTTCATTTTTATTAAATCAAATATATTAAGTTAGGAGTTTTACAATTTTTAGAATATTTTTATTGACATTAGACTAATTTTTAGTATTATTTTAAGTTTAAATAGTGTTTAATTGTTTTTAAATAGTTTTTCTTAATTTTAAAATTTTCAAAAATAATTTTAAATTTAGTTAAGTCATATTAGAGGTTTACAAGAGAAAAAATCTCATTTTGGGATTTTTGTTAATTAAATTGATTTTTTGGGCTTTAATTAGCATTAAAAAATTATTATTTAATTAAATAAAAGGTTTGAGTGATTTTTGATTCTTTGTAAACTCTAATTACATTTTTTGGATTTATTGCAATTTTCTAGCAATTTTTATGGTAAATTTTAAAATTTGTCACTTTTTACGGTTTTACGTGTACGACCATTCGTCTTAGTGTAATCCACAATCGTAACCGTCATTCTCTTCTAATCTCTTTTCTTCTTTTCTTTTCTCATCAATATAATCACAAAAGTTAATCATCTCTTAACACAACGCACTAGCCTCCTTGAGAACGATCCCCACTTTGGGTCATTAACTTGTGATTTTCCTAAATCACTTGTTTATACTTGCCCTAATTCCGCTCTTTTTCCTAAAAGACGTATTTTACAATTATCAGCCAGCACATTAAGTCAAACCATTAAATTGATTGATCTCATTATTAAATCAAATTTTCTCCCCCATATTAAAAATATTAACCCAAGGGAAGAAAAATGCAAATCCAATTATCTCCATGCTTTACACAAGCTCCCCCTCAAAATGAGGGTGTACTTGAAACGTGAATGAAGTACCTTTTAAACACAAGTGTAAGGTACTTATCACATGCAAAGATCATATATGATAATGTATTCACAAGATTGGCGATTTATGAGGTTGGACCTGAATGATGGAGAACATCATATGAAAGAAGCACATGGTTCTTGTTCACGAATGTTGGTTGCCTCATCACGTCTGAAGTTATCTCTTGACTCCATGTGTACGATTGATATCGTTGTCTTGACACCAACATGTGAACTTGGCACTTTCGGCGTCAAAGATTCTGAATGCTGGACAATTGCTCCCCCTCAATTGTTGACCCGTGTTCGATTGAAAGAGTTGTAGTCGCCGTTTGAGCAGTCGCATCGTCGAGTATGTAGATATCAGTTGTAAATTGCCACGGTTGGTGGAGATGATAACTTCATAAAAACAAGATTTCTCTTGTTTTAACAAATAAATGCACTGACACGCACATAAATTCGTGTTAGATTGTGTTATTACGTAAACACAATCCCTTACATGGTTATAAAGTAAACCATGCCCGAGAAAATTAATTCTCGTTGTTGAGTCAAAGCTTTCCGATGAAATGCTTGAATTGAATATGAAAAGCGGGTTACTATCTGAAATAATAGCAAACCATTTTGAGCATGTTTTAAAACATTTGAACTTCTGCTCGAACTTTATTTACAACCCCGTGTCATTATTGAATGACATTTCTAGTATCGTAAATATTATCGATTCCAGAAGACATGCTCTTTTTATCAAAAACGTTTTTGGACACACAATTTTGAAAGATTTAGAAAAACCTTTTGATAAATTCTCGAAAAATTGTGTTCAATGTTTTGAAAAACAATTACTTGAGCTTAAGATGTTGAATATGTTACAAAACGAGCTCAAGTCCGAGAAGTTGTAAACTTCCCGTTGTGAGGATAAGTTTATCATCGGCGATAAACTTTCCTTTTAACTGAAGAACGAGTCCTAAGTTGACATTTACTTAGAAGTTGTGTTCATGAGCTTGAAAAACTTTTTAATGTTTTAACATAAAGCTCATGACCGAGAAAGATGAATTTCTCGTTATGAGGAAAAGTTCTCTTATTTAAAAGATACACTTTCCTTTCTGAGCTTAAAACTTGGAATGTTTTAATACAAGCTCATGACCGAGAAAAATTAATTTCTCGTTTCGAGGATAAATTATATTTAAAGATAAGCTTTCCTAAAAATGTAGTCCGAGTTACAGTCTGATATTTAACTGTAAATCATTGTGCATGAGCTTAAAAACTTTGAATGTTTTTAATAAAAGCTCATGCCCGAGAAAAATGAATTTCTCGTTGTGAGGATAAGTTTAACATCGGCGATAAACTTTCCTTTCTTTGAAGTATGGGGAATAATCTGAAATATAATTATACACCATTTACACGAGCTTAAAACTTTTGAATAGTTTTAATGTGAGCTCGCGTCCGAGAAAATTTAATTTCTCGTTAATGAGGATAAGTTTATCATTGGCGATAAACTTTCCTTTATTTGAAGATCGGGTCATCATTTGATATTTAATGATGAGCCTTATACACGAGCTTAAAACCTTTGAATGGTTTTAGGATAAGCTCGTGTCCAAGAAAACTTAATTTCTCGTTAAGAGGGTAAGTTATCGTTGCGTAGATAAACTTCCCTGTCTCTGAAGTCCGGGTCATCGTCTGTCATTTAACGAGGAGCCATATACACGAGCTTAAAACCTTTGAATAGTTTTAAATTTAGCTCGTGTCCGAGAAAAATTAATTTCTCGTTTTGAGGGTAAGTTATCGTTGAAGAGATAAACTTCCATTTCTTTGAAGTTCGGGTCACAGACTGTTATTTGACTATGAGCCATTGTGCATGAGCTTAAAAACTTGGAATGTTTTTTATATAAGATCATGCCCGAGAAAAATTAATTTCTCGTTGTAAGGATAAGTTTATCATCGGCGATAAACTTTCCTTTCTTTGATGAACGAGTTACAGTCTCTAATGTGACTATAAGTCCTTTTACACACGATGTTTAACTGCGAATCCCCTGAGACACTTGTTTCTTTGATATCAGCTTTTTCAGTAACCAAACTCTAAGAGTGTCCAGTTGAGCGATATGTAAAGATCAGACCGCTGTGTTCTTGTTGAACGTGGACTTTCGTACCTGCAATCTCATTAGGAGTTTGTATGCTTTTATGTGGGTTAGCGATATCTATCTTAGAACCATGCGAGGATTCAAAGTTTTCTTTTCTTGTGCCAGAGGTGGCCCGAGGGGATGATTCACTTGTCTTATTTGGCAAACATTTCCTTTTATAGAAAACCTTAAGTTCAGGCTTAAGTGATGTATCATCCTTTTCAATTTCCTCCCTAGTAGTCTTAGTAGAATCGGAGACTATCCTAGTTAAAGGGCACTCATTTCCTACAACAGTGAAAGTTCTACCAGTGGGGCGCCACATTTTACCAATGGGTTTGATTTTAGCCACCCACTAGGATTTAAGTCTAGCACGAGAGTTCACCTCATTAAGTAATTTCTTGACACAAGAATCATGATTGGCTTTAAAGACACATTTCCTACATGTTTTTCAAGTAGCATATTTCAAGTCCGAATAAGATATAGAATTCCTAGGTGATTGATTGATGCTCCTATGATAGGACATGCTATGGTTAGCAGTGTTGGGTAATCTAGAAGGCATCTCACTAGGTTTGAAATTCCTATCTCTCACTTGTATCTTTTTCTTAGCTTCCCTTAGACCAAATGTATGGCGAACATCATTTGAACTAGTTCGAGACGTGTTCTTTGGACTATGTCTAGGTAGACTAGATGCAATCATGTGATTAGGTCTTGCAAAATCTGTTTTTGTCACATTGGCCCTAGTTGGTGGAGTGACTTGTCTGGAAAGATGAACAATATCAACTTGGGAGGCAAACCGCGGTCTCGAGGATTGTGATCGCTCAGATCTAAATGCAGTCGGTTGTCGAATGAACTGATTTGTAGGCGGTTTTCCCAAGATTGATGGTTTTTCAAGCTTAGTGTCCACACTAGTTCCTTTAGTTTTCCTCAATTCATTTTTCAATGCAGCTATAGGAAAGACCTTTTCCTGTACTTGAGCCTTTAAAGTCTCATTCTCTTTGAGCAAGTTATCTTGGGATGCCAATTTAGATTCAAGCAACTTAATTTGTTTCAAAAGATTATCCTTTTCAGCTTTAGAATCTAGAACAGTTTGATCCAATTTTCGTTCAAGAACAACGTTTGACTTTTCAAGTTTTTCAAAATATGTTTCAAATTTCTCCGTTTCTTTGAAAATTCAATTTTGGCATCCTCAAGCTCTTTGGATTGCTGAGCTAAAATCGTTTCAAGCTCTTCAGTCCTAGAAACAGAATTGGTTAAAGAAGCAGTCGTAAAACTATTAGCAGGATTGTTAATTAGTGCATTTATTTTAGACAACATATGAAGAATATTATAGGTACCTGACATGCTCTTGGTTCCTGTTTTCCTCCTGATTCTATTCTCTTGTGACTGCTTCTTGTATCGTCTTTCAATATAAGCAATTCTCCCTCTTGAAAAGTCGAATTCAAAGATTCCATCGAATTTCGATGAAAATTTATTGGATCCTTGTTGGGACACAATAATTTCGTGGTCGGCTCAACCGTTGATAAAACAAACCCGAGACTAAGAGATCCAACAATATAAACAATATAAAATGATGAAAAAACGTGGCTCTATCAAGAAGGTTATCTACCCGTGGCAAAACAATTAGGTAATAATACCCGATCAAAAATTCTTAGCCATGATGTTGGAAATACGTTTTACGTATTTATGAAGGATCGGTCGCTCCAACGATAATTATGTAATGGGCTCGTGATCTATTTACTTTATGTATAGTCCATATAGCCCACATGTAGGGTGGGCTATATATATCCCCTCCTAGCATGTTAGGAGGGGTTGTTGATTGTCATTCACACTTAATCATTTTTCCATTTTTACTTTTTCTCTCTACCTTTCCCCTTTTCTCTCCTTTCTCTCTCTAATCCCTCATCTCATTCCTTTATCTTCTTCTTTATTTATCAATCAATCAACCATCCAAATCCATCAAATCCATGATATAGAATAGGCCATTAATTTCGTAGACCTTCAATTGGTATCAAGAGCCATGGTTAGTTTGGTTTATTCTAGCTCTTATTTTCTTTTTGATTTTGGTGGGTTTTGATTTAATCATGCTTAAATCATAAAAAGTTTGTATTTTTTATAAAAAGTTTGTGTTTTTATGTGTTAAATCATATCAAATCTTCAAATTTACTTACTTTTTAGATAAAAAATCACAAATTTTTATATAAAAATCAAAAATTTCTTTATCAAATCTTAAAAAGTTTGTGTTTTTATAAAAAGTTGGTGTTTTTTATAAAAGTTTGTGTTTTTCTCTTTTTAATTTTGTATTTTTTTGATTAAATCCTTCTATTTTAATTGCTTTTTTTTTTTTGAATTTCTTAAATTGAACTTTTAATTTACCACTTTAATTTTTTTATTATTATTGATTTTAGTTTATCAATTTTCGTTTTTTATCCAGTTTTTCATATAGTTTTTTATAATTTTTTTATTTTTTTTACAATCAGTCCTACAGTCCAATACCAGCTCAAAGCTGTGTTTTCTATAATTTTTTTATTATATCTGGGTTTGAGTCTATCCAGTTGTCTTTATTTTTGTTTTATTATATTATCAGTATTTTTCTTTATTTTTTAATCTATTGGGTCTCAGTTTTTGTCCAATACCAGTCCTACAGTCCTTCATTATCCAGGTTTTTCATAATCAAGGTTTTTGGGTCTCAAGTTTCAGTCAGTCAGTTTTTGTCCTGTTCCGGGCGAACTGAAAATTTCTGAATCGAAAAAGTTCCGAATCAAACCTAAATGTTCCGAATCAAACCACAAGTTCCAGGTGAAAGATAACTTCCGGGTGAAAGAAAACTTCCGGACGAAGGAAAACTTCCGAATCAATTTTTTTGAAAAACTTCCGAATCAATTTTTTGAAAAACTTCCGAATCAATTTTTGAAAAAAACTTCCGAATCAATTTTTGAAAAACTTCCGATTCGGAAATCTTCCGAACGAATGACTCTTCCGAATGAAGTTTTGATTCAAACATAACGGGTCTTTAACCAAAAACCAAAATCAAAAGTTTCCCACCCTCACTCTCCCTCGACACAAACAACAGCTCACCCCCAAACCAAAAACAATCACACCCACATCCGACAACCTCTCGACTCTCATCTCTCGGACACCCCTCGCTCTCTCCCTCGAAACAGACCAAACACCTAAGACTCGAATCAAACAAAAAGACTCGAAGACCCACGACTCGAATATTACAACCCCCTCATACACCCTCGTTTCAACATCACAGACCTGAACAAACTTAACCATCCACCCTCATCTCAAACAACCCTCGACTCCCACAAACAAACACCCTCGCCTACTCTCAAACCGTCTCACCTCTCACTTGTCTCCCTCACTCACATCTCTCAACCGACTCAAACCACATCCTCACACAATATCACATCCGACTCTAAACCCTCACTCTCGACACATCAAAACCCAAAACTCACACACTCAGAATACTCTCTACCCAACTCTCGTCTCTCGACTCATAACACAAACAAACACACCCTTGACCATACCCATCCTCGACCCACTCAACCACCCACCCCCGTTTACACTACGCGGACTCGAACACCAACAGAAACCCACACCAGAAGGACACTACAGTAGAGAGAGGGACTCAACAGAAAAAGTTAAAATAAACCTTACCCGAGACCTTATATTAAAGATCTTGAAGTCAAGACTTCTTCCTTTGTGGGTTAATAATCAGACCTAGGTGCGTTTGCTGAATCATGAGTTGATTGGAGATAGAAGAGGATTGAGATTGGTATTGGTTAAATTTGTGAGAATCTGATAATTTGAGGGACGGAGGAGTTTTTAATCTGTGAGAGAGAGAGAGATTTAGTTAGGGTAGAGAGATACTCAGAAGGCGGAGGAAACAAGGATTTGTGTGTGTGAGTTTACAAGTGAGGAGAGAGAGAGTTTAAATTTGGGTTATATATTTTTTGTTGAGGCGGAAATAACTAGGCAAGTGGAGTAGGCGGTGGAGGCATTTGATTGGGCCACGTGTGTGGACACGTTTTTGTTAGACGGAGAAAACAAGGAGGATACTTTTGACTGGGCGGAGATAGCAAGTTAACTGATTCTATTTTTTAGATTGCAACCTTTGACTGGAGATAGCAAGTTATCCTTTGAGTGGGCGGAGGAAACAAGATCAAAATTTTTTATTATTTCCTTTTCTATCTTTTAGATTGTGTACACGTTTTTTTTAAACAGTAAACCATTACGTTTTTTTAGAAGATATTACGTATATTTATATATTTTAGTATCTTTATATATTTTAAAAATTAATTATATTTAGATATTTTTTTAAAAATTAATTTTAGTTAAGGCATTAAGTATATTTACATATTTTAAAATTAATTTTTTAGTTTCTTTTCTTGCCGGATTTGAAGTCAAAACTACGAGTGAAAGTGACGGGATATATTTTTAGCAATTACGGATTTTTGATCGGGTTTTATTCATAATCGTTTGAGCCGATAACAATTTTTGAGCCGATTCGTATTGTTAAAACCCGACAACAACAACATCCACATCATTTTTTTTCTTTATCTTTCCTCGATTTTCAATGGATTCGTTCAATTCGACACTTAATAGGGGCGACTTGCATCGAATGCAAGACAAAGCTCGAGAAAGTGGCATAAATTCATTTCAAATGCTTCAGTCTCATCTGGTCACTCTTTCGGGGATTCAAGGAGGGAGCGAATTTGTAACACCCCCACAATTGCTATGCGCAGCGGAACTACAACAATGGGTGCTACACAGTATTCATTGCACACAAGATATATCAAACGACGCTAAAAAGACGTCACTTAAAACTTGAATTTAAAATTGTTAGATGATACATGTCCACGGTTTTTCCAACCCCAATTTGGTACACAGAGTTTAGCGTTTTCGGTCCCCATGAATCTCAACCCAAAAACTTCAGTTTTACAACAACATAACATTAAACTTAAAAATTGTTCAAGTAGAAAAGGAGGGAAAAACAAGCGGACTCCAAGCCATACACACAACGTCCATCCCATGCATGCTCCATCCTACACCTCAGCGGTTACCTGAAACACATGCCAAAATTTTGGTCAACGAAAACGTTGAGTGGAATTCATAGGTTTTACAATCCATTTGAACGTATATATAATAAAAACCATTCGTGATCATTTATAGTCTTGTCGATCAAACAAACTATAATCAGGATACTGACAATTGTGTTTAAGCTCATGACACTAATCCGTTAACTCAATCACCCGCGTAATAAATACCGGCGTGATTTAGATGAAACCAGTGCCCCTTCTAAAGGCATCAGTTGCAATTATACCTTATTTCTCATACAAAATAATCTACCGCAGAACTTACTAAAAGTACAGCTTCTCGGCTAGCATTGGGTCGTTAACCCCGTAGTACTACAAATTGCATAAGCGGCTATTTCCCCCTACTCGAGGGCAGGACAATAGTTAATAGTTCATGATTTTAGGGACTTTTGCAACTTTGGTACTCAACACAATTTCTAAGGCAACTTTCGGGTCTAACAATCATTCATGATATACGTTCCTTTTAAAAACTAGCATGCATTTCCCTCGCGGGTAAAACAATTTGAAATAAATATAAGCGAGGCTATAAATTCACACCTTATATCTTAAGTAGTCGGTAGTTCGAGGGATGATCACTGACGACGAAACGGATGCCCGGTTAAATCAACACCTATCACAAATAACGCGTAATGAGTATTCTCATTTTAAATACTTACGGTACTGTATAAAATACATATATACTAGTCACTTAGGACAAGTATAACTCACGCCAAAAACAAAATAACAAGTATCACTCATTTTATACCATTCGTTCTCATTATCTACGCTATCCATTTTTACTCGTTCTCGCCGGTACTTGACTAAAGTACGGGCTGTTTTACCATGTTTACCCACACTTATAAAATTTGACAAAATTCTCAAAAATCCTATAAGACCTGTAGATAACATGTTTTTAAGCCCAATAAATGTTTTTACTTTTACGACTCGTTACTCGACGCTTTTCTACGACTACATTTTACGGGCTGAAATTGCACTTCGACCAATTTTGACCTCTTTGACCTATATGAAAAGTACCTTTGACTTCTTTGACTCCTAAGTCAACATATAGACCCATTTATACAGGTTTGGGACCAAATTTTGACCCTTGACCATTTACCAATTTATACTTGTGACCCTCGGGATTTGACTAAAACTTTACACAAATCCGGATTATGAAAGTCCTCGTCTCCCGGTACTCCATCTTTAAAATGTCATAACTTTTAGCTCGTTTTGAGTCACGGGCTCTACCTTATACCAAATTAAAGACAAGAAGACCCTCTACAACTACATTTTGTTTTCAAGACCTGGAACAAAAATAATTTTTATGAAATGGACCTAAAGTTTCTGCCTAAAAATGACCATACCAAAACACACTTAGACTCGATTCCAAACCTTCTAACCACCTCTAGGCAACATCCTAAGCCTCCCTAAACATATCCAAACACCAATAATCAGTCCTACCCCTATTGATCAACCAAACTCAAAATCAAAATCAAAGAAATTAAACATGCAACCCATTAAACCTACTCAAATCATCACTAAACACATAACCAAACACTAGGATAAGCTCAAATTTCGACAACCACCATGGCTCCCCAAACACCCCTTGTGCCGTGGGGTTTGGGTGACCCAATCACCACAACCAAATTGATTTTTGGTGGGTTTTCTTGGTGTTTATACTTCCATAACTCATAAAATTAACATGCATTACAACATTTAGCCACAAAAACGAATTTGGATCATCTTGAAAAATCTTGGAAAATTTTTGTTAGTGCATGTGGGATTTGAGCACATAGAAATGTAGGGAATGACCAAATTAGATGTGGTCTAACCTTAGTTTTTATGAATATCAAGTGAAAAAATTTTTTGATGGATTTTCTTGGTAGTTTGGGGTGTCCGTCGGCTATGGAGACAAGAGAGGGAGAGAGAGTTTAATTTTTGGGTGATGTGTTCTATGTGTTTGTGTGTGTGTCCATTTTGGGCTTTTTGGTAGATTGTGAGGGACCTAAATGGTAAATTTTGCTTTCTTTTGGCCTTAAGTAAAAACGCCACTATAACTTTGCGGTTTCGACTCATTTGTCAATTTTGAAAATTTTACGGGAGTCGGAAATCTTCCCGAACGCTCCAAAATATTTTTGGGATACTTTAAATGTACTCGGAAGGCTATAAAACTCACCCGACTCAACTTAACATGAACCGTAAATAAAATTCTCGAAAAATTACATTATCGATAAATCGTCAATAATTATATAAAATTGGGCATCCCTCGGGATCGTAATCGTCATCGTCCTTCTTAAAACGTCAATCGTAAAAATTATAACCTCGAACATCGGCTTTAACCAAAATACTTTTAAATTTAGAAATTAAAATTTATTAAAAATTTCAAAAATTAGCGTAATTTAGGGTAACGTTAATGACCTCGATTCTAGGGTGTCACATCCACCCCTCCTTAAAGAGAGCGACGTCCCGGCGCTCGCCTCTTCTTGTACTCACATTTCGTCTACTGGAACAGATGAGGGTACCTTTCCTTGAAAAAGTCCTCACGTTCCCAGGTGTATTCCGGTCCACGCTTAGAATTCCATCGGACCTTCACAATAGGAATCCTACTACGCTTCAACCGCTTGACCTCCCGGTCCATAATTTCCACAGGTTCTTCCACAAAGTGCATTTTGTCGTCTAGTCGAATCTCGTCCAAAGGAATCACCAATTCCTTATCCGCCAAACTCTTCTTCAGGTTCGATACGTGAAACGTGTCGTGAATAGCACTAAGCTCGGTCGGCAATTCTAACTTGTACGCTACTGGTCCAATTCGTTCAACGATCTTAAACGGTCCAATATACCTCGGACTCAACTTTCCTTTCTTCCAAAAACGAATTACACCCTTCCACGACGATACCTTGAGCATAACCATATCCCCAACTTCAAACTCCAACGGTTTCCTTCGGTTATCGGCATAACTCTTCTGTCGGCTTCTCGCAGCAAGTAGTCGGTTCTTGATCTGCACGATCTTCTCTGTCGTTTCTAAAACCATTTCGGGTCCAGTCAATTGACTTTCCCCTACTTCACTCCAACACACAGGCGATCTACACTTCCTTCCATACAATGCTTCAAACGGTGCCGCTTTGATACTCGCATGATAACTATTATTGTACGAAAATTCCACCAGAGGCAAGTGGCGTTCCCAACTTCCTCCAAAATCAATCACGCATGCTCGGAGCATGTCCTCCATCGTTTGAATAGTTCGTTCACTCTGGCCGTCAGTTTCCGGGTGATAAGCCGTGCTTAAACTCAATTCAGTGCCCATCGCACGTTGAAGCGATTTCCAAAATTCCGACGTAAATCTACTATCGTGATCCGAAATGATCGATAACGGCACTCCATGTCTACAGACGATCTCCTTCACGTACACGCTGGCGAGTTTTTCCATGCTATCCGTCTTCTTCATAGGTAAGAAATGAGCAGATTTCGTCAACCTATCCACAATTACCCATATCATATCGCATCCACTAGGAGTCTTAGGTAAACCCGTCACAAAATCCATTGCGATTTTCTCCCATTTCCATTCTGGGATTTCTGGTTGTACCAACAATCCAGATGGTTTCTTATGCTCTGCCTGAACCTTTGCGCAAGTCAAACACTTACTAACGTAACGAGCAATATCTGCCTTCATATTCGGCCACCAATAGACTTTCTTCAGGTCGTGGTACATTTTGTCCGATCCAGGATGTATCGAATACTTCGACTTATGCGACTCATTCATAACCAATTCTCGAACTCCAGGCTTTCCTTCCTCAGATGAACACAGTGGTAACCAAATCCGATTCTCAAAATATCTCAGTCCATCTGACCTAATTACGAAAAGAGGTTTCAACATTCGTCCCAAATTCTCGGCTTCAACATTCCCTTTCATTAGTCCTCTCTCCTGAGCCTTCAGTATGGTTTCGGTTAAGTCAACGCTCTCACTCATCACTAAAGCTCTAACCCTCAAAGGTTTCTCCCGTTCCTTCCTACTCAGTGCATCCGCTACAACATTCGCCTTCCCAGGGTGGTAGCGAATTTCGCAGTCATAATCACTCAGTAGTTCAACCCACCGTCTTTGTCGCATATTCAACTCCTTTTGATCTAAAATGTGCTGCAAACTCTTGTGGTCAGTGAATACAACACACTTTGTCCCATACAGATAGTGTCTCCACAACTTCAACGCAAAAACTACAGCTCCTAATTCCAAATCGTGCGTCGTGTAGTTCTCCTCATTTTTCCTCAGTTGCCTCGACGCGTAAGCTATCACCTTTTCACGTTGCATTAATACCGCTCCATAACCCTTACGAGACGCATCACAATACACTACGAAGTCTTCGGTTCCTTCAGGCAATGACAAAATCGGCGCGGAACATAACTTATCCTTAAGCGTTTCGAAAGCAAGTTCTTCCTCATTTCCCCATTCATACACCCTATTCTTTTCGGTAAGCCTCGTCAATGGTTTTGCAATCAAAGAAAATCCTTCAATGAACCTTCGATAATACCCCGCTAAACCCAGAAATTGTCGAACTTCAGTCGGCGTCGTCGGTGCCGACCATTCCCTGATCGCTTCGATCTTGGCAGGATCTACACGAACTCCCTCACTATCAATCACATGACCTAGAAACTGCACTGATTCCAACCAAAACTCACACTTAGAGAATTTTTCATACAGCTTCTCCTTCCTTAACAACTCCAAAATCTTTCTTAGGTGCTTCTCGTGCTCCTCCTTACTCTTAGAGTAAATAAGTATATCGTCGATGAAAACAATAACAAACTTATCTAGATACGGCTTGCACACGCGATTCATAAGGTCCATGAATACAGCAGGTGCGTTCGTCAATCCAAACGGCATCACTCGAAATTCAAAGTGTCCATACCACGTACGAAAGGCAGTTACAGGAATATCCTCCTCTCTTACACGCAGTTGATGATACCCTGATCTTAGATCGATCTTAGAGTATACGCTGGAACCTTGCAATTGATCAAATAAATCGTCAATCCTCGGCAATGGGTACCGATTCTTAACCGTCAGCTTATTGAGTTCCCTATAGTCGATACACATCCTAAATGAACCATCTTTCTTCTTTACGAACAACACTGGCGCTCCCCACGGTGATGAGCTCGGCCTAATAAATCCTTTGTCCATCAATTCCTTCAATTGATCCGCTAATTCCTTTAACTCAGATGGTGCTAAGCGATAAGGTGCACGTGCAACCGGCGCAGCTCCTGGCACTAAATCAATTCGAAACTCGACCTCACGGGTAGGCGGTAAACCTGGCAACTCGTCTGGAAAAACGTCCGGATACTCGCAAATAACTGGTACCTCCTCGATCCTTGCCTCTAAATCACCATCACTCGAAACTTGTGCCAAAAACACATCGCATCCGCTCTCTACGTACTTCATCATTTTCAAACACGAAATCACCTTCAAACGAGAAGTGCATTCGTCTCCCTTTACCGTCAAAACCCTATTCCTCAACGGAATCTGAACCAATCTCTCACCGCAGACGATCATAGCACTGTGCGCCATTAGCCAATCCATTCCCACAATCACGTCAAACGATCCTAGCTCTATAGGCATCAAGTCGATTTTAAAAGCGTAATTTCCTAACTTCAAGGTACACCCTTTCAGTATAGAATTCGTACTAACAATTTTTCCATCGGCTAATTCAACGTTATAACTAGTCGCTAACAACACCGGTTCCCTATCAATATGACGACTAAATCTAACGTCTACAAAACTCTTGTCGGAGCCAGAATCAAATAAAATACTAGCATAACAAGCGTCTAGCAAAAACGTACCGGTAACCACATTGGGACCTTGTGGTTTATCCGCCGTTCCCACTTGATACACAGCAGCCGCATTATTACCTCCCCGCCTGTTTCCTGCCTTCGGGCAATTCGCTTGCACATGACCCCTTTCTCCACAACTATAACATCCCCTCATTCTAATAGCATTAGCCCCAGTGGCTACTCCTCCCGTTCGACAACCAGATGTCCTATGACCTGCCTTCCCACACTTACCGCATGCAGGCGGGCAATTTCCAACATGATACAAATTGCACTTACCACAATGGGGGTTCACTTTCACACCTCTAGGGTTCGTCACTGCCCTCATCCCTTCGTTCCTTCTCTGATTAAACTGCTGATTACGGTTCGGCCCATGGTTGTTTCGATTTCCACCTCGGTTCTGGCCTTGGGATTGATTACTTTGTGCCGCTTCCCATTTCCTCTTGTTGCCCTCAGCAATGTAGTTCTGCTTGTCCTGAAGCTTAACGTCCATCAATGCGTGTGCCATTTGAACCGCTTCATCAAACGTTCCAGGTTTTGACGAAGTTGTTTCACCTTTAATATTGCTGGATAAACCCTTAATATACTGCTTCATTTTCTTGGCATCATTGGCAAATATGTCCGGACACAAAAGACTTAACTCATTGAATCTCATGGTGTAAGCAGCTATATCGTTGTTCTTCAAGGTCAAGTGCCTCAATTCGTCCTCCAATTGCCCCAATTCCTCCTCTGGGCAAAACTTCTTAGTCAACAAAGCTTTCGTCGCATTCCACGTCCTTGCATTCGCTACAGCCAATCCAACCGTAGCTACCTGGGTATTCCACCAACTTAACGCATCATCAAGAAACGTAGCCGCTGCAAACTTCACTTTATCCGCTTCTGCACAACCACTGATTTCGAACGTACTTTCAACCTTTTCCAACCATCGTCTAAGTTCTAAAGCTCCACCCGTTCCACGGAACTGCGTGGGACCGCACTTCATAAAGCTAGAATAGGTACACACTCTCGGGGCTTGCTGTCTCCCCGCGTTCCTTCCCTGGTCCTGATTTCTCCCAGCTCGGTCCGCTTCCAACGCATTTGATATAGCTTCCTGAATCATGGTGTTAACACGATCGGCGGTCAACTTTGGAGGCATGGTGTTATCGAATATCTCTTTCTGCAAGACAAGAAAAATAGAAAAACAATGTAAGTATACATATCAAGTTTCCCAGACATAATATACATACAACGACACATCCCTACGGAGTTACTAATATTCATCAATTCACACCACAAAAGATCAAATTTAAGACATATCACAGATCATGAAAGGTAACATAGATTGTATTGATAATTAACCAAAATCGTGACAAGTATTGCCACTACAATCGTTCACCATAAAACTTCAAGTACTTGAGTTTCTCGTCATAATACCATCATACAAAGGTCCAAAATAGTTCTATTACAATGATCAAAGAAAATACAAAACAAGTAACTAGGCATGTGGTGATCCACACGGCCTCTTGGATGGCGGCTCGTCGTCGTCTTCCTCGGTTTCCTCATCACTATCGTCCTCATCCACATCATCCATTTTTTCCTTTTCCTTTCTCATCCGGCCCACATTCCGTTTCCTTTTTCGTCCCTGATGTGGATCCACACTCAATCGCTACCTGACTTCCCACCGTAATACAAGCACCTCCAGTAGGCGGCTGAATCATGAAGTCGTTCGCCTCCATCTCCAAATCGTCCACGAATCTCCAATCCGGGGGCAATGAATCTCTCACACGATGCTCCCAACTCTGCATCCTCGACAACCTCATCTGATCCTCCCTAACACGGTCAAGACTAGCACTTAAATTTGCAACCATTGATCTTAAACTGTTGATGTCACTTTTGTTTACATTCCCATCATACTCAATTCTTGCCGTCCTTTCCAACAGTCTTTGGTCCGCCTTTTCATTCTCGTCGAATCTACTGACCACCCTTGATTCCACTACATACCTCATGCACATCGATCCTTCCAAACCTCTCACAGTCCGTCGTACGTCATGATAAATCCTCGGTCCGGGACAGCAAATTCTTGGGATGCCTTGATGAAGAGAATTTGCGCTCATTGCACCTTCAGCTCTTCTGGGGATACCTGGTACACCAACCAGATGGGAAGTACGCATAGGCGTGGGGCAAGTAGTTCTCCTTTGGTCGGGGTCCTGGGCTTGTATATCGTTCGTCTCAGCTTGTCCTTCAGCTGCCGTTCCAACACTTCCCCCTTCGCGACCCACGACGTAATCGTTTCCGTTATCGTTAGGCGGTACCTCGGCCATTCCTGCAATAACAGCGAATTTCGGAGGGTACATAAGTAATTATACAATAGTTATAAATACATGCATGCAAATGCAATGCAAAGGTGGTACATATGCCCGAAATGTAATAATATGATGCTCATGCATGATTAATACAAAAATTACGATGTCGGATATTTCTCGTAAAATTCAACGTCTACATATAGTAATTCCATACTTACGTAATAATTACCCACATATATACTTTACTCAAAAGTATACGTCAAATGCCATAAATACAACAATAAATCTTACCGGAGCCATGCAGGATAGTTGTGTGTGCTTGGACCCTTTTCTTACGACACCAAAAGTTATAGTTTAGGATTTTCAAAAACGACCTAGTTCTCTATAACTCGTGGCTCTGATTACCAATCTGTAACACCCCCACAATTGCTATGCGCAGCGGAACTACAAAAATGGGTGCTACACAGTATTCATTGCACACAAGATATATCAAACGACGCTAAAAAGACGTCACTTAAAACTTGAATTTAAAATTGTTAGATGATACATGTCCACGGTTTTTCCAACCCCAATTTGGTACACAGAGTTTAGCGTTTTCGGTCCCCATGAATCTCAACCCAAAAACTTCAGTTTTACAACAACATAACATTAAACTTAAAAATTGTTCAAGTAGAAAAGGAGGGAAAAACAAGCGGACTCCAAGCCATACACACAACGTCCATCCCATGCATGCTCCATCCTACACCTCAGCGGTTACCTGAAACACATGCCAAAATTTTGGTCAACGAAAACGTTGAGTGGAATTCATAGGTTTTACAATCCATTTGAACGTATATATAATAAAAACCATTCGTGATCATTTATAGTCTTGTCGATCAAACAAACTATAATCAGGATACTGACAATTGTGTTTAAGCTCATGACACTAATCCGTTAACTCAATCACCCGCGTAATAAATACCGGCGTGATTTAGATGAAACCAGTGCCCCTTCTAAAGGCATCAGTTGCAATTATACCTTATTTCTCATACAAAATAATCTACCGCAGAACTTACTAAAAGTACAGCTTCTCGGCTAGCATTGGGTCGTTAACCCCGTAGTACTACAAATTGCATAAGCGGCTATTTCCCCCTACTCGAGGGCAGGACAATAGTTAATAGTTCATGATTTTAGGGACTTTTGCAACTTTGGTACTCAACACAATTTCTAAGGCAACTTTCGGGTCTAACAATCATTCATGATATACGTTCCTTTTAAAAACTAGCATGCATTTCCCTCGCGGGTAAAACAATTTGAAATAAATATAAGCGAGGCTATAAATTCACACCTTATATCTTAAGTAGTCGGTAGTTCGAGGGATGATCACTGACGACGAAACGGATGCCCGGTTAAATCAACACCTATCACAAATAACGCGTAATGAGTATTCTCATTTTAAATACTTACGGTACTGTATAAAATACATATATACTAGTCACTTAGGACAAGTATAACTCACGCCAAAAACAAAATAACAAGTATCACTCATTTTATACCATTCGTTCTCATTATCTACGCTATCCATTTTTACTCGTTCTCGCCGGTACTTGACTAAAGTACGGGCTGTTTTACCATGTTTACCCACACTTATAAAATTTGACAAAATTCTCAAAAATCCTATAAGACCTGTAGATAACATGTTTTTAAGCCCAATAAATGTTTTTACTTTTACGACTCGTTACTCGACGCTTTTCTACGACTACATTTTACGGGCTGAAATTGCACTTCGACCAATTTTGACCTCTTTGACCTATATGAAAAGTACCTTTGACTTCTTTGACTCCTAAGTCAACATATAGACCCATTTATACAGGTTTGGGACCAAATTTTGACCCTTGAACATTTACCAATTTATACTTGTGACCCTCGGGATTTGACTAAAACTTTACACAAATCCGGATTATGAAAGTCCTCGTCTCCCGGTACTCGATCTTTAAAATGTCATAACTTTTAGCTCGTTTTGAGTCACGGGCTCTACCTTATACCAAATTAAAGACAAGAAGACCCTCTACAACTACATTTTCTTTTCAAGACCTGGAACAAAAATAATTTTTATGAAATGGACCTAAAGTTTCTGCCTAAAAATGACCATACCAAAAACACACTTAGACTCGATTCCAAACCTTCTAACCACCTCTAGGCAACATCCTAAGCCTCCCTAAACATATCCAAACACCAATAATCAGTCCTACCCCTATTGATCAACCAAACTCAAAATCAAAATCAAAGAAATTAAACATGCAACCCATTAAACCTACTCAAATCATCACTAAACACATAACCAAACACTAGGATAAGCTCAAATTTCGACAACCACCATGGCTCCCCAAACACCCCTTGTGCCGTGGGGTTTGGGTGCCCCAATCACCACAACCAAATTGATTTTTGGTGGGTTTTCTTGGTGTTTATACTTCCATAACTCATAAAATTAACATGCATTACAACATTTAGCCACAAAAACGAATTTGGATCATCTTGAAAAATCTTGGAAAATTTTTGTTAGTGCATGTGGGATTTGAGCACATAGAAATGTAGGGAATGACCAAATTAGATGTGGTCTAACCTTAGTTTTTATGAAAATCAAGTGAAAAAATTTTTTGATGGATTTTCTTGGTGGTTTGGGGTGTCCGTCGGCTATGGAGACAAGAGAGGGAGAGAGAGTTTAATTTTTGGGTGATGTGTTCTATGTGTTTGTGTGTGTGTCCATTTTGGGCTTTTTGGTAGATTGGGAGGGACCTAAATGGTAAATTTTGCTTTCTTTTGGCCTTAAGTAAAAACGCCACTATAACTTTGCGGTTTCGACTCATTTGTCAATTTTGAAAATTTTACGGGAGTCGGAAATCTTCCCGAACGCTCCAAAATATTTTTGGGATACTTTAAATGTACTCGGAAGGCTATAAAACTCACCCGACTCAACTTAACATGAACCGTAAATAAAATTCTCGAAAAATTACATTATCGATAAATCGTCAATAATTATATAAAATTGGGCATCCCTCGGGATCGTAATCGTCATCGTCCTTCTTAAAACGTCAATCGTAAAAATTATAACCTCGAACATCGGCTTTAACCAAAATACTTATAAATATAGAAATTAAAATTTATTAAAAATTTCAAAAATTAGCGTAATTTAGGGTAACGTTAATGACCTCGATTCTAGGGTGTCACAGAATTTGTGACAATCTTTGGACAAGATCGTCATATATTCATCGATTCAATTTTTACCAATTTGACCCAACTCGCCGAGCAACTCAACCATGGAAACTTTAATCACTCTGCATCGGCACTTGCCTATAAGGATCTTGTGACACAACTCACGCCTTTCCTCCAATTCAATATCATTAAGCCTGAAAGTTCTGTGATTTGCCAATCATTTCTTCGAGATACACATACCGAGCTTCGTGTTTTCCGTGATACAATATTGAAACTCATGACATCGGTCTCGTCTTCGATTTATCAACAATCACAACTTCAGCAAACGTATGATCATGGAGTGCAAGAATCAATGCCGCAGATGCAAGAGGAGAATGGTCATACGGTTGACAACTTGGAGCCTAACGATGGCAAGAGCACAGAATCAGGAAGACAACATGATGCCAGTGGCACGTCAGGGAATGTTCACGAGATTTCTATTGATGACACCTTACCTATTTATGACACAGAGCCTGCAAACATGGTACAATGTAATGTTGTTTTTGATGAATATGCTGATGATATGCCGCATATTGAGGATTCTGAACCTAATTATGACAAACATGGGATGGAAACGAGTGATAGCAATACCACTTCTGATTCATCCGATGTAAGTCATAATGGGGGAGAGATTGTTCAGAATGCTAAACATCATGATAATTATCCTATAACTGATTCATTGACTGCTTCTGATTCCAAGATTAAAGAGCTCGAAACAATCGTAGCTCGGCAATCAAAAGATCTTGAGGATGCCAAACTTGAATTTTCTAAGAAAACGGACAATTTGAAACATACTTTGAAAAACTTGAAAAGTCAAACGTTGTTCTTGAAAGAAAATTAGATCAAACTGTTCTAGATTCTAAAGCTGAAAAGGATAATCTTTTGAAACAAATTCAACTGCTTGAATCTAAGTTGGCATTCCAAGATAACGTGCTCAAAGAAAATGAAACATTAAAGGCTCAAGTACAGGAAAAGGTCTTTGCTATAGCTGCGTTGAAAAACGAGTTAAGGAAAAGTAAAGGACCTAGTGTGGACACTAAGCTTGAAAAACCATCAATCTTGGGGAACCCGCCTACAAATCAGTTCGTCAGACAACCGATTGTCAGACAACCTACTGCATTTAGATCCGAGCGACTACAATCCTCGAGACCGCGGTTTGCCTCCCAAGTTGATTTGGGACATATTTCTAGAACAGTCACTCCACCAACTAGGCCTAACGTGACTAAATCAGTTTTAGCAAGACCTCATCACATGATTGCCCCTAGTTTCTCTAAGAATAGTTCAATGAACACGTCTAGAACTAGTTCAACTGATGTGCGCCATGATTTTGGTCAAAAGGAAGCTATTCAAAAGACACATGTAAGAGATAGCAATGTCCAATCTAGTCAGATGCCTTCTAGATTACCCAACACTGCTAACCGTAGCATGACGTCTCCTAGGAGCATCGATCAATCATCTAGGAATTACTCGGACATTAAATATGCTACTTGTAAAACATGTAGAAAATGTGTCTTTACGACAAATCATGATTCATGTATCAAGAAACTACTTAATGAGGTGAACTCCCGTGCTAGACTTAAATCCCAGTGGGTTGCAAAAATCAAACCCGTTGGTAAAATGTGGCGCCCCACTGGTAGAACTTTCACTTTTGTAGGAAACGAGTGCCCTTTAACTAGGATTGTCTCTGATTCTACGAAGACTACTAGGGAGGAAATTGCAAAGGATGATACATCACTTAAGCCTGAACTTAAGGTTTTCTATAAAAGGAAACGTTTGCCATCTAAGACAAGTGATTCATCCCCTCAGGCCACCTCTGACACAAGTAAAGCCAACTGTGAACCCCCACGTGCATCAAAAATAGATATCTCTAACCCATGCAAAAGTATACAAACTCCTAATGAGAATGCAGGTACCAAAGTTGATGTTCCAAAAGAACGAAGCGGTCCAATCGTTGTATACCGTTCAACTAAGGACACTCTTAGAGTTTGGTTGCTAAAGAAACAGATATCAGAGAAACAAATGTCTCAGGGGATTCATGGTTAAGTATGCACAAGGACTTACAGTCACATAACAGACTGTAACTCGATCTCCAAAGACAGGAAAGTTCATCCCGATGATGACTTATCCTAACAACGAGAAATTCATTTTTCTCGGGCATGAGCTTATATCAAAAACATTCCAAGTTTTTAAGCTCATGCATAATGGTTTATCATTAAATATCAGATGGTAACCCGTTCTTCAAATAAAGGAAAGTTTATCGCCGATGATAAACTTATCCTTACAACGAGAAATTAAATTTTCTCGGACACGAGCTTACATTAAAACCATTCAAAGGTTTTCAGCTCGTGTATATGACTTACAGTTAAATGTCAGACTGTAACTCGAACTTAAAATAAAGGAAAGATTATCTTATATGATAACTTATCCTCTTAACGAGAAATTCACCTTTCTCGGTCATGAGCTTGTATTAAAACATTCGAAGTTTTAAGCTCAGAAAGGAAAGTGTATCTTTTAAATAAGAGAACTTTTCCTCGTAACGAGAAATTAACCTTTCTCGATCATGAGCTTTCCGTTAAAACAATCAAAGTTTTCAAGCTCATGAAAAACGACTTCTAAGTAAATGTCAGCTTAGGACTCGTTCTTCAGATAAAAGGAAAGTTTATCGCCGATGGTAACTTATCCTTAACAACGGGAAGTTCACAACTTCTCGGACTTGAGCTCGCTATTAAGATATTCAACATCTTAAGCTCAAGTAATTGTTTTTCAAAACTTTGAACACAATTTTTCGAGAATTTCTCAAAAGGTTTTTCTAAATCTTTCAAAATTGTGTGTTCAAAAACGTTTTGATAAAACGAGCATGTCTTCTGGAATCGATAATATTTACGAACCTAGAAATGTCATTCAATAATGACACGGGGTTGTAAATAAAGTTCGAGCAGAAGTTTAAAAGATTTAAAACATGCTCCATATGGTTTGCTATTATTTCAGATAGCAACCCGCTTTTCATAATCAAGTCAAGCATTTCACCGGAAAGCTTTGACTCAACAACGGGAATTAATTTTCTCGGGGACGTGACGAGGTGACCAACATTCGTAAACAAGAACCATGTGAATCTTTCATATGATGTTCTCCATCATTCAGGTCCTACCTCGTACATTGTTAATCTTGTGATTTCATTAGTATATATGATCTTTGCACGTAATAAATACCTTACACTTGTGTTTAAAAGGTATTTAATTTACGTTTTAGCACACCCTCATTAATTTGAGGGGGAGCTTGTGTAATTTATGAAGATAATTGGATTTGCATTTTTCTTCCCAAATTTACTTAAAATGGTATTAAATCAATTGATATTAAAAACATCGATTGGGTTAATATTTTTAATATGGGGGAGAAAATGTGATTTAATATGGGATATGATCAATCATAAATGGTTTGACTTAACGTGATAGCTCATCCCGACATGTGCAAAATGTTTTCGGATATCGTAGCATATGTTAAGGGGGAGCAAAATGGATTTGCATTTCAAAATGGATTTCATGGTGACATACACTTACCCAAAACATCTCTATTCATGATGATGAAGATTGTGGTGACATAAGGATGGTAGGATAGGTTAAAGTCCAATGATTCCTCTAGAACCGGAGGAATCTTCCCAAGGACATTCCATAGCTAGAAATAGTAGTCCTTAGGAAAGATGGAGAAAGATTGTGAACGTAGCTGAATGCCGACCAAGTACTTAAGTTAGCACTGGAACAATCACAACAAGGTGCTAGTGATGACGTATTGGTAAGCATTGAAGGGGTTGAAGAATGAAAAAGAATTGTAAAGATAAAGGGTGTAAAGAAAGAAGCCCTCCTTACAACTTTAGGCAGAAACCGGGTCAATACATATGCTATTGAGATCATTTTTGTTAATGATTCTCGATATTGAAGAAAGACGTCATGGACCCAGTGATGCAATGCACAACCCTTCCCAGCTAACTCAAATATCTCTCAAAAGGTATTTGTTTTAATCACACGGAGATCAACACATTATCTATTGATTTATTCACTCCGAATAAATTGGTATTGAAAAGGTGGCACTCCTCTCCAGCCTCCGATCACTAAAAATCCAAAATGCACGATCGAGTCTAGAGCCATTTGAGATGATCAAATATCTCATTAGGACACACTTTCATATTTCCTTGCTTCTTCACACACTGTGAAAAGTAAGAAAGATCTTAAGAGTCCTACGCAAAATCTTCATGATCTTGCCTGAACATCCGAGTAATACGAAAGTATCTACAATGAAGATGGAAATCCTTCTTGAGCGAATATCAAAAAGCTCATGGTAGGTGACTTGTGCGATTCTTTATGAATCAAACTTGTGATAACTGGAAAGCAACAGTGGTTTAATTCTTAAATGAATTTAAACACGTTCCAGGCCTCTACGCATTATCATATGATCTTGCCAGAACACTCAGAGTGACTCTTTATTGATCACAGTGACGAGTGGAAATCCTTCTAGTGTTAACATCAAACAGCACTTGGTAGGTAACTTGCAAGATTCTATATGAATCAAGCTAGTGACAACTGGAAAGCAACGATGGTGCGGTTCTTAATTGAACTTCACTTGTTCCAGGAACATGAATTGACGGCTTCAAATCATGCGGATAATATTATCCAAATGATTCACTCTTTACGTTCGCAGTCTGCTTTGGACGGTCGAGTAAAGAGAACGGGTTTACCCGCGAAATCTTGTCAAGGAGGTTCTTTATTGAAACTACCTGCCACAAGTACGATATTTAATATCGTCCAACGGTCTTTACCGACCGGAGGTAAAATACTACCGAATTAGAATGAAATGTTCAAGGCCATTTCATCCATGTATATTGTTTTGTTGCTAACTGTCTTATGCAGCGTAACAAGAAGGTGGCATTGCGGTGTACAATCCAGAAGAAGTCGTCACCACATGCTTATACTACATACAAAATAGTACTTCAACAAATTCAAGAAAGCCTGAAGGTCAAGTCTTCCGCTGTATCAAACTCTGAAGCTTTCAAGAATTTAAAAGTATAAGTATGTGGAACATGAAGTCACAAAGAGGCAAATATCACAAGTGAAGAATGCACAAGGTCAAGGCAAGGAAACATGCTCAAGACTAAAGTCAAAGATCACATCAATCATATTCACAAGAACAAGATCGAAGACTCAAGCATAGATGCTAGGTTTAAGATTTTGTAAAAAGATGTGACCTCCCTTAGGGGGAGATTGTTGGAAATACGTTTTTCCCAATAAAGTCTCGGTCACATCTTAGTTAGCATAGATCACGAGTTATAGACTATTTAGAACTTTGTTTCTTGGAGCGACCTCCCTTAGGGGGAGATTGTTGGAAATACGTTTTACGTATTTATGAAGGATCGGTCGCTCCAACGATAATTATGTAATGGGCTCGTGATCTATTTACTTTATGTATAGTCCATATAGCCCACATGTAGGGTGGGCTATATATATCCCCTCCTAGCATGTTAGGAGGGGTTGTTGATTGTCATTCACACTTAATCATTTTTCCATTTTTACTTTCTCTCTCTACCTTTCCCCTTTTCTCTCCTTTCTCTCTCTAATCCCTCATCTCATTCCTTCATCTTCTTCTCTATTTATCAATCAATCAACCATCCAAATCCATCAAATCCATGATATAGAATAGGCCATTAAATTCGTAGACCTTCAAATGAAAAATTCAAATGTAGCCAATTTTCTCGGTCTCGACAAAAGAATTTTGTCACTTTGTCTCGATATTTGTCTTCAAATCTTGTCACTATGTCTCGTCACTTTGATCACGTTTAAATCCCGAAAATACGACCGAAGTATAACTTAATACACAAATTTTATTCAAAATGAATAATTTTGAGATAAAAATTCGTGTAGAGAGCAAATTAAATCACACGACCCATCAACATCAAATACAGTCCAACATAGCCAAAATTACGTGGCCTATTCAGCACTAGAATATGGTTAATTTTGTAAACATTCGGCCCATAACAGTCCTTATACCCGAACCACCAAGTTAGTGGAATATAAAATCCACCAAACCCTAGACAAACTCACTTAACCTAATTTCATTCTCGATTCATCCGCCTCTCTTTCACACACTTCTCCTGTTTCTTTCTTTACACCGTCTCTCTCTCCATCGCAAATAATCAGATCCAAAAACAAAAAATATCAATCAATCTAAAATATCACTCCGTCTAAACCTAATCTCAACCACCAACACCCAAAAACTTACAAAACTAAACATAATCACATATATATCACCGCCCCTTATTTGTTTTTCTCGAAAAACTCAGTTACCTACCATAAAGAAAATAATACTTGATAGATCTGATCTTGATAAACACTGAGATCAATCAAAACTCACAACCTTCATTGATCAATATTTGTTAAATAAACAGCGACAACAACCTTCATTGATCAATACCCACGAAGAACAAAAAAAATTCTTAATGCTTCAAGATCTCATTGAGATCTAAGGTAGGTTGTGTGATGTTGTAATTTGTTTTGATTTGAGAAAATTATGTTTAATAAATCGAACCAAAAAACAAATCAGAACACTCTTGTTCTTGATTGTTTATTTGAGTTAGAAAATTGAAGGAAGGTTAAACTTTTACATAAGATTTATGATGAAATCTTGAATTTCGTGACCGGATCTATGACGGATCTTGACATGCAAGATACGAGATTTAAAAATCTGAGATCTTAAAGTTGTAATATCGAGTGTAGTTTGGAGATTAGGAGATGATGGGTGGTAGAATGGATGATTGGTGGATTTGTTGTGGAGTGAGAATGTTGGTGTTAGAGTTCGAGTTCGAGTCTGTTGTTTATTGTGTTCAAGAAAGTTTTTTGTTTTCGAGTTTTGTCGAGGTTGTGTTTGGAGTCAGTTTGTGTCGAGGATGTTGTGGAGTCTTTTAGTCAGCTTCTGTTTGATTCGAGAGTGTTTTGGTTGCGAGTCTATCGTGAGAGTGGATTGGAGTCTGTGTTGAAATCAGTTTGTGAGTTGGTGTGTCTGTGTTTGGGTGTGTCGAGGCTGAGTGTGTAGAGTCTAGTCAAGGTCGAGTCTTGAAGTCTGTGTTTTTGTTTAACAGATGTGATGTATAGAGTCGAGTGAATCAAGAGAGTGGATTGGATTGAATTTAGGACGATAGTTGAGGCAGATGAGTGTGGGACAATCGTAATGTGAATAATGCCAAACAGACTCACATCGCAATATTCAAAGTGGTTTTAGAGATTTAAAATGAATCGCAATGTGAAAAGGATAAAAAAATGCGTCGAAATATAATGAACCCTTCGCAATATGAGAAAACTAAATAACTATCGGAATAATAGCAAAAATAATAAAATTTGTCGCAATAACACCCCTGTCGCAATATGCCAAAATCTGTCGCAATATCACAAAAATCTGTCGCAATAACTCAAAAACTGTCGCAATATGCGTCTCAATATGCGTCGCAATATGCGTCGCAATATGTAAACCCTAGGCTATTGCGACGGAAAAAGTGTCGCAATAGTACAAAATTATCCCAAATTCCAATTTTTCCACTTTTTTCGGATAAAACCCAACCAATTCGAGATTTGAAGCTAAAAAATGATCCAAACACAAAATTTTTTTGTGTTTTTAACCAAAGAAACAATACCAAATCACTACCACAACTGTGTAGATGCTTTGTATCAAGATTAAACCATAAAAAAACACAAAATAATTTTTTGGGTCGAATGATTTTGAATCAAAATAGACAAATCAATGATGAACAACCACAAGAACAACCTAATCAACCATGGATACCATTTGTAGGTCCTTAGTTTCTTAGGATTGTACAAGTGTTTGTATAGATCTAAAGAAAGGAGAGGAATGGAAGAACTAGAGAGGGAGAGTTAGAGAGAGAAAGGAAGAATGAGAGAAAACATGAAATGTGAATGTGAATAATGAAGTGCTCAACCCCTCCTAACATGCTAGGAGGGGGCTTAAATAGCCACCCTACATGTGGGCTTTGGTGGGCTATATGTTTACATATTGGATCACGAGCCCAATACTTGAATATATCGTTGGAGTGACCGATCCTTTCTAAATACGTAAAAACGTATTTCCAACAGTAATGAGTTACTATGATGTGATATGGGACAATGACCCCAAGGGTCTTATTTATAGTTGAATTCAATCCTTGGTCATCAATGTTAGTCTTGGAGCCAAAGAATAATACTTGGATCCAAAGGAGTTATCTTATAGCCAAAGTAGTTCTAGAATCCAATAGAAGCTTCTTGTGTGTTCTTCTCAAGGTTGCATGAATGTAGACAACAAAATCTATCAACACAAAAGTAGGTGGCAACTTGTATTCCTCCAGTGGCAACTTTCAGAAATGGGTGTGGCAACTTTGGATTTTGCTGGTGGGAACTTCCATGCCTAGTCACTTGTACACTTCTTAAAAACACTTGTTCTTGCACCCAAAATGGATCTTCAAAGGATTGTACTTGTCGGGATTCCTTCGTATATGTATGAATCATCATTTATTCTTTCTTTCCATGTATTTTTTTTTGTTCTTGGCTAACTAACAACACAAAACACAACTTCACACATATATGAGCTAAATAGCTCGTTAATATAACCAAAAACCATGCAAAATATACGGATAACGCTCAAGAAAACATGTTGGATTTGGGCGTTATCAGAATCCGAGCTATAATCTGATATATTTCATTTACAGATAACAACTTGATCTTACAAATAACAGCTTGATCTCACACAAACCTGGATTAATACATTGTGTATAGTATTAAGTCTTTAATCTTTTGTTCAATCTTTATAAATATTGGTTATATATTCTTTAATTAATATTTGGTTGTAATTCTAGCACCATTGTTCGGGCCATCATACTCGGAAGCCATTCTATAAACGTTTGAGGAGCGAGGGCACTTTAAATCGTAAACCCAACCATTCAGTCAGAACGTAATATAGAGATAGAACATCTTTGTACAAAGCTACCTACTAACATGATACCTTTATTACTTCCTCATATTTATAATTAATCTTATTTAGTTTCAAAATTGTCAAAAATAGCCCTTTTGGTTATACTTTGGTATAGTCACACTTTTAACCCAGAAAGTATATAGTTTCATTATTTACAGTTTAAACCTCAATATTTAACCTTAGGGCCTCAAACTTTCCAATATTTATTCTTATATATTTAACTTTCACAAAATGATACTTTTGTCCCAAAGTGTTAAATAGTTTAAAAAATGACAGTTTTAGTCCATGTACTTTTAAAAATCACATAACAACCACAAAAATGGACCAAATGATCTAGGATTCTAAAACAAAGTTTCAAAACATGTTTATAATCATAATAAAACATTTCTCTGTAATTATATCTTTTGAAATAGGTTTTTACTTATTATTTTATGTAAATTACAAAACTAGGGTTTTAAGACATCTTTAGCTTATAACTTTCATTTAAAATTATCAAATGACTTAATTTATTTTATATTATCTTTCTAACATTATTTTAGCATTATAAAAACTCTACGAATTCATTATAACAAGATTACGGCTTGGTTACCATAGAATTTACCTAGGTAGCTCCAAAATGGCTCTTTATGGCTTCCTAGAAACACAACTTGCTATCAAAGCTTCAAGAGCTTCAATGGCTTCCTTCTAGACCTGGTTTCTGATCTTGTGGGATGTCCTAGGACGTATATAGAGGTGTATATGAAGAATGGGTAGGAGATACACAGGAAACGGGGTGCAAGTTCTAACTATGTCCGTTCGCCACTATTTATAGTATTTCCAAGCCTTAGGCTCCATGTTCTGGACATGGACGTGTAAGATAGATAGCTTAAAGGAGGCTAGGGAAGATATATGCAAGTTTGTAGGATCTAGATTCCATCCAATCTATGGTTTGTGGCTAAAAATGGTCATGGCAAGGATAGGGATAAGAATGAGGATCTGGAACACACAAGTAGCTTACCCACCAAATTGTAGACATCCTAAAAGATCTAGGGATACTTGAAATATCTGATTTTCAAACATGGAATGGGAGGGAAAGTGTTTAAAACAAGTTTTGGAGGGGAAACATATAATCGAGTTTAAAAACTAGGTCTTGTAACATGGAATGGGAGGGAAAGTGTTTAAAATGTTTTTTTGTGGGAACGATTACTGAAATATATTACAAACAAACGTGTGAAAACATGAAAGTAAATCCTAAGGGCAAGCAAGTATACAAACTCTCCGCTTTTTTTTTCTTCCATTTTTTTTACATATTAATTTTTTTAATAAAAAAAATTGGTTTCGGTTTCCCATTTATTTCTCCTCACACTTAAGTTTTGGATTGGACTCAATGTTAAAAATAAACTTCAAAGCATGAAAAGTGAGGAAATAGATAAATAGTCAAAGAGAAACGAAACTTCCCGGGTTTATAAATTGCAATTGATCTCCATGTGATAAGATGCCAAGTTAGGAAGACCAGTCGATTTCGTACACTTCCATCCTCTCCATGTATGCATCCTCCTCCATTACCTATTGCTACATTTATTCAAACAAAATAAAACAAACAAACAAACAAACAAAACAAACAAGCACACAATAATAAAACACTACTAGCAAAGTACACCCCTGACACTTAAGATTTTCTAAGTTAGAAAAATACTTTTTGGGTGTACATATTTATTCTGAACACACAAAATTAAACACACAAATAATTAAAGCACGAGTTGCCTCCCGAGAAGCGTTTAATTTATTATTGAGTTGTTAGCTAGACTCTTTCCCTAGATGTTAGGATTGTTTGATTATACGATTAAGATGGGGAACTTTGGTTTGGTGCCATTGATTTTGATAATTATCATCATTGAACCAAAGCAGTTCTCCATTAGTCTAAACTTTGAAAGGCTTCTTTGGCACACCATTGTTGTGACTTTTTATCATCCTTCTACTTCCAACGTCATTTACTGATTTCAACTCCGTGTCATTACTTTATAATACATCATTTTCAAACGTCTTCTCCTTTTTGTATGGGATATGCACGGTGAATCCTTGGGAAAAGTTGAATTAGAAATAATGGGTTTTGGTTTTCGCACGGTTGGAATAGGTTCAACTTCTTCTTCCTCAATAAAAGCAACATCACCCTTATCACTCTCATTTCGAATAGAGGGTAGTTTTTCTCGTGTTTTGGTGTTGGTGATTTGAGGAAGAGACTAGGTTCGTTTTATGTCCTCTTCTACATAACCTAAGTGTCTATCCAGGTCTTCGATTATGGCTGTATGGTTTCGGAACCTTAGATTGATTTGAATCTCCAAGTCAACCAAATTGTTCTTGACGCGTTCATTTTCTTCCGTTTGCCAAGCCATAAGTTCTCTCATCATCTCCTCCATTGATGTTTCGGGTTTTTGGTGATATTGTGATGAGTATTTTGCTACATCTCGCGGTCGAGATTAAGGAATGGGACGGTTCAGGTTTAGGGTAAGATAGGAATGTGAATTCATTGAATTTTGGTCGTGATATCCTTGGTGATATTCTTGGACATAATTCACTTCATGAGGTTTACACATCCGCGTGTCATCCTTCATGGTGGTTTGTGAGTCATGACCATCTCTACGATCGTCTCGCATCTCTTTGAGTTCATTCCTTACGATTAGGAATTGGGAATCGATAAGCCTAGCAAGTGCTTAAAATTTCTCCATCAACACGGTGTGATCGGAGATGATGTTATTTCCACCGGCGGAAACAACGGTTTTCAGTTTGGGATCGATATGAGAATCCTTCGAAAACTTGAACTTGATAAGGACCTTGTCCTTGAGGATTTGAAGCTTTGTTAGGAATATTGTAGAGGAATATTACTCCGGCGTCGAGAGATACTTGAGTTGGATCGTCTAATCCATGATAGAATGTTTCAATTATCGTTCTCTTGGTTAGATCATGTCCATAACAAGCCCGAAGCATTTCTTTCATTCGGAGCCAAGCTTCAACGAGAGTCTCGTAATTGAGTTGGTGAAAGTTAAGAATGTCGTTTAGGAGACGTTTAAACTTTGCGGGTGAAAGAATCGGCTTATGAAAGCTTCTCTTAATTCGTTCCACGAAGTAATTGTTCCTTCATCTAATTCATTCAACCAAATCTTAGCTTCTCCGGTTAATGAGAATGGGAACGTCCTCAAGTTAATCGCCTCCTCTTGATTTACACCATATTGGAAAAGGCTACCAATATCAAGAAAATCGAGAACATGTCGGTGAGGATAGAATAGGACTTGTCCATCAAATTGGTTCTCCCGAACCATTTTCATGTGGGTACTCGTCATAGTGAAATTGTTCAAAATAGGGAATTGACCAATAGAGGAACTAGGCGTTGGAGCAACGATCCTAGTATTTGACCACATTGGTTGATCATCGGGATCAATGGTGATAACAGATAAGGAATCGGATTCGATTTCATAGGATGAGATTCCTTCAATATGGAATGCATTTTCGAATATCGTCTCGACTTCGGTGTCGAATACGCCGTCTTTAGAGGCGATGACGAAAAAGTCTTTGATGAACGGTGGTTTGATGTATGGTTCGGGTGCTTCAATTTCAAGGGGTACGATTGGTGTTTTATTGGATGTCGTCCTATTTTTTATTTTACATTTAAGATTTTGGAAAGGACGAACAAGTTGTTTTCACCAAGAACGCGGGTTTATACAAACCCGAAGTGATTTGCAAAACGTCATAGAAAAATTAACTAAATAAAACAAATAAGACCAGAAATATTTTTGTATATATACATATTTTTTTACTAGTACTATTATTATTATTTTTATTACTAAATAAAACTACTAAAGAAACTAGAAAATAAGAAAGAAATTGTAACGATAATTGTACCAAATCAATCAAACCGGATGGTTCAAATGACTTCTGGTTCTACACACGGGGTTTGGGATCAAACCGGAGCGAATAAAAATACGAACGAGGCACAAATAGTTGGAACGGGGTGGTTGGGTGGATTATGAGCAAAAGGGAGTAATTAGATTTAAACTCGAATAGCGGATGTTAAACGAGTGTAAAACACAATTAGGAACGGGTTTGAGGAAGGATCGATTTAAATAAAAAAAGATAAAAATAATTTTATTTTTTTTATAGTTTCAAAGTTGCCGGTGGGAAAAAGGGGTTTGCCGGGCGGCAAAATGGATTATGTGAAAAATTTTGAACTATTGCCGGCGGCAAAAGGGTTTTACCGGCCGACAAAAGGGGTCTGCCGGGCGGCAAAATCGATTCTGAATTTTTTATTTTTTTTAAAGAACTAAAAACTAAGAACACCTAAAAAACTTTTGCGGGGTTGATAAAATAATCACTAAAAAGCTTAATCTGAACACACTTTAATTTTAAACCAAATAAGTAAAAAACAAATAAGCACAAAAGAGATTAAACCATACACGATATGAAACAAAGATTCAAAACATGAAAAGCACAAAACACAAATCCCCGGCAACGGCGCCAAAAATTTGACGGTGGCGATGCCGGATTATGAGATTCAAACACGAAATTATAGAACTTAATTACTATAAAATAAACAAAACAAACAAGCACAAATAAACAAGAAGCAAGAAACAAAGATTCTAATACACGAAAAACACAAACAAATCCCTGGCAGCGGCGCCAAAAACATGATGCGTTCTCTTGCGATTACACAAGTTTTAAATTTATAACACAGATTTCCAAATAAGCTAAGAAGACACGGGCAAGTATGACCCTTTCGTTTGTAGCTAGCTTGTTGTGGTAAGCCGAGGTCGTTCACTAGGATTTGGGTGTTTTTGGTTGTAAAGGATCTTTGTAACAATGTAAAGTTATTGGTAAAAATGGTTGTCACTACCACAATTACCATATAAGTAACAAATAAGCAAATAAGCAACAAGTAACAAGTAAATGATGATTAAGATAATAAGATGAGATGATAACAATAATATTAAAGACAACACTTGCTTGGATTAATTCATAACATTCAATCTGTTCATATGAGGATTGTTTTGACAAATTTATTACAAGTAAAGAAGATGATGGTCACAAATTCTAATCTTTGCTTTTAAAGTATATAACCCTCGCGAAAGATCATACATCCATGAAATCAAGCATTAAGACAAATCAACCAATTAAAGACTATGTTTAGTTTAACAAGTTTGATTCACGGTCGTTCCACAAAATCGTTAACAATCACACTTATATTCCTTTGCATAATCATACCACTAAAGAAATGGTCAATACGATAGATAATCATCCATAGACAAAACGATCATAACTAGTTGATGAATGATAACCCTTTCGACCTATGAAATCATCAATAACTAATCAAGTATGATAAGCAAATGGAATGGAACTTAAGTACAATAGGATTTCAAACATAACAAGAAATTGATCAACACCATGATTAAAACATAAACAATCCTCATGTCACAACATCATCCAAACAAGTGTAAATTAAACTACTCCATGGTCATATTAATAAAGAACAAAAATTCAACATATGACATAGAGTTCAACATCATAAAAATAACAAGAGTTTACCCAAAATATGAATACAATAAGTAAATGAAAGGAATTAAAGCAATCCTTAGGCTTCCAATTGACAACAAGTTTTGTGGTCTTTCGGGTTATGCAAATGAAATTCGTATTTGAGATTTGAGGCAGGTTTTGGAGAGGTTTGGTGAAGGTTGGTGGTGATTTATGTATCAAGAAACACTACCAATGATAAGGGTAATGATCCCTTAGAGTTTGGAAAAGTTATTTTGATGATTGGAGCTTCAAAAACGTCACTTTCTGGCACACCAATATTAAATCTGGGAATTGGGGTCTTCACCAAGGTTGGGAGAGTTCCCTTGATGAATAATGGAGTTAGCAATTGTAGGTCCTTAGTTTCTTACGATTGTACAAGTGTTTGTATAGATCTAAAGAAAGGAGAGGAATGGAAGA
The DNA here is from genome assembly GCA_025667525.1 of Glebionis coronaria. Lineage (NCBI taxonomy): Eukaryota > Viridiplantae > Streptophyta > Magnoliopsida > Asterales > Asteraceae > Glebionis > Glebionis coronaria. The sequence continues at coordinate 267,823,407 of CM046881.1, read as the reverse complement.
ACTAGAGAGGGAGCGTTAGAGAGAGAAAGGAAGAATGAGAGAAAACATGAAATGTGAAAGTGAATAATGAAGTGCTCAAACCCTCCTAACATGCTAGGAGGGGGTTTATATAGCCACCCTACATGTGGGATTTGGTGGGCTATATGTTTACATATTGGATCATGAGCCCAATACTTGAATATATCGTTGGAGTGACCGATCCTTTCTAAATACGTAAAAACGTATTTCCAACAATCTCCCCCTAAGGGAGGTCACTCCAAGTTACAATGTCCTAAATAGTCTATAGCTCATGATCTATCCTAACAATGATGTGACCGAGACTTTCTTTGGAAAAACGTATTTCCAACAATCTCCCCCTAAGGGAGGTCACACCATTTTACAAAATCTTAAACCTAGCATACTATGCTTGAGTCTTCGATCTTGTTCTTGTGAATATGTAGATGAGATCTTTTACTTTAGTCTTGAGCATTTTTCCTTGCCTTGACCTTGTGCATTCATCACTTGTGAAATTCCCCTCCTCGTGACTTCATGTTCCACATACTTATACCTTTATAAATTCTTGAAAGCTTCAGAGTTTGATACAGCGTAAGACTTAACTTTTAGGCTTTCTTGAATTTGTTGAAGTATTAAGTGCATAAAGCATAAGTATGTGTTTAAGACTTCTTCTAGATTGTACACCGCAATGCCACCTTCTTGTTACGCTGCATAAGATAGTTAGCAACAAAACATATACACGGATTAAATGGCCTTGAACATTTCATTCTAATTCGGTAGCATTTTACCTCCGGTCGGTGAAGACCATTGGACGATATTAAATATCGTACTTGTGGCAGGTAGTTTTAATTAAGAACCTCAATTACAAGATTTCGTGGGTAAAGGCGTTCTTTTTACTCGACCGTCCAAAGCTGATTGCGAACATAAAGAGTGAATCATTTGGATAATAATATCCGCATGATTTGAAGCCGTCAATTCATGTTCCTAGAACAAGTGAAATTCAATTAAGAACCGCACCATCGTTGCTTTCTAGTTGTCACGAGCTTGATTCGTATAGAATCTTGCAAGTTACCTACCAAGTGCTGTTTGAGGTTAACACTAGAAAGATTTCCACTCATCACTGTGAACACTGAGGTATCACTCTGAGTGTTCTGGCAAGATCACTCAGATATTGCGTAGAAGCCTAGAACGTGTTTAAATTCAGTTAAGAATTAAACCACTGTTGCTTTCCAGTTATCACAAGCTTGATTCATAAAGAATCGTACAAGTCACCTACCATGAGCTTTTTGATATTCGCTCAAGAAGGATTTCCATCTTCATTGTAAATACTTTTGTATTACTCGGATGTTCAGGCAAGATCATGAAGATTTTGCGTAAGACTCTTAAAATCTTTCTTACTTTTGACAGTGTGTGAAGAAGCAAGGAATTATGAAAGTGTGTCCTAATGAGATATTTGATGATCTCAAATGGCTCTAGACTCGATTGTGCATTTTGGATTTTAGTGATCGGAGGCTGGAGAGGAGTGCCACCATTTCAATACCAACTTATTCGGAGTGAATAAAACAATATAAGACATGTTGATCTCCGTATGATTAAAACAAATACCTTTTATGAGATATTTGAGTTAGCTGGGTTGGGTTGTGCATTGCATCACTGGGTCCATGATGTCTATCTTTAATATCAAGCATCATTAAAAATGATCTCAATAGCATATGTTTTGACCCGGTTTCTGCCTAATTTGTAAGGAGGGCTTCTTTCTTTTCACCCTTTATCTTTACAATTCTTTTTATTTCTTCAACCCCTTCATTGCTTACCGATACGTCATAACTATCACCTTGTTGTGATTGTTCCAGTGTTAACTTAAGTACTTGGTCGGCATTCAGCTACGTTCATAATCTTTCTCCATCTTTCCTAAGGACTAGTATTTCTAGCTATGGAATGTCCTTGGGAAGATTCCTCCGGTTTTAGAAGAATCATTGGACTTAACCTATCCTACCATCCTTATGTCACCACAATCGTCACCGTCGTGAATAGAGATGTTGTGGGTAAGTATATGTCACCATGAGATCCTTTTTGATATCCAAATCCATTTTGCTCCCCCTTAACATATGCCACGATATTCGAAAACATTTCGTACATGCCGGGATGAGCCAGTGATGAGACTACTTTTATACATAGTCTCATCGTCCAAAACGGGCTTTAAATACATAAAATATCATGAAAATGGCCAAATATATGCTTGTGTTTGTTACTTGTGTATTTTAGGTACGGATATTGAGAAAATGACAAAAGATCACAATAATCATACAAAAACGAACACGGGAAATGAAGCAGCACAATGAACCAAGCCCTAATGAAGATTTTCCAAGAAAAACCCTTGAAGATTTGAAGATTATGCAAGAAGAGTCCTCCAATATGGAATAATTGACACTTTAAACCCTTGTATATTCATAATTACAAGTTTGGTCCTTAAAGTTTGTCAAATTTACAAAAAGGGCCCTCTACTTTGAAGAATTGATAAATTTAGTCCCTCAACAAAACTAAATTGTCAATATTAGTCCTCCTCAAAGTCAAACATGCCATGAATACCTTCAAGTTACAAGAAAGAGCAAATTTGGTCCCTAAAATATGACAAATTACAAAAAGGATCCTTAACTATAAAGAATTGGCAAAAATGGTCCCTCATAAATCATGACTTGGCAATTTCAGTCCTCCAAAATGTCAACCATACAAGTCAAGACCATTATCTATGAAGAAAATGCCAAAACAACCCTTCAAGAATCAACAAATGGCAAGAAATACCCCTAAAAATACTTTGGAAAGGTATTTGGGGCAAAAGTGTGAAAAGTAAAACTTTATTAACAAAGAAAAACGAGTTTGGCCAGTTTAAACTTCATATGACAAACAAGGGAAGAGATAAGGGACTGATTTGGGCAGACAACCTAAGTAACCTAGACCAACCACGATGTGACACGTGCCCCACTAACCTAAATCAACCAATCACCACTCACCCTGCTTCCATCTCACCAATCCACTCACCCTAAACCGTTAGCTTAATTAAATATTAAGATTAAACACGCGCCAAACACTTTCTAAACCAAAAACAAGATTAAAACCTGTGTTCTTGATGTTCTTAGCAAAATTAGGCATTCCTTAATCACCAACAATTAAACCCTAATCTCTTCCAGATTAGTGATTAAGGTATCCCTAAACATAACCCAATCACAAAAACCCTTGCCACCTCATCATCTTGGTCACATGTTAAACCCTCCTCACACGGTTTTGGGGAAAATGCCAAATTGTGCCACATAATCTACCACCCACATTCAACTTTCATCTTAAGCATCAATGTGAGCCATTGATCACTATTTCACCTTGCCAACTCATGCAAACAACCAAATTTAGTCACATGATCTTCAAGATATTTAAAATTCCAAGGGCATAATAGGTACTTCACCAGCATTAGGGTTACGTTTTCTTTGCATTTCTAGTTCATTTGTAGCCTTTATAAGGCAAAGGATGTGTAACATTTGTTTTTGCTCTTGATTTTTCCTTTGTTCAAGTTCTGTAAATCCTTTGTCATTATTGAATGAAAAGTGTTTGAATCTTTGAAGATAAACCAAGTGCCAATCTTATTTACTACTTGTTTATGTTTAATGTTTGCTAAAACATAATCTCAACACGTTTTCTTAAGCTTTGTGCAAGAAATTGCATAAAGTCCTAAAAACTTGATATTTTGCTAAGACCTTGGTACACCTTGGAATTCTTGGGCTATAAGTGGATCATAGCATCCTGATATTGTGATATCAAGGTGTTGTGAGGCTTATAACTTGGGGATAATCAAGTGTGAGGTACAAGGGTTGCATTAATCAAGGGTTTGTCACCTTTCTGTTTTTGATTTATATGTTCTAACCTTGTTGAATCTTAGCAGGTTAGTTTGTGGAAGCTTGTGCTTGTTCTTGCTAGCACATAAGCTCAAAATTCGTGGGTGTGGATGTACATCCATGAGGTTTGAACCTTTCTACCTAAAATCTTGATTTTTGGTGATTTTGTGTTCTGCTTGTGTTCTTGTTTCTGACTCCTTGTGATTCACTGATCACAAGGATGCCTTGTTTGTAACTTGAATCCAACAAAAAGTCACTAAAGACAAAAAATCAAGAAAGTCAAGCAGTGGGAAAAGTTTCCATTGCTCAACACCCAAAACTAGCCCCTGCTAGTGTTAATTTTCATTCAGCTTATTTATAAGCCAAATTGGCTTATCCAGACTTCCAACAACCTATTTTTTGTGATATATCTTCCTCATTTGACCCATTTATTGATCTGGAGCTTATCAGACCTTGGCTTATACTTTTTACTAGAAAACTCATAAGGTTGACTTTTAATTAAGTGCTTATCTGCTTATTTCAGCTTATTGGAAAACTTTTTGTTGATTAAGCTTAGTTAAGTCATTTAAAAGCTTTTGAAACTTGAATCAACACTTGAGGTGGTCTAGAACTCGAAAACGACTATTTTGTCGTTTTGTGAAGATAGCTTTTAGCTTATTCACGCTTATTTCTTGTGCTTATTTCAAATTTCTTTTTATAGATCTCTTAAGTAACTCAAAAGAAGCTTGTGTGTCAAATTTGAGCTTATGGCATCAGCATAGCTTAATGGGCCAAAAAGCCCATTAAGAATAAGCTGCTTTGAAATAAGCTAGCTTAAACACATTTTTCAGCTTTTGGGCCTTCCGAGTTTTGTTCTTAAAATCAAATTTTGAGTCAGATAGGAGCTTTTGGGCTTAATTGGACAACATTTTTCTTATTGGGCCTTAAATAGCCCATTAAGGGGTCTGTTTGGACTTTTAGCCCATTTCTAAGCCCAATAGGGGTATTTTTGTAATTTCAACTTCATTTCTGTATTATTTAGGTTAAAATAAGCTAGTTTGCAACTTTTTAGAATTCTTATTAAATTTTGGATTTTTATTAATATTTTATTATTATTTTATTATTAAAAATTAAAATTTAGGTTTTTCAAGTTTTTTCATTTTTATTAAATCAAATATATTAAGTTAGGAGTTTTACAATTTTTAGAATATTTTTATTGACATTAGACTAATTTTTAGTATTATTTTAAGTTCAAATAGTTTTTAATTGTTTTTAAATAGTTTTTATTAATTTTAAAATTTTCAAAAATAATTTTAAATTTAGTTAAGTCATATTAGAGGTTTACAAGAGAAAAAATCTCATTTTGGGATTTTTGTTAATTAAATTGATTTTTTGGGCTTTAATTAGCATTAAAAAATTATTATTTAATTAAATAAAAGGTTTGAGTGATTTTTGATTCTTTGTAAACTCTAATTACATTTTTTGGATTTATTGCAATTTTCTAGCAATTTTTATGGTAAATTTTAAAATTTGTCACTTTTTACGGTTTTACGTGACCATTCATCTTAGTGTAATCCACAATCGTAACCGTCATTCTCTTCTAATCTCTTTTCTTCTTTTCTTTTCTCATCAATATAATCACAAAAGTTAATCATCTCTTAACACAACGCACTAGCCTCCTTGAGAACGATCCCCACTTTGGGTCATTAACTTGTGATTTTCCTAAATCACTTGTTTATACTTGCCCTAATTCCGCTCTTTTTCCTAAAAGACGTATTTTACAATTATCAGCCAGCACATTAAGTCAAACCATTAAATTGATTGATCTCATTATTAAATCAAATTTTCTCCCCCATATTAAAAATATTAACCCAAGGGAAGAAAAATGCAAATCCAATTATCTCCATGCTTTACACAAGCTCCCCCTCAAAATGAGGGTGTACTTGAAACGTGAATGAAGTACCTTTTAAACACAAGTGTAAGGTACTTATCACATGCAAAGATCATATATGATAATGTATTCACAAGATTGGCGATTTATGAGGTTGGACCTGAATGATGGAGAACATCATATGAAAGAAGCACATGGTTCTTGTTCACGAATGTTGGTTGCCTCATCACGTCTGAAGTTATCTCTTGACTCCATGTGTACGATTGATATCGTTGTCTTGACACCAACATGTGAACTTGGCACTTTCGGCGTCAAAGATTCTGAATGCTGGACAATTGCTCCCCCTCAATTGTTGACCCGTGTTCGATTGAAAGAGTTGTAGTCGCCGTTTGAGCAGTCGCATCGTCGAGTATGTAGATATCAGTTGTAAATTGCCACGGTTGGTGGAGATGATAACTTCATAAAAACAAGATTTCTCTTGTTTTAACAAATAAATGCACTGACACGCACATAAATTCGTGTTAGATTGTGTTATTACGTAAACACAATCCCTTACATGGTTATAAAGTAAACCATGCCCGAGAAAATTAATTCTCGTTGTTGAGTCAAAGCTTTCCGATGAAATGCTTGACTTGAATATGAAAAGCGGGTTACTATCTGAAATAATAGCAAACCATTTTGAGCATGTTTTAAAACATTTGAACTTCTGCTCGAACTTTATTTACAACCCCGTGTCATTATTGAATGACATTTCTAGTATCGTAAATATTATCGATTCCAGAAGACATGCTCTTTTTATCAAAAACGTTTTTGGACACACAATTTTGAAAGATTTAGAAAAACCTTTTGATAAATTCTCGAAAAATTGTGTTCAATGTTTTGAAAAACAATTACTTGAGCTTAAGATGTTGAATATGTTACAAAACGAGCTCAAGTCCGAGAAGTTGTAAACTTCCCGTTGTGAGGATAAGTTTATCATCGGCGATAAACTTTCCTTTTAACTGAAGAACGAGTCCTAAGTTGACATTTACTTAGAAGTTGTGTTCATGAGCTTGAAAAACTTTTTAATGTTTTAACATAAAGCTCATGACCGAGAAAGATGAATTTCTCGTTATGAGGAAAAGTTCTCTTATTTAAAAGATACACTTTCCTTTCTGAGCTTAAAACTTGGAATGTTTTAATACAAGCTCATGACCGAGAAAAATTAATTTCTCGTTTCGAGGATAAATTATATTTAAAGATAAGCTTTCCTAAAAATGTAGTCCGAGTTACAGTCTGATATTTAACTGTAAATCATTGTGCATGAGCTTAAAAACTTTGAATGTTTTTAATAAAAGCTCATGCCCGAGAAAAATGAATTTCTCGTTGTGAGGATAAGTTTAACATCGGCGATAAACTTTCCTTTCTTTGAAGTATGGGGAATAATCTGAAATATAATTATACACCATTTACACGAGCTTAAAACTTTTGAATAGTTTTAATGTGAGCTCGCGTCCGAGAAAATTTAATTTCTCGTTAATGAGGATAAGTTTATCATTGGCGATAAACTTTCCTTTATTTGAAGATCGGGTCATCATTTGATATTTAATGATGAGCCTTATACACGAGCTTAAAACCTTTGAATGGTTTTAGGATAAGCTCGTGTCCAAGAAAACTTAATTTCTCGTTAAGAGGGTAAGTTATCGTTGCGTAGATAATCTTCCCTGTCTCTGAAGTCCGGGTCATCGTCTGTCATTTAACGAGGAGCCATATACACGAGCTTAAAACCTTTGAATAGTTTTAAATTTAGCTCGTGTCCGAGAAAAATTAATTTCTCGTTTTGAGGGTAAGTTATCGTTGAAGAGATAAACTTCCATTTCTTTGAAGTTCGGGTCACAGACTGTTATTTGACTATGAGCCATTGTGCATGAGCTTAAAAACTTGGAATGTTTTTTATATAAGATCATGCCCGAGAAAAAATAATTTCTCGTTGTAAGGATAAGTTTATCATCGGCGATAAACTTTCCTTTCTTTGATGAACGAGTTACAGTCTCTAATGTGACTATAAGTCCTTTTACACACGATGTTTAACTGCGAATCCCCTGAGACACTTGTTTCTTTGATATCAGCTTTTTCAGTAACCAAACTCTAAGAGTGTCCAGTTGAGCGATATGTAAAGATCGGACCGCTGTGTTCTTGTTGAACGTGGACTTTCGTACCTGCAATATCATTAGGAGTTTGTATGCTTTTATGTGGGTTAGCGATATCTATCTTAGAACCATGCGAGGATTCAAAGTTTTCTTTTCTTGTGCCAGAGGTGGCCCGAGGGGATGATTCACTTGTCTTATTTGGCAAACATTTCCTTTTATAGAAAACCTTAAGTTCAGGCTTAAGTGATGTATCATCCTTTTCAATTTCCTCCCTAGTAGTCTTAGTAGAATCGGAGACTATCCTAGTTAAAGGGCACTCATTTCCTACAACAGTGAAAGTTCTACCAGTGGGGCGCCACATTTTACCAATGGGTTTGATTTTAGCCACCCACTAGGATTTAAGTCTAGCACGAGAGTTCACCTCATTAAGTAATTTCTTGACACAAGAATCATGATTGGCTTTAAAGACACATTTCCTACATGTTTTTCAAGTAGCATATTTCAAGTCCGAATAAGATATAGAATTCCTAGGTGATTGATTGATGCTCCTATGATAGGACATGCTATGGTTAGCAGTGTTGGGTAATCTAGAAGGCATCTCACTAGGTTTGAAATTCCTATCTCTCACTTGTATCTTTTTCTTAGCTTCCCTTAGACCAAATGTATGGCGAACATCATTTGAACTAGTTCGAGACGTGTTCTTTGGACTATGTCTAGGTAGACTAGATGCAATCATGTGATTAGGTCTTGCAAAATCTGTTTTTGTCACATTGGCCCTAGTTGGTGGAGTGACTTGTCTGGAAAGATGAACAATATCAACTTGGGAGGCAAACCGCGGTCTCGAGGATTGTGATCGCTCAGATCTAAATGCAGTCGGTTGTCGAATGAACTGATTTGTAGGCGGTTTTCCCAAGATTGATGGTTTTTCAAGCTTAGTGTCCACACTAGTTCCTTTAGTTTTCCTCAATTCATTTTTCAATGCAGCTATAGGAAAGACCTTTTCCTGTACTTGAGCCTTTAAAGTCTCATTCTCTTTGAGCAAGTTATCTTGGGATGCCAATTTAGATTCAAGCAACTTAATTTGTTTCAAAAGATTATCCTTTTCAGCTTTAGAATCTAGAACAGTTTGATCCAATTTTCGTTCAAGAACAACGTTTGACTTTTCAAGTTTTTCAAAATATGTTTCAAATTTCTCCGTTTTCTTTGAAAATTCAATTTTGGCATCCTCAAGCTCTTTGGATTGCTGAGCTAAAATCGTTTCAAGCTCTTCAGTCCTAGAAACAGAATTGGTTAAAGAAGCAGTCGTAAAACTATTAGCAGGATTGTTAATTAGTGCATTTATTTTAGACAACATATGAAGAATATTATAGGTACCTGACATGCTCTTGGTTCCTGTTTTCCTCCTGATTCTATTCTCTTGTGACTGCTGCTTGTATCGTCTTTCAATATAAGCAATTCTCCCTCTTGAAAAGTCGAATTCAAAGATTCCATCGAATTTCGATGAAAATTTATTGGATCCTTGTTGGGACACAATAATTTCGTGGTCGGCTCAACCGTTGATAAAACAAACCCGAGACTAAGAGATCCAACAATATAAACAATATAAAATGATGAAAAAACGTGGCTCTATCAAGAAGGTTATCTACCCGTGGCAAAACAATTAGGTAATAATACCCGATCAAAAATTCTTAGCCATGATGTTGGAAATACGTTTTACGTATTTATGAAGGATCGGTCGCTCCAACGATAATTATGTAATGGGCTCGTGATCTATTTACTTTATGTATAGTCCATATAGCCCACATGTAGGGTGGGCTATATATATCCCCTCCTAGCATGTTAGGAGGGGTTGTTGATTGTCATTCACACTTAATCATTTTTCCATTTTTACTTTCTCTCTCTACCTTTCCCCTTTTCTCTCCTTTCTCTCTCTAATCCCTCATCTCATTCCTTCATCTTCTTCTTTATTTATCAATCAATCAACCATCCAAATCCATCAAATCCATGATATAGAATAGGCCATTAATTTCGTAGACCTTCAATTGGTATCAAGAGCCATGGTTAGTTTGGTTTATTCTAGCTCTTATTTTCTTTTAGATTTTGGTGGGTTTTGATTTAATCATGCTTAAATCATAAAAAGTTTGTATTTTTTATAAAAAGTTTGTGTTTTTATGTGTTAAATCATATCAAATCTTCAAATTTACTTACTTTTTAGATAAAAAATCACAAATTTTTATATAAAAATCAAAAATTTCTTTATCAAATCTTAAAAAGTTTGTGTTTTTATAAAAAGTTGGTGTTTTTTATAAAAGTTTGTGTTTTTCTCTTTTTAATTTTGTATTTTTTTGATTAAATCCTTCTATTTTAATTGCTTTTTTTTTTTTGAATTTCTTAAATTGAACTTTTAATTTACCACTTTAATTTTTTTATTATTATTGATTTTAGTTTATCAATTTTCGTTTTTTATCCAGTTTTTCATATAGTTTTTTATAATTTTTTTATTTTTTTTACAATCAGTCCTACAGTCCAATACCAGCTCAAAGCTGTGTTTTCTATAATTTTTTTATTATATATGGGTTTGAGTCTGTCCAGTTGTCTTTATTTTTGTTTTGTTATATTATCAGTATTTTTCTTTATTTTTTAATCTATTGGGTCTCAGTTTTTGTCCAATACCAGTCCTACAGTCCTTCATTATCCAGGTTTTTCATAATCAAGGTTTTTGGGTCTCAAGTTTCAGTCAGTCAGTTTTTGTCCTGTTCCGGGCGAACTGAAAATTTCTGAATCGAAAAAGTTACGAATCAAACCTAAATGTTCCGAATCAAACCACAAGTTCCGGGTGAAAGATAACTTCCGGGTGAAAGAAAACTTCCGGACGAAGGAAAACTTCCGAATCAATTTTTTTGAAAAACTTCCGAATCAATTTTTTGAAAAACTTCCGAATCAATTTTTGAAAAAAACTTCCGAATCAATTTTTGAAAAACTTCCGATTCGGAAATCTTCCGAACGAATGACTCTTCCGAATGAAGTTTTGATTCAAACATAACGGGTCTTTAACCAAAAACCAAAATCAAAAGTTTCCCACCCTCACTCTCCCTCGACACAAACAACAGCTCACCCCCAAACCAAAAACAATCACACCCACATCCGACAACCTCTCGACTCTCATCTCTCGGACACCCCTCGCTCTCTCCCTCGAAACAGACCAAACACCTAAGACTCGAATCAAACAAAAAGACTCGAAGACCCACGACTCGAATATTACAACCCCCTCATACACCCTCGTTTCAACATCACAGACCTGAACAAACTTAACCATCCACCCTCATCTCAAACAACCCTCGACTCCCACAAACAAACACCCTCGCCTACTCTCAAACCGTCTCACCTCTCACTTGTCTCCCTCACTCACATCTCTCAACCGACTCAAACCACATCCTCACACAATATCACATCCGACTCTAAACCCTCACTCTCGACACATCAAAACCCAAAACTCACACACTCAGAATACTCTCTACCCAACTCTCGTCTCTCGACTCATAACACAAACAAACACACCCTTGACCATACCCATCCTCGACCCACTCAACCACCCACCCCCGTTTACACTACGCGGACTCGAACACCAACAGAAACCCACACCAGAAGGACACTACAGTAGAGAGAGGGACTCAACAGAAAAAGTTAAAATAAACCTTACCCGAGACCTTATATTAAAGATCTTGAAGTCAAGACTTCTTCCTTTGTGGGTTAATAATCAGACCTAGGTGCGTTTGCTGAATCATGAGTTGATTGGAGATAGAAGAGGATTGAGATTGGTATTGGTTAAATTTGTGAGAATCTGATAATTTGAGGGACGGAGGAGTTTTTAATCTGTGAGATAGAGAGAGATTTAGTTAGGGTAGAGAGATACTCAGAAGGCGGAGGAAACAAGGATTTGTGTGTGTGAGTTTACAAGTGAGGAGAGAGAGAGTTTAAATTTGGGTTATATATTTTTTGTTGAGGCGGAAATAACTAGGCAAGTGGAGTAAGCGGTGGAGGCATTTGATTGGGCCACGTGTGTGGACACGTTTTTGTTAGACGGAGAAAACAAGGAGGATACTTTTGACTGGGCGGAGATAGCAAGTTAACTGATTCTATTTTTTAGATTGCAACCTTTGACTGGAGATAGCAAGTTATCCTTTGACTGGGCGGAGGAAACAAGATCAAAATTTTTTATTATTTCCTTTTCTATCTTTTAGATTGTGTACACGTTTTTTTTTAAACAGTAAACCATTACGTTTTTTTTGAAGATATTACGTATATTTATATATTTTAGTATCTTTATATATTTTAAAAATTAATTATATTTAGATATTTTTTTAAAAATTAATTTTAGTTAAGGCATTAAGTATATTTACATATTTTAAAATTAATTTTTTTAGTTTCTTTTCTGGCCGGATTTGAAGTCAAAACTACGAGTGAAAGTGACGGGATATATTTTTAGCAATTACGGATTTTTGATCGGGTTTTATTCATAATCGTTTGAGCCGATAACAATTTTTGAGCCGATTCGTATTGTTAAAACCCGACAACAACAACATCCACATCATTTTTTTTCTTTATCTTTCCTCGATTTTCAATGGATTCGTTCAATTCGACACTTAATAGGGGCGACTTGCATCGAATGCAAGACAAAGCTCGAGAAAGTGGCATAAATTCATTTCAAATGCTTCAGTCTCATCTGGTCACTCTTTCGGGGATTCAAGGAGGGAGCGAATTTGTGACAATCTTTGGACAAGATCGTCATATATTCATCGATTCAATTTTTACCAATTTGACCCAACTCGCCGAGCAACTCAACCATGGAAACTTTAATCACTCTGCATCGGCACTTGCCTATAAGGATCTTGTGACACAACTCACGCCTTTCCTCCAATTCAATATCATTAAGCCTGAAAGTTCTGTGATTTGCCAATCATTTCTTCGAGATACACATACCGAGCTTCGTGTTTTCCGTGATACAATATTGAAACTCATGACATCGGTCTCGTCTTCGATTTATCAACAATCACAACTTTAGCAAACGTATGATCATGGAGTGCAAGAATCAATGCCGTAGATGCAAGAGGAGAATGGTCATACGGTTGACAACTTGGAGCCTAACGATGGCAAGAGCACAGAATCAGGAAGACAACATGATGCCAGTGGCACGTCAGGGAATGTTCACGAGATTTCTATTGATGACACCTTACCTATTTATGACGCAGAGCCTGCAAACATGGTACAATGTAATGTTGTTTTTGATGAATATGCTGATGATATGCCGCATATTGAGGATTCTGAACCTAATTATGACAAACATGGGATGGAAACGAGTGATAGCAATACCACTTCTGATTCATCCGATGTAAGTCATAATGGGGGAGAGATTGTTCAGAATGCTAAACATCATGATAATTATCCTATAACTGATTCATTGACTGCTTCTGATTCCAAGATTAAAGAGCTCGAAACAATCGTAGCTCGGCAATCAAAAGATCTTGAGGATGCCAAACTTGAATTTTCTAAGAAAACGGACAAATTTGAAACATACTTTGAAAACCTTGAAAAGTCAAACGTTGTTCTTGAAAGAAAATTAGATCAAACTGTTCTAGATTCTAAAGCTGAAAAGGATAATCTTTTGAAACAAATTCAACTGCTTGAATCTAAGTTGGCATTCCAAGATAACGTGCTCAAAGAAAATGAAACATTAAAGGCTCAAGTACAGGAAAAGGTCTTTGCTATAGCTGCGTTGAAAAACGAGTTAAGGAAAAGTAAAGGACCTAGTGTGGACACTAAGCTTGAAAAACCATCAATCTTGGGGAAACCGCCTACAAATCAGTTCGTCAGACAACCGATTGTCAGACAACCTACTGCATTTAGATCTGAGCGACTACAATCCTCGAGACCGCGGTTTGCCTCCCAAGTTGATTTGGGACATATTTCTAGAACAGTCACTCCACCAACTAGGCCTAACGTGACTAAATCAGTTTTAGCAAGACCTCATCACATGATTACCCCTAGTTTCTCTAAGAATAGTTCAATGAACACGTCTAGAACTAGTTCAACTGATGTGCGCCATGATTTTGGTCAAAGGGAAGCTATTCAAAAGACACATGTAAGAGATAGCAATGTCCAATCTAGTCAGATGCCTTCTAGATTACCCAACACTGCTAACCGTAGCATGACGTCTCCTAGGAGCATCGATCAATCATCTAGGAATTACTCGGACATTAAATATGCTACTTGTAAAACATGTAGAAAATGTGTCTTTACGACAAATCATGATTCATGTATCAAGAAACTACTTAATGAGGTGAACTCCCGTGCTAGACTTAAATCCCAGTGGGTTGCAAAAATCAAACCCGTTGGTAAAATGTGGCGCCCCACTGGTAGAACTTTCACTTTTGTAGGAAACGAGTGCCCTTTAACTAGGATTGTCTCTGATTCTACGAAGACTACTAGGGAGGAAATTGCAAAGGATGATACATCACTTAAGCCTGAACTTAAGGTTTTCTATAAAAGGAAACGTTTGCCATCTAAGACAAGTGATTCATCCCCTCAGGCCACCTCTGACACAAGTAAAGCCAACTGTGAACCCCCACGTGCATCAAAAATAGATATCTCTAACCCATGCAAAAGTATACAAACTCCTAATGAGAATGCAGGTACCAAAGTTGATGTTCCAAAAGAACGAAGCGGTCCAATCGTTGTATACCGTTCAACTAAGGACACTCTTAGAGTTTGGTTGCTAAAGAAACAGATATCAGAGAAACAAATGTCTCAGGGGATTCATGGTTAAGTATGCACAAGGACTTACAGTCACATAACAGACTGTAACTCGATCTCCAAAGACAGGAAAGTTCATCCCGATGATGACTTATCCTAACAACGAGAAATTCATTTTTCTCGGGCATGAGCTTATATCAAAAACATTCCAAGTTTTTAAGCTCATGCATAATGGTTTATCATTAAATATCAGATGGTAACCCGTTCTTCAAATAAAGGAAAGTTTATCGCCGATGATAAACTTATCCTTACAACGAGAAATTAAATTTTCTCGGACACGAGCTTACATTAAAACCATTCAAAGGTTTTCAGCTCATGTATATGACTTACAGTTAAATGTCAGACTGTAACTCGAACTTAAAATAAAGGAAAGATTATCTTATATGATAACTTATCCTCTTAACGAGAAATTCACCTTTCTCGGTCATGAGCTTGTATTAAAACATTCGAAGTTTTAAGCTCAGAAAGGAAAGTGTATCTTTTAAATAAGAGAACTTTTCCTCGTAACGAGAAATTAACCTTTCTCGATCATGAGCTTTCCGTTAAAACAATCAAAGTTTTCAAGCTCATGAAAAACGACTTCTAAGTAAATGTCAGCTTAGGACTCGTTCTTCAGATAAAAGGAAAGTTTATCGCCGATGGTAACTTATCCTTAACAACGGGAAGTTCACAACTTCTCGGACTTGAGCTCGCTATTAAGATATTCAACATCTTAAGCTCAAGTAATTGTTTTTCAAAACTTTGAACACAATTTTTCGAGAATTTCTCAAAAGGTTTTTCTAAATCTTTCAAAATTGTGTGTTCAAAAACGTTTTGATAAAACGAGCATGTCTTCTGGAATCGATAATATTTACGAACCTAGAAATGTCATTCAATAATGACACGGGGTTGTAAATAAAGTTCGAGCAGAAGTTTAAAAGATTTAAAACATGCTCCATATGGTTTGCTATTATTTCAGATAGCAACCCGCTTTTCATAATCAAGTCAAGCATTTCACCGGAAAGCTTTGACTCAACAACGGGAATTAATTTTCTCGGGGACGTGACGAGGTGACCAACATTCGTAAACAAGAACCATGTGAATCTTTCATATGATGTTCTCCATCATTCAGGTCCTACCTCGTACATTGTTAATCTTGTGATTTCATTAGTATATATGATCTTTGCACGTAATAAATACCTTACACTTGTGTTTAAAAGGTATTTAATTTACGTTTTAGCACACCCTCATTAATTTGAGGGGGAGCTTGTGTAATTTATGAAGATAATTGGATTTGCATTTTTCTTCCCAAATTTACTTAAAATGGTATTAAATCAATTGATATTAAAAACATCGATTGGGTTAATATTTTTAATATGGGGGAGAAAATGTGATTTAATATGGGATATGATCAATCATAAATGGTTTGACTTAACGTGATAGCTCATCCCGACATGTGCAAAATGTTTTCGGATATCGTAGCATATGTTAAGGGGGAGCAAAATGGATTTGCATTTCAAAATGGATTTCATGGTGACATACACTTACCCAAAACATCTCTATTCATGATGATGAAGATTGTGGTGACATAAGGATGGTAGGATAGGTTAAAGTCCAATGATTCCTCTAGAACCGGAGGAATATTCCCAAGGACATTCCATAGCTAGAAATAGTAGTCCTTAGGAAAGATGGAGAAAGATTGTGAACGTAGCTGAATGCCGACCAAGTACTTAAGTTAGCACTGGAACAATCACAACAAGGTGCTAGTGATGACGTATTGGTAAGCATTGAAGGGGTTGAAGAATGAAAAAGAATTGTAAAGATAAAGGGTGTAAAGAAAGAAGCCCTCCTTACAACTTTAGGCAGAAACCGGGTCAATACATATGCTATTGAGATCATTTTTGTTAATGATTCTCGATATTGAAGAAAGACGTCATGGACCCAGTGATGCAATGCACAACCCTTCCCAGCTAACTCAAATATCTCTCAAAAGGTATTTGTTTTAATCACACGGAGATCAACACATTATCTATTGATTTATTCACTCCGAATAAATTGGTATTGAAAAGGTGGCACTCCTCTCCAGCCTCCGATCACTAAAAATCCAAAATGCACGATCGAGTCTAGAGCCATTTGAGATGATCAAATATCTCATTAGGACACACTTTCATATTTCCTTGCTTCTTCACACACTGTGAAAAGTAAGAAAGATCTTAAGAGTCCTACACAAAATCTTCATGATCTTGCCTGAACATCCGAGTAATACGAAAGTATCTACAATGAAGATGGAAATCCTTCTTGAGCGAATATCAAAAAGCTCATGGTAGGTGACTTGTGCGATTCTTTATGAATCAAACTTGTGATAACTGGAAAGCAACAGTGGTTTAATTCTTAAATGAATTTAAACACGTTCCAGGCCTCTACGCATTATCATATGATCTTGCCAGAACACTCAGAGTGACTCTTTATTGATCACAGTGACGAGTGGAAATCCTTCTAGTGTTAACATCAAACAGCACTTGGTAGGTAACTTGCAAGATTCTATATGAATCAAGCTAGTGACAACTGGAAAGCAACGATGGTGCGGTTCTTAATTGAACTTCACTTGTTCCAGGAACATGAATTGACGGCTTCAAATCATGCGGATAATATTATCCAAATGATTCACTCTTTACGTTCGCAGTCTGCTTTGGACGGTCGAGTAAAGAGAACGGGTTTACCCGCGAAATCTTGTCAAGGAGGTTCTTTATTGAAACTACCTGCCACAAGTACGATATTTAATATCGTCCAACGGTCTTCACCGACCGGAGGTAAAATACTACCGAATTAGAATGAAATGTTCAAGGCCATTTCATCCATGTATATTGTTTTGTTGCTAACTGTCTTATGCAGCGTAACAAGAAGGTGGCATTGCGGTGTACAATCCAGAAGAAGTCGTCACCACATGCTTATACTACATACAAAATAGTACTTCAACAAATTCAAGAAAGCCTGAAGGTCAAGTCTTCCGCTGTATCAAACTCTGAAGCTTTCAAGAATTTAAAAGTATAAGTATGTGGAACATGAAGTCACAAAGAGGCAAATATCACAAGTGAAGAATGCACAAGGTCAAGGCAAGGAAACATGCTCAAGACTAAAGTCAAAGATCACATCAAGCATATTCACAAGAACAAGATCGAAGACTCAAGCATAGATGCTAGGTTTAAGATTTTGTAAAAAGATGTGACCTCCCTTAGGGGGAGATTGTTGGAAATACGTTTTTCCCAATAAAGTCTCGGTCACATCTTAGTTAGCATAGATCACGAGTTATAGACTATTTAGAACTTTGTTTCTTGGAGCGACCTCCCTTAGGGGGAGATTGTTGGAAATACGTTTTACGTATTTATGAAGGATCGGTCGCTCCAACGATAATTATGTAATGGGCTCGTGATCTATTTACTTTATGTATAGTCCATATAGCCCACATTTAGGGTGGGCTATATATATCCCCTCCTAGCATGTTAGGAGGGGTTGTTGATTGTCATTCACACTTAATCATTTTTCCATTTTTACTTTCTCTCTCTACCTTTCCCCTTTTCTCTCCTTTCTCTCTCTAATCCCTCATCTCATTCCTTAATCTTCTTCTTTATTTATCAATCAATCAACCATCCAAATCCATCAAATCCATGATATAGAATAGGCCATTAAATTCGTAGACCTTCAAATGAAAAAATTCAAATGTAGCCAATTTTCTCGGTCTCGACAAAAGAATTTTGTCACTTTGTCTCGATATTTGTCTTCAAATCTTGTCACTATGTCTCGTCACTTTGATCACGTTTAAATCCCGAAAATACGACCGAAGTATAACTTAATACACAAATTTTATTCAAAATGAATAATTTTGAGATAAAAATTCGTGTAGAGAGCAAATTAAATCACACGACCCATCAACATCAAATACAATCCAACATAGCCAAAATTACGTGGCCTATTCAGCACTAGAATATGGTTAATTTTGTAAACATTCGGCCCATAACAGTCCTTATACCCGAACCACCAAGTTAGTGGAATATAAAATCCACCAAACCCTAGACAAACTCACTTAACCTAATTTCATTCTCGATTCATCCGCCTCTCTTTCACACACTTCTCCTGTTTCTTTCTTTACACCGTCTCTCTCTCCATCGCAAATAATCAGATCCAAAAACAAAAAATATCAATCAATCTAAAATATCACTCCGTCTAAACCTAATCTCAACCACCAACACCCAAAAACTTACAAAACTAAACATAATCACATATATATCACCGCCCCCTTATTTGTTTTTCTCGAAAAACTCAGTTACCTACCATAAAGAAAATAATACTTGATAGATCTGATCTTGATAAACACTGAGATCAATCAAAACTCACAACCTTCATTGATCAATATTTGTTAAATAAACAGCGACAACAACCTTCATTGATCAATACCCACGAAGAACAAAAAAAATTCTTAATGCTTCAAGATCTCATTGAGATCTAAGGTAGGTTGTGTGATGTTGTAATTTGTTTTGATTTGAGAAAATTATGTTTAATAAATCGAACCAAAAAACAAATCAGAACACTCTTGTTCTTGATTGTTTATTTGAGTTAGAAAATTGAAGGAAGGTTAAACTTTTACATAAGATTTATGATGAAATCTTGAATTTCGTGACCGGATCTATGACGGATCTTGACATGCAAGATACGAGATTTAAAAATCTGAGATCTTAAAGTTGTAATATCGAGTGTAGTTTGGAGATTAGGAGACGATGGGTGGTAGAATGGATGATTGGTGGATTTGTTGTGGAGTGAGAATGTTGGTGTTAGAGTTCGAGTTCGAGTCTGTTGTTTATTGTGTTCGAGAAAGTTTTTTGTTTTCGAGTTTTGTCGAGGTTGTGTTTGGAGTCAGTTTGTGTCGAGGATGTTGTGGAGTCTTTTAGTCAGCTTCTGTTTGATTCGAGAGTGTTTTGGTTGCGAGTCTATCGTGAGAGTGGATTGGAGTCTGTGTTGAAATCAGTTTGTGAGTTGGTGTGTCTGTGTTTGGGTGTGTCGAGGCTGAGTGTGTAGAGTCTAGTCAAGGTCGAGTCTTGAAGTCTGTGTTTTTGTTTAACAGATGTGATGTATAGAGTCGAGTGAATCAAGAGAGTGGATTGGATTGAATTTAGGACGATAGTTGAGGCAGATGAGTGTGGGACAATCGTAATGTGAATAATGCCAAACAGACTCACATCGCAATATTCAAAGTGGTTTTAGAGATTTAAAATGAATCGCAATGTGAAAAGGATAAAAAATGCGTCGAAATATAATGAACCCTTCGCAATATGAGAAAACTAAATAACTATCGGAATAATAGCAAAAATAATAAAATTTGTCGCAATAACACCCCTGTCGCAATATGCCAAAATCTGTCGCAATATCACAAAAATCTGTCGCAATAACTCAAAAACTGTCGCAATATGCGTCTCAATATGCGTCGCAATATGCGTCGCAATATGTAAACCCTAGGCTATTGCGACGGAAAAAGTGTCGCAATAGTACAAAATTATCCCAAATTCCAATTTTTCCACTTTTTTTCGGATAAAACCCAACCAATTCGAGATTTGAAGCTAAAAAATGATCCAAACACAAAATTTTTTTGTGTTTTTAACCAAAGAAACAATACCAAATCACTACCACAACTGTGTAGATGCTTTGTATCAAGATTAAACCATAAAAAAACACAAAATAATTTTTTGGGTCGAATGATTTTGAATCAAAATAGACAAATCAATGATGAACAACCACAAGAACAACCTAATCAACCATGGATACCATTTGTAGGTCCTTAGTTTCTTAGGATTGTACAAGTGTTTGTATAGATCTAAAGAAATGAGAGGAATGGAAGAACTAGAGAGGGAGAGTTAGAGAGAGAAAGGAAGAATGAGAGAAAACATGAAATGTGAAAGTGAATAATGAAGTGCTCAACCCCTCCTAACATGCTAGGAGGGGGCTTAAATAGCCACCCTACATGTGGGCTTTGGTGGGCTATATGTTTACATATTGGATCACGAGCCCAATACTTGAATATATCGTTGGAGTGACCGATCCTTTCTAAATACGTAAAAACGTATTTCCAACAGTAATGAGTTACTATGATGTGATATGGGACAATGACCCCAAGGGTCTTATTTATAGTTGAATTCAATCCTTGGTCATCAATGTTAGTCTTGGAGCCAAAGAATAATACTTGGATCCAAAGGAGTTATCTTATAGCCAAAGTAGTTCTAGAATCCAATAGAAGCTTCTTGTGTGTTCTTCTCAAGGTTGCATGAATGTAGACAACAAAATCTATCAACACAAAAGTAGGTGGCAACTTGTATTCCTCCAGTGGCAACTTTCAGAAATGGGTGTGGCAACTTTGGATTTTGCTGGTGGGAACTTCCATGCCTAGTCACTTGTACACTTCTTAAAAACACTTGTTCTTGCACCCAAAATGGATCTTCAAAGGATTGTACTTGTCGGGATTCCTTCGTATATGTATGAATCATCATTTATTCTTTCTTTCCATGTTTTTTTTTGTTCTTGGCTAACTAACAACACAAAACACAACTTCACACATATATGAGCTAAATAGCTCGTTAATATAACCAAAAACCATGCAAAATATACGGATAACGCTCAAGAAAACATGTTGGATTTGGGCGTTATCAGAATCCGAGCTATAATCTGATATATTTCATTTACAGATAACAACTTGATCTTACAAATAACAGCTTGATCTCACACAAACCTGGATTAATACATTGTGTATAGTATTAAGTCTTTAATCTTTTGTTCAATCTTTATAAATATTGGTTATATATTCTTTAATTAATATTTGGTTGTAATTCTAGCACCATTGTTCGGGCCATCATACTCGGAAGCCATTCTATAAACGTTTGAGGAGCGAGGGCACTTTAAATCGTAAACCCAACCATTCAGTCAGAACGTAATATCGAGATAGAACATCTTTTTACAAAGCTACCTACTAACATGATACCTTTATTACTTCCTCATATTTATAATTAATCTTATTTAGTTTCAAAATTGTCAAAAATAGCCCTTTTGGTTATACTTTGGTATAGTCACACTTTTAACCCAGAAAGTATATAGTTTCATTATTTACAGTTTAAACCTCAATATTTAACCTTAGGGCCTCAAACTTTCCAATATTATTCTTATATATTTAGCTTTCACAAAATGATACTTTTGTCCCAAAGTGTTAAATAGTTTAAAAAATGACAGTTTTAGTCCCTGTACTTTTAAAAATCACATAACAACCACAAAAATGGACCAAATGATCTAGGATTCTAAAACAAAGTTTCAAAACATGTTTATAATCATAATAAAACATTTCTCTGTAATTATATCTTTTGAAATAGGTTTTTACTTATTATTTTATGTAAATTACAAAACTAGGGTTTTAAGACATCTTTAGCTTATAACTTTCATTTAAAATTATCAAATGACTTAATTTATTTTATATTATCTTTCTAACATTATTTTAGCATTATAAAAACTCTACGAATTCATTATAACAAGATTAAGGCTTGGTTACCATAGAATTTACCTAGGTAGCTCCAAAATGGCTCTTTATGGCTTCCTAGAAACACAACTTGCTATCAAAGCTTCAAGAGCTTCAATGGCTTCCTTCTAGACCTGGTTTCTGATCTTGTGGGATGTCCTAGGACGTATATAGAGGTGTATATGAAGAATGGGTAGGAGATACACAGGAAACGGGGTGCAAGTTCTAACTATGTCCGTTCGCCACTATTTATAGTATTTCCAAGCCTTAGGCTCCATGTTCTGGACATGGACGTGTAAGATAGATAGCTTAAAGGAGGCTAGGGAAGATATATGCAAGTTTGTAGGATCTAGATTCCATCCAATCTATGGTTTGTGGCTAAAAATGGTCATGGCAAGGATAGGGATAAGAATGAGGATCTGGAACACACAAGTAGCTTACCCACCAAATTGTAGACATCCTAAAAGATCTAGGGATACTTGAAATATCTGATTTTCAAACATGGAATGGGAGGGAAAGTGTTTAAAACAAGTTTTGGAGGGGAAACATATAATCGAGTTTAAAAACTAGGTCTTGTAACTTATACTTTGTAATTTTGGTGATTATGGACTTATGAATGTTGATAGTGATGTATTAGGGTTAATTAGGGTATGGAAATTGTAATTAAGAAGTTTGGGTCTCTGGTTTGAAGATTAACAAAGGTTTATGGTGAAATTGGGAAGAAAACCTAGGCGGGTTAGGGTTTCTAATGATTTATGGTTAAGTCTTAGTAAAAGTTATTATCCTTCAATTAGCTACTGATGTAAACTCACTTTATACATCCTACATTGTCCTCAATATTTTCATGAAGTCCCTACAATGGTTTTACTAAGTTATTCTAAGTAAACATGTCTAAAGGGTGAAAATACCCATTTTGACCTAATTTAGTAGCCATGCATTAAAATGTTGTACCTTGTGCTTTAGGGTACTTGTTGATTGTCTTAATATAATCTTAAAACCTTATTGAAGTGCTATGAGTGTTTGTAGACTTGTCTAAAAAGACTAGGTAGTGATCTATGTAGATTTCTTAATATAAGGGTTTTTAGGTTACTAATCCTAATGACTTTCTATTTTGGGTAATTAAGGTTTGTATCTTCATAAACAATTATTCAAGGGCTTATATGATATGTTTATGACTTCTAAGGTTTCTACATTCTTAGTTTAGGGTTTGTATAGGTTGACCATATTCTGGGGATAATTATGGGAGCTTAAGATCCTTTGCTTTGATAACTTATACCTTATGCTTTATTAACTTGTAACTTGTATTGAAATAAATGTATAATCTTAATACGATACATAGTTGAGTTTTATAATTAGTGGCAAAAGAATAGACTCTTATTCAATGTGAAATGGAATTTATATGCTAATCTTGGTTACTAGGTCTTAACTTGTAATTAGCTTTGGATTAGTAAATATTAGTATTTTGTGATCTATTAACTTTCCTTTATATGATGGATTATAATTAGTATATTGTTTTTGATACTTGTACATAGATATTAGGTAATTATATTGCTTAGAACATTGTTTATCAAAGGTTTCGACGTGGTGATCTAGACTATTATGGACATTTACATGTACTTAGCTTTGTATAGTTTGTTCTTACCATTCTTAAGTATTCTTATATATTTAAATTATAGTTTACAACTTTTTTATAATCCATAATGAATTATTCATAAGTACTTTCCATCCACAGTTTACCATTCTTGAGTTTATAACTCATTTAAGGGGATTCTAGGGTTTCTAAGGGAATTTCGGGCATCATAGTTATATTTGAGATGATCTTATTCATAATATACTTATGAAATTTTTTAGATCTTAGACTTGATATATATACATTGTATTTCCAACATATAGGAATATGTTGAAGTGGCAGTTCAGGTTGTGAGAAGCAATTCATCTTACCAAGTAAGGCATAAAAAGCAAAAATTTCTAGCCAAATTTCATACTCATATAATCATACGACATAGCATAGATGTGAAATCTATGGGTTGTCATAGAGGGATCAACTCCAATGTGATGGATGTATAACACACACCATAATCACCTTATGAACCCGCAGAACGTGAACTAGGATGCACCTATACGCCCCACATGATAATCATAATAAATAATGGCCAATGTAACTGAAGGGACGCCACGAGAAATCACTCTTGTCGCGAAAGAGTCATGACACCGGTGCCTTAAGTGTCATGGTTATGGTACCTCCATAACTAGGTGGAAATGTAAATCATGGTCATGCATGTATATAGCTCATGAATTTAAAATGATAGCATGGCAAACAATGAAAAGTTTTAGGATATGAAATACTGGGGAAAACAGATGGCAGCAAACGAGAAATTCTAATCATGCATAGAAAGAGATGTCCTTACCGAAGGACGGAATATCCATACCTTATGTCAAGTAAACAATGAAAATGAAGGGCGGAAAGTAATACTCCGAATTCACGAGTGATACATAATAAAGGACGTGTATGAGTTGTTTGTTCATGAATAAATTACCAATTCTTAGTTTAATTTACTTGTTCTTGACTTGTTTTACTTGTTCTTGACTTGTGTTATCAGGTCTTTCCTTAATATTATACGTTCGTGTGTTCTTGATTAAGGTATTACATGTTTCTCGTGTTATTATACTTGTATTCCATAATTAGTAACTTTCCATAAATAACAGGTTTCCATATATAGTAACTTTCTAAAAATAGTAGGTTTTTATAAATAGTAACTTTCCAATAATAACAGGTTTCCATAAATAGTAACTTTCTAAAATAGCAGGTTTCCGTAAATAGCAAGTTTCCAAAAATAGAAAGTTTCCATAAATAGTAAGTTTCTTTAAATAAGTAATAAGCTTGTTTAATAATCATAAAATATAAGCCGAAGCTTAATGAACATTTCTTATAAGTCATGATTTATTAAATGATATATTAAATAAGCTAATCATCATAAGTCATGGTTATTCATAATTATTAAATTAATAAGTCTATTTAATAATTATTTTTGTATACTAAAGTTCATAAACAATTATTAATTAATAATATATCATGTATTATACTTTAATTATTAATTAATAAAGTACTATCAATTAAATTAAATTATCTTATAATACTATACCATGAGTCATAATTAATTATAAATAATAATAGTTTCTGGATTGTAATTAATTATATCCTAAGTCTTGAATCTTAATTCATAATTTTGATATATGTTAAATGAATAAGCCCATGTCGATTTAGTTTAATTAATAAGTTGTCAATAAGCCAGTTAAATAAGCGGTAAGTAATTCATATCCGTGTTTAATTAATTTACATCTATATTTAATAAGCCCGAAACAATATAAGCCAAACACCCCCTTTTTCATGACTTTCGGTTTACCTGAGCTCCCAAACAAGCCCCTACCGAGACCCCCTTTTTCTCAGCTGCTCGAACCAAACACCACTATTACCACAGTCTTTCCGCGGGTTCCTACTATTTGGCTAAAATACCTGCCGGCAACAGCAGTTCCCCCAACGAAGTTGTGGCTTCGGCTGCCACTCGCCGCCCTTGTTGTTGCCACTGCCAAGCCACATCAGCCCCTGCTGCTGCTGCTTGTTGTTTATGTCCCACCGACAGCACTCCACCAGCCACCGTAACCCTTTATGGTTGCGGCTGGTTAGGCGCAGCAGCCACTGAGAGCACCCACATGGTGGGTTCTTGGTTCCCGTGACATCAAAACAAAACCAAACCCGATCGTAACCTTGTTTTATTAATTTTAATAATTCACATGTTCATAATTAATTCAATTGCTTATTAATTGTTCCTTGAAAATAAGAGAAGATAAAGATTGAATGAGGTAAAACCCGTATTTAAAATCCTCGAATATTAAATACGCAACCTCAGTTAAAATAATTTATTACTACAAGTAATTATTCAGAAAATAATTATCAGATAAAAAATATTATTACGTTCCAGAAAAGAAAAAAACCGCGAGAATTAAATGCGAATGTACGTGAATAAATTTCAATGTCTAAAATGAAAAAAAATAATATATAATAGGGGGCCGGTTTTAAGAGTGTAAAAGGAAAATAAAGTGGGCTTTATGGCCCAGCCCGTTTTATAAACAAACCATATGAAACTATAACCAACCTTTATTTTCATTAAAAAAACAAAAAAAAAAGAAACGAGAACTAGGCTTCTAGGAGTGGCCGCCGGCTAGAAAAGAAAAAAAAGGGTTCGGGTTTGATTTCTGTTTTGATTCGTGAGCGGGTGCATCATCCATTAGCAATCTTACTACGGTAACCATTCGATTCTTTTCTTTTTATATATAACCGATTTATAACATGGTAATCAAGAAATGAAACCAAATAATTATAAAGGTGGTCGGGTATTGTTTTCTCACAGAAACCAAGACCATAAGGTCTCGGTATGTATTGTCTTCTAGCCCAGTCGTGACCACAGGCCTTGGTGTGGCGTTTTCTTTGGCCAGCCGAGAACAAAACCAACCCCAAACGGGTGGGGGGGGGGGGGGGGGTTAATGATTAAGGGTGTCGGGTTGTGGTTTTGTTAATGTTAGCCTCAAAATATTGAGTCAAACAAGAATGCTCAGTCATATGTTTATTATGTATCGTATTTTAGAACGTTGTAATAGGTAGTAGATTAGTCGTGTTATACAGGCTTAACTTTAGGCTAAATTCATTAATAAGTATCTAAAGCCCAAAAGGAAAGCCCGACCCATGAGAATATAGTCCATAAACAAGCCCGCATGTGGGTCGACTATATATATACCCTTCCTAGCATGTTAGGAACGGTGTTGGTTATTTTATTATTCACTCTCTAATCTAATCCTCCAAAAGTTCCAACCATTCTCTCTCTTTTCTCTCTCTAGAATTAATCTATCTTTTACCTTTCTTTCTTGTTTAATCATAATATTATATGGGACAACAATTAGTATCAATCGCCATGGGATAGCTTTATGATTCGTTGTTGATATACTACTTAGTTCGTGTGATTTTAACATAAAATCATCTCGGATTCAAGTTTTTGCTTGTGATATTAGTGCTCTAAATCTTTCTATATATCTCTACATCTTTCATACGTGTGGTAAGGATTTGGTTGTTGTGGTTTTTCTTATTATCACAGACTTGTTGTAAAAATCTCAAGTTTTTACCTTAAGTTTCGGAAGTGTTCTCACATTGCGATAAGGGTTTCAGTATTCCGATCACAAAAGCTTTAGGGTTTCTACATTGTGATCACATATTATGATCAAGCATTGCGATCACACATTGCGATCAAGCATTGCGATCACGCATTACGATCACACATTGCGATCACACATTGCAATTAAGCATGGCGATCACACATTGCGATCACGCATTGTGATCACACATTTCGATCACGCATTGCGATCACTCATATTGCGATCACTCACATTTCGATGACTATTCCGATGAGATTCTAATGACTATTCTGATGACATTCCGATAACAACTTTCCGATAGCACTGCGATTACTCATTTCGATAGCATTTTTTAAGGGATTTTAAAACTTTTTCTAATCAACAACAATCACTATAACATCTACTTAAGATCTATATTCATTTCTAAATTCAAAGCTTATCAAGATGAATTCTACTACAGAGTATCGTGTGACGAACAACAACATCATGGTGGCAGGCAACAAAGAGAGACCACCAATGCTTGTGGCCGGTCGATATGATCAATGGCAATCCCGTTTTCTACGTTATCTTGACACAAAACCTAATAGTGATGCTTTAAGGCAATGTATTTTTGATGGACCCTATAAACTTGCAAGGATAAAAGTTCCTGCACAACCAGCCACACACACAACTGAAGAACAACCAGCTTATGAATGTGATGAAAAGAGAAACGATCTCACACAAGAGAACCGTGCTTGGTTTGATGTAGAGAAGGAAGCAATCTACCTAATTCTCAGTGTCATAGGAGATGATATTTATTCCACGGTTGATGCATGCCCTACTGCTAAAGAAATGTGGACGGCTATTGAAAGATTGCAACAAGGTGAATCACTTAACAAACAAGACATGAAAACTAATATGTTTTGGAACTTTGTAAAGTTTAGATCAAAGGATGGGGAATCAACTGATTCTTATTATTTCCCGATTCTACAAAATGATGAATGACATGACCCGAAAAAAACTTGCAAGTTTCCACCATGCAAGTCAATGTCCAGTTTCTACAGCAACTTCAACCAGAGTGGACACGGTTTGTCACCTTGGTGAAACAACGACAAACGTTAGACGAAGTTTCATATCACACGCTCTTTGACGTTTTGAAAAAACTTCAAAATGAGGCTAATGAAATTCGAGCTGAACGTGCTGCAAAGGTTTCAAATCCACTTGCTTTGGTGTCTACCACTCAACATTACCCAAATTATCATTCTCGTGCTCCAAAGACCTACTCCACTCAATCATCATCATCACCACGATCATCCACTGTTTCTAATTCACATGTTCCAACATGATCCCGAGGCAAAGAAGTTGCAAGAGCACCATCACCCACACCTGAGCAATCATCCGAAGAAGACAGTGATGAAGAATTAACTCAAAAGGATAGGAAATTCAAGCAACAAATGGCTTTCATTATGAAGCAATACAGGAAAATCTACAAACCCACCAAGAACAACCTCAGAACATCATCTAACACGAGGAACAACTATGCTCAGAGTCCTCCAAGGAATGACACACGAAGGCGTGCTGAGAGTCCTCCAAAGTATGATCGACAACCCACAAAGTATAACAATCAGAGGGTTGCCACTGTTGTTGGAAATAGGGAAACTGTTGGTATTCAAGTTGTGCAACAAAGTGGGATTCAGTGTTTTAATTGTCGAGGTTATGGGTATTTGGCTAGAATGCAGGCAGCCAAAGAGGGTCAAAGATTATGGTTATCATACGGAAAAGATGTTGCTATGCAAGAAAATGGAAGCTCAGATCAAATTATCAGCTGAGGAAGGAGAAATGCTTGACAACACAGATGATGAACTCTCCTACCAAGAACTCGAGGCACATTATTCATACATGGGAAAGATTCATGAGGTCCTCAACGTCACTGAAGATGACAATGGTCCTATCTTTGATACCGATCTAATTGATAAGGTACAACATGATGATGAATATAATGTTTTTGGTGATACACATGAGGATTATGATCTACCAACAACAATTACTCACACGTGTATGATGGAAACGGTTGATAGAAATACCGCACCCGATTCATCAGACATGTGCAATAATGAGTTTGAGGATGATCAACATGCAAATGAGTATGATGATGAGGAGCGTGTCGCGCTTGCTAATTTAATTGCTAGTTTACAAAAAAGATGTCAATGAAAATAGAAAGAGTCAAAAGCAATTAAAGAAGGCAAATGCAGCGCTCACGCAAAACTTTTAAGAAAGCAAAGCCGCTCTTATAAAATCTAGTGAGACTATTGATAGTTATAGGGCTGAGCTTCTTCAAAAGACCAAAGACCTTGAGGGGTACAAAAGTCGTGTTATCAGCGTTAAAAAGGATGATTTTGAAAACAAATACAACGAACCTCTTGCTTTCTTAACTAAAGAAAAACGTCACTTTAATATGTTATTAAGTGATGAACGTCAAAAAACGTACCTTGCCACAACAAAAGTTAATGAACTTGAACAGAGGCTTTCTATGAATACCACCGATTATGCTAAAATTCTTGACGAAAAGAAACAAGAGGTCGAAAAATTAAAACAAGATTTCAAAAATAGTCAAGGCAAAAATACTAAAAAAGTAAAGGATCTCGAAGAACAAGTTGATTTTTTGAAAAAAGTTTTTTTACAAAACGCATGACTCTATTCAAACCCTTTAGAATGATAGCACCTCGGTCGTTTTTCAAGGGTCAACCTAGCTTTGCAAGCCCCAAGTACCTCGAACAAGCTCAAGCTGCAAACCCTCATTTATATCTTGATGAGTCCAAATGGACCGATCATGATTACCCAGTAGCTAGCCTCGATAATGAAGAGATGTCCCTTTGGGATGAGGAGAGTAGATCACCGGTCAATAAAGATTTTGTGACATCATATAATTATGCTTATGAAAATAGTCTTTATGGTCTTTTCATTCTACAAAAACAGAAGTCTCGTGAGGAATTATTTCTTGAATGCAAAGAACGAAGAATTCAATGGAAGAAAATTTTTGCCACTAAGAAATCAGATGTTTTTAAATATATTAACTATTTGCCTCTTGATGCTTCTAAAAGCAAAAGTAGAAAAAAACTTGGTTTTCTTAAACACCACATTGATAATGTTCAATCTATTGTTGAAAGCGATTGGGAAAAACATCAAAAGGATAAGTGGAAAACAGAAATTCCTCACGACATAACTGTGCTTGTGAAAGAACTTTTAATACCAAATACGAAGATAATAAAAGAACATGTTCTTGAGTTTGAAAAATAAATTCACTCTGAAATGTTTGATGATTTGAAATATGTTGAGTCTCTTGAAAAAGAAATTGATGAACTTCAAAATGACAAATCAGATTTTTCAAACGAATATGATCTACTCTTAGAAGAATGTCTCTCCAAAGATATTTTGTGTGTTACTCTTCAATCTTGTGCTGATATCGATGAATATTCTGATGTTGCATGCAAATATCTTGATAAGATCAAAGAATGTGAGCGTCTTGAACTTGAGCTTTCAAAACGTAAAGAAAATGTTGATAAAAAGGCTTTTGAATTACTTTAACACAAAACTGATTTCCTTTAAAAACATTGTCATTCTCTTGAACTTGCTTTGCAAAAAGACATAGGAAGTTTTCCACACGATAATAAATTGCAAGAAAAACTTTCCCAAATTATTCGAGAAAGAATGAAAAGAGTTTGGAAATTAAAGAGTTGAAAGCTCAGTTACAAGACAGGGAAATATCGATAGTAGAATTAAAGAAACTCGTTGCTAAGATGGGTGGGAAAATTGTGGAGCCTAGTGTTAAGAAACCTGTTGTAAGACAACCCAATGCGCACAAAGTGACTAAACCCTCTGTCTTGGGAAAACCATATGTTTTCTCTAATTCTGCATTTACAAAACATGCGTTTGCCTCCAAGACGGATGGGAAGGATAGGTCACCACATAATACTCTCAAAACACACATTCGATCACAAGGCATTAAGAACACAAATGTGGTTAACCTAGGGATGTATAGATTGGACACTAAACCCACACACAAGAAAGAAAGTCAATCACCTCAAACTTCTAGAAACACTAATATACGTGTGTCTTTTACTACAGGAGTAGTCCCCACTGCTAGTGTTAACCGGCCTCAACTTTAGAGCACTCGAACGAATCAAAAGGTTTGGCAAAACAAAAGTCAACGGAAGATGAAGGAAGTAGAACAACACCCTAGGATTTTCAATGTTTCTAAGAATAAAACGTCTGTAATCGCGTGTAATGACGATTTGAATGATTCGACTTTGAATGCTTTGAATGTTAAGTTTGTTTGTGTGAAATTTGGAAAGTGTGCTAATGCCAATCATGCTATGTGTGTTTCGAATAATGTCAAAAGCGTAGCTACTAGAACTAAGAAGCAAACTGTGATGCCTATTAGTACTAGAAAACCCAAACGCAATATGAACCATTCTGGTGCAACCCCCCCCCCCCCCCTGAGAAACGTATTGCATTAGACTCCACCACTAACAACCCTAGAAACAGAATTAGGGAATTATATGAGTCTACTTGCAAGTCTTGGAAACAGTGGTTTGCAAATCAATGTCCTCCAGGATATAAATGGATGCCTAAGGTTAGGATAGAAAATGTGACAACGAGCATTAGTGTGCCTTTAAGTGAAACTAATGATTCGAATATCACAACTAACATGGAATCGAATTTAGCAAATGCTCCATCGTGCTCTAATTCTTCTGCAGGTGATCGAGATAATTCTATTCATATTGGACTCTGGATGCACGAAGCACATGACGGGGAATCTCAAGATTCTAATTAACTTCGTGGAGAAGTTCCTGGGTACGGTCCAATTTGGAAATGATCAATTTGCACCGATCATAGGATATGGAGACTTGGTTTAGGGGAATATCACAATCAAAAGGGTTTACTACGTTGAAGGGCTCAATCACAATCTTTTCTCGGTTGGTCAATTCTATGTTGCGGATTTGGAGGTTGCTTTTAGAAAGAAGACATGTTTTGTTCGTGATTATGATGGGAATGACTTACTTACCGAAACACGGGGTACTTATCATTACACTATTTCACTACATGACTCCACATCTTCAACTCCAATCTGTTTCATGGCTAAAGCTTCAACGACTCAAGCTTGGTTATGGCATCAACCTTTATCTCATCTTAACTTTGATACCATCAACTTGCTTTCCAAGAAAGATATTGTGTGAGGCCTTCCTAACTTGAAATTCATCAAAGATCATCTTTATTCTTCTTGTGAGCTTTGTAAAGCTAAACGGTGTAGTTTCAAGTCAAAGACTACACCAAGCTCTAAAGGACGGTTAGATCTTCTTCATATAGATCTGTGTGGCCCTATGCGTGTTCAAACCATCAATGGGAATAAATATGTTATGGTAATTGTCGATGAATACTCAAGGTACACGTCGACTCTCTTCTTAAGGTCCAAGGATGAATCACCTGAGGTTCTCATTAACTTCCTTAAGCTGATACAACGTGGTCTTCAAGCTCAAGTAAAAGTGGTACGTACTGACAGAGGCACATAATTCTTGAATTCAACTCCGAAGAGTTATTTTGAAGTCGAAGGGATTGAACACGAAACATCTATTGCTAAAATGCCTGAACAAAATGGCGTTGTTGAAAGACGAAACCGTACTTTAGTTGAGGCTACTCGAACATTATTATCCGCTTCAAAAATACCATTATTCTTTTGGGTCGAAGCCGTATCAACCGCATGATACACACAAAACCGTTCCTTAATTATCCAAAGACACGAAAAGACACCATATCATATAATTAATGATCACAAACCTTCACTCAAACACCTTTATGTTTTTGGATGTATGTGTTACATTATTTGAGACGGTGAAAATCTGGACAAGATGAAAGAGAAAGGTGATGCATGCATTCTTGTGGGATATGTAACTCAGTCTAAGGGATATAGAGCGTACAACAAGAGAACAAAATTAATAGTCGAAACTATTCATATCAGATTCGATGAATTGCAAGAAATGGCACTTGAACAAAGCAGTTTAAGTCCCGATCCACAACGACAAAAGACTTCTGTGCACAACCGCACGGAACTCAGAACTCAAGACCACAATAATGAACCGTCAAGTTCAAAGTTGGTTCCTAAACATGTTCCTAGAGCAGATATGACAGTGGACACGACACTTGAAGAGTTGGAAATGTTATATGGACCAATGTTTGATGAATATTTCACGGGGGAGAAACATGTTGTATCAAAGTCTTCTGTTGGCACTCATGATAAGAATGATGATGCCGATCATCGTCAACAAAAGGATACAACTTCATCTACTTCAACACGGGTTGCTGCAGATTTACTTCCTCAGAATATCACTTCAACAATCGATCCTACAACATCCACAAACACTGTCATTGCTCCAGAGAACAGAATTCAAAAAGACGATGCATTATCTGACGATGACGATTTTCATAACCATTCGGTACACCGGTACACGAAACTAGAGAGTCTTCTACTCGCCATGTTGATCCGTCTAATATGCATACGTTTTATCAACGACATTCCTCAACACATCATTGAACTAGAGATCATCCTTTGGTTCAAGTAATTGGAAACCCTTCACAGCCTGTTCGTACAAGACGACAACTAGAAACCGATTGCGATGTTTGTATGTTCGCACTCGCCGTGAGTACAGCTGAATCGAAAAACATCAAAGAAGCCATGGCTGATCATGCTTGGATTGAGTCGATGACAGATGAACTTCAACAATTTGAAAGACTTAAAGTCTGGGAACATGTTGACAGACCATACGATGTGATTCCATTAAATCTTCGTTGGATCTGAAAAAAAAAGATGGATGAAGAAAACACGATCATAAAGAACAAAGCTAGGCTAGTGGCTAAGGGGTATGGCCAGAAAGAGGGAATTGATTTTGATGAATCATTTGCTCAAGTAGCTCGTATGGAAGCGGTCAGGATTTTCCTTGCTTATGCTACACATAAGGGATTCACTGTCTATCAAATGGACGTAAAGACAACATTTCTTAACGATCCTTTGAAGGAAGAAGTCTATGTCACGCAGCCTGAAGGATTCATCAATCCTCATTATCCTGACAAGGTGTATCGTCTCCACAAAGCACTTTATGGACTCAAGCAAGCTCCAAGGGAGTGGTACGATGAGCTCTCGAAATTTTTGGTATCCAAAAGTTTCTCAAAAGGTTCCATTGATCTAACTCTGTTCACTTATAAATATGGGGATGACATTTTGCTTGTGCAAATTTATGTTGACGACATTATTTTCAGGTCTATAAACCCAAAACTTTCAAAATGGTTTGAAAAAGTCATGCACAGCAAATTAGAAATGTCAATGATAGGCGAACTAAAATTCTTTCTAGGAAATCAAGTTCACCAATACAAGTGGTATCTTTATAAAGCAAGCTAAGTCAAGAGATAATCAAAAAGCATGGTATGACTTCATGTGACCCCGTTGGGACACCATTATCAACCACATTGCTAGATGGTGAACTGGAGGGAAATGTCATAGATCAAACGAGATATCGTTCCATGATCGGCTCCCTCATGTACTTGACAACAAGCAGACCTGATATTCACATGCTACGTGTTATTGTGCACGATACACCACCTATTGAAAAGAACCTCAAGGAGGTCAAACGGATCTTTCGGTACCTTAAGAATACCATTCATTTGGGACTCTGGTATCTGAGGGAAACCAGTTTCTTTCTAACGGCCTATTCAGATTCTGATCATGCAGGGTGTCTTAATACATGAAAAAGTACTTCTGGTGGTGCACAATTTCTAGGTCAAGATAAGCTTGTGGGATGGTCTTCCAAGAAGCAGGATTGCACGTCACTGTCATCAGCCGAAGCAGAGTATGTGTCTCTATCTGCATGTTGTGCTCAAGTTCTTTCGATGAGAACACAAATCATGGATTATGGCTTCCACTTTGATAAATTATCTATGTACTATGACTCAAAGTCGGCCATAGCCATCTCCTGCAATCCGGTACAACATTCCTGCACGAAGCACATTGATTTATGATACCACTTCATAAAGGAACAAGTTGAAAGAGGTATCATTGAACTATACTTTGTTGGAACAGATTACCAATTAACCGACTTGTTTACGAAAGCTCTGTCGAAAGATAGGTTTGAGTACCTCGTTAGGAAAATTGGTATGAGATGTTTGACTCCAACAGACCTGGAGATTCTGGCAAAGGTTCCTGCTTGATTTATCTATCAAACATCTACTTGTAAATATCATTGAAAACGTAAAATACAAAAATATAAAACATATAAAAGCAAAACACAAAATTAAAAATCTTTTAAAAATCCAAAAATATTCTTCTCGACATTCTTTCAGTATCGATATTATGGATGTGCCTAGAAATGTCGCTCAATAACAACACGAGTGCGTACATAAAGCTCGAATGAAAGTTGTAAATATTTTTCAAAACATGTCATTTCTATCTTACAATAAAGGAAATTGTCTATTTTGGACAATTTTTCCAACAACGGGTAGAGCAATCTATCTTGGGTTGAGCTTGTCACAAAACATTCAACGTTTTGAGCTCAACACAATGACTTGTAATCACTTTCTGATTGCAAACCGTATCTATATTCATGGGAGAGTGTACGATTTCGTGCTCTTACCCTTAGAAAAAGAAGAGAAATCTTCTTACACTTGATTGGATTCGTCAAGACATTCAACGTCTATGAACTCAAGTTTATGCTTTAGAAAAACCTCTTCGCCAAAAAAAAATATGATTTCCAAAAAGCGTTGAACACAATTTTTCAAGAATTTTTCAATGATTATTCAAAATCTTTCAAAAATTGTGTGTTCAACAAATTCCATCCTCAAAAAGCGAAATGTGGATCACATCCTCACAATGACAATTCATCTAGATCAATTTTTGAGGGGGAGCATTTCAACTTCATGCAAAGATTGACACATCTTTCTCCCGAATATTTTCAAGACTATTTTTCAAAATATATTTTAATCAAATTTGGTATCTCTAATATCAAAAGATTTTATATATTAGAGATAGGTTGAGAAAATGTGATGAAAATGTGATCTTATATAAGACTCAAGCACTTTAACTCTTACCTACATGTGAAAAACACTTTCAATTATTGATGCACATGTGAAGGGGGAGCATTTTTGAAACGACAAAAACAATCAAGGTGTTAAATGTTTTTCAAACACCTTGTTAGACATTTGAAGTGGTTTTTATTGTTACGATCAAATACCCACAACATCTTTAATCCACGACATTATTGGTGTCAAAAGGGTGGTTAGTTTTAAGACCTATGATCCAACCAGAACCGGAGAGATATTCCTAGGGACAATCTAATAGATTATTAGAAGTCCTTAGGAAAGATGGTGTAGAATGTGAACGTGGCTGAATGTCGACTAAGTATCGATGCTAGCACTAGAACAATCACAACAAGGTGCTAGTAATGATGTATTGGTAATCATTGAAGGGGTTGAAGAATGAAAAAGAAATGTAAGGATAAAGGGTATAAAGAAATTAGCCGTCCATACAACTTAGGCAGAAACCGGGTCAACACATCATGAAGACAAACTCATCATGGACCCAGTGATGAAGTGCACAACCCTTTCCTAGCTACTTAGGCTTCTCTCAAAAGAAGTTTGTTTTATTGTCACGGAGATCAACACGACTTCTATTAACTTTCTCACTCCGAGATAGTTGATATTGAATAGGTGGCATCTGCTCCAGCCTCCGACCACTAAAAGTGCACAAATCGAGTCTAGAGCCAAGAGATTAATCAAATCTCGTTAGGGCATACGGATGACGAACAAGAGAGTCCTACGCTATGTCATTGCGATATTGCTAGAACACTCAGAGTGATACTACTTAGTATTCACAATGATGAGAAATCCTTCCAGTGTTAACTTCAAACAACACTACGGTAGGTCATATGTAAGATTCTTTATGAATTGAACATGTGAAAAACTGAAAAGCAACAGTGGATTGATTCTAAATTGATTCAAACTCGTTTTAGGTTTCTACGTAATATCTTTACGGTCTTGCCAGAACATTCAAAGTGATATTCATTAATATTCATAGTGACGAATGGAAATCCTTCTAGCGTCAACATCAAACAGTGCTACGGTAGGTGACTGTGAGATTCTTATGAATCAAGCTTGTGTCAACTGGAAAGCAACAATGGTAAGATTCTTTATGAATCACAATTATTCCAGGAATTTTAATTGACAACTTTAATCAAGCGGATATTTATCCAACTGATTCACTCTTTATGTTCGTAGTCTTGCTTTGAGACGGCCGAGTAAAGAGAACGGCTAGTACTGCCGCGAAACCCTGTCAAGGAGGTTCTTAAATGAACCTACCTAATCACAGGTACGGTATATAATATCGTATAACGGTCTTCATCGTCCGGAGGTAAAACGCTACCGATTTACGACAAATATCAAAGCCATTCAGTCCGTGTCCATGTTTTGTCTCAAGAAGGTGACGTCACGGTGTACTCACCAAAGTCAAAGATTTAAACCACATACTCATGCCTAAAGACATATTAAGCAATTAATAGCATGAGCATGTGGATGAAGACACAATATCGCAAGATGGCAAAGACAAGTTAAGGATGATTTAAAGATCTCAAGATTAAAGACAAAGTCGAAAGACAATGACAAAGGCTCCAAGATCACAACATGAATGAAAAAGGGACTACTATTACACGCTCAAGACTTATTTATGGCGAGATTCGTAATCTCTACGAATCTCCAAATGGCAAAGGGTAATGACCTCTCATAAAGGGTAATGACCTCTCATTGGGGGAGATTGTTAGCCTCAAAATATTGAGTCAAACAAGAATGCTGGGTCATATGTTTATTATGTATCGTATTTTAGAACGTTGTAATAGGTAGTAGATTAGTCGTGTTATATGGGATTAACTTTAGGCTAAAGTTCATTCATAAGTAACTAAAGCCCAAAAGGAAAGCCCGGCCCATGAGAATATAGTCCATAAACAAGGCCGCATGTGGGTGGACTATACATATACCCTTCCTAGCATGTTAGGAAGGGTGTTGGTGATTTTCATTATTCACTCTCTAATCTAATCCTCCAAAAGTTCTAACCATTCTCTCTCTTTTCTCTCTCTACTTTCTCTTTCTAAAATTAATCTATCTTCTACCTTTCTTTCTTGTTTAATCATCATATTATATGGGACAACATTTAATGAAACCGAGCCCATAAGGTCTCAGTAAATCCCCTCACTGCCCAGCCATGACCCACACAGGAGCGGCATAGGGCTGGTCTAGCTACCACAACCTAAAAACCCCAACCAGGGTGTTTATTTTGCAAAGGGCACATTTGGGTCTATAAAAAACAGTGGGAAATGTACTAAAAACAGTGAGAACAATATGGAATATCAGTGGGTACCTTCAAGGCAGAAATTGGTACATTAGAAATTTGAATTTACGACAGTTTAGAAACAGTAATTTCTGTCGCAGTTTTACATGGCAGATTTAGGACAGAATTAGCACATTTTTTAGCGACAGTTAATAATGGATAGTGACAGAAAATTCTGTCGCTAATCCAGTTTTGGATTTTAGTAATATTGTTGTTTTGTTTTAGTGCGAGCGAGAAGGGGGTATCTCGGTAGGCTCGGGTTTATAATTAAAGGACAAAAATGTGGATTTTAATTATACCTTGTTTATTTTTATAAATAAATATTTTAATGATTTAGTTAGTAAACTAAATTATAATGTTAAACTAGTTTTCTTTTATAAAATTAAAAAAGGTATATTATTATTAAATGGTTTAATTCATTTTTTAGAAACTTTCTAAATTAGGAAACTTTCTATTTTTAGTAGGTTACCAATTATAGAATTAATGTAAAGTCAGAATACGTGTTATGCCGTAACTAATAGTAGAAAAGAAATACGTTAATCAGAAATATTAGAACACTCAGATTTATCAGTTTACATACATACATTATTTCAAGAATAAAATAACTTAAACTAAGTACAGTTAAAGATCAGTAAAACAAACGGATATCAGTTAACTTATTCGCGTCCTTTATTCATGTAGCTCGCGAGAAATCAGAGTAGACTTTCTGTCAGTTGATCTCAGTCGGTTACTGGACGCAAGGTACGGATTTTTCGTCCTTCAGTAAGGACTTCCTTTATATGCATGATTAGGATTTCCCATCTGCAGCCAAATGTTTTCCCCAGTATATGTTTTAAGCTTATCAGTAATCATCTTAATAACTAAATAAATTGCTTGAGCTTTATATACAAGCATGACCAGTTTATGTACTAGTTACGGATGTACTGTAACCGTGACACTAGAGGCACGGGTGTCATGACTCCTATACGAGAGAGTGATTTCTCGCAGCATCCCATATATTTCAGCTTGGCCATTTATGTAACACCCCACTTTGATAAATGGAATGTCAAGCGTAATTATGGCGTGTCATAAAAGCATGCAAGGTAATATGTACTAAAACATACATGACCATGGGGAAAACCGGAATCAAACATCTGTTCCCAAACATAAACCCAAAACATAATATAGTAAATGAAATGAATGAAATACTAAACAAGCATAAGTATATGAAGGCAAAAGGAGAACAAGTCTATGGCAGCTTCCCTCCAATGCATATCCTCCAAATGCTCGAGTCTGTCCTTGGGTACCTGCCGTTTTGGGACATGGAAATGAAAGTAACGGCTGAGCATAACGCTCAGTGCACGGATATACAAGCATGGAATGAATAACATAAGCATGTAAAACATATAGCAGCGGAAATGAATAAGTACTGGAAAACATGGTATAGCTTAGTAAAACTGGTTTTATAGTTTGAAAAGCATTATCTTTATCTTACAAAAACTGTTTAACATGTTTACCATTAGCCAATATAGGTCAAGAAATATCAACGTGCATAAATACTTGGAGGGGTGACCTCGTCATGCAAATTAGAGGGGCTGCCTCTAATTTAATATACTATTTGGGTAAGAGGGATCAGCTCCTTGTGAAGGATGCAAGGCACACACCACATTCACCTGAATAATCTGTTGAAAACATGTAAACCAGGATGTACCCATACGCCCCACATGATAATAATAATAATATGGCCAAAAGCTGAAGGGACACCACAAGCTATCACTCCGTTGTGGTGGAGTCATAACACTGGTGCCTCCAGTGTTATGGTTATGTTACCTCCATAACTAGGTGAAACTGGTCATGCATGTATATGGCTTTAGTTATCTAATTAAACATAAGCAATTCAAAAACATATAAAACATATACTGAGGAAAACAGTTGGCTGCATACGGGGAATCCTAGTAAGGAAGAATGTCCATACTGAAAGGACGGAGAATCCGTACCTTAAGTCCAGTGAACGAAGAAGACGACCGGAAGAGAGTCCTACTTCAATCTCACTAATGCTACATAAATAATATACGTGTATAAGTATTCTGATTACTGTGTACGTAACCTGTTTTATTTCATGTCTTAGCTTGTTTTATATGTTCATGTCATGTTTTATTGATTTTATCGTTATGCTGTGTTTATCATGTATTATGGATCTTCTGATTAAGTATTACTTGTACTTCTTGTATTATTATACATGTTGTGTAATAATAAATAACTTTCTAAAAATAGCAGGTTTCCTAAAATAGAAAGTTTCCAAAAATAAATCAGCTGCTTAAAATAACTAAGTTACTAAAAATAGAAAGTTTCCATAAATAGAATTTAGCTGGATTATTAAGATAATAAGATAAGCTTAAGGGTTACTGATTAGTATTCTAAGTCATGTGATATATAGTATAGTTAATTAATTATTACATGTAAATTAAATAAACTATAGGTTATAAGATTTAATTAAATATAACATCATATAATTAAAAAAAATGTAAAATAATACTTAGGTTAAAACATGTATTAATATTTATTATTAATATAACCTAAGTCATGATAATTTATTAATTATAAGTCATGTTTAATAATTAACTAATTACTATACTATAAAATTAAATAATAAAATACTTAGGTTAAAAGCATGTATTATTAATTAATAATAATAAATTAAAGTCCATGTTTTAATTAAATTAATTGTATAGCATGTTAAATTAATTTAATTAAT
Source organism: Glebionis coronaria (assembly GCA_025667525.1). Taxonomy (NCBI): domain Eukaryota; kingdom Viridiplantae; phylum Streptophyta; class Magnoliopsida; order Asterales; family Asteraceae; genus Glebionis; species Glebionis coronaria. The sequence goes on along the minus strand of CM046881.1, from coordinate 267,781,879 downwards.
CTTGTAAATATAAGTCATGTTTTATTAATTTAATTACCTTGTAAATTAATATACATGTAAAGCTAATTAAACTTGTAAAAATAATAACCCGCACCGATGCATTATTTTATTAAACGTGTCGTAAACCGAACCCGTGAAAACCCTTGAAACCCGTGTCGTGTTTACATTTGAGCCGAACCAAACGGCCCTTAATTTTGTTTATTAAAACCATAGCCAAACAACCCCTTATGTTGTCTTAACCCAAAAACCAAACACCCTGACAAAAACCCCAGCCAAACACCCCTTTGTGTTTCTGCTACTGCCACTGCCTGGCCTGAAATCCCACCGGCAGTGGTCTTTTCCCTCTACTTGACATAGATTCCCACCGAGACCAACAAGGTCTCGGTTCCCACTGCCTGCACAAACACACCCCTGTTGGGGTTGCCACAGACAGACCAAACCCACCACTGGTTGCAGCCAGTGGTTTCCCCTGCTAGGCTGCCGTTGCCCCCGTCTGAACAAAACCCAGCCAACACCCAATTAGGGTTGTGGCTGGTGACTGGTTTTTACCATCGAGACCATGAATGGTCTCGTTTTGTGTGCCAATTGAACACATCGACACCAAAAATGAACCCCCCTTATAATTAACTTCTTATTAACATGTTTTAATCTCTTTAGGATTCGAAATCAGTGACCAATTACACAAAGAATAACAAAAACAAAAAGGAATAGGGTTTCTTACTTGATTTAGGGTTTAAGAATCCAACCACGAATTACACTCTTGTTGTTGATCAACACCCTCGTTTTCCTTTCTCCTTGGTTCTTTGGTTTTAGGATTTTATGTATTATTGCTATATTGTCCAAAAATATAAACCCCCTCCCCGTCTCTTTGTTTACACGGCCAAACCAAGCCCACTTGGGCCTTGAGCCCAAGTCCTACTTCTTTTATTCTTTGTCTAAACGGGCCTTATACAAGTTTACATAATTGCGTATTTAAACGCTACGCGTACTCGTGTTTAAATGTCGTAAATTTTCCCATGGTTATCTTTACACGTTTAAACATAACTATTACGTACGTAATGACTTACCGTGTTTGATATAATATACGAAGAATAATCGTGTTAATTATTCGTGTTTACGTGGTACGTAATTATTAATTATTCGTGTTATTATAATTACTTGTACGTAACGACATTCATCGTATTAATAATATACGTACGTACATAATTATATGTTCGTGATTTCATGTTCATGATTTTATGTTCGTGATTATAATTATTATTGTTAATAATTATCGTGTACTAATACGTATTTAATACTTATGGTATAATAACACGTACGTAATTCTTGTAATTGATATTCGTGATACGTGTTCACGTTATATAAGAAAAGTTTTAATCCTGTACGTACGATCATAAGTGTACTGTTCATGGTAAAAGCATGCGGGTTTTACAACTCTTTCCCCCTAAAAAGAATAATTCGTCCCCGAATTATAGATAACGTAACTGAAAGAGGAACATTCCCAAATGAAACTGAGAGGATATGCAAGATAAAAGGACATGCAGGTGACATGGTAGAAGGAACGTGGAACGTGACATGTCTTGAAAGGACAAGGAACGTGACGTGACTGAGAGGACGTATCTAATCGATAAGAGAAAAACGGATAAGAAGTCCGGATGAACTTGTCCGTTTCCAAGTGGCTTCCCTCTTGGAACGGTTCATTCTCAAGATCTTGACACAACGATAAATCTTGGTCCTCATGACCTTGACTGAAAACACAAAGAGTTCATTGTCATCTACGTAAGATAGACAGAAATAACATGCAAGGGGAACTGAAACATTACGATACAAAATAATCTAACCTAACTGATAATTAGCAATGATGCGCGATACATATTGAAACGTAGTACGTGAAAATTTTTGAACGTGATACATGAAAAAAGTTTGAACGTGATATGTGGAGATATGGTGAGTGTAGTATGAGCAAACATATCGTGATCCATGATACGTGTAACATATCGTGAACGTGATATGAGGAACGTGGAATGACATGTGAAACATATGGTAAACATGGAATACAACCGCGGTAACGCCAAACGCTATAAGGTGAAACGTGGAATGTGACGTGAAACGTCTGTCTAAGGATAGGGAGTTATACTAAACTTGAGTCTGGTCTCTCAAGTTCTTGCAAAACTTCCCAGAACGAAGATGAACGTAAAATCGTGAGCCAAGATACGATCATGAACGTGAATAATGTCATGAACGTAAGCATGAAAGCAAGTCGTGAAATTAGAACAAGGACGCGGACGTAAATAAGGAGCATAATTGCGAACCCTTGTCTGACCCGATAGCTGACCGATTACCAAGTGATCGGATGAGCCTTGGCTGGAACATGTCTGATCAATCTGTTGGTTCTGAAATCCTTGCGGATGTAAAGATTCCGAAGACTTGATCAACTGTTGGCAATAACCTAGATAGCATCATGCTTCTTCTGAGTTTGTGTTAATCTGGTAACCAAAATCCATGGAGATCTTGTCCCATTTCTGTTCATAGTTCTGATGATGGAAAAACATCCTAGTCTATTGGTGTTCTACCTTAGCCTGTTGGTATCACAGGTATGTAGATATGAACGTAACTATATCATGCTTCATAGAACTTGATACATAAGAGTTTGCGAAACTCTGAGTCTCTGAATCTAGACTTCTCTTAGCGTAGGATTTTCTAGAATACCTAATGTAGTGTACGGTTCTCTCCTTTACGCATAAGCTGAGTCATGGTAAGATTAACCGTAAGAATCCATGCAATTCAGGGTGTCACTGTAATCAACTAGAGTTTATATTGGAAAATTTCAAGGTGAAATTTCTCCTGTCATAGAATTTGCAACATAGTGCAAATATGGTCTTCCTGCTCTTCTCTATACCTAGAAAAAAAATCAGGTTGTTCACAATGAAAGTACTGCTGAATTTTTTTATGAGTTCATGGCAACTCAATTTATTAAGTCTATAATGCTGCTGGGCATTTATGAGACTAAAACAAAATCATGAATCTAGCATGATCGAGTCATGAACGAATAGCAGTCATGGAAATGTCCTGCTCTTTCGCTCGTCACTGTTGGCAGTATGATCATGACTCCGATCTTGGAAAAGGGTTTGACACCCTAAAGTCGATTGGACATGTCGTCAATACATGGAGAATAACGGTTATGAATTGTGATTTGTTTACATCGATGGTAGTGGACACATAATCTCATGTTACCTTCCTTCTCTTTGAAGGTTATTCTGGAATGTATGGGAAGATTTTGGTATAATCGACTGGTTATGCGTAAAAGGAACTTCAGTGGTTGTGTCTTAACTGACAGCTAGAAAATTTTAGCAGTCATGGCTAACAAAGCACGTGCCTGAAAAGCATATATAATTTGTACATATTTTCCTGATGGAAAACCATGTTGAATGTATTCAGGAAGCTGAACATTATTGTACATAATCATGAATCGTAGCATGGTGTGCTGTTCGTAGTCCATAATCAGGATAAAATTCAACTCGCATCTGTTCGAGATAATGCGTTACCAGCTTGGATCTTATCATTAGGCTGAAGGGAAACCTTCGTATACATGGGGAATACGAGTGGCATCCTTCATGGTCATGAATATATGAAATATGCGAAAGAAATGAAAGTGTCCTCGAGCAAACATGACAGATCTCACTGATACGTCGGTGCTGGTACTGAAATTCTCGTGGCCTGATTAATACATGGCACAACAACATGGATATACCCTTTGGAGGGTACCCTGAATCTCTTAAGGATGTTCCAGAATTGGACGTGAGTAATGTGTCTTGACTCATATCTTGGGAGGTATAAGCATGACATGTGTCTTGACTGGTGTCTTGACATTTGTCTCCAGATGTGAAACGAATAAAACTACAAATATTAGGTTATTATGCCAGAATTGGCGGATCGGTTGGCCTACTGATCCTTTGTATTTCTGATCACGTCCGCGGCCAGAGCTTCGGTTGCGATTTCTAGGATAGTTGCTCTCATAGTAGTGGTTACTATCGTCCTGTCTATCAGTTCCATGACGGTCATTCTAATGACTATGATTCATGTAACTATTCAGCTGAGTGGCCGGCTGGTACAGGTTTGTACTCGTATGACTGAAATGACAACTGAATGACGTGTGACATGTAACTAAGAATTAGGGACAATGATTAATGAAAATCGTCTGATGGGGAAGCGTCTTCTCGTCCGATCGTTTTGATCTAACGCCTTTGTCTTCGTCTTGTAAGATCTCCAGGTTGTGAACAACATCAGCATCTCGTAGCGTCTCCAACATCCGCATCATCAACCCTTAGTAACATCTCCAAGCTATGAGCGACATCAACAATCTTGTAGAGTATCAGCAAGTGGAGTACACTAGAGATGATTTAGAATCGACTAGCAAATACTCATAGAGCATCGCAGGTAAAATACACCTAGATCAGAGTACGTGTAATACACATGGAATACGGTACATGCGGTACACATGGAATGCACATGAAATGATCGGTATGGGATCGATCATTTGTCATGATTTGAAGGGAAAATAATCGGTTAAACGGTTAGAAGACCATTATGATAACCTGGCAATGCCAGCATATACATCATTCTAGTTGCATAGAGAAATGCTAAAGTGTGGTTACACGAATTTCAACGATGATTTTCTGAAAGCATGATTAATGAAAACCAACCATGACGATCATGAATGCAGGATTTAAAGGAATTCTAACAGTGTATTGCATGAAAGCATAAACAACAAAAGAGGCGTAAGACATAATCACGTGAAGACGAAGTCATCATGAAGAAACATGAAACAACCCAACATGAAGGAGTGTATAACATAATCAGCGTGAAACTGAAGTTAACCATGACAGTAGGAAAACATACTTGACATAAAAACATAGTAACTTATGATGGGACATGAAAAAAAAAATAATAAATTTTTTTTATGCCAATAAATCATGAGAAAAATTTTATGCATGAAGAACAGTTCATGAATGCACGATGTAGTTTATAAAAATCTTATATGCGCGAGGGGACGCCTATGGGTCGGTACCAAAACAAAAGACATGGCGAGGGGACACCAATGGGTCGATCCCAAAGTTAAAAGTTTCGATAAAAGCACATGCGACTAAATAGGGCCCGTCCTGTACCAACCATTACTTAGTCATAATTCCTGCAACAATGATACATGACACATAAATAAATGAAACTCATCTATCAAAACTTATCAGAAAATTTTTTATGTGACTAATTATGAACTACTGGGGTTCAGTCCACATAGCGACAGTTCACGAGGAATATCATGCATGAAACAATGTCACATAACTAAATATGAATGACGGTTGTCCATCCATATTAGTAAAACAATATCGATGAAAACATTAAGGTTAAAACATCAAGGTGCTGAAAACATCATGGTTAAAACAACAATACGCTGAACATATCAATACGTGGAATGTCAAGCGTTGGCTTTGGAAGCTCCTGGTGACTACTCACTTGTCACAGGTCAAGTTTTAGAGCCTACAGGTCGAAGCCTTGGCTATGATACCATAATTGTAACACCCCACTTTGATAAATGGAATGTCACACGTAATTATAGCGTGTCATAAAAGCATGCAAGGCAATATGTACTAAAACATACATGACCATGGGGAAAACCGGAATCAAACATCTGTTCCCAAACATGTAAAAACCACATGCTTTTACCATGAATAGTACCCTTACGATAGTACGTACATTATTAGGACTTTCCTTTTATAACACGTTTATGTTTCATGAACAAGAATTCCAAGTATTACGTACGTGTTATAACACGATAAGTATTTATTACGTATGAACACACGATAATTATTCCAATAATAATTATAATCACGAACATGCGAACATGAAATCATGAACGTAAATTAATCACGAGCTAATATTACGTATGTATATATATTTATTACGAACACGAATAAATATATTAAGTCACGATCGATAACTAATTAGATCACGTAATTTACGAACACGAGAACACACTATTATTTTAAACACGAGAAGGTTCGGGTTACCCTTAGGTGGGCCCCTACCCGCGGATACAACAAGAAACATGGGCTTAGCCCATGTAAAATTTACTAACTAGAAAAAAGGGGTAAAACATGTTTCATTTATCACAAAAATTTAGAAAACAAGAAAACCCTAGTTCTTCCTTTTGGTTCCTTTTGGCCGCCGGTTTTACATCACCAAAAGGGGTGATTCGGTTTGATGTTGATCTTTGATTTAGTGCAAGGATCATTGTGTGTTCATCCTCATTCGATTCATGTGATTGGTATAACCTTTAACCTTTTTCTTTTTATGTTTTGATTTGTTTATCACATAAAATCATGAATGTTTTTTAATTAAACTAATTAAAAACAAGTAATTAAAGATGTTAATAATCATGGGGTATGATCAATTAGGGTTAAGGGGTGTTTGTTTGTTGTGGTCGACGCCTAACCGAGCCCTAACGGGGTCTCGTCTTGGGTTTACTCGCACCACCGAGACCACTTGGTATCAGCTTGGTGATGGTTTGGGTGGTCTCGGGTCACGGCAACAGCAAGGCAGGGGAACCCCAACTTAGGTCGGGGTATGGTGGTGTTTCGGGGTCCGGTTCATGGGTTTTAATCACGGGTCCGGTTCACACATATTTAGATTTGAAACACGGTCCGGTTCTTGAGTTATTTTTCAAGGTTTATTATTTTAACAAGTTATATTATTTTTACAAGACTTAAAATTAAATTAATTAAAGCATGAACATGATTAATTTAATTTACATGACTTAGGTTATTAATTTTATTATTTACACATGAATTTTAACCTAAGTATTTTATCTTTTAATTAGAGTATAATTAATTATTAAAACCATGACTTATAATTAATTAATTAACATGACTTAGGTTATATTATTAATAGATAATAATACATGTTTTAACCTAAGTATTTATTTTACCTTTATTTAATTAAATCATGTTATATTTAATTATATACTTAAAACCTCTAGTTTATTTAATTTACATCAAATAATTAATAAACTATACTATATAATCACATGACTTAGAATATTAATCAAAAAACACTTAAGCTTATATTATTAGCTTAATTATCCAGCTTATATCTAATTATGGAAACTTTATATTTTTGGAAACTTTCTATTTTTGGAAGCTTTCTATTTTTGGAAACTTTCTACTTTTGGAAACTTCCTATTTTTGGTAACTTTCTATTTTTGGAAACTTTCTATTTTAGGAAACCTACTATTTTTAGAAAGTTACTTATTATTACACAACAAGTATAATAATACATGAAATACAAGTAATAGTTAATCAGAATAGACAGAATTTATGATAAACACAATATAAAGCTTAAATCAGTAAAACATGACATGAACACATAAAACAAGCTAAGACATGATATAAAACCAGTTACGTACTAAGTAATCATTTACTTATACACGTATGTATTTATGTAGCATTAGTGATACCGAAGTAGGGATCTCTTCCGTTCGTCTTCTTCGTTCACTGGACATAAGGTACGGATTCTCCGTCCTTTCAGTATGGACATTCTTTCCTTATTAGGATTTCCCCGTATGCAGCCAACTGCTTTCCCCAGTATATGTTTTATATGATTTGATTGCTTATATTTAATTCGAATACATAAGACATATACATGCATGACCAGTTTCACCTAGTTATGGAGGTACCATAACCATAACACTTGAGGCACTAGTGGTATGACTTCACCACGGCGGAGTGATAGCTCGTGGCGTCCCTTTCAGCTTTTGGCCATTTATTATATTATCAGGTGGGGCGTATGGGTGCATCCTAGTTTACATGTTTTCAGCAGATTACTCAGTGTGAATGTGGTATGTGCCTTGCATCCTTCAAAAGGAGCTGATCCCTCCTACCCAAAACCAGTATATTAAATTAGAGGCAGCCCCTCTAATTTGCATGACAAGGTCACCCCTCCAAGTGTTCATGCACGTTGATATTTCTTGACCTATATTGGCTAATGGTAATATATGTTAAACAGTTTTTATAAGATAAACATAAGGCTTTTCAAACTATAAAACCAGTTTTACTAAGATATAACCAGGGTATCCAGAACTTAGTTTCTTCCGTTGTTTCATGCTTATATGCTTATACTCTTAATGCTATATTTGAATATCCGTGCACTGAGCGTATTGCTCAACCGTTTTCCTTTTCATGCTCCTAAAACGGCAGGTACTCAGGGACGCTCGTAGACTTTAAGCGTACGTGCATATGGACTGGAAGCTTTATAGCCTTCTTTACTTTATGCATTTATCTATACTTTGATACTCATTTCCATGGACATTGTTTAGTCCTTTCATTTTTAGTACTTATGTTTGTGTGTGATGAGTTCTACTTTTGGACTACCGATGTTTCATTCTGGTATTTCCTTTATGGTCATGTAATGTTTAGACATTTATCCTTGTATGCTTTGATGACACGCCATAATCACGCGTGGCATTCCATTTATCAAAATGGGGTGTTACAATTATGGTATCAGAGTCAAGGCTTTGACCTGTAGGCTCTCAAAACATGACCTGTGATAAGTGGGTAGTCACTATGGTCTTCCTAGAACTGACAGTCGGTTTTCATGCATTCATCATTTTCATGCATACATATATATGTCATTGTCGCAGGTTTATGACTGAGTAATGGTTGGTACAAGACTGGCCCTATTTAGTCGCATGTGTTTTGTCGAAACTTTTAAATTTGGGACCGACCCATACGCGTCCCCTCGCCATGTGTATTTTGAGTGAACTGTCTAGGCGTTTACTCTCGCGCATACAAAAGTTTTCATAAAACTGCATCATGCATTCATGTACTAGTTTCCTGCATAAAATATTACTCATGATTTATTGGTATAAATTTTTTCATGTATATAGTTTATGTTTTGATCAGTTATTCATATATTTTATGTCATATTGTCAGATGGTTCTCACACGCGAGCAGGAACAACTCAATGCAACAATCCAAGTTGTAATGCAAGCTTTGCTTCCTCAGCTGAGGAACGAAATCAGGGCTGAGGTTCCGGCTACCAACAATCAGAAGCATCACCCAGTACCTCCTCCTCCTCCTCTAGTGGCATTGGCCATATGGCTGGAGAGATTCAACAAGCTTCGTCCTCGAGCTTTCGAGAGATCATATAGCCCCAGTGAAGCTGAAAGCTGGTTGGCTCACATTGAGAAGATCTTCGATGCTATGGGTTGTGACTCCGTTTTCAAGTCGAGGTTGGCATGCTACCGGTTCGAAGGTGATGTGTTAAATTGGTGGTTAGCACTGAACCAGTCTGAGGGAGGTGATAATTGGGTGGCCGGTTCGACATGGGCTCAGTTCAGGGATAGGGTGATGGAGCAGTTCTTTCCTAAGGCTGAGCAAGACAAGATGAAGAGGGAGTACCATGTGATCCGACAGAGAGCTGGGGAGAATAGCAACGAGTTCATGCAGCGCTTTCTTCGCTTAGCTGGTTTCCTTGGTGCAGCGGCAGGTACTCCTGAAGAGCAGGCACACCAATTCAGGTGGGCTCTTCGTACATCGGTCGCGAACAACTTGGTGTGTGCTACGTTCAACACGGTAGCACAAGTGGCCGATGCAGCACGTAAGTTGGAGATGCTGCAGAAGAGAGATGAGTTCGGGGAAGCAGAGAGACCCAATAAGAGGTAGACATTCGTATTTAAGCGGTGACCAATCCGTATTCTTTCAGTATATGTCAATATTTCATCTCTTTAAATTGTATCTTCCAGGCAGAAGACTAGGGACCGGTCTCAGCCGGCCACTCAGCAGCAGCTTAATCAGCCCAAGGGAAAAAGTCAGACTAACGACCGTTCTGCTACGGATAGGCGTGGCGGTAATTTTAATTACCGTAACAACGCTGGGAACACTCCAATAGCAGCAGGTCCTTATACTTACGCATTTTCTTATGATTACATGTTATAATGCTTAATTCTGACACACATTAGCAAATCTTCTAGCAGGAATCATGGTAACGATAGGGACCAGAACTAGAGAGGTTCGCAGCCTAACCTTCCAGCTATCACTGGTATTCAATCTTACGATTATCCGCATTGTCCTTTGTACCCTATTATCATGTCTCATGTATAATGTTTTATCAGTTTCTCAGCCAGTTAGGACACCTGTTGGAGGATATACTCATCCTCTTTGCTCTACTTGCCACCATAGGCACCCAGGGCCATGTCGCCGCGACAGTGACGCATGCTTCAAGTGTGGTCTTCCTGGCTATCGCATGAAGGACTACCGCAAGGGCGAGATGGAGGGCACATCTGGACATGCTGATACCAAGCCGCCTCCTACTACTGGACGCGTTTACACGACATCTCGCGATCAGGCCAACAAGTCTACAGGTACCATTATTGGAATCTTGTATATGTATGGTCAAGCTGCATGTGTTCTATTTAATACGGGCGCTACTCACTCGGTCATTTCTACTGCTTATGCCAAGAATGTTAGGATACTCCCCATGCCACTAGAGAATAGACTCAGTATTATTCCAATAATAATTATAATCACGAACATGCGAACATGAAATCATGAACGTAAATTAATCACGAGCTAATATTACGTATGTATATATATTTATTACGAACACGAATAAATATATTAAGTCACGATCGATAACTAATTAGATCACGTAATTTACGAACACGAGAACACACTATTATTTTAAACACGAGAAGGTTCGGGTTACCCTTAGGTTGGCCCCTACCCGCGGATACAACAAGAAACATGGGCTTAGCCCATGTAAAATTTACTAACTAGGAAAAAGGGGTAAAACATGTTTCATTTATCACAAAAATTTAGAAAACAAGAAAACCCTAGTTCTTCCTTTTGGTTCCTTTTGGCCGCCGGTTTTACATCACCAAAAGGGGTGATTCGGTTTGATGTTGATCTTTGATTTAGTGCAAGGATCATTGTGTGTTCATCCTCATTCGATTCATGTGATTGGTATAACCTTTAACCTTTTTCTTTTTATGTTTTGATTTGTTTATCACATAAAATCATGAATGTTTTTTAATTAAACTAATTAAAAACAAGTAATTAAAGATGTTAATAATCATGGGGTATGATCAATTAGGGTTAACGGGTGTTTGTTTGTTGTGGTCGACGCCTAACCGAGCCCTAACGGGGTCTCGGCTTGGGTTTACTCGCACCACCGAGACCACTTGGTATCAGCTTGGTGATGGTTTGGGTGGTCTCGGGTCACGGCAACAGCAAGGCAGGGGAACCCCAACTTAGGTCGGGGTATGGTGGTGTTTCGGGGTCCGGTTCATGGGTTTTAATCACGGGTCCGGTTCACACATGTTTAGATTTGAAACACGGTCCGGTTCTTGAGTTATTTTTCAAGGTTTATTATTTTAACAAGTTATATTATTTTTACAAGACTTAAAATTAAATTAATTAAAGCATGAACATGATTAATTTAATTTACATGACTTAGGTTATTAATTTTATTATTTACACATGAATTTTAACCTAAGTATTTTATCTTTTAATTAGAGTATAATTAATTAATTATTAAAACCATGACTTATAATTAATTAATTAACATGACTTAGGTTATATTATTAATAGATAATAATACATGTTTTAACCTAAGTATTTATTTTACCTTTATTTAATTAAATCATGTTATATTTAATTATATACTTAAAACCTCTAGTTTATTTAATTTACATCAAATAATTAATAAACTATACTATATAATCACATGACTTAGAATATTAATCAAAAAACACTTAAGCTTATATTATTAGCTTAATTATCCAGCTTATATCTAATTATGGAAACTTTATATTTTTGGAAACTTTCTATTTTTGGAAGCTTTCTATTTTTGGAAACTTTCTACTTTTGGAAACTTCCTATTTTTGGTAACTTTCTATTTTTGGAAACTTTCTATTTTAGGAAACCTACTATTTTTAGAAAGTTACTTATTATTACACAACAAGTATAATAATACATGAAATACAAGTAATAGTTAATCAGAATAGACAGAATTTATGATAAACACAGTATAAAGCTTAAATCAGTAAAACATGACATGAACACATAAAACAAGCTAAGACATGATATAAAAACCAGTTACGTACTAAGTAATCAGATACTTATACACGTATGTATTTATGTAGCATTAGTGATACCGAAGTAGGGATCTCTTCCGTTCGTCTTCTTCGTTCACTGGACATAAGGTACGGATTCTCCGTCCTTTCAGTATGGACATTCTTTCCTTATTAGGATTTCCCCGTATGCAGCCAACTGCTTTCCCCAGTATATGTTTTATATGATTTGATTGCTTATATTTAATTCGAATACATAAGACATATACATGCATGACCAGTTTCACCTAGTTATGGAGGTACCATAACCATAACACTTGAGGCACTAGTGGTATGACTTCACCACGGCGGAGTGATAGCTCGTGGCGTCCCTTTCAGCTTTTGGCCATTTATTATATTATCAGGTGGGGCGTATGGGTGCATCCTAGTTTACATGTTTTCAGCAGATTACTCAGTGTGAATGTGGTATGTGCCTTGCATCCTTCAAAAGGAGCTGATCCCTCCTACCCAAAACCAGTATATTAAATTAGAGGCAGCCCCTCTAATTTGCATGACAAGTTCACCCCTCCAAGTGTTCATGCACGTTGATATTTTCTTGACCTATATTGGCTAATGGTAATATATGTTAAACAGTTTTTATAAGATAAACATAAGGCTTTTCAAACTATAAAACCAGTTTTACTAAGATATAACCAGGGTATCCAGAACTTAGTTTCTTCCGTTGTTTCATGCTTATATGCTTATACTCTTAATGCTATATTTGAATATCCGTGCACTGAGCGTATTGCTCAACCGTTTTCCTTTTCATGCTCCCAAAACGGCAGGTACTCAGGGACGCTCGTAGACTTTAAGCGTACGTGCATATGGACTGGAAGCTTTATAGCCTTCTTTACTTTATGCATTTATCTATACTTTGATACTCATTTCCATGGACATTGTTTAGTCCTTTCATTTTTAGTACTTATGTTTGTGTGTGATGAGTTCTACTTTTGGACTACCGATTTTCATTCTGGTATTTCCTTTATGGTCATGTAATGTTTAGACATTTATCCTTGTATGCTTTGATGACACGCCATAATCACGCGTGGCATTCCATTTATCAAAATGGGGTGTTACAATTATGGTATCAGAGTCAAGGCTTTGACCTGTAGGCTCTCAAAACATGACTTGTGATAAGTGGGTAGTCACTATGGTCTTCCTAGAACTGACAGTCGGTTTTCATGCATTCATCATTTTCATGCATACATATATATGTCATTGTCGCAGGTTTATGACTAAGTAATGGTTGGTACAAGACTGGCCCTATTTAGTCGCATGTGTTTTGTCGAAACTTTTAAATTTGGGACCGACCCATACGCGTCCCCTCGCCATGTGTATTTTGAGTGAACTGTCTAGGCGTTTACTCTCGCGCATACAAAAGTTTTCATAAAACTGCATCATGCATTCATGTACTAGTTTTCCTGCATAAAATATTACTCATGATTTATTGGTATAAATTTTTTCATGTATATAGTTTATGTTTTGATCAGTTATTCATATATTTTATGTCATATTGTCAGATGGTTCTCACACGCGAGCAGGAACAACTCAATGCAACAATCCAAGTTGTAATGCAAGCTTTGCTTCCTCAGCTGAGGAACGAAATCAGGGTTGAGGTTCCGGCTACCAACAATCAGAAGCATCACCCAGTACCTCCTCCTCCTCCTCTAGTGGCATTGGCCATATGGCTGGAGAGATTCAACAAGCTTCGTCCTCGAGCTTTCGAGAGATCATATAGCCCCAGTGAAGCTGAAAGCTGGTTGGCTCACATTGAGAAGATCTTCGATGCTATGGGTTGTGACTCCGTTTTCAAGTCGAGGTTGGCATGCTACCGGTTCGAAGGTGATGTGTTAAATTGGTGGTTAGCACTGAACCAGTCTGAGGGAGGTGATAATTGGGTGGCCGGTTCGACATGGGCTCAGTTCAGGGATAGGGTGATGGAGCAGTTCTTTCCTAAGGCTGAGCAAGACAAGATGAAGAGGGAGTACCATGTGATCCGACAGAGAGCTGGGGAGAATAGCAACGAGTTCATGCAGCGCTTTCTTCGCTTAGCTGGTTTCCTTGGTGCAGCGGCAGGTACTCCTGAAGAGCAGGCACACCAATTCAGGTGGGCTCTTCGTACATCGGTCGCGAACAACTTGGTGTGTGCTACGTTCAACACGGTAGCACAAGTGGCCGATGCAGCACGTAAGTTGGAGATGCTGCAGAAGAGAGATGAGTTCGGGGAAGCAGAGAGACCCAATAAGAGGTAGACATTCGTATTTAAGCGGTGACCAATCCGTATTCTTTCAGTATATGTCAATATTTCATCTCTTTAAATTGTATCTTCCAGGCAGAAGACTAGGGACCGGTCTCAGCCGGCCACTCAGCAGCAGCTTAATCAGCCCAAGGGAAACAGTCAGACTAACGACCGTTCTGCTACGGATAGGCGTGGCGGTAATTTTAATTACCGTAACAACGCTGGACACTCCAATAGCAGCAGGTCCTTATACTTACGCATTTTCTTATGATTACATGTTATAATGCTTAATTCTGACACACATTAGCAAATCTTCTAGCAGGAATCATGGTAACGATAGGGACCAGAACTAGAGAGGTTCGCAGCCTAACCTTCCAGCTATCACTGGTATTCAATCTTACGATTATCCGCATTGTCCTTTGTACCCTATTATCATGTCTCATGTATAATGTTTTATCAGTTTCTCAGCCAGTTAGGACACCTGTTGGAGGATATACTCATCCTCTTTGCTCTACTTGCCACCATAGGCACCCAGGGCCATGTCGCCGCGACAGTGACGCATGCTTCAAGTGTGGTCTTCCTGGCTATCGCATGAAGGACTACCGCAAGGGCGAGATGGAGGGCACATCTGGACATGCTGATACCAAGCCGCCTCCTACTACTGGACGCGTTTACACGACATCTCGCGATCAGGCCAACAAGTCTACAGGTACCATTATTGGAATCTTGTATATGTATGGTCAAGCTGCATGTGTTCTATTTAATACGGGCGCTACTCACTCGGTCATTTCTACTGCTTATGCCAAGAATGTTAGGATACTCCCCATGCCACTAGAGAATAGACTCAGTATTATTCCAATAATAATTATAATCACGAACATGCGAACATGAAATCATGAACGTAAATTAATCACGAGCTAATATTACGTATGTATATATATTTATTACGAACACGAATAAATATATTAAGTCACGATCGATAACTAATTAGATCACGTAATTTACGAACACGAGAACACACTATTATTTTAAACACGAGAAGGTTCGGGTTACCCTTAGGTGGGCCCCTACCCGCGGATACAACAAGAAACATGGGCTTAGCCTATGTAAAATTTACTAACTAGGAAAAAGGGGTAAAACATGTTTCATTTATCACAAAAATTTAGAAAACAAGAAAACCCTAGTTCTTCCTTTTGGTTCCTTTTGGCCGCCGGTTTTACATCACCAAAAGGGGTGATTCGGTTTGATGTTGATCTTTGATTTAGTGCAAGGATCATTGTGTGTTCATCCTCATTCGATTCATGTGATTGGTATAACCTTTAACCTTTTTCTTTTTATGTTTTGATTTGTTTATCACATAAAATCATGAATGTTTTTTAATTAAACTAATTAAAAACAAGTAATTAAAGATGTTAATAATCATGGGGTATGATCAATTAGGGTTAACGGGTGTTTGTTTGTTGTGGTCGACGCCTAACCGAGCCCTAACGGGGTCTCGGCTTGGGTTTACTCGCACCACCGAGACCACTTGGTATCAGCTTGGTGATGGTTTGGGTGGTCTCGGGTCACGGCAACAGCAAGGCAGGGGAACCCCAACTTAGGTCGGGGTATGGTGGTGTTTCGGGGTCCGGTTCATGGGTTTTAATCACGGGTCCGGTTCACACATGTTTAGATTTGAAACACGGTCCGGTTCTTGAGTTATTTTTCAAGGTTTATTATTTTAACAAGTTATATTATTTTTACAAGACTTAAAATTAAATTAATTAAAGCATGAACATGATTAATTTAATTTACATGACTTAGGTTATTAATTTTATTATTTACACATGAATTTTAACCTAAGTATTTTATCTTTTAATTAGAGTATAATTAATTAATTATTAAAACCATGACTTATAATTAATTAATTAACATGACTTAGGTTATATTATTAATAGATAATAATACATGTTTTAACCTAAGTATTTATTTTACCTTTATTTAATTAAATCATGTTATATTTAATTATATACTTAAAACCTCTAGTTTATTTAATTTACATCAAATAATTAATAAACTATACTATATAATCACATGACTTAGAATATTAATCAAAAAACACTTAAGCTTATATTATTAGCTTAATTATCCAGCTTATATCTAATTATGGAAACTTTATATTTTTGGAAACTTTCTATTTTTGGAAGCTTTCTATTTTTGGAAACTTTCTACTTTTGGAAACTTCCTATTTTTGGTAACTTTCTATTTTTGGAAACTTTCTATTTTAGGAAACCTACTATTTTTAGAAAGTTACTTATTATTACACAACAAGTATAATAATACATGAAATACAAGTAATAGTTAATCAGAATAGACAGAATTTATGATAAACACAGTATAAAGCTTAAATCAGTAAAACATGACATGAACACATAAAACAAGCTAAGACATGATATAAAACCAGTTACGTACTAAGTAATCAGATACTTATACACGTATGTATTTATGTAGCATTAGTGATACCGAAGTAGGGATCTCTTCCGTTCGTCTTCTTCGTTCACTGGACATAAGGTACGGATTCTCCGTCCTTTCAGTATGGACATTCTTTCCTTATTAGGATTTCCCCGTATGCAGCCAACTGCTTTCCCCAGTATATGTTTTATATGATTTGATTGCTTATATTTAATTCGAATACATAAGACATATACATGCATGACCAGTTTCACCTAGTTATGGAGGTACCATAACCATAACACTTGAGGCACTAGTGGTATGACTTCACCACGGCGGAGTGATAGCTCGTGGCGTCCCTTTCAGCTTTTGGCCATTTATTATATTATCAGGTGGGGCGTATGGGTGCATCCTAGTTTACATGTTTTCAGCAGATTACTCAGTGTGAATGTGGTATGTGCCTTGCATCCTTCAAAAGGAGCTGATCCCTCCTACCCAAAACCAGTATATTAAATTAGAGGCAGCCCCTCTAATTTTCATGACAAGGTCACCCCTCCAAGTGTTCATGCACGTTGATATTTCTTGACCTATATTGGCTAATGGTAATATATGTTAAACAGTTTTTATAAGATAAACATAAGGCTTTTCAAACTATAAAACCAATTTTACTAAGATATAACCAGGGTATCCAGAACTTAGTTTCTTCCGTTGTTTCATGCTTATATGCTTATACTCTTAATGCTATATTTGAATATCCGTGCACTGAGCGTATTGCTCAACCGTTTTCCTTTTCATGCTCCCAAAACGGCAGGTACTCAGGGACGCTCGTAGACTTTAAGCGTACGTGCATATGGACTGGAAGCTTTATAGCCTTCTTTACATTATGCATTTATCTATACTTTGATACTCATTTCCATGGACATTGTTTAGTCCTTTCATTTTTAGTACTTATGTTTGTGTGTGATGAGTTCTACTTTTGGACTACCGATGTTTCATTCTGGTATTTCCTTTATGGTCATGTAATGTTTAGACATTTATCCTTGTATGCTTTGATGACACGCCATAATCACGCGTGGCATTCCATTTATCAAAATGGGGTGTTACAATTATGGTATCAGAGTCAAGGCTTTGACCTGTAGGCTCTCAAAACATGACCTGTGATACGTGGGTAGTCACTATGGTCTTCCTAGAACTGACAGTCGGTTTTCATGCATTCATCATTTTCATGCATACATATATATGTCATTGTCGCAGGTTTATGACTAAGTAATGGTTGGTACAAGACTGGCCCTATTTAGTCGCATGTGTTTTGTCGAAACTTCTAAATTTGGGACCGACCCATACGCGTCCCCTCGCCATGTGTATTTTGAGTGAACTGACTAGGCGTTTACTCTCGCGCATACAAAAGTTTTCATAAAACTGCATCATGCATTCATGTACTAGTTTTCCTGCATAAAATATTACTCATGATTTATTGGTATAAATTTTTTCATGTATATAGTTTATGTTTTGATCAGTTATTCATATATTTTATGTCATATTGTCAGATGGTTCTCACACGCGAGCAGGAACAACTCAATGCAACAATCCAAGTTGTAATGCAAGCTTTGCTTCCTCAGCTGAGGAACGAAATCAGGGCTGAGGTTCCGGCTACCAACAATCAGAAGCATCACCCAGTACCTCCTCCTCCTCCTCTAGTGGCATTGGCCATATGGCTGGAGAGATTCAACAAGCTTCGTCCTCGAGCTTTCGAGAGATCATATAGCCCCAGTGAAGCTGAAAGCTGGTTGGCTCACATTGAGAAGATCTTCGATGCTATGGGTTGTGACTCCGTTTTCAAGTCGAGGTTGGCATGCTACCGGTTCGAAGGTGATGTGTTAAATTGGTGGTTAGCACTGAACCAGTCTGAGGGAGGTGATAATTGGGTGGCCGGTTCGACATGGGCTCAGTTCAGGGATAGGGTGATGGAGCAGTTCTTTCCTAAGGCTGAGCAAGACAAGATGAAGAGGGAGTACCATGTGATCCGACAGAGAGCTGGGGAGAATAGCAACGAGTTCATGCAGCGCTTTCTTCGCTTAGCTGGTTTCCTTGGTGCAGCGGCAGGTACTCCTGAAGAGCAGGCACACCAATTCAGGTGGGCTCTTCGTACATCGGTCGCGAACAACTTGGTGTGTGCTACGTTCAACACGGTAGCACAAGTGGCCGATGCAGCACGTAAGTTGGAGATGCTGCAGAAGAGAGATGAGTTCGGGGAAGCAGAGAGACCCAATAAGAGGTAGACATTCGTATTTAAGCGGTGACCAATCCGTATTCTTTCAGTATATGTCAATATTTCATCTCTTTAAATTATATCTTCCAGGCAGAAGACTAGGGACCGGTCTCAGCCGGCCACTCAGCAGCAGCTTAATCAGCCCAAGGGAAACAGTCAGACTAACGACCGTTCTGCTACGGATAGGCGTGGCGGTAATTTTAATTACCGTAACAACGCTGGACACTCCAATAGCAGCAGGTCCTTATACTTACGCATTTTCTTATGATTACATGTTATAATGCTTAATTCTGACACACATTAGCAAATCTTCTAGCAGGAATCATGGTAACGATAGGGACCAGAACTAGAGAGGTTTGCAGCCTAACCTTCCAGCTATCACTGGTATTCAATCTTACGATTATCCGCATTGTCCTTTGTACCCTATTATCATGTCTCATGTATAATGTTTTATCAGTTTCTCAGCCAGTTAGGACACCTGTTGGAGGATATACTCATCCTCTTTGCTCTACTTGCCACCACAGGCACCCAGGGCCATGTCGCCGCGATAGTGACGCATGCTTCAAGTGTGGTCTTCCTGGCTATCGCATGAAGGACTACCGCAAGGGCGAGATGGAGGGCACATCTGGACATGCTGATACCAAGCCGCCTCCTACTACTGGACGCGTTTACACGACATCTCGCGATCAGGCCAACAAGTCTACAGGTACCATTATTGGAATCTTGTATATGTATGGTCAAGCTGCATGTGTTCTATTTAATACGGGCGCTACTCACTCGGTCATTTCTACTGCTTATGCCAAGAATGTTAGGATACTCCCCATGCCACTAGAGAATAGACTCAGTATTTCCACGCCTTTGAGAGACTCTGTACCTTGTGTACAAGATCCTTCCCCTAGATTTTGACGACAAAGTTCGTCCTGTTGACGCACTTCCGCTGGACATGAATGATTTTGACATGATTTTGGGCATGGATTAGCTATCCAAGCATCATGCTACCATAGACTGCCATTCATATCGAGTGATCTTCGGTGATGTTAATGCACCAGAGTACATTCATAACGGGTTCATACCCGGCAGATCTGTACAAATCATATCAACCCTCCAAGCACGTGCACTACTGTCACATGGGTGCGAGGGTTATCTTGCCACTGTTCATGACATGGATGTTGAATCCCCATCAATTCAGGATCAGCCGATAATGTCAGAATATCCATATGTATTTCTAGAAGAACTTCCGGGCATACCACCTGCACGTGAAGTGGAATTTAATATCAAGCTCATCCCAGGAGCTGAGCCGATTTCCAAGGCTCCTTATCGCATGGCTTCGATAGAGTTAAAGGAGCTGAAGGATCAACTGCAAGAACTTCTGGAACGAGGTTTCGTTCGACCAAGCGCATCTCCATGGGGCGCACCGGTCTTATTTGTTAAGAAGAAGGACGACAATATGCGTCTTTGCATAGATTATCGCGAGCTCAACAAAATTACCATCAGGAATAGGTATCCACTCCCACGTATAGACGATCTGTTTGACCAACTCCAAGGGGCCAAACATTTCTCCAAGATTGATCTCAGGTCAGACTATCATCAGCTATGGGTTAAGGAGCAGGACATCGCCAAGACTGCTTTCCGTACACGCTATGGCCACTACGAATTTGTAGTCATGCCATTTGTCCTTACCAATGCTCCAGCAGTGTTCATGTATCTGATGAACAGAATCTTCCATGAATTTCTAGACAAGTTCGTCATTGTTTTCATCGAAGACTTCCTGATTTTCTCTAAGTCCAAGGAGGAACACGAAGACCATCTTCGTACAGTACTACAGATTCTTCGCCAGAAGCAGCTGTATGCTAAATTCTCCAAGTGTGACTTCTGGTTAGACAAGGTGGAATTCTTAGGTCACATTGTATCAGCAGATGGAATCACTATGGATCCAGCAAAGGTTGAGGCCATTACCAAGTGGCCGAGGCCGACATCAACGATTGAAATCTGCAGTTTCCTAGGCTTAGCTGGCTATTACCGTAGGTTCGTGGAGAACTTTTCCCGCCTAGAACTACCATTGACCAAACTGATGCAGAAAAGGGGAGAAATTCGTCTGGACTGAAGAATGAGAGAAGAGCTTTGAAGACCTGAAGCAGAAGTTAGTATCTGCACCTATTCTTACTCTCCCATCTGGTACGGGTAGATTTCAAATCTACAGTGATGCATCGGGGAAGGGACTTGGCTGTGTTCTCATGCAACATGGGAAAGTGATCGCGTACGCTTCACGGCAGCTTAAGCCTTATGAGGAAAATTACCCTACGCATGACTTGGAACTTGTTGTAGTCGTGTTTACATTGAAGATATGGAGGCACTACTTGTATAGAGAATCATGTGATATTTTCACAGACCACAAGAGCTTGAAGTATATCTTCACTCAGCGTGAATTGAACATGAGACAGAGGAGATGGTTAGAGCTGTTGAAGGATTATGACATTAATCTGCAGTATCATCCCGACAAGGCGAATGTAGTAGCAGATGCACTTAGAAGAAAGTCCGGAATGATCAACGGCATTGAGATTGAGGAGGAAATCATAAGAGACTTGGAGCGACTAGACATAGAGATTATGGTACATGGACAACACAGTTACTGAGCTAATCTTAGAGTAGAACCCGAGTTACTCTCTAAGATCAAGGAAGCTCAGAAAGATGATGGAGAAATCTGGGCGATAATTCAGAATTTGGAGAAGCAGACAAAATTTCGAGTAGATGCAGATGGTATCTTATGGCAGGGCACGAGACTTTGTGATCCTGATGATCAAGAACTCCGGGAAGCCTTGTTAGCTGAGGCTCATAGCTCCCCCATTCTCTATACATCCTGGTTCGACCAAGATGTACCATGACATCAAGCAGTACTTTTGGTGGAGTGGTATGAAACAGGATGTTGCCACTTACGTCTCCAAATGTCTTACCTGCCAGCAGGTTAAGATCGAGCATCAGCGATCTAGCGGTCTTCTTCAACCATTAGATATTCTAGAGTGGAAGTGGGACAAAATCACCATGGATTTTGTTACTGGTCTTCTGCCAACCAAGAGGAAGCACGATGCAATATGGGTTATCGTTGATCGACTTACCAAAGCAGCTCATTTATTACCGATCCGCAAGAAAGATTCGGTCAGTAAACTCGCCGATACTTATAGAAGGGAGATCATGAAACTCCAAGGTGCTCCATCCAGCATCGTCTCAGACAGAGATCCTCGATTCACTTCGCGATTCTAGAAAAGTCTGCAGAAAGCTTGGGGTACACAACTTAAGCTTAGCACGGCATTTCATCGTCAAACAGACGGGCAGTCAGAGCGAATGATTCAGACATTAGAAGATATGTTGAGGTCATGTGCGTTGGAATGGACGGGTGATTGGGACAATTATATTTGTTAGGTGGAGTTTTCGAGATGTTGTATGGCAGAAAGTGTCGTGCCCCAATCTGCTGGGATCAGGTTGGTGAGCGAACACTTGAAGGACTAGAGATCATAGAGTTGACTAATGAGAGGGTCTTAGTAGCTAAGCAGAAACTTCAAGAAGCACGGTCGCGTCAGAAGAGCTACGTAGACAAGGATCATAGGGACATACATTTTAACGTAGGAGATCACGTTTCCCTTAAGGTTTCGCCGGCACGTGGTGTTAGACGTTTTGGAATTAAAGGGAAGCTCAGTCCTCGTTTCATCAGGGAAGCTTAGTCCCCGTTTCATCGGACCGTTTGATATCATTGAGCGAGTCGGTGAAGTATCTTACCGTTTAGCGTTACCTCCGCAGCTTTCTCATGTTCACAATGTGTTTCATGTGTCCTTACTCAGAGGGTACCAGTATCATCCCCTTCACATGGTTCAGTATCCACTAGAACAGATTCGTGAAGATATCACTTTTATAGAAGAACCCAAACGAGTTCTTGACAAACAAGAACGAGTCATGAGAAGGAAGACGATTCCATTCATCAAAATCCTTTGGAGGAATCATACCGAGCGGGAAGTCACTTGGGAAACATAGGAGTCTATCCCGGCTTCTTACCCTCATTTCATATTTTTAATTCAGGTATGTTCTTCTTTTCCAGTTTACTTTATCTATAATTCGGGGACGAATTATTCTTTTTAGGGGGGAGAGTTGTAAAACCCGCATGCTTTTACCATGAATAGTACCCTTACGATAGTACGTACATGATTAGGACTTTCCTTTTATAACACGTTTATGTTTCATGAACAAGAATTCCAAGTATTACGTACGTGTTATAACACGATAAATATTTATTACGTATGAACACACGATAATTATTCCAATAATAATTATAATCACGAACATGCGAACATGAAATCATGAATAAATTAATCACGAGCTAATATTACGTATGTATATATATTTATTACGAACATGAATAAATATATTAAGTCACGATCGATAACTAATTAGATCACGTAATTTACGAACACGAGAACACACTATTATATTAGACACGAGAAAGGTTCGGGTTACCCTTAGGTGGGCCCCTACCCACGACTACAACAAGAAACATGGGCTTAGCCCATGTAAAATTTACTAACTAGGGAAAAGGGGTAAAACATGTTTCATTTATCACAAAATTTTAGAAAACAAGAAAACTCTAGTTCTTCCTTTTCGCCGCTGGGTTTACATCACCAAAAGGGGTGATTCGGTTTGATTTTGATCTTTGATTTAGTGCAAGGATCATTGTGTGTTCATCCTCATTCGATTCACGTGATTGGTATAACCTTTAACCTTTTTCTTTTTATGTTTTGATTTGTTTATCACATAAAATCATGAATGTTTTTAATTAAACTAATTAAAAACAAGTAATTAAACATGTTAATAATCATGGGGTATGATCAATTAGGGTTAAGGGGTGTTTGTTTGTTGTGGCTGACGCCTAACCGAGCCCCAAGGGGCTCTCGACTTGGGTTTACTCGCACCACCGAGACCACTTAGTCTCGGCTTGGTGGTGGTTTGGGTGGTCTCGGTTCACGGCAGCAGCAAGGCAGGGGAACCCCGACTTAGGTCGGGGTATGGTGGTGTTTCGGGTCCGGTTCATGGGTTTTAATCACGGGTCCGATTCACACATGTTTAGATTTGAAACACGGTCCGGTTCATGAGTTATTTTTCAAGGTTTATTATTTAAACAAGTGAAATTATTTTTACTAGACTTAAAATTAAATTAACTAAAGTATGAACATGATTAATTTAATTTACATGACTTAGGTTATTAATTTTATTATTTACACATGAATTTTAACCTAAGTATTTTATCTTTTAATTAGAGTATATAATTAATTAATTATTAAAACCATGACGTATAATTAATTAATTAACATCACTTAGGTTATATTATTAATAGATAATAATACATGTTTTAACCTATGTATTTATTTTACCTTTATTTATTTAAATCATGTTATATTTAATTAAATACTTAAAACCTATAGTTTATTTAATTTACATGAAATAATTAATAAACTATACTATATAATTACATGACTTAGAATATTAATCAGAAAACACTTAAGCTTATATTATTAGCTTAATTATCCAGCTTATATCTAATTATGGAAACTTTCTATTTTTGGAAACTTTCTATTTTGGAAACTTTCTATTTTTGGTAACTTTCTATTTTTGGAGACTTTCTATTTTAGAAAACCTGCTATTTTTAGAAAGTTACTTATTGTTACACAATAAGTATAATAATAAATGAAATACAAGTAATACTTAATCAGAATAGACAGAATATATGATAAACACAGTATAAAGCTTAAATCAGTAAAACATGACATGAACACATAAAACAAGCTAAGACATGACATAAAACCAGTTACGTACTCAGTAATCAGATACTTATACACGTATGTATTTATGTAGCATTAGTGATACCGAAGTAGGACTCTCTTCCGTTCGTCTTCTTCGTTCACTGGCCACAAGGTACGGATTCTCCGTCCTTTCAATATGGACATTCTTTCCTTATTAGGATTTCCCCGTATACAGCCAACTGTTTTCCCTAGTATATGTTTTATATGTTTTGATTGCTTATGTTTAATTATGTGACACCCTAGAATCGAGGTCATTAACGATACCCTAAATTATGCTAATTTTTGAAATTTTTATTAAAATTATAATTTCTATAATTTATAAGTATTTTGGTTAGAGCCGATGTTCGAGGTTATAATTTTTACGGTTGACGTTTTAAGAAGGACGATGACGATTACGATCCCGAGGGATGCCCAATTTCATATAATTTTTGACGATTTATCGATAATGTAATTTTTTGAGAATTTTATTTACGGTTCGTGTTAAGTTGAGTCGGGTGAGTTTTATAGCCTTCCGAGTACATTTAAAGTATCCCAAAAATATTTTGGAGCGTTCGGGAAGATTTCCGACTCCCGTAAAATTTTCAAAATTGACAAATGAGTCGAACCCGCAAAGTTTTGAGGACGTTTTTCATTTAAGGACAAAAGAAGCCAAAAATTGCACAAAGGTCCCTCCTAACCCACCAAAAAGGCCAAATTTGCCATAAACACAAACACATACAAAATATTTCACAAAAATCAAACACCCACTCTCTCCCTTGTCTCTCTATCCGACGGACACCCCAAACCCACCCAAAAATTCACCAAAAATCTTCTTCCACTTGATTTTTCAAAAATCTAAGGTTAGACCACACTTAGTTTGGTCATTCCCCACCTATTCATGTGCTCAAATCCAACATGCATTGATAAAAAATTTTCAAGATTTTTCCATATGATCCAAATTCGTTTTTGAGGCTAAATGAGCTAATGCATGTTGATATTAAGTGTTATGGAAGTATAAACACCATGAAAACCCACCAAAATTAATTTGGTTGTGGTGATTGGGTCACCCAAACCCCACGGCAAAGGGGGTGTTTGGGGAGCCATGGTGGTTGTTGGTTTTGCATGTTAATCTTGTGTTTGGTTTGATGTTTAAGGGTGTTTTACATAGGTGTTAGTGGTTGCATGTTCATTTTCTTTGATTCTTGATTTTGAGTTTGATTGATCAATAGGGGTAGGATTGAAGTTTGATGTTAGGATATGTTTGGGAAGGCTTAGGATGATGTTTAGTGGTAATTAGAAGTCTTTGAATCGAGTCTAAGCATGTTTTTGGTATGGTCATTTTTAGGCAGAAACATTTGGTCCATTTTATAAAAATGATTTTTGTTCCAGGTCTTGAAAGCTAAATGTAGTGATAGAGGGTCTTTCTAGCTTTAATTTGGTATAAGGTAGAGCCCGTGACTCAAAACGAGCTAAAAGTTATGACATTTTAAAGATCGGGTACCGGGAGACGAGGACTTTCACAATCCGAATTTGTGCAAAGTTTTAGTCAAATCCCGAGGGTCACAAGTATAAATTGGTAAATGGTCAAGGGTCAAAATTTGGTCCCTAACCTGTGTAAATGAGTATATATGTTGACTTAGGTGTCAAGGAAGTCAAAGGTATTTTTCATATAGGTCAAAGAGGTCAAAATTGGTCGAAGCGCAATTTCAGCCCGTAAAATGTAGTCGTGGAAATGAGTTGCGTAACGGGTCGGAAAAGTAAAAACTTTTATTGGGCTTAAAAACATGTTATCTACAGGTCATATAGGATTTTTGGAAATTTTGTCAAATTTTATAAGCATGGTTTAATAAGGTAAAACAGCCCGTACTTTAGTCAAGTACCGGCGAGAACGAATAAAAATGGACAACGTAAGTATTGAGAACGAATGGAATAAAATGAATGATACTTGTTGTTTTGTTTTTGGCGTGAGTTATACTTGTCCTAAGTGACTTGTATATATGTATTTTATACAGTACCGTAAGTATTTAAATGAGATTACTCATTACGCGTTATTTGTGATAGGTGTTGACTTACCCGGGCATCCGTTTCGTCGTCAGTGATCACTCCTCGAACTACCGACTACTTAATACCTAAGGTGTGAATTTATAGCCTCGCTTATATTATTTCAAATTGTTTTACCCGCGAGGGAAATGCATGCTAGTTTTTAAAAGGAACGTATATCATGAATGATTGTTAGACCCGAAAGTTGCCTTAGAAATTGTGTTGAGTACCAAAGTTGCAAAAGTCCCTAAAATCATGAACTATTAACTATTGTCTTGCCCTCGAGTAGGGGGAAATAGCCGCTTATGCAATTTGTAGTACTACGGGGTTAACGACCCAATGCTAGCCGAGAAGCTGTACTTATAGTAAGTTCTGCGGTAGATTATTTTGTATGAGAAATAAGGTATAATTGCAACTGATGCCTTTAGAAGGGGCACTGGTTTCATCTGAATCATGCCGGTATATTTACGCGGGTGATTGAGTTAACGGATTAGTGTCATGAGCTTAAACACAATTGTCAGTATCCTGATTATAGTTTGTTTGATCGACAAGACTATAAATGATCACGAATGGTTTTTATTATATATACGTTCAAATGGATTGAAAAACCTATGAATTCCACTCAACGTTTTCGTTGACCAAATTTTTGGCATGTGTTTCAGGTAACCGTTGAGAAGTAGGATGGAGCATGCATGGGATGGATGTTGTGTGTACGGCTTGGTGTCCGCTTGTTTTTCCCTCCTTTTCTACTTAAACAATTTTTATGTTTAATGTCATGTGGTTGTAAACTGAAGTTTTTGGGGTTGAGATTCATGGGGACCGAAAACGCTAAACTCTGTGCACTATTTGGGGTTGGAAAAACTGTGGACATGTATTATCTAACAATTTTTAAATTTCAAGTTTTAAGTTGACGTCTTTTAGCGTCGTTTGATATATCTTGTGTGCAGTGAATACTGTGTAGCACCCATTGTTGTAGTTCCGCTGCGCATAGCAATTGTGGGGGTGTTACAGATTGGTATCAGAGCCACGAGTTATAGAGAACTAGGTCGTTTTTGAAAATCCTAAACTATAACTTTTGGTGTCGTAAGAAGGGGTCCAAGCACACACAACTATCCTGCATGGCTCCGGTAAGATTTATTGTTGTATTTATGGCATTTGACGTATACTTTTGAGTAAAGTATATATATGCGGGTAATTATTATATAAGTATGGAATTACTATATGTAGACGTTAAATTTTACGTGAAATATCCGACATCGTAATTTTTGTACTAATCATGCATGAGCATCATATTATTACATTTCGGGCATATGTACCACCTTTG
Source organism: Glebionis coronaria (assembly GCA_025667525.1). Lineage (NCBI taxonomy): Eukaryota > Viridiplantae > Streptophyta > Magnoliopsida > Asterales > Asteraceae > Glebionis > Glebionis coronaria. The sequence goes on along the minus strand of CM046881.1, from coordinate 267,753,592 downwards.
CATTGCATTTGCATGCATATATTTATAATTATTGTATAATTACTTATGTACCCTCCGAAATTCGCTGTTATTGCAGGAATGGCCGAGGTACCGCCCAACGATAACGGAAACGATTACGTCGTAGGTCACGAAGGGGGACCGTTTCCTCCGAACCCGCCGGACAATAATAATGGATGGATCGCTCCAGAAGACGAAATAGGGCCGGGAAAACGACAATGGCGAAAGTGAGGTGGATAATTTCAGCATGAGTAGTGACGACAATGAGGATTCCGAAGAAGAGCCCGAGGAGCTATTGGATGATGGTATTCCCGAGGATGCCGTAGGCCAGACCGAACCCGATTTGTTTCAGTCCCCGAATTCGCCGAAGGGTTATGAGGTACCACCGACCGGTCGTTATGAGCAGCAACCCTTTGATCGCCCGATGGACAATTGTAAGAATTATTTGAGATCAGTGCCAGGATTTGTTCGAGAAGGTGATGGGAGCAGTGGAGAGTCCAGCAAGTCGCCATCGATTCATGAGAATATTGCAAGGGTCTATTTTCCGAGACCGAGACACTACTGGGATCCCGCAGGTCGTTTGGGGAGGATGGAAAGGTTGATGTATGAGCGGTTTGTAGTTGAGACTAGGGTGATTAAGAAGTTTGATAAGACTGAAAGGGAACATCAAAGACTGTTGGAAAGGACTTCAAGAATTGCGTATGATGGGATAATGAACACAAGTGCCATCAACAGTTTGAAATCAATGGTTGCAAATTTAAGTGCTAGTCTTGACCGTGTGAGGGAAGATCAGATGAGGTTGTCGAGGATGCAGAGTTGGGAGCATCGTGTGAGGGATTCATTGCCCCCGGATTGGAGATTCGTGGACGATGTGGAGATGGAGGCGAACGACTTCATGGTTCAGCCGCCTACTGGAGGTGCTTGTATTTCGGTGGGAAGTCAGGTACCGATTGAGTATGGATCCACATCAGGGACGAAAAAGGAAACAGAATGTGGGCCAGATGAGAAAGGAAAAAGGAAAGTGGATGATGTGGATGAGGATGTAAGTGATGAGGAAACCGAGGAAGACGACGACGAGCCGCCATCCAAGAGGCCGTGTGGATCACCACATGCCTAGTTACTTGTTTTGTATTTTCTTTGATCATTGTAATAGAACTATTTTAGACCTTTGTATGATGGTATTATGATGAGAAACTCAAGTACTTGATGTTTTGTGGTGAACGATTGTAGTGGCATTACTTGTCACGATTTTGGTTAATTATCAATACAATCTATGTTACCTTTCATGATCTGTGATATGTCTTAAATTTGATCTTTTGTGGTGTGAATTGATGAATATTAGTAACTCCGTAGTGATGTGTCGTTGTATGTATTTTATGTCTGGGAAACTTGATATGAATACTTACATTGTTTTTTCTATTTTCCTTGTCTTGCAGAAAGAGATATTCGATAACACAATGCCTCCAAAGTTGACTGCCGATCGTGTTAACACCATGATTCAGGAAGCTATAGCAAATGCGTTGCAAGCGGACCGAGCTGGGAGAAATCAGGATCCAGGAAGGAACGCGGGGAGACAGCAAGCCCCGAGAGTGTGTACCTATTCTAGCTTTATGAAGTGCGGTCCCACGCAGTTCCGTGGAACGGGTGGAGCTTTAGAACTTAGACGGTGGTTGGAAAAAGTTGAAAGTACGTTTGAAATCAGTGGTTGTGCAGAAGCAGATAAAGTGAAGTTTGCAGCAGCTACGTTTCTGGACGATGCGTTAAGTTGGTGGAATACCCAGGTAGCTACGGTTGGATTGGCTGTGGCGAATGCAAGGACGTGGAATGCTACCAAAGCTTTGTTGACAAATAAGTTTTGCCCAGAGGAGGAATTGGGGCAATTGGAGGACGAATTGAGGCATTTGACCTTGAAGAACAACGATATAGCTGCTTACACCAGGAGATTCAATGAGTTAAGTCTTTTGTGTCCGGACATATTTGCCAATGACGCCAAGAAAATGAAGCAGTATATTAAGGGTTTATCTAGCAACATCAAAGGTGAAACAACTTCGTCAAAACCTGGAACGTTTGATGAAGCGGTTCAAATGGCACACGCTTTGATGGACGTTAAGCTTCAGGACAAGCAGAACTACATTGCTGAAGGCAACAAAAGGAAATGGGAGGCAGCACAAAGTAATCAATCCCAAGGCCAGAACCGAGGTGGAAATCGAAACAACCATGGGCCGAACCGTAATCAACAGTTTAATCAGAGAAGGAACGAAGGGATGAGGGCAGTGACGAACCCTAGAGGTGTGAAAGTAAATCCCCATTGTGGAAAGTGCAATTTGTATCATGTTGGAAATTGCCCGCCGGCATGCGGCAAGTGTGGAAAGGCAGGTCATAGGACTGCTAGTTGTCGAACGGGAGGAGTAGCCACTGGGGCTAATGCTATCAGGATGAGAGGATGTTATAGCTGTGGAGAAAGAGGGCATGTGCAAGCGAATTTCCCGAAGGCAGGAAACAGGCGGGGAGGTAATAATGCGGCTGCTGTGTATCAAGTGGGAACTGCTGATAAACCACAGGGTCCAAATGTGGTTACCGGTACGTTTTTGCTAGACGCTTGTTATGCTAGTATTTTATTTGATTCTGGCTCCGACAAGAGTTTTGTAGACGTTAGATTTAGTCGTCATATCGATAGAGAACCGGTGTTGTTAACGACTAGTTATAATGTTGAATTAGCCGATGGAAAAATTGTTAGTACGAATTCTATACTGAAAGGGTGTACCTTGAAGTTAGGAAATTACGCTTTTAAAATCGACTTAATTGAACCTTGCAATTGATCTGTTCCAGTGTATACTCAAAGATCGATTTAAGATCAGGGTATCATCAACTGCGTGTAAGAGAGGAGGATATTCCTGTAACCGCCTTTCGTACGCGGTATGGACACTTTGAATTTCGAGTGATGCCGTTTGGGTTGACAAACGCGCCTGCTATATTCATGGATCTTATGAATCGCGTGTGCAAGCCGTATCTAGATAAGTTTGTTATTGTTTTCATCGACGACATACTTATTTACTCTAAGAGTAAGGAGGAGCACGAGAAGCACCTAAGAAAGATTTTGGAGTTGTTAAGGAAGGAGAAGCTGTATGCAAAATTCTCTAAGTGTGAGTTTTGGTTGGAATCAGTGCAGTTTCTAGGTCATGTGATCGATAGTGAGGGAGTTCGTGTGGATCCTGCCAAGATCGTAGCGATCAGGGAATGGTCAGCACCGACGACGCCGACTGAAGTTCGACAATTTCTGGGTTTAGCTGGGTATTATAGAAGGTTTATCGAAGGGTTTTCGTTGATTGCGAAACCATTGACGAGGCTTACCGAAAAGAATAGGGTGTATGAATGGGGAAATGAGGAAGAGCTTGCTTTCGAAACACTCAAGGATAAGTTATGTTCCGCGCCGATTTTATCATTGCCTGAAGGAACCGAAGATTTCGTAGTGTATTGTGATGCGTCTCGTAAAGGTTATGGAGCGGTATTAATGCAACGTGAAAAGGTGATAGCTTACGCGTCGAGGCAATTAAGGAAGAATGAGGAGAACTACACGACGCACGATTTGGAATTAGGAGCGGTGGTTTTTGCGTTGAAACTGTGGAGACACTATCTGTATGGGACAAAGTGTGTTGTATTCACTGATCACAAGAGTTTGCAGCACATTTTAGATCAAAAGGAGTTGAATATGCGACAAAGACGATGGGTTGAACTACTGAGTGATTATGACTGCGAAATTCGCTACCACCCTGGGAAGGCGAATGTTGTAGCGGACGCATTGAGTAGGAAGGAACGGGAGAAACCTTTGAGGGTTAGAGCTTTAGTGATGAGTGAGAGCGTTGACTTAACCGAAACCATACTAAAGGCTCAGGAGAGAGGTTTAATGAAAGGGAATGTTGAAGCCGAGAATTTGGGACGAATGTTGAAACCTATTTTCGTGATTAGGTCTGACGGACTGAGATATTTTGAGAATCGATTTTGGTTGCCATTGTGTTCACCTGAGGAAGGAAAGCCTGGAGTTCGAGAATTGGTTATGAATGAGTCGCATAAGTCGAAGTATTCGATACATCCTGGATCGGATAAGATGTACCACGACCTGAAGAAAGTCTATTGGTGGCCGAATATGAAGGCAGATATTGCTCGTTACGTCAGTAAGTGTTTGACTTGCGCGAAGGTTCAGGCAGAACATAAGAAACCATCTGGATTGTTGGTACAACCGGAGATCCCAGAATGGAAATGGGAGAAAATCGCAATGGATTTTGTGACAGGTTTACCTAGGACTCCTAGTGGAAGCGATATGATATGGGTAATTGTGGATAGGTTGACGAAATCTGCTCATTTCTTACCTATGAAGAAGACGGACAGCATGGAAAGACTCGCCAGCGTGTACGTGAAGGAGATCGTCTGTAGACATGGAGTGCCGTTATCGATCATTTCGGATCGCGACAGTAGATTTACGTCGGAATTTTGGAGATCGCTTCAACGTGCGATGGGCACTGAACTGAGTTTAAGCACGACTTATCACCCGAAAACTGACGGCCAGAGTGAACGAACGATTCAAATGATGGAGGACATGCTCCGAGCATGCGTGATTGATTTTGGGGGAAGTTGGGAACGCCACTTGCCTCTGGTGGAATTTTCGTACAATAATAGTTATCATGCGAGTATCAAAGCGGCACCGTTCGAAGCATTGTATGGAAGGAAGTGTAGATCGCCGGTGTGTTGGAGTGAAGTAGGGGAAAGTCAATTGACTGGACCCGAAATGGTTTTAGAAACGACAGAGAAGATCGTGCAGATCAAGAACCGACTACTTGCTGCGAGAAGCCGACAGAAGAGTTATGCCGATAACCGAAGGAAACCGTTGGAGTTTGAAGTTGGAGATATGGTTATGCTCAAGGTATCGCCATGGAAGGGTGTAATTCGTTTTGGAAAGAAAGGAAAGTTGAGTCTGAGGTATATTGGACCGTTTAAGATCGTTGAACGAATTGGACCAGTAGCGTACAAGTTAGAATTGCCGACCGAGCTTAGTGCTATTCATGACACGTTTCACGTATCGAACCTGAAGAAGAGTTTGGCGGACAAGGAATTGGTGATTCCTTTGGACGAGATTCGACTAGACGACAAAATGCACTTTGTGGAAGAACCTGTGGAAATAATGGACCGGGAGGTCAAGCGGTTGAAGCATAGTAGGATTCCTATTGTGAAGGTCCGATGGAATTCTAAGCGTGGACCGGAATACACCTGGGAACGTGAGGACTTTTTCAAGGAAAGGTATCCTCATCTGTTCCAGTAGACGAAATGTGAGTACAAGAAGAGGCGAGCGCCGGGACGTCGCTCTCTTTAAGGAGGGGTGGATGTGACACCCTAGAATCGAGGTCATTAACGATACCCTAAATTACGCTAATTTTTGAAATTTTTATTAAAATTATAATTTCTATAATTTATAAGTATTTTGGTTAGAGCCGATGTTCGAGGTTATAATTTTTACGGTTGACGTTTTAAGAAGGACGATGACGATTACGATCCCGAGGGATGCCCAATTTCATATAATTTTTGACGATTTATCGATAATGTAATTTTTCGAGAATTTTATTTACGGTTCGTGTTAAGTTGAGTCGGGTGAGTTTTATAGCCTTCCGAGTACATTTAAAGTATCCCAAAAATATTTTGGAGCGTTCGGGAAGATTTCCGACTCCCGTAAAATTTTCAAAATTGACAAATGAGTCGAACCCGCAAAGTTTTGAGGACGTTTTTCATTTAAGGACAAAAGAAGCCAAAAATTGCACAAAGGTCCCTCCTAACCCACCAAAAAGGCCAAATTTGCCATAAACACAAACACATACAAAATATTTCACAAAAATCAAACACCCACTCTCTCCCTTGTCTCTCTATCCGACGGACACCCCAAACCCACCCAAAAATTCACCAAAAATCTTCTTCCACTTGATTTTTCAAAAATCTAAGGTTAGACCACACTTAGTTTGGTCATTCCCCACCTATTCATGTGCTCAAATCCAACATGCATTGATAAAAATTTTTCAAGATTTTTCCATATGATCCAAATTCGTTTTTGAGGCTAAATGAGCTAATGCATGTTGATATTAAGTGTTATGGAAGTATAAACACCATGAAAACTCACCAAAATTAATTTGGTTGTGGTGATTGGGTCACCCAAACCCCACGGCAAAGGGGGTGTTTGGGGACCCATGGTGGTTGTTGGTTTTGCATGTTAATCTTGTGTTTGGTTTGATGTTTAAGGGTGTTTTACATAGGTGTTAGTGGTTGCATGTTCATTTTCATTGATTCTTGATTTTGAGTTTGATTGATCAATAGGGGTAGGATTGAAGTTTGATGTTAGGATATGTTTGGGAAGGCTTAGGATGATGTTTAGTGGTAATTAGAAGTCTTGGAATCGAGTCTAAGCATGTTTTTGGTATGGTCATTTTTAGGCAGAAACATTTGGTCCATTTTATAAAAATGATTTTTGTTCCAGGTCTTGAAAGCTAAATGTAGTGATAGAGGGTCTTTCTAGCTTTAATTTGGTATAAGGTAGAGCCCGTGACTCAAAACGAGCTAAAAGTTATGACATTTTAAAGATCGGGTACCGGGAGACGAGGACTTTCACAATCCGAATTTGTGCAAAGTTTTAGTCAAATCCCGAGGGTCACAAGTATAAATTGGTAAATGGTCAAGGGTCAAAATTTGGTCCTTAACCTGTGTAAATGAGTATATATGTTGACTTAGGTGTCAAGGAAGTCAAAGGTATTTTTCATATAGGTCAAAGAGGTCAAAATTGGTCGAAGCGCAATTTCAGCCCGTAAAATGTAGTCGTGGAAATGAGTTGCGTAACGGGTCGGAAAAGTAAAAACTTTTATTGGGCTTAAAAACATGTTATCTACAGGTCATATAGGATTTTTGGAAATTTTGTCAAATTTTATAAGCATGGTTTAATAAGGTAAAACAGCCCGTACTTTAGTCAAGTACCGGCGAGAACGAATAAAAATGGACAACGTAAGTATTGAGAACGAATGGAATAAAATGAATGATACTTGTTGTTTTGTTTTTGGCGTGAGTTATACTTGTCCTAAGTGACTTGTATATATGTATTTTATACAGTACCGTAAGTATTTAAATGAGATTACTCATTACGCGTTATTTGTGATAGGTGTTGACTTACCCGGGCATCCGTTTCGTCGTCAGTGATCACTCCTCGAACTACCGACTACTTAATACCTAAGGTGTGAATTTATAGCCTCGCTTATATTATTTCAAATTGTTTTACCCGCGAGGGAAATGCATGCTAGTTTTTAAAAGGAACGTATATCATGAATGATTGTTAGACCCGAAAGTTGCCTTAGAAATTGTGTTGAGTACCAAAGTTGCAAAAGTCCCTAAAATCATGAACTATTAACTATTGTCTTGCCCTCGAGTAGGGGGAAATAGCCGCTTATGCAATTTGTAGTACTACGGGGTTAACGACCCAATGCTAGCCGAGAAGCTGTACTTATAGTAAGTTCTGCGGTAGATTATTTTGTATGAGAAATAAGGTATAATTGCAACTGATGCCTTTAGAAGGGGCACTGGTTTCATCTGAATCATGCCGGTATATTTACGCGGGTGATTGAGTTAACGGATTAGTGTCATGAGCTTAAACACAATTGTCAGTATCCTGATTATAGTTTGTTTGATCGACAAGACTATAAATGATCACGAATGGTTTTTATTATATATACGTTCAAATGGATTGAAAAACCTATGAATTCCACTCAACGTTTTCGTTGACCAAATTTTTGGCATGTGTTTCAGGTAACCGTTGAGAAGTAGGATGGAGCATGCATGGGATGGATGTTGTGTGTACGGCTTGGTGTCCGCTTGTTTTTCCCTCCTTTTCTACTTAAACAATTTTTATGTTTAATGTCATGTGGTTGTAAACTGAAGTTTTTGGGGTTGAGATTCATGGGGACCGAAAACGCTAAACTCTGTGCACTATTTGGGGTTGGAAAAACTGTGGACATGTATTATCTAACAATTTTTAAATTTCAAGTTTTAAGTTGACGTCTTTTAGCGTCGTTTGATATATCTTGTGTGCAGTGAATACTGTGTAGCACCCATTGTTGTAGTTCCGCTGCGCATAGCAATTGTGGGGGTGTTACAAATTAGAATACCTAAAGCCATATACATGCATGACCAGTTTCACCTAGTTATGGAGGTACCATAACCATAACACTAGAGGCACTGGTGTTATGACTTCACCACGCCGGAGTGATAGCTCGTGGCGTCCCTTTCACCTTTTGGTCATTATTATATTATCAGGTGGGGCGTATGGGTGCATCCTAGTTTACAAGTTTTCAGTAGATTACTCAGTGTGAATGTGGTGTGTGCCTTACATCCTTCACAAGGAGCTGATCCCTCCTACCAAAAACCAGTATATAAAATTAGAGGCAACCACTCTAATTTACATGACGAGGTAACCCCTCCAAGTATTCATGCACGTTGATATTTCATGACCTATATTGGCTAATGGTAAAATATGTTAAATAGTTTTTATAAGATAAACATAAGGCTTTTCAAACTATAAAACCAGTTTTACTAAGATATAACCAGGTTATCCAGGACTTAGTTTCTTCCGTTGTTTCATGCTTATATGCTTATACTCTTCATGCTATATTTGTATCCGTGCACTGAGCGTATTGCTAAGCCGTTTTCCTTTTCATGCTCCCAAAACGGCAGGTACTCAGGGACGCTCGTAGACTTTAAGCGTACGTGCATATGGACTGGAAGCTTTCTAGCCTTCTTTACTTTATGCATGTATCTATACTTTGATACTTATTTCCATGGACATTGTTTAGTCCTTTCATTTATAGTACTTATGTTTGTGTGTGATGAGTTCTATTTTTGGACTACTGATATTTGATTCTGGTATTTCCTTTATGGTCATGTAATGTTTAGACATTTATCCTTGTATGCTTTGATGACACGCCATAATCACGCGTGACATTCCATTTATCAAAATGGGGTGTTACAAAAGATAAGCCCAAAACATAATAAAGTAAATGAAATGAATGAAAGACCAAACAAGCATAAGTAAATAAAGGCAAAAGGAGAAGAAGTCTATGGCAGCTTCCCTCCAATGCATATCCTCCAAATGCTCGAGTCTGTCCTTGGGTACCTGCCGTTTTGGGACATGGAAAGGAAAGTAACGGCTGAGCATAACGCTCAGTGCACGGATATACAAGCATGGAATGAATAACATAAGCATGTAAAACATATAGCAGCGAAAATGAATAACTCTTGGAAAACATGGTATAACTTACTAAAACTAGTTTTATAGTTTGAAAAGCCTTATCTTTATCTTACAAAAACTGTTTAACATGTTTACCATTAGCCAATATAGGTCATGAAATATCAACGTGCATGAATACTTGGAGGGGTGACCTCGTCATGCAAATTAGAGGGGCCGCCTCTAATTTAATATACTATTTAGGTAGGAGGGATCAGCTCCTTGTGAAGGATGCAAGGCACACACCACATTCACCTAAATAATCTGCTGAAAACATGTAAACTAGGATGCACCCATACGCCCCACATGATAATAATAGTAATATGGCCAAAAGCTGAAGGGACGCCACGAGCTATCACTCCGTCATGGTGAAGTCATAACACTGGTGCCTCCAGTGTTATGGTTATGGTACCTCCATAACTAGGTGAAACTGGTCTTGCATATATATGGCTTTAGGTATCTAATTCAACATAAGCAATTCAAAAACACATAAAACATATACTGGGAAAACAGTGGGCTGCATACAGGGAATCCTAGTAAGGAAGAATGTCCATACTGAACGGACGGAGAATCCGTACCTTAAGTCCAGTGAACGAAGAAGACGACCGGAAGAGAGTCCTACTTCAATCTCACTAATGCTACATAAATAATATATGTGTATAAGTATTCTGATTACTATGTACGTAATTTGTTTTATTTCATGTCTTAGCTTGTTTTATATGTTCATGTCATGTTTTACTGATTTTATCGTTATGCTGTGTTTATCATGTATTCTGGATCTTCTGATTAAGTATTATTTGTATTTCTTGTATTACTATACGTGTGTAATAATAAGTAACTTTCTAAAAATAGCAGATTTCCTAAAATAGAAAGTTTCCAAAAATAGAAAGTTTCCAAAAATAAATCAGGTGCTTAAAATAATTATGTTTCTAAAAATAGAAAGTTTCCATAAATATAATTTAGCTGGATTATTAAGCTAATAAGATAAGCTTAAGTGTTACTGATTAATATTCTAAGTCATGTGATATATAGTATAGTTTATTAATTATTACATGTAAATTAAGTAAACTATAGGTTATAAGATTTAATTAAATATAACATGATTTAATTAAATAAAAGGTAAAATAATACTTAGGTTAAAACATGTATTAATATTTATTATTAATATAACCTAAGTCATGATAATTAATTAATTATAAGTCATGTTTAATATTTAATTTATTACTATAGTCTAAAATTAAATTATAAAATACTTAGGTTAAAAGCATGTATTATTAATTAATAATAATAAAACTAAGTCCATGTTTTAATTAAATTAATTGTATAGCATGTTAAATTAATTTAATTAATCTTGTAAATGTAAGTCATGTTTTATTAATTTAATTACCTTGTAAATTAATATACATGTAAAGCAAATTAAACTTGTAAAAATAATAACCTGAACCCATGCATTATTTTATTAAACGTGTCGTAAACCAAACTCGTGAAACCCCGTGAAACCCGTGTCGTGTTTACATTTGAGCCGAACCAAACATCCACTTAATTCTGTTTATTAAACCCATAGCCAAACAGCCCATTATGCTGTCTTAATCCAAAAACCAAACACCCTAACAAAAATCCCCAGCCAAACACCCCTTTATGTTTCTACTGCTGCCACTGCCTGGCCAGAAATCGCTACCCGGCAGTGGTAATTTCCCCCTGCTTGACATAGATTCCCACCGAGACCAACAAGGTCTCGGTTCCCACTGCCTGCACAAACACACCCTTGTTGGGGTTCCCACTAATAGACCAAACCCACCATTGGCCGCAACCAGCGGTTACCCCTATTGGGTTGTCGTAGCCCCCGTCTGAACAAAACCCAGCCAACACCCAATTAGGGTTGCGGCTGGTGACTGGTTTTTACCACCGAGACCATGAATGGTCTCGGTTTGTGTGCCAAATGAACACAACGACACCAAAAACGAATCCCTCCTTATAATTAACTTCTTATTAACATGTTTTAATCTCTTTAGGATTCGAAATCAGTGACCAATTACACAAAGAATAACAAAACAAAAAGGGATAGGGCTTCTTACTTGATTTAGGGTTTAAGAATCAAACCACGAATTACACTCTTGTTCTTGATCAACACCCTCGTTTTTCTTTCTCCTTGGTTCTTTTCCTTTACTCGACGGCAGGGGAGGTCACAAAAAAATGACAGCTGTTTCTTTGGTTTTAGGGTTTTATGTATTACTGCTATATTGTCCAAAAATATAAACCCCCTCCCCGTCTCTTTGTTTACACAGCCAAACCAAGCCTACTTGGACCGTGAGCCCAAGTCCTACTTCTTTTATTCTTTGTCTAAACGGCCCTTATACAAGTTTACATAATTCGCGTATTTAAACGCTACGCGTACTCGTGTTTAAATGTCGTGAATTTTCTCATGGTTATCTTTACACGTTTAAACATAACTATTACGTACGTAATGACTTACCGTGTTTTATTTAATATACGAAGAATAATCGTGTTAATTATTCGTGTTTACGTGGTACGTAATTATTAATTATTCATGTTATTATAATTACTTGTATGTAACGACATTCATCGTATTAATAATATACGTACGTACATACTTATCTATTCGTGATTTCATGTTCATGATTTTATGTTCGTGATTATAATTATTATTGTTAGTAATTATCGTGTACTAATACGTATTTATTACTTATCGTGTAATAACACGTACGTAATTCTTGTAACTGATATTCGTGATACGTGTTCATGTTATATAAGGAAAGTTTTAATCCTGTACGTACGATCATAAGTGTACTGTTCATGTTAAAAGCATGCGGGTTTTACAATTTATAAGTATTATCAGTGGGGCGTATGGGTGCATCCTAGGTTATCAGTTTACAGTTATCGGGTGAATGTGGTGTGTACTCTACATCCTTCACATAGGAGTTGATCCCTCCACCCAACACATTATTTAGAGGTCACCCCTCTACAACATGACGAGGTCACCCCTCTAGTTATTCATGTAACAGTTGTTACAACACATGACCTGTATAAGCACTTGACATTTAATATACAGTAAATGCATGTTTTCAGATTTAACAATTAATGATTCAACTTTATTATTTATAAATCAGACATCTCAGATTTTACACAGCTTTCCATTATCTTACATATCAGTTATAGTTTAGTAATTGTTATTTGCTCCATTCTAGTACATTCTTATCATGCTTTATATCCGTTCATTGGACGTTATGCTCAGCCGTAGTGTTTCTTTCATGTTCCAAACGGCAGGTACACAAGGACGCTCTTAGGACTTCTGAGAGAGTACTTGCATTGGATGGGAGCTATCCAGACTCTTTTATTTTATGCACTCATACAGTACTTTGGTTGTTTGGACATTGTTTCGTCCTTTTTCCTTTAGTACTTAGTCTTTTATATTTGAGCTTATGATTATATTACCGATGTTTGATTCCGGTATTTCCGTTATGGTCAGTAAAGATTTAATACATTGCCTTGCATGATTTGATGACACGCAATAAATACACGTAACGGTCCACTTATCCAAGTGGGGTGTTACAATTATGGTATCAGAGCGCAAGGTTCGACCTATAGGCTCTAAAACTTGACATGTGACTAGTGGGTAGGCACTAAGAACTTCCTTTATTTTGGCATTGTTATCTTTCATGTCGCTCATGCATTTCATCAGTCAGTTTTCTTAATTTTGACTAAGTAAAAGGTTGGTACAGGACTGGCCATACTTAGTCGCATGCGCTTTTTAGCGAATTTCATTTTGGTGAACCGACCCATAGGCGTTCACCCTTGTCCGTTTAGATTTTGTATTAATGAAATGACCTTAGGCATTCATCCTTACTCATATCAGATTCATGTTTCAGTCAAATTTCATTTTGTGAACTGACCATAGGCGTTCACAAGTATTCATGTCATATTTTGTGGGCTATGCCTTCATGAACTAACTCATGCATATTTCAGATTGTTATTCCAGATTGCTAACAAGTTAATCAGCTTATCATCTTTAAATCATAGATGCCACCCAGACGCGATAATGAGAATGAGGCTATAGCGGCTGCTATTGTTGCTGCTGTCCAGGCGGCTGTACAAGCCATGCTACCCCAGATTCGTGATGAGATCCGAGTTGAGTAGCAAAACAGACCTCAGCATAATAACAACCCTCCTCATCCACCACCTGCCACTTTAGCTATTTGGTTAGAGAGGTTTAATAAACAGAAACCCCGATCCTTTGAACAGACTGTAGCTCCAACGGACGCATAAAACTGGATTTATCATGTAGAGAAAATTTTTGAGGCCATGGGTTGTGAGGATGCCTTCAAGGTTAGGCTTGCCGTTTACAAGTTGGAGGGTCACGCCCTACATTGGTGGAGGGCTTATGAGTTGAAGAATGGGGGAGATGAGTGGGTACTCACATTGACTTGGACACAGTTCAAGGAAATGTTTTATAACCAGTTTTTCCCTCATGCTGAGCAGGCAAAACTGAAGAGGGATTTTCACGCCATTCGTCAGAATCATAGAGAGAACAATATAGATTTCATGCAGTGATATCTCAGGTTGGCTGGGTTCTTGGGGGAGGCTGCAGGTACCATGGAGGAGCAAGCGAAAAAATTTCGCTAGGCTCTTCACTCTAGGACTGCAGATAGGCTAATGAGTGTCACGTTCACAAACGTCTCGCAGGTAGCTAATGCAGCTCGTGATGTGGAGATGCTTTTCGAGAGGTATGAGCTCAAGAATGTAGAGAGCCCTGAGAAAAGGTACATCTTATTCAGCAGAATTAAACAATTTAACTCTTATTATTACTTGTAAATACATATATCATACTATATCAAATGAAAATCTTGCAGAAATAGAGGAGGAGACCGATCCCAATTGGCTACTCCACAACAGAACTATAGAAGCCACGGTCAGTCTTATGACCGTAATAGACCAGATAAGAGAAACAGTGGTGATAACTACAGTGGAAACTCAAACTCATCTGCCAACCACAGGTGATCCTTTAAGCTTCACAGTACCAAACCATTGTGTAAAACAAATTCTAACTTTCAGTATGTCAATAGAGATGCTGGACAGGGGCGTGACCAAAACTACAGAGGTCAGCAGACTGCCTGACCAGCAAATTCTGGCAATTTTAATTTCAGCTACATGGCCTTATTTAGTTATGTATCAGGATCGTGACACTTATGCATCTTATTAAATCAGGTTCACAGCAAACTAGAGCTGCTTCTACGGGGTATTCTAATCCCACTTGCATCACATGTGGGAAGAAACACCCAGGACCGTGCCGCCGTGGTTCGAGTGGTTGTTACAAGTGTGGTCAGAAGGTCCATATGATGCGGGATTGCAAGAAAGGAGATGCTGCCGGTACCTCCGGCCATACTCCTCAGATTTTACCACCACTACCACCAACCATTGGTCACGTTTACACTACTACCCGAGAGCAAGCAAATAAGACCACAGGTACCATTCATTTTGTTTATACACGGACAGGCTGCCTGCGTTCTTTTCGATACAGGCGCCACACATTCAGTCATATCTAATTCATTTGCTGTTAGAATAAACATGACCCCTACACCGCTAGAGAATGTCCTAAGTATATCTACACCCATGCGAGACTCTGTACGTATTAACCAGGTGTATAGGGATCTCCATCTTGAGTTTGACGATAAAATCTGTCTCGTCAGTGCCCTCCCTCTAGACATGTGCGAGTTCGATATTATTCTTGGTATGGATTGGTTGTCAACTCATCGTGTCACCGTAGATTGTCATGCTTATCGGGTCATATTCGGTGACGTCCAGACACCAGAGTTTGTTCACCGTGATTTTCTGCCAAGAAAATATGTTCAGTTTATATCAGCTTTACAGGTCCGTACTCTATTATACCATGGTTCTGAGCGTTTTCTTGCTACAGTTCATGACACTACTTCTGAGACACCTTCACTCCATGACCAACCAGTTATGTCAGATTTTCCGGATGTATTCTCAGAAGAACTTCCAGGCATACCTCCCATGCGAGAGGTAGAGTTTGGTATCGATCTCATTCCAGGTGCATAACCAGTATCTAAAGCTCCTTACCGTATGGCTCCTATCGAGTTTAAGGAACTGAAAGATCAGCTCCAGGAACTTCTAGAAAGAGGTTTCATTCGCCAAAGCGTGTCACCATGGGGTGCGCCAGTTTTGTTTGTCAAAAAGAAGGATGGTAGTATGCGACTGTGTATTGACCACAGCGAGCTGAATAAGCACACTATTCGTAACCATTATCCACTTCTTCGTATTGATGATTTATTTGATCAGCTTTAGGGTGCCAAGCACTTCACAAAAATTGATTTACGGTCAGGTTACCACCAGTTGCGTGTAAAAGAGCAGGATATATCTAAGACTGCTTCTCGCACGAGGTATGGTCATTACGAGTTTGTTGTCATGCCATTCGGTCTCACGAATGCGCCAACAATATATATGGACTTAATGAGTCGAGTCTTCCATGAGTTATTAGACAAGTTTGTGATTGTATTCATCGATGATATCCTTATTTTCTCTAAGTCTAAAGAAGAGCATGAGGATCACCTTCGTACAGTTTTTACAGATTCTCCGATGAGAGAAGCTTTATGCTAAATTTTCTAAGTGCGAGTTCTGGATGAATAAAGTGGTGTTTCTAGGCTATATTGTTTTTGCAGAGGGGATCACCATGGATCCTGCAAAGGTGGAGGCTATCACTAAATGGCCGAGACCGACATCTGCTACGAAAGTCCACCGTTTTCTTTGGTTAGCGGGATATTACCGCAGATTTGTAGAGAATTTCTCACAGTTGGCATTACCGTTTACCAAAATTATGCGTAAGGGAGAAAAGTTTATATGGACCGAGGAGAGAGAAAGGAGTTTCAAAGTACTCAAACATTGTTTAATTTCAGCGTCAATCCTTACTCTCCCGTCTGGTACAGGTGGTTATCAGATATACAGTGACGCTTCAGGGATAGGTGTGGGCTGTGTACTTATGCAGCATGGGAAAGTCATTTCCTATGCTTCCCGACAGCTGAAGTCGTATGAGAAGAATTATCCCACGCACGATCTGGAGCTCGTAGCAGTCATCTATGCTCTCAAAATCTGGAGGCACTATTTATATAGTGAGTCGTCTGATATCTTCGCCGATCACAAAAGTCTCAAGTATATATTTACACAGCAAGAGCTGAGCATGAGACAGAGGCGGTGGTTGGAACTGCTGACAGACTATGACACTAATATTTAGTACCACCCAGGTAAAGCGAATGTAGTAGCAGATGCCCTTAGCAGAAATTCAAGAATGATAAATGGCATAAAGGTTCAGGAAGAGATCATACGGGACTTAGAGCGATATGATATTGAGCTCTTAGTACGCGGACAGAGAGGTTACTGGGCCAGTACGAGAGTGGAACCAGACTTACTCTCTCGTATTAAAGCTGCCCAGAAGGATGATGGTGAAATCTGGGCGATTGTCCAGAATATTGACCAGCACACTGAATTTCGTATCGATGAGGATGGTATTGTATGGCAGGGTACTAAACTATGCATTCCAGAAGACCCTGCTCTTAGAGAATCCTTAATGACAGAGGCTCACAGCTCTCCGTTTTGTATCCATCCAGGTTCCACTAAGATGTATCACGATCTTAAGCAGCATTTCTGTGGAGTGGCATGAAACAGGATGTCACCACTTTTGTTTCTAAATGTCTGACCTGCCAGCAGGTTAAGATAGAGCATCAGCATACTAGTGGCCTACTTCAACCATTAGATATTTTAATGTGGAAATGGGACAAGGTCTCTATGTATTTTGTCACTCGTTTATCGCAGACTTAGAGGAGACATGATGCAATCTGGGTCATTGTAGACCGTTTGACCGAATCAACACATTTCATCCCTCTCCGTAAAGATTTTGCAGTCAGTAAACTAGCAGACCTATTTACGAAGGAGATCGTGCGATTACACGGTACACCTTCAGAAATTATATATCAGACAGGGATCCACGATTCACTTCTCACTCCTGGGGAGGACTGCATAATGTTTGGGGAACCAGGCTCAAGCTCAGCACAACTTTCCATCTGCAGACAAACGGTCAGTCAGAGCGTACCATCCAGACCCTGGAGGACATGCTACGAGCCTGTGCATTAGAATGGACAGGTAATTGGGACGACTATATCTGCTTGGTCGAGTTTGCCTACAATAATAGTTGGCATGCTATTATCAAGTGTACTCCATTAGAGATGTTATACGACAGGAAACTTCGCGCTCCGATCTGTTCGGACCAGGTTGGAGAACGTTTGATTGAGGGACCAGAATTAATAGAGCTGACCGACGAAAAGGTCGCCATTGCCAGGACAAAGCTTTAGGAAGCGCGTACTCTCTAGAAGAGTTACATCGACAAGCATCACAGAGATCTATCATTTCAGACTGGGGATCATGTATTCTCAAAGTATCACCAGCACGCGGAGTTAAACGTTTTAGCCTCAAGGGAAAGCTCAGCCCTAGATACATCGGACCGTTCGAAATCCTCGAACATGTCGGAGAAGTATCATATCGGTTGGCGTTACCGCCTTATCTTTCACACATTCATAATGTGTTCCATGTATCACTACTCAAAGGGTACAACTAACATGAGCTTCACATTGTTAATTATCCACTCGATCAGATTCGGGAGGACCTATATTATGTTGAAGAACCCGAAGCAGTCTTAGATCGCCAGGATCGAGTTATGAGAAGGAAGACTATTCCTTTTGTCAAGATCCGGTGGAGGAACCATTTCAAGCGGGAGGCCACTTGGGAAACAGAGGAGTCTATACGGACTTCTTATCCTCACTTCCAGTTATGATTCGGGTATGTCTTTTAGTTACGTGTCTTTCAGCTTATATGTCTTCTAGCTTTCATATTCTTTCAGTCTGTGAGTACTTTCAACTTTTACCTCGACCAACTTAAATTACCTTTAATTCGGGGACGAATTTTCTTTTAGAGAGGGAGAACTGTAAAACCGCAGTATAGTGGTATCCTTAATTCGAGGACGGATTTTTTTAGAGGGGAAGAATTGTAAAACCCGTATTTAAAATCCCTGAATATTAAATACGCAACCTCAGTTTAAATAATTTGTTACTACAACTAATTATTCAGAAAATAATTATCAGATCAGAAATATTATTACGTTCCAGAAAAAAAACGTTAGAATTAAATGCGAATGTAAGTGAATAAATTTAAATGTCGAAAATGAAAAAAAAATATGTAATAGGGGGCCGGTTTTATGAGTGTAAAAGGGAAAGAAAGTGGGCATTTTGGCCCAACTCGTTTTATAAACAAACCACAGGAAACTATAACCAACCTTCATTTTCATTACAACAAACAAAAAAATGGCAACTAGGTTTCTAGGAGTGTCCGTCGGGTAGAAAAGAAAAAAAAGGGGTTCGGGTTTGATTTCTTTTTTGATTTGTGAGTGGGTGCATCATTCCTGTAGCAATCTTACTAAGGTAACCATTCGATTCTTTCCTTTTTATATATAACCGATCTATAGCATGGTAATCAAGAAATGAAACCAAATAATTATAAAGGGGGTCGTGTATTCTTTTCTCACAGAAACCAAGACCATAAGGTCTCGGTATGTATTGTCTTCGAGCCCAGCCGTGACCACAGGCCTTGGTGTGCTGTTTTCTTTGGCCAACCGAGAACAAAACCAACCCCAAACGGTGGGTTTAATGATTAAGGGTGTCGGGTTGTGGTTTGGTAAATGAAACCGAGACCATAGGGTCCCGGTAAATCCCTTCTCTGCCCAGCCGTGACCCACACAAGGGCGGCATAGGGCTGGTCCAGCGACCACTGCCAAAAAACCCCAACCGGGGTGTTTATTTTGTAAAGTGGGCGTTTGGATTTATAAAAAACAGTGGGAAATGTAATAAAAATAGTGAGAACAATATGGAATATCAGTGGGTACCTCTAGGGCAGAAATTGGTACATTAAAAACTGAAATTTACGATAGTTTAGCGAGAGTAATTTCTGTCGCAGTTTTACATGGCAGTTTTGGGACAGAATTGGTATAGTTTTTAGCGACAGTTAATAATGGTTAGTGACAAAAAATTCTGTCGCTAATCCAGTTTTTGATTTTAGTAATATTGTTGTTTTGTTTTAGTGTGACAAAGAAGGGGGTATCTCGGTATGCTCGGGTTTATAATGAAAGGACAAAAACGCAGATTTTAATTATACCTTATTTAATCACTTTTATAAATAAATGTTTTAATGATTTAGTTAGTAAATAAAATTATAATGTTAAACTAGTTTTCTTTTATAAAATTAAAAAGGTATAATATTATTAAATGGTTTAATTCATTTTTTTAGAAATTTTCTAAATTAGGAAACTTTCTATTTTTAGCAGGTTACCAATTATAGAATTAATATAACGTCAGAATACATGTTTTGCCATAACTAATAGTAGAACAGGAATACGTTAATAAGAAATATTAGAACACTCAGATTTATCAGTTTATACACATACAATATTTCAAGAATAAAATAAATTAAACTAAGTACAGTTAAAGATCAGTAAAACAAACATATATCAGTTAACTTATTCACGTCCTTTATTCATGTAGCTCGCGTGAAATCAGAATAGACTTTTTATCAGTTGATCTCAGTCGGTTACTGGACACGATGTACGGATTTTCCGTCCTTCAGTAAGGACTTCCTTTATATACATGATTAGGATTTCCCGTATGCAGCCAAATGTTTTCCCCAATATATGTTTTAAGCTTATCACTAATCATTTTAATAACTACATAAATTGCCTGAGCTTTATATACAAGCATGACCAATTTATGTACTAGTTAGGGAGGTACCGGAACCGTGACACTAGAGGCACCGGTGTCATGACTCCTCGCGAGGGAGTGATTTCTCATAGCGTCCCATTTATTTTAGCTTGGCCATTTATCAGTATTATCAGCGGGGCGTATGGGTGCATCCTAGGCTATCAGCTTACAGTTATCAGGTGAATGTGGTGTGTGCTCTACATCCTTCACATTGGAGTTGATCCCTCCACCCAACACATTATTTAGAGGTCACTCCTCTACAACATGACCAGGTCACCCCTCCAGTTATTCATGCAACAGTTGTTACAGCACATGACCTATATAAGCTCTTGGCAATTAAAATATAGTAAATGCATGTTTTCAGATTTTACACAGCTTTTCACTATTTTACATATCAGTTATAGTTTCAGTAATTTTTATCTGCTCCATTCTAGTACATTCTTATCATGCTTTATATCTGTTCACTGGGCGTTATTCTCAGCCGTAGTTTTTCTTTCATGTTCCAAAATGGCATGTACACAGGGACGCTCTTAGGACTTATGAGAGAGTACGTGCATTGGATGGGAGCTATCCAGACTCCTTTATTCTATGCACTCATACATTACTTTGGTTGTTTGGACATTGTTTCGTACTTTTTCCTTCAGTACTTAATCTTTTATATTTGAGATTATGTTTGGATTACCGATGTTTGATTCCGGTATTTCAGTTGTGGTTAGTAAATGTTTAACACATTGTCTTGCATGCTTTGATGACGCGCCATAAATACACGTAACGGTCCACTTATCCAAATGGGGTGTTACAAATGATTGCGAAATGTGTTATGATATAATGATTATTAAATACGAACAATATACAAATCAACAAAGATCAAAACACTTGATTCCTCTTCCCTTTTTCACTTTTTCTATCGGCGGCTAACACACACCTACAAACCCTAGTCATCTTATTTTTTTTGATAACTTGAAAATAAAATGAAAAGGAAATTCCCCTGTGATTTTAATTCCAACAGCGGTCCGGGCTTGGGCCCTTTTTCCTTTTCTTTTAAAACCGGCTACAAACACCCCTTATATATACATTTCTTGTTTAATTATTTTCCCGTGTATCGTAAATTCGTATGTTAAGTTCGTGTTAAATATTGTCGTGTATTATTATTATACGTAAATACTTGTAGTTATTTATTACATAAACGTAATACTTGTCGTGTATCAATTAATATACCTTTCGTGTTGTAAATTAAATATACCTTATTACTTGTCGTGTATTTATGATTTTTAATTATGTGTCATATCTTGTAGTGTCATATTTAATATACGTATTTACTTTTCATGATTATATTAAATAATAAAACTATTAAATTCATGGTATTTTTAAGCGAGTTTAACAACTCTTCCCCTCTAAAGGATAATTCGTCCTCGAATTAGAATCGTTAAATGACTGAAAATAATATACTTGGATCGTGGAAGGAAAATGAGGATAAGAAGTCCGGATTGACTCCACCGCATCCCAAGTGGCTTCCCGTCCGGGATGGTTCCTCCAAAGGATCTTGATAAAAAGAATAGTCTTTCCTCATGACCCGATCATGACGGTTGGAATAGATTTTTGTTACTCAACGTAAGATAGATCCTCACGAATCTGATCGAGTGGATACAAAAATAACGTGCAAAGATACACCAAGTAATAATATACGCAATAGTGTAAAAAGATTAATACTAGTAATTACTGAGCAATGATACAAGAGACATATTAGGAACGTAGTTCGTGAACAATTGTGAACGTGATACGTGAACAATTATGAACGTAATATATGGTGAACGTGATATGTAAAACATATCATTAATGTGTGATAACTGAGGAGGTAACGACAAACGATATGAACGAGACGTGAAACCTGTCGTAAAACGTCTGTGTGAGGATGAAAAGTTATGCTAAACTTGAGTCTGGTCTCCCAGGCTTTCTGTAACCCTTATAGAATGAGACGTGAAATGTGAATAGTGAGATGAAACGAGTACATGAACACGAACAAGGTCGTGAACGCGAACGTGAAACGTAAACCGTGAGATGGAATAAGAATACGAACGGGAACAAAATCATAAACGTAAATGTGAGACGTAAACGTGAACGTAAACGGGAACGTGAACATAAATTTGAATGTGAACGAACATAAATTTCTATCAAATATGATTGTTGATAGAATACCGTGAAATCATACGATCTCTTGTTGAAATATCCCTCTCAACAGGTTAACTGGATAATTCTTACGGATATGGAAAAAATTTGAAGACTTTGTCAACGCTCGGCAACAAATCCGATAGCATCATTCCTCCTTTGAGTTGTCACATGACTCGCCGTAGAGATGGTGCATCAACTTTTCGCGTGCAAAAACTACGGTCATTAAATCTAAATCAGGAGTAGGATAACTCACTTCATAGGGATTTTAGCTGTTGTAAAGCATAGCCGATTACTTTCCCGTGCTGTATGAGTACATAACCAAACCAGATGGGAGTGCATGAGTAATCGTATAACTAGACGCTGCTTAAGCACTTCGAAGTTCTTCTCTCGTTCGTCGTTTAAAACAATATCTCTCCCTACGAATCAGCTTAGTCAAAGGTAAGGCTAACCGTGATAAATTTTCCACAAACATGCGGTAATAGCCAGCTAATCCCATAAAACTACGTACTTTGTTCATAACATCAGTCTTAGCCTTTTGGTGATAGGCTTCACCTTCACCGGATTCATGGTCATTCCTTCTGTTTAAACAATGTGACCCAGAGTGCCACTGTAATCAACCAAGGTTCGTACATGGAAAAATTCAGTGTACAATTTCTCCTGTTGTAGAATCTGTAGATCAGTGCAAAGATGATCTTTGTGCTCTTCTTTAGACTTAGAGAAAAAGATCAGAACGTTATTGATGAACACTGTTAATGCAATGATGCCTAAAAACGTTACTTGCATTTTTCGGTCTCACTTTGTTTTGATTACGACAATATGTAAAAACAAACATTTTCGAAAACAATGAAAAACGAATTCTTGAGTTCAAGTATTTTTCATTTCAACCATTATCACTTAAGGTATGAACAAACAAGTAATTATACTAATTAAGTGATCAAGGATTTGAACTTTTCTTAAAACTCACTTTTTATTAAGTGTGACAGAGTTTTATTATTAAACTTTCTTTTTAAGAAAATGTTTTATTAAATTAATTATTTGAAAGATTGAAATTTGAAAATGGCATATTCTATCTTGGTTTGGAATATCCTTTAAGGATATTTTAATCCCTATATTTGAACCAACCCACTAAAAGATAAAAGGGAGCGGACTCTACGCTGACGGTTCATTAGAGCCTACGGCGGTTCCTTATCGATAAGGAACCGCGGGCTCCAATAAGGAACCGCGGGCAGATATAGCCGTTGGACATTTGTCTTATAAATAAAGGACCATTCTCAGACTTTCAATCCACCTCTTTTGCACATACATTTCCAGATTCTTTCATACTTCTTAAATCACTCAAATCCTTGATCATTTGTTTGATTACTACTTGTTTAGAAGTGAATCTTTCTCCTCCCATCTTTTCCTCTCAAAGTGCAAAGAGAAGAACACTATCATTCTTGAAGTGTTGTGTCTACCTCAAAGATCCATTGAAGATCCAAACTTATTTATTCATTGTTGTGTCATTGTTGTGAAGATCCAAGTAGTTGTGTCTATTTGGAAGTTGTGTATGTATTAGGGTTAATACTTAGTCCTCAAAGTATATTGGTGTAGTGTGACACCCCAGGTAGGGTCAAAATATGCGGAATTATCAACGGGGATGTCACAAGGGTGGATCGATAGCACATAGTTCATAGAGCATAAGATAAAGGATTATTCAAAACAGATTACATGGTTGTTATACAAATTAATAAAAAATGTCTTCAACATTTCAAAAGTAGATTGTTTATGTTTCCCAAATAGAACCCGTGACGAGTCCTACAATGCAGATTACATAGATGCTTGAGTCGATGCACATATCACGTACTAACTTCATTTCCCTGAGAAAAACATGCTTAGAAGGTCAACATAAAGTTGGCGAATTTACAGGTTTAACAATAATTAGTTTGGACATAGATTAATCATAGAAGTAACAATGCACAAAGCATTCTTACTAAAAAGTAGATTACATTTGCTATTACTAGAAACTGAAGCTTAACCTTCCATTGTCCTCAACAGATGACGACGTAGTGTCTTACAAAAACACACCCAAACCCAGTTCCAACATGGTATACATCTGTTGTCCCGGCCAAGGCACAGTGAGCATGACTCACCCAGATAGGGATGGTCAATCCTTAATAGATCTATTTATAACATTCGGGCGATTTACAACAATTTAACAGTTTCTATAATAGTCAATCATAGTCAAGTTTATACTATTCAGTTATGTCCATTTAAAATAGTTGCATGTTTTCTCCCCCGTAGAGGAAAAGTTTATCAATATTTTATATGGGGCTGTAAACTCACCTGGGAGTTGGCAATAGTTGTATAACACGAATATCCAAATAATGCTCACGCCAAAAGTTATGGCTAATCAAATAGTACAGTCTTAATAGATAGTACAAAGAACATATATGTATGCTTATACATATTTTTAATCAGTTTATTAATGCTACAGTATTTATCTAAATAACTGTAGTACAAGTATTAACAATATCCATTTAAACTTATCTATATAAGTTTCATAGTTAAGTAAACATAAAATGTTTAACTTATAATATCAGTTTGCATTCGTAGTACATGTATTAATAATAACCATTCAACTTACAATTAAGTTTCCTATTTAAGTAGACATAAAATGTCCTACTTAAAATATTAGTTTACGTTCGCAATTCATGTATTGCTAATATCCATTTAAACATACCATTAAGTTTTATATTTAAGAAAAATACAAAAATGTTCTACTTAAAATACTAGTTCACGTTTGTAGTACATGTATTAGTAATAATCATTTAAACTTATAATTAAGTTTCGTATTTTAAGTAAACATATGGTGTTCTACTTATATTATTAGTATTCAATTTATTTAACGTTCATATAAATTTATTTCCTAAAAGTATATGAGTTCATGTATTAGTAATTCATATCCATATTGTTTACACAATTTATTTCATAAAGCAAAAATATAAATATTTTATTTTTGAAAAATAAAATAAAATATTTTATTTAACTTAAAAGTTCCCATAAATTATTTAACATTTATAATATAATTTATCAATTACAAGTTTAAGAATTTATACATTAATCCTTATGGTTTAGGTTTTAATTAAGTTTTACTAAATTTAAAATAGAATTAGGGTTAGGGCTTGTTAAAGTTTCCGAACATGGCAAAACTAGTCCATCAATATTTTTAACAAGGTAAACTTTCGGATTTTACACATTAGGTACCTAGGGCTTGTTAAAGTTTCGGCTTATGGCAGATATAGTCCTCCTAGTCATATCTAGGTTTTTATAACTTTCATAAAATGACAAAACAGCGCCTAGGGCTTCTTTAAGTTTCAGATTAATACAAAAATGGTCCTTAGGGTTATAAAATGGCAAAATATTTTTAGAAACTTTCCAAAATGTTCCCTAGGGTTTATTATGCCACGGATGATATTTATTGAACCCTATACTTTTGGATAATTACATTTTCAGTCCTTGTGTTTACTAATTTATTAAAACCAGTTTCATAAGTCACAGTTTTAGTCCTTGAGTTTCATAAATTGTCATTTTAGTCCAAAAGTTTTTTATAAGTTATATTTTATTATAAAAACTTTTATTTAAACATTCAAAACATTATATGGGCTCATTAAATAGGCTAAAATATCTAATGGGCCTAAATATATTTTAAGTCCACTAACTTGTCTAAATGGGCCTTTAAAATATTTATTGGGCTTAAATACATTTTTAAGTCCATTAATTAACTAAATGGGCCTAAGTATAATCTTAGGTCCATTAAGATACTAAGATTTATTAAATAGGCTTATTGGGTCCATTAAGTCTTGGACTAATGCTGCATGGGCTTAAATAGTCCATCAATACTACTTTTCATTTCATGTAAGTATTAATCTAGGATTTCTTATAAGCTTATTATTAGCTTATCCATATTTAGTTTTAATCCTTAATAAAAGAATAAAATTTGTTGTTTATTTTATTTGATGTACCAAATGAGATCTAGATGTGTTACAAGGTTGCATGCAAGTCATAAGCCCTAATATAAGCTTATAACTCACGGCTATAATTAATCATAGCTTATTAAGATGAGTCAAAACTTGTTTTAAGGTTGCATGTACTTATAAGTGTCCCCAAAATAAGATCTATCTATGTACAAATCAAGAAACCAGGTCATAAGTCCATACATACATTCATATAGCCCACGGCTATAATTTTAAATCTTGGTGTTCCCAAGATGAACTTTTTAGCTAGTTTTATGTCTTGTAAATATTTATAAAAATACAACATGATTATATAGGCTTCTTGCATGTTTCCAAGGTTACCACAATTCCAAGAAAACAACATATAGCTCACGGCTATATTGTTTTCTCCCAATGTTCCTATAAGATCTATAATCTTGTTATATGTTTATCATGTTAAGTTAAACTCTTATCATTAGATCTAGGTCTTATATAAACATGCATGTACATCTAAAACCCGTTCAAGGTTATATATAACCCACGACTATATATATATATATAAAGTGTTTTAGAGATTTTTAGATGTCCATTTGACATGTAACAATACATATTCCATCATTTAAAACTTAGTACACAAATCATAGATACATCATTCATTTATGCCGTGACCTTTAAGGTCATGTTCTTTCATGATTTTTGAGTTACACAAATTCACTTATGAGATCTATGAATATTAGTTAACCAAAATCCCAAAAATGAGGCTTGTAACCCACGAATTTATTTAAATTCACTAAATGATTCATATGATTTTAAATCAAATTAAAACATAGAGTACTAGTCATAGGTTTCTCTATTAAAAAGATTTTAACCATGACTAATGGTGCTCAAATATATTGTGTGACCTTTAAGGTTATGGTTCTTATCAAATCTTGATTTTAACAAGTTATTTACATGTGTTTATAGATGAATTATGATGCATGCAAGTAAAAATGAAGAAGCATAAGGAGTATACCTTTCTTGCTTAAAAGTTACCAAGGAAGATCTAGATGAACAAGGAGATTAGAGATCTAATCTAGATGATGAAGAAAACCCTAAGTATAAACCAAGCCGTGACCTTTAAGGTTCGACTAGGGCTTGGTAGGATGATTCCAAAGATGATGATGCTACTAAATGATTAGTAGTTAAGATGGGACAAAGATCTAGTAGATTTAATGTTAAATCTTGGATGTTTATGGCTTAAAGCAGAATCATTTAAGAGAGAAAGATGAAGAGAGAATGAGATTTAAGTTTCATGAGAGAATGATAATGTATGTGTGCGTTTTTCGGCTTAAAGGGGACAGAGAAAGCCAAGGCAAAAGGCATGATTGCCTTGGTAAGAACACTTGTGCTAAGTGTAGGCTCTTGTGTTTCCAAAGCATCCCTTCTCCTTCCACATATGCATGTGTGCCGTGTATAGGTAGCCAAACGGGTAGTGGGCTTTGGCTTGGGCTTAAGTTGGGCTAGCACACAAAGAGGAGGCTATCTTTGGCTAGTCCAAGAAGGTTTAAACATGTTCATGGTATACATACACACATACATACACGGATACATATAGTATGTGTAGTATGTTTTTCTAATTTTAGTTTAGTGTTGTATACTCAAATATTGATTATACATTTTATTACTTGCTTCCCCTAGTTTTAAGTACAAGTTTTAAGTTATGAAACTTATTACAACAAGTATGAATGTAAAAGTATAAGTACATAATGGACAAGTTCACACACAACTTATAGAAACATAACACATGAGTAAGTGTTCTAGGATTATTGGGTGAAACTTCATTACATAAAACCCTAGTAAAATCATGGATTTTACAGCAACACCCCGTTATTTTAGCTTTGTCCTCAAAGCTACTAAAAACGTAGTTATCTTTTAAGTGAAAAAGGATGTCCTAAGTTCATGGTTCATCTCGGACACTCTCAGGAACGAATGATAACATCAATGCAAAGTGGTCTATATCTAGGTTACCTTTATACGTCCAGTTGAGTAGTAATGGAAGCTTCTGCTACTATGGGTGGACAGAAGGTGATGCAAAGAGATCTTTATCCGGGTGTCACTATTCATCCGATTGAGCAGTAAAGGAGACAGCTATTATGGATGGATAGGAACGTAGTGCAAAGAGATCTTTATCCGGGTCGCACTATTCATCCGATTGAGCAGTAAAGGAGACTGCGGTTATGGATGGATAGGAAAACAATGCAAAGAGATCTTTATCCGGGTCGCACTATTCATCCGATTGAGTAGTAAAGGAGACTGCTGTTATGGATGGATAGGAAAGCAATGCAAAGAGATCTTTATCTGGGTCGCACTATTCATCCGAATGAGCAGTAAAGGAGACTAATGCTATGGATGGATAAAAAGCAATGCAAAGAGATATTTATCCGGGTCGCACTATCTATCCGTTTGAGCAGTAAAGGAGACTGCTGTTATGGATGGATAGGAAATCAATGCAAAGAGATCTTTATCCGGGTTGCACTATTCATCCGATTGAGCAGTAAAGGAGACTGCTGTTATGGATGGATAGGAAATCAATGCAAAGAGATCTTTATCCGGGTCGCATTATTCATCCGATTGAGTAGTAAAGGAGACTGCTGTTATGGATGGATAGGAAAGCAATGCAAAGAGATCTTTATCCGGGTCGCATTATTCATCCGAATGAGCAGTAAAGGAGACTGCTGCTATGGATGGATAGAAAGCAATGCAAAGAGATCTTTATCCGGGTCGTACTATTCATCTGATTGAGCAGTAAAGGAGACTGATGTTATGGATAAATAGGAAAGTAATGCAAATCGATCTTTATCCGGGTCGCACTATTCATCCGATTGAGCAGTAAAGGAGACTGCTGTTATGGATGGATAGGAAAGCAATGCAAAGAGATCTTTATCCGGGTCGCACTATTCATCCGAATGAGCAGTAAAGGAGACTGCTGATATGGATGGATAGAAAGCAATGCAAATAGATCTTTATCCGGGTCGCACTATTCATCCGATTGAGCAGTAAAGGAGACTGCTGTTATGGATGGATAGGAAAGCAATGCAAAGATATCTTTATCCGGGTCGCACTATTCATCCGAATGAGCCGTAAAGGAGACTGCTACTATGGATGGATAGAAAGAAATGCAAAGAGATCTTTATCCGGGTCGCACTATTCATCCGATTGAGCAGTAAAGGAGACTGCTGCTATGGATGGATAGAAAGAAATGTAAAGAGATATTTATCCCGGTCGCATTATTCATCCGATTAAGCAGTAAAGGAGACAGCTGTTATGGATGAATAGGAAAGCAATGCAAAGAGATCTTTATCAGGGTCGCACTATTTATCCGATTGAGCAGTAAAGGAGACTACTGTTATGGAAGGATAGGAAAGCAATGCAAAGAGATCTTTATCCGGGTCGCACTATTCATCCGATTGAGCAGTAAAGGAGACTGCTGCTATTGATGTATAGATGCGGGCTTCTCAACAGGGGTCGCAGCTACATCCTTCCAGGAGCTAGGAGAGGACCAATGGTGTTGTGGATTTGGTTAGGAGGGCAAATCCACTGCAACTGGTTTTTGGCATGAGGAGAACACACCGACATGTTTTACATGCTGGGAAAGCTGGGGATGCACTACTTCTACATCCTTTTCATTGGTGAGATATATGTTATATCACCACACCCGATGGTCAAAATTGGGGGTTGAAGGTAAAATAAAATAAAAGAACATTTTAACTAGAACCCCTCCTATGTCAACAACTATATGCGGAAGACTTGTAGTTATACCTCAAGCTTGTGGGATACATACATTAGTTAATAGTACTAAAGTTTCTACCCAGCAGAGAGGTTAAGATTATTGTTGATGGCGATTGGGAAGGAAGTTTCAAAGAATCTGCTTCATTCGCCGCGGGGCTGAGCGAGAGGGGTGTAGAAAAGAAGTACCTCAAAGGATGGGAGTAAAAGAAGATACCAAGAATAAGGAAGTGCGCGCCTTGCGGGGTGCTGCAAAAGGGTCATGCATCCACTATCACTGGTTCATAATTCACACGAATTTTGACTTCTAAATGGAGGAAGTTACACCTTCCAGGGTCTGCTGGATGATGGTATTGTCGAACTAATTGGACCCGAAGAGGGAAAAAGGTATGTCCAAAAACATGGGGCATTTAACATCTCTTTACGAGGGATGTCGAACACAGCCCTACAAAATACACCCATTGTGAGTTGGACATGTCTTCTAGGTTTAGAGTTTCCTAAGGTGGTAGATATAACCCTACAAAATACACCCATTGTGATTTGGACATGTCTTCTAGGTTTAGAGCTGCCTACCTCGTCACGTAGGAAAAAACAGGTTAGGAAAATAGGGTATCCTTTAACCAAGTATTTCTGGGTTTGGTGCTAGAAATGACATTAAGTCTAGTGTTGGTTATATCGGGGTTTCGTCCCCTCGTATAATCAAGGTTTCATTTCCCTAAGGTATACGAACTAGTTTTTGATCGCATAAGATAACTTCATGCTACTTTGCTAGCCAATTCATGCCAATGATGACAACAAAGCTACCAAGACCTATTAGAATCAGATCGATGTTAAACAGGTGATTGAAAAGGTTTAAGGTACAACCTCGAATGATGGTGTCAACCGTTGCAACTTTTCTGTCGGCTAGTTCTACCGTATAGTAGGGGTCTAAAACTAATTGAGTGATTTCCAATACCTTACTAATTTTAGTAAATACAAAGCTTTGGTCTGCCCCGGTGTCAAACAAGACGGATGCATATCGTTGGTTTAGTAAAAACGTACCGGTGACGATGTTGGAATCTGGATTGGCATGGGCATTGCCAGCCATGTACACTTGCGAAGAAGTTCCCTTGTTGTCCTTCTTCTGGTTGGCCAACTTGGGACAGTCCGGTATCACGTGTTCAGGGGTTCCACATTCGTAGCATACTACAGCTCTCTTTGGTTCACTATTGCTTCCACCTATGGGGTTTCGGTTTCCCTGTTGCCCACATCCGCTCCCACGAGCATTGGAATTGCCTTTGTTGCTATTTCCGGGGTTGTTATTGGGTCAAACCGAGGTAGCAACATTTGCTTGACATTCACGAGCAAAATGGCCTTGTTGGCCACACTTGTAACATCCCTGGCATTGTCGTCCAGCAACATGATAATAATTGCACTTTGGACACTTAGGCTTGGATCCTGAGTAGTTCTTGGTGCGGGTTGTGGGAGTAGTATCATCAGCTTGCCTAACGTTTTGCCTTTTGGAAGGTTGCGGGTACTGGCTACGAGAGCTTTCATCTGACTTTCTCTTGTTATCCGATTGCTTTTCAGACAGATTGCGGCTCGCTTGTTGACCAGTTCAGTCGCAAATTCCATAGCACCTTCAACAGTAGTGGGTCGTGAAGCTAGCACACTGTCATGGATGTTGTCAGGGAGTCCGCTGACATACTTCTCAATCTTGTCGCTCCTTTGAGGGAACATTCTGGTGCACATCAAGCTTAACTCTTGAAATCTTTGGTTGTACCAAAGGATATCATTGTTCTAACACTTTAGATCCCACATATCTATTTCTAAATTCTTCATTTCTCATCTAGGACAGTACTTCTCAGTCACCTCTCTTTGAGGTTGGCCCAAGTGAGAGTATAAGCAGTGTCATGTCCAAGGGTAGCGACTAAAGAGTTCCACCAGGTAAGGGCGCTCTCGAGTAGTGTGCATGTGGCAAACTTAACTTTGTTCTCGTCAGCACGACCGCTGATGCAGAAAACTGTCTCTAGTCTTTCAAACCATTGCATCAATTCAACAACTCCTTCTTTTCATCGGTAGTATGAGGGTTTGAATTTTAAGAAGTCGGGTAAGAACAACCCCTATTGGTATTGTTTCTGCGCATGTTGATGTTTGGATTGTTGTTTGCATTTGGATCAGCTCCTCTGGCTGCCATAGCTGCTGTAATGCCCTCACTTATCATTTCCCTGAGCTGTGCAGCAGTGACATTTTGAGTAGCTTCAGGAAATTCAGTATTTGCAGCGTTTGAAGTAGTTGCATTATTGGGATTTGATCACGTAATCACCATTTGTCTATAATCATACACAAAATGAGATTATTAGTTCAAACGTTAGTACAGTTTTTATATTATTTACACGGGGAAAATTCATGCATTGATTTCATAACAAATTTGGATAACCTGTCAAGATCTCATAATATAATAAAGAAAGTGATTACATGCTATTTCTATAAGGAATTTAACATCCATCTAGCATAACAAAATCCAATTCATAGGCCTGTCAAGCCTTGTCAGGGTTGTGGTACACACAGTCTTTAATACATTACATCCCAAAATTACATGTCCAGAAAGAAAAGATAAAGTACAGGATTACATCACCAAAAGTTGAAAAGAAATAAAAGTACAAGGGTCCTATACCATGATAGTTAAGGTATAACCCATAAGCTAATCATGATGTAAAAGATATCTAGTACATCTATCCTACTCCTACCTAGATGGTCTGCTAGATGAGGCTGGGGCTGGTGGGGCTGATGAAGCTGCACATGCTCTCTTGGTATTCCATAAAGTCCGAACTGTCGCTCGGGCCTTCTTGAGCATGCGGAATGCTGTCAGCAGCTGAGTCCTGAGTTTGTCGACGGCCCCTAGAATATAAGTCATCTCTGTAGTAACCCCATCATGAAGGACGGTGGAAAGGTCGAAGAAAATGGACAGGGACTGCTCCTGAGCAGATAAAGCAACATGGGTCTGGTGCTGGAGACTCTCCATGGTATTGATACGCTGGTGGAGACGATAGTTCTCCTCCAAGAGCCACTACAATGCCTCGTCAGTCTTAGCCTGGACTCCTCTGGCTGCCTGTGCCTCTCCCCTCATAGTATGAGTGACAAAGTCGATACGCTCATGGATGGCAGTGTAGCCTAGTTGACCAGCTGTCAATAGGCTTCGAAGGTCAGATATCTCCCGCTCCTGGCCTGCGGCCAGTGCGGCGATCTGGGCCTGGACAGAGTCGGCACGTCCCGCCCCAGAGCCTTCCCCAATCTCAAAAGTGGAGCCAGGTATAGATTCGGGAAAATAGCCTGATGGTAAAGATGTAGGTATAGAAGATGGTAGGTCTAGAGACACCTGGTCCTCCTCCATAGAGGTGGGGACCAATATGGCTGATGCCAGAGTAGAAAAAGGGTCCTCAGGAAGTACAGATTCGATGGTCTGATCATCCTCCGAGTTAGAGGCTGATAACCATCCGCACTGTACGGATCGTGGAGATGAACGGGTAGCTAGAGCAGGTGCTACTACTGGTAGAAAAGTCGGAGGTGCGGTAGGCTGAGTCATGATGCTCTGAAAATAATATTATTCTAAATTTGAAGTAAGTATAGTCTTACAAACAAAGGAAAAATATTATTTTTGGTTACATGTTTTATGAAGTATATCCCTTTTAAACAATCATCGCAATGTTTTAATGTTACATATATTAATACTTATATATATAATCATTTAACCAGTTTATTTATCAATCAGTAACACTTAGTTCACATAGCACATAATGCCCTACGTTCTATATGCTTAACTAATACGGTCCCAAAAAAAATCCCAAAAGATTTTATAAAGCTAATGTCCAGTTTTAAATAAAGAAAAATCACTTTATTTTTATTTTATTTAAAACTTTATCTGGTTCTCTATAACTAATGCTCTAATACCATTCTCTGTGACACCTCGGGTAGGGTCAAAATATGCGGAATTATCAACGGAGATGTCACAAGGGTGGATCAATAGAACATAGTTCATAGAGCATAAGATAAAGGATTATTCAAAATAGATTACATGGTTGTTATACAAATTAATAAAAATTGTCTTCAACATTTCAAAAGTAGATTGTTTATGTTTCTACATAGAACCCGTGACGAGTCCTACAAAGTAGATAACATAGATGCTTGAGTCGTTGAACATATCACGTACTAACTTCATTTCCCTGAGAAAAACATGCTTAGAGGGTCAACATAAAGTTGGTGAATTTACAGGTTTAACAATTATTAGTTTGGACATACATTAATCATAGAAGTAACAATGCACAAAGCATTCTTACTAAAAAGTAGATTACATTTGCTATTACTCGAAACTGAAGCTTAACCTTCCATAGTCCTCAACAGATGACGACGTAGTGTCTTACAAAAAGACACCCAAACCCAGTTCCAACATGGTATACATCTGTTGTCCCGGCCAAGGCACAATGAGCATGACTCACCCAGATGGGGATGGTCAATCACTAATAGATCTATTTATAACTTTCGGGCGATTTACAACAATTTAACAGTTTCTATAATAGTCAATCATTGTCAAGTTTATACAATTCAGTTATGTCCATTTAAAATAGTTGCATGTTTTCTCCCCCGTAGAGGAAAAGTTTATCAATAGTTTATATGGGGCTGTAAACTCACCTGGGAGTTGGCAATAGCTGTATAACACAAATATCCAAATAATGCTCACGCCAAAAGTTATGCCTAATCAAATAGTACAGTCTTAATAGATAGTACAAAGAACATATGTGTATGCTTATACAGATTATTAATCAGTTTATTAATGCTACAATATTTATCTAAATAATTGTAGTAAAAGTATTAACAATATCCATTTAAACTTATCTATATAAGTTTCATATTTAAGTAAACATAAAATGTTTAACTTATAATATCAGTTTGCATTCGTAGTACATGTATTAATAATAACCATTCAACTTACAAATAAGTTTCCTATTTAAGTAGACATAAAATGTCCTACTTAAAATATTAGTTTACGTTCGCAGTTCATGTATTACTAATATCCATTTAAACATACCATTAAGTTTCATATTTAAGTAAACACAAAAATGTTCTACTTAAAATATTAGTTCACGTTTGTAGTACATGTATTAGTAATAATCATTTAAACTTATAATTAAATTTCGTATTTTAAGTAAACATATGGTGTTCTACTTATAATACTAGTATTCAATTTATTTAACGTTCATATAACTTTATTTCCTGAAAGTATATGAGTTCATGTATTAGTACATCATATCCATATTGTTTATACAATTTATTTCATAAAGCAAAAATATAAATATTTTATTTTTGAAAAATAAAATAAAATATTTTATTTAACTTAAAAGTTCCAATAAATTATTTAACATTTATAAAATAATTTATCAATTACAAGTTTAAGAATTTATACATTTATCCACATGGTTTAGGTTTTAATTAAGTTTTACTAAATTTAAAATAGAATTAGGGTTAGGGCTTGTTAAAGTTTCGGAACATGGCAAAACTAGTCCCTCCATATTTTAAACAAGGTAAACTTTCGGATTTTACACATTTGGTACCTCGGGCTTGTTAAAGTTTCGGCTTATGGTAGATTTAGACCTCCTAGTCATATCTAGGTTTTTATAACTTTTATAAAATGACAAAACAGCCCCTAGGGCTTCTTTAAGTTTCGGAGTAATACATAAATGGTCCTTAGGGTTATAAAATGACAAAATAACTTTTAGAAACTTTCCAAAATGGTCCCTAGGGTTTATTATGCCACGGATGGTATTTATTGAATCCTAGACTTTTGGATAATTACATTTTCAGTCCTTGTGTTTACTAATCTATTAAAACAAGTATCATAAGTCATGGTTTTAGTCCTTAAATTTCATATATTGTCATTTTAGTCCAAAAGTTTTTTATAGGTTATATTTTATTATAAAAACTTTTATTTAAACATTCAAAACATTATACGTGCTCATTAAATGGGCTAACATATCTAATGGACCATCTAGCGGGCCTAAATATATTTTAAGTCCACTGACTTGTTTAAATGGGCTTTTAAAACATTTATTGGGCTTAAATACATTTTTAAGTCCATTAGTTAACTAAATGGGTCTAAGTATAACCTTAAGTTCATTAAGATACTAAGATTTATTAAATGGGCTTATTGGGTCCATTAAGTCTTGGACTAATGTTGCATGGGCTTAAATAAACCATCAATACTACTTTTCATTTCATGTAATTATTAATCTAGGATTTTCTTATAAGCTTATTATTAGCTTATCCATATTTAGTTTTAAACCTTAATAAAAGAATAAAACTTATAGTTTATTTTATTTGATGTACCAAATGAGATCTAGATGTGTTACAAGGTTGCATGCAAGTCATAAGCCCTAATATGAGCTTATAACTCACGGCTATAATTAATCATAGCTTATTAAGATGAGTCAAAACTTGTTTTAAGGTTGCATGTACTTATAAGTGTCTCCAAAATAAGATCTAGCTATGTACAAATCAAGAAACCAAGTCATAAGTCCATACTTACATACATATAGCCCACGGCTATATTGTTTTCTCCCAATGTTCCTATAAGATCTATAAGCTTGTTATATGTTTATCATGTTAAGTTAAACTCTTAGCATTAGATCTAGGTCTTATATAAGCATGCATGTATATCTAAAACCCATTCAAAGTTATATATAACCCACGGCTATATATATATATATATATATATATATATATATATATATATATATATATATATATATATATATATATATATATATATATATATATATATATATATATATATATATATATATATATATATATATATATATATATATATATATATATATATATATATATATATATATATATATATATATATATATATATATATATATATATATATATATATATATATATATATATATATATATATATGTATATATATGTACTAGGCGAGTACCCGCGCATAGCGGCGGGATTGCCTAGCGGCAGATAATTAACGAAACGTTACATCATGGTAAGATCCAAATATAATTGCAAAATATTGTAACATGTGATAATTCAGTTTTAAATAAAATATCCAATACCAAACAACATATTAAAATCAGTTATAAAACTAAACGTCAAACAATAAATGATAAAATGTAAGGATCGTTAACCATCGCGCAAAACTTCTTGGTATACAACATTTGAGGTATACACTCCTTCTTCAGCAAACTGCTTGACTGGCTTCACTAAAACCTTGGTTTTTTAACGTGATATCCCTCTAGACAATGCTACATAAAGTTGGCCATGGGAGAAAACAGAGTCAGGCAAAGACACACCCACATTTAGAGTTGTTTGCCCCTGAGCTTTATTGATGGTCTCGCAAAGGAAAGGCGGACAGGGAATCGCGTTCTCTTTAGCTTGAAAGGGACCATATCTTCTTCTGATGGAGCTAGAGGAATTCTTGGCAAGAGCACTCTAACTCCAGCATGCTGCCCGACAGCAATTTCAGCATCGATGACATTAGGATCAAAGCGTTTGCATATCAACCTCGTACCATTACATAATCTATTTGCCGGATCGAGATTCCTTAAAAGGATAATCGGGCATCCAATTTACGCAAGTAATGTGGTGGCAATCCGCTCACGTTGAGAGAGTTTAAGAATTCAAGAGGATAGAAGTTTTGTGGGTCGTCTTCCGCTTCATCAAAACTATAGTAAACCTTTTCTTCCCCAGGAAATCTATCTATCAACATGTCATTAATGCCATCAACGTGTTCATTTTTAGTTGATAATATTGCTCTTGAAACTATATCAGTAGATGTCTCAACGTTGTTAGCAAAGGAAGGAAATATTTCATTGATCAATGCATCCTTTGAGGCAACCTCGGTAGTGTATGGAATTGTCATGTCATCGGGTATACGTATGTAGTTTTCGTCGATGACCTCTTCAACTCCGTCACCGACTCATAATAGAAAGTTTGAAAACCATGGGTCTGTTCGAGCCCTCATGTTTATGGTTAACCGCATTTTTTTAATTATAGACCAAAGCGGTGACATTCGTAGACTTGAATCTACAATCTGGGCTCGTGTTCCGCATCTTACAACTGGTAAAACCTGTCTAAAGTCCCCTCCCAAAACCATTATCTTGCCACCAAAAGGAAGTTTTACCTCGGTAATGTCTTGCATAGTTCGATCTACCGCCTCCACAACTTGTCTTTTAGCCATTGATGCTTCATCCCATATTATTAACTTTGCTTAACAAAGTAGTTTAGCAAGGCCACTTTGTTTTTTGAATGTGCATATTGAGTTAGTAGTAAGATTGATAGGAATCTTAAATCGCAAATGAGCAGTTCTGCCCCCTGTCATGTTATTTGTAGCAGCTCCTGACGAAGCGGTGGCAAGTGTAATAAGTCCACGAGAACGAACAGTGGCAAGCAAAGCTTTATACAAGAATGTTTTACCAGTTCCACCAGGTCCATCATTAAAAAACACACCCGAAGAATCGTCATCAACATGTCTCATTATGGTATCATATGCTAATTTTTGGTCATTATTGAGCAAATTTCGAGCAAGTATATCTTCATCTTGTACAACAATCGAGCTTTCCTCGTGTACTTCACGACATCCATATGCATATGCACGTACATCCGCACTGATGTTGGGAAGATCGAAATCAGCAAGACTCTTACCCATGGATTGCAGAATTGCTGATATGTCCGTTAGAACCATATTTTGAACCCGCTCTGCACTTGTACAATGTAAATTGTAGTCTTCTGAAAGAGATTCATAATGGTCATCCCATAACTTTCTAACATCTCCCGGTTCACAAAAGATTAAAAGAGTTGTGAATAGTCTTCTAAGAGGTCCAGGCATCTCGTACGCAGAGGACTCACGTAAACAGGCATGTATGTGATTATCACTCTTTATTAATCCTCTTTCTAGTGTCGCTCTACGAAATGTATTGTACAATACGTTGTTGACTGTGTAAAGATATTTAAATCCTGTAGGGCCTTTAACATGTTGCAACAGTACACGTAGATAGAATCGCTCTCCTTCAGCAGGATTAGCGGAAACCATTCTCCCTCTCATTTTCCCTTTTTTCTAGGGCTCCACTTGCGTGTAATCTTACTCCATGTATAGTACCTAGGGATGTCTTTATAAAAATATTGGCGCGCGTTTTAATCTGTAGTGTTCAGCTCAAAAAAGGCAGTCAACATTGATCTTTTATCCCTTTCTCTCTTAAGAATGTCAGTCAGTACATCGTCTTCTGTGAACGGAACCAGCTGCTTATTTGGTAGATGAACTTGCAGTGACATAACAGAGGGATGAATATTAGATAGGGGGAAGCCATAAATTCGCCACATAGCTTCGGGGGGTGATACATAACGCGCATCATGGAATCTCTTTATCTCGTTAATGACTTGTTCTCCTTCTAGATCAACATTTACAACTTGTTTGTCATGACCCTTGTAGACGTACTTGAAGACATATTTAACGGATTTTATACTCGAGCACACGTACACATTGATATGACAATTGAACATCCTCAACAATTTAGGGTTATATGGAACAACCAGTCTATTGTCTAGGACATTGTTCCGTACATTTACCTTAATACCGTTATCTCTTCGTCGATACAATGGGTACGAATCGTCTCCTTGTTGCGTCGTTTCTTGGAATTGCTTAGGATAATTAAAGCGACATGTCTTTGGTTCACCCTCCATACAAGGACACTGAGTATTTAAGTGACCACAAGGACGATGAATCATGTGCTTTAGAACTAATTGGTGCGATTCTGGATGTTTCTCCGGGTCTGGGATTTCAGAGCATACAACTTTGTCGTAATGATCGGGATTTGCCAATTTGTCAGCTGATCTCATAATCAAAAGAAAATGTCCATGTGGTAAACCTCGTTTTTGAAACTCGATAACATATATATGATGAAACAACGCCAAGGATATGTTTTGTGAACAACCAGTACTTGAGAGACTCTACTTTTGCACGGAACACTCTTTTAACCAATTCTGGTCGATCTTGGGTCGTTTGTCTTTCATAAAGCTCTTCCACGATTTCTAGCCAGTTTGGATTGCAAGTCATGGTTAGAAATACATCAGGTTTCCCAGCATCTTGTACTAACGTCATGGCATCCAAAAAACGTCTGCGCAAGTCACGAGCTCCTCCAATAAAAGAGACATGCAAGACAATAACTAGGCTAAGTCTATTTGAATGAACCTCTCCGACAATAATAAAATCAACTATTCCTTGATACAAATCAGCTCTAATTGTGGATTGATTTTTTTCACAAAATTACAAGCGTGAAGTCTCTATCTTTATGTACGTGTCTACCACAAATTGCTGAAACAATCGCCCTCCAAACAAGATCAAGTTATAATGTGGCCGAATTTGGAATTTGTAACAGTAATACTCTCGCATAGTTACTGTTTTTCTACGAGTGTTTGTGTTAATCCCTGTGCGGTGATGTTTAAAAGATGTGTGAGGACTCTATCAAGTTGTTATAACTCGATCAACTTGTTAGAAAAGTACAAAAATTATGTTTTATCAATGGCCCAAATTAATAAATATTAATTACTTGCATTGTGGCAAAAATAAACTAATTTTAAAGGTAGGTTTGTATTGGCTATTTTGTATATATGGAGCATTCTCTTTTATTCATGTTTGTTATTAGCATGTTCGATTGGTATAATCTATTAACATAAGCCATTAATAAAATATAACGGTTTAGCTTGGCATAAATGTGTTATACGAAATTACTGTTAGATGGCATTATACAAGATAAGTGGTATATGCATATTAAAATATGTTTAATACCTTCGTCGTCTTCGGCTTCATCATTGTCACCATCAACGAGTTCTCTTATGTCTACACCTCTTCTTGGTATTCGAGAATGCCATCCAGCCTCGCCGTTTGGAAAAAACATCGGATAAGCCAAAGGATCATAGGAAGCGAAATAAGGTTGTATTTGTGAAGGATATTGAGACTTCCCATACACAATAATACTTCTCTTGTATGAAGTGATGTTGTTATTCCCTTCCACCCAAATTCCAGCCACCTTCGACATAACATAACACATGAAACCGTTTAAGTTAGATATATGATTTTATATTTAGATAAGAGATATGATTTTTATAATCTTATTTATACCTCAGATGTTGTAGGAGATTGTAAACTCTTTGGTCGACCTTAACTGATGCATTTAGTTCGACCCTATACTTGTCGAGCGTGCCCAGGTTACCAAGTGATCGGAAGGTCTGAACATATGGGTTTGTTGAAAGAACGCGAGATAATATTGTAACAATCTCTTTGTCAAGATTAGGCCACTTTAACTTGTGTTCGAAATCAGATTCCCCATCATAAAAGTACAACTGCAAATACCTTGGTTGGACATCTCTAGGAATCAATTGATCGATTTTATGATTTATCCCTCCTTGCACGCAAAAAGTATACACTCCATAACTCGTAGAGTTGTACCTTTTGTCCAAGTTTACACCCATAGATGCGAAGGAAAAGTTTGTGTTGTAGGCACGTATGTTTTTCCTAAACATTTTTCCTAACTGGCATTGCGATGTGAATAGGTTGTAGAGTTATGGAGGTATGTCTAAGGGTTTCAAAGTTGTTCTACCGGTCATGCAACAAAAAGTAGGGAACTCGTACTGTATTTTCTTTTCTCCACAATGAACACATGGTGGTTGCTTCAGTAGACGATGCTCTGTAGGAAGATCATTGAATACAAAATCGTATGGATCGTCTTCAGTTTGATCATCTGGTTTGAAATTTAAAGCCATTATTGGTAATATAATACAAAATTCCTTAAAGACGTATATAGTATAGAGAGTTATATTACCTATGTTAGCATTCGCCTCCCCTATATTGTTTTCTTTACGACGCTGATAATAACTTTTTTGGTATTCTTTCCTTTGTCGAGTGGTTGGTCGAATGGTTGGTGGTACATGAAGATTGATTCTTACACAGATATATAACGTAAATACATGTTGTTGATTTTATAAAACGCACATGGGTTGTTGAGGGCACCAAAAGTGTCGACTGTGAAGTATGGATCCCACTGCTACAGAAAAGATAAATGTATATGTTGATGTTAAAGGTACCGAAGTTGTAATTCTTATACTTTAATAGTAGGATTGAATATTGACGGTTTACTATTTTTTTGTATCTAAAGTTTGATATTTTTCTATTCAGGTGCTGAAGATTTTGGACCCACAACTGAAAAAGATGGTAATATGAATTTGATTAAGGAAGTTGTGGATCCTAACAGACTGACAGAGCAAACAGAATCTGAGAGTGCACTACTGTTAAGTGATCTTAAAACCAGCTTGATTGGGGGTGAGTTAGCGATTTGCACATATACAGATCATTTATTTAGTTTTTATAGTTTATTTAATAAGCTATTAGTCTATTGTCGCGAGGATCTAGGCCAGCCAAGTGATGGTGTCCAACTGCATAAAACCTGTTATGATATTGCTACTACTTAATATATCATATGATCAGTGTAGCATTACACATGTACTCCTACTATTTTTAAATTATCACATTAACTGTTGTTGTATCTCTTTTATTTTATTTTTGGCTATTTTATTTTTATTTTATTTTTGTCTATGTTGTATTTTTATTTTATTTTTTCCTATTTTGTATTTTTATTTTATTTTATTTTTGGTACAACAAGCATAAACTATAGTGGGAAAAAGATTACTCGAAGGCAAACAAGCAGAAACTACAGTATGTATAACAAGCAGAAACTATAGTGGAAAAAAGATTACTCGAAGGCAAACAAATAGAAACTACAGTATGTATAACAAGCAGAACCTATTGTGGCAAAAGATTACTCGAAGGCAAACAAGCAGAAACTACAATATGTATACTTGCAGTTGAAAGTATTGAAGAAAACACACCAAACAAATTGTGTAAAACTTTTATAATATGCGTTTACCTCAACCTCAAGATCCACTACAGTAGGGTTGAAGACAGTGTCAACTTGCATTGGCCCAAAAGCTTTTTGTATTTCCAAGTCGATCTAACCAGTAAAAGAATAGTAAAAGAAGAAACATTATTGTTTTTTGTGAAAGGTAAATGTATAGAAGATAATAAAACATATGAAAGTGAAACCAAACCTCTCCACCACGAGCATTGATCACATTTTGTTCAACATTTTGTTCAACATTTGCTGATGCTGATCTATGCATGTCCAAATTCGTATAACTGAGTTTTGATGATGACTCCATTTCTGATATGATCCTGATATGAGTATATGAGTATAATGAAGTTGTTTGTATATTGGGATTATAGAGTTACGTCTTATATATAGATTATAGAGTGATGCCAAGTAATAAATGTATTAACTGTTTTCATATTTTCAAAAGAGGCGTGAGTATTTTTCAACATTTCTAAAAACTACTTTCTGTAGGTGAAGATGTAGAGTTTTTGACACAATTATTGCTTAATTGCTACTTTCTAGGCATGGGTAGTTTTTGACACAATTATTTAAAATAAAAGTAAATAAATTTATATTAACCAAAAACATGAAACCAACCATCCGGATGTAGAGTATCACCGCTTCACAACCAGCAGCCACCACTTCACAACCATCCAGATCAACCATCGTCATCGTCATAGACTTCACCATCATCGCTGCCCAATCATCCGGATTAACCATCGTCATCATCATAGACTAAACCATCGTCGCTGCCCAATACATTTAAATTGGTTGGTTATGTGGTAATAAAGATTGATGGCTGATGAACACCGTGAGGGGATTGGAGTTTTATTTTTTCATCAGCTCAGGATTTTATCAAGGTTTCATCAGCTCAGGATTTATTTTTTCAAATGGTTGATGTATTTTTTTTGTTCAAATGGTTGATTGGAGTTTGTATCGATCAGCTCAGGATTTTTTTGTATCGATTCGGATGTATTTTTTTCAAATGGTTGATTGGAGTTGGAGTTTGTATCGATCCGATTGTATTTTTTTCAAATGGTTGATTGGAGGTTGTATACGATTTGTATTTTTGGTAGGATCAACATTTCAGATCTGTACTTTATTATATTAATTAATAATTAATTAATTAATATTAATATTATTTAATCTCTATCAAAGCTTGCAATATTATAATATTAATATTCAACATTTTCAACATTTCAACCATGTTGATGCAGACTTTATAAGGTAGTAGATATATATATATATATATATATATATATATATATATATATATATATATATATATATATATATATATATATATATATATATATATATATATATATAAAGTGTTTTAGATATTTTTAGAAGTCCATTTCACATGTAACA
This sequence comes from Glebionis coronaria, assembly GCA_025667525.1. Classification (NCBI taxonomy): domain Eukaryota; kingdom Viridiplantae; phylum Streptophyta; class Magnoliopsida; order Asterales; family Asteraceae; genus Glebionis; species Glebionis coronaria. The sequence continues at coordinate 267,709,212 of CM046881.1, read as the reverse complement.
ATACATATTCCATAATTTAAAACTTAGTACACAAATCATAGATAGATCATTCATTTATGCCGTGACCTTTAAGGTCATGGTCTTTCATGATTTTTGAGTTGCACAAATTCACTTATAAGATCTTTGATTATTAGTTAACCAAAATCCCTAAAGTGAGGCTTGTAACCCACAGCTTTATTTAAATTCACAAAATGATTCATATGATTTTAAATCAAGTTAAAACATAGAGTACTAGCCATAGGTTTCTTTATTAAAAAGATTTTAACCATGACTAATGGTGCTCAAACATATGCCATGACTTTTAAGGTCATGGTTCTTATCAAATCTTGATTTTAACAAGTTATTTACATGTGTTTATAGATGAATGATGATGCATGCAAGTAAAAATGAAGAAGCATAAGGAGTATATCTGTAACACCCCATTTTGGAAATGGAATATTACGCATATCATGGCGTGTCACCAAAGCATACAAGGATAAATGTCTAAGCATTATTCAACCATAAAAGGAAATACCGGAATCAACCATCGGTATCCCAAAGTAAAGCTCATCACACACAAACATAAATACTGTAAAAGGAAGGACGAAACAATGTCCAAAGCAACTGTATCAAAGTAAAGGAAATGCATAAAGTAAAGAAAGACAGTAAAGCTTCCAGTCCATATGCACCTACGTTTGAGATCTACGAGCGTCCCTGAGTACCTGCCGTTTTGGGAACATGAAAAGGAAAACGGCTGAGCAAGACGCTCAGTGCACGGATGTACAATAAGCATGAAATAGGATAAGCATGTAACATATAACAGCGGAAGACTAAGTACTGAGTAAACTGGTTAAGTATCATGAAAACTGGTTTTATAGTTTGAAAAGCCTTATGTTTAACCTGTGAAAACTGTTTTAACATATATATACCATAGCCCATATAGGTCATGAAAAGGTCACGTGCATGAATACTTGGAGGGGTGACCTCATCATGCTGATTAGAGGGGATGCCTCTAATCAATATACTGATTTGGGTAGGAGGGATCAGCTCCTTGTGAAGGGTGCAAGGCACACACCACATTCACCATGATAAACTGAATAAAACATGTAACTAGGATGCACCCATACGCCCCGACTGATATAATAATATGGCCAAACTGAAAAGGGACGCCACGAGTAATCACTCCGCCATGGGGAAGTCATAACATCGGTGCCTCCAATGCTATGGTTATGGTACCTCCATAACTAGGTGAAACTGGTCATGCTTGTATATGGCTATAGTTTATGCTAAATTAACATAAGCAGTTCAAAACAATAAAACAAATGCTGGGGAAAACAGTTGGCTGCATACGGGGAAATCCTAATAAGGAAAGAATGTCCATACTGAAAGGACGGGAATCCGTACCTCAAGTCCAGTGAATGAACGGAAGAAAGACTCCTACTTCTGGATCACTAACGCTACATGAATACACACGTGTATAAGTATCGATTCACTGATTACGTACTGGGTTCTGTGTCTTGTTATAGCTGATTTGGTATGTTTTAGGTCATGGTTCACTGTTTAAAGCCTTAAACTGTGTTTATCTAGTATTCTGATTAATCTGATTAAGTATTACTGTTGTTTCATGCATTAATATACTTATTGTGTAATAATTAGTAACTTTCCAAAAATAGCAGGTTTCCAAAAATAGAAAGTTTCCAAAAATAGAAAGTTTCCAAAAATAAAAAGTTTCCAAAAATAGAAAGTTACCAAAAATAGAAATTTTCCAAAAATAGAAAGTTTCCAAAAATAGAAAGTTTCCAAAAATAGAAAGTTTCCAAAAATAGAATTTACTGCCTAAAATAGATTAGTTTCTAAAAATAGAAAGTTTCCAAAAATAGATCAGCTGCCTTAATTAAATAAGTTTCCATATATAGAAAGTTTCCATGATTAGATTAGCTGCCTGAAATAGATTGATTTCCATATATAGAAGGTTTCCATAATTAGATTAGTTGCCTTATTTAATTAAGTTTCTATAAATAGAAGTTTCCATAATTAGAATTAAGCTGATTACATAAGCTAACATATAAGTCTAAGTGTTATAAGCTTATTCTTAAGTCATATGATATAGTGTATAGTTTAATTATTATTTCATGTATTTTAATTAAACTATAGGTTAAGCATTTTAATTAAAGTATAACATGTATAATTAAAATGAAATGAAAATACTTAGGTTAAAATGTGTATTATTATTAATAATAATATAACCTAAGTCATGTCTAAATTAATTAATTATAGGCATGTTTTAATAATTAATTAATTATAACTTATAACATAAAATACTTAGGTTAAATTAATGTCATGATAAACTAATAATTAAAATAACCTAAGTCATGATTTAATTAATATTTCATGTTATTAATTAATTATATCCTAAGTTCATGATTCATAAAAATTACATGTAACATAGATCATGATTTTAACCAACGAACCATGAATCGGGCATGAATTCGACACCGTACCCCGGGCCAAACCCGGGGCACACGTGTCCCCTTGCTGCCGTGGGTCCCACATGAGCCAACCAAGACCAATTGTGGTCTTGGTGGTGGCGGCAATAGCAAACCAAACCCCCCTCGGGTTTGTTTTGCTAGGCGGCTAGAAACAAACACCCCTTTAAATCATTCCTTGATTTTATTTAATACCAAAACATGTTAGATCAATGATTAATTATCTTGTTTTCATAAGAAAAATAATAACATGTTCATGAAAATAATCAAAGATTAAAGAATTAAAAAGAATTAAAAAGAAGGGTTAGAAAGGTATACCACTATGTAGCTTGGAAAAAGGATGAACAAACACGTATTCTAACACTTGTTTTTAAGATCAAAATCAATCAAACACCCCCTTATGGTGGTGTGAAGGTGGCGGCACCAAGAGAAGGAAAAGGAGGGGAGAAAACTCTTTTTAGGGTTTTTAGTTTATTTCTTGTAAAATGCAAATGAAAACATGTTTAACACTTTACCCCCCTTAACTTGTAAAGTCCATGGGCCAAGCCCATTTTGTCTATGTGTGCCGTGGGTATGGGGGCCCCACATGGGGTACCCGTACCTTTCTCGTGTCCCGATGTTTCGTGTTCGTTCGTGGTTAAACGTGCTCGTGTTTAACGTGTTTCTGTTTCTTTTAACGTGTCTTTTATCGTAAACTTAACGCTCGTAAATATATTATAAGTATTTACGTAATTATTTTAGTTAGTATTTTAAATGGTGTTCATGATTTAATTATGTTCACGTGATATATTATTAACTGTTTATCATGGGTTCGTACGTAATCGATACTTATCATGACATACACGTATGCACTTGCTTGATTATTAGCACATGAATGTGATCAATACTACATGAGGTAAGTTTTAATCTAGAACGTACGATCTTAAGGGCACTATTCATGGTAAAAGCATGCGGGTTTTACAATTCTTCCCCCCTAAAAAGAATAATTCGTCCCCGAATTATAGATAAAGTAAGCTGAAAAGAAGTGACATACCCGAACTCAAAATATGAAGTGAGGGTAAGAAGCCCGGATAGACTCCTCTGTTTCCCAAGTGGCTTCCCGCTCGGTATGATCCCTCCAAAGGATTTTGACGAAAGGAATCGTCTTCCTTCTCATGACTCGTTCTTGTCTGTCGAGTACTCATTCGGGTTCTTCTATAAACGTGAGATCTTCACGTATCTGTTCCAGTGGATACTGAACCATGTGAAGGGGATGATAATTGTACCCTCTGAGTAAGGACACATGAAACACGTTATGCACGTGCGAAAGCTGAGGAGGTAACGCCAATCGGTAAGATACTTCGCCGATTCGTTCAACGATATCAAATGGTCCGATGAACCGAGGACTGAGTTTTCCTTTGATCCCGAAGCGTTTAACACCACGTGCCGGCGAAACCTTGAGGAAGACGTGATCTCCCACATTAAAATGTATGTCCCTACGATGCTTATCGGCGTAACTCTTCTGACGTGAACGCGCTTCCTGCAGCTTCTGTTTAGCTACCTCAATCTTCTCATTGGTCATTTCTATAATCTCTGGTCCTTCGAGTGTTCGCTCTCCCACTTGATCCCAGCAAGTTGGAGCGCGACACTTTCTGCCATACAACATTTCGAAAGGAGCACATTTGATACTTGCGTGCCAGCTGTTGTTGTATGCAAACTCGACTAAACAGATGTAATCGTCCCAATCACCTGTCCATTCCAACGCACACGAACTTAACATATCTTCCAATGTCTGAATTGTTCGCTCTGACTGTCCGTCCGTTTGAGGGTGAAAGGCTGTGCTCAGCTTAAGTTGTGTACCCCAAGCTTTTTGCAGACCTTTCCAGAATCGCGACGTGAAACGAGGATCTCTGTCTGAGACGATGCTGGAGGGAGTGCCGTGGAGTCTCATGATCTCCCTTCTGTACGTATCTGCGAGTTTACTTACCGGATCTTCCTTGCGTATCGGTAAGAAATGAGCTGATTTGGTGAGTCGATCAACGATGACCCAAATAGCATCGTGCTTCTTCTTGGTAGGCGGAAGACCGGTAACAAAATCCATGGTGATTTTGTCCCACTTCCACTCTGGAATATCCAACGGTTGAAGGAGACCGCCAGATCGCTGATGTTCAATCTTAACCTGCTGACAGGTAAGACATTTGGAGACATACGTGGCTACATCCTGTTTCATACCACTCCACCAAAAGTGCTGTCTGATGTCATGGTACATTTTTGTCGACCCATGATGTATAGAAAATGGGGAGCTGTGAGCTTCAGCTAACAATGCTTCCCGGAGTTCTTGATTGTCAGGAACACAAAGTCTCGTGCCCTGCCAAACGATACCGTCTGCGTCCACTCTGAATTCTGTCTGCTTCTCCAAATTCTGAATTATCGCCCAAATCTCTCCATCATCCTTCTGCGCTTCCTTGATCCTAGTCAGTAACTCAGGTTCTACTGTAAGATTCGCCCAGTATCCGTGCTGCCCACGTACCATGATTTCAATGTCAAGCCGCTCCAAGTCCCTTATGTTTTGTTCCTTGATCTCAATGCCGTTTATCATTCCGGACTTTCTGCTGAGTGCATCTGCTACTACATTGGCTTTCCCGGGATGATACTGTAGGTTAATATCATAATCCTTCAACAGTTCCAACCATCTCCTTTGTCTCATGTTCAATTCTCGCTGCGTGAAGATATACTTCAAGCTCTTGTGATCTGTGAAAATGTCGCATGATTCTCCGTATAAGTAATGCCTCCATATCTTTAATGCGAACACCACTGCAGCAAGTTCCAGGTCATGTGTAGGGTAGTTTTCTTCATAGGGCTTAAGCTGCCGTGAAGCATACGCGATCACTTTCCCATGTTGCATGAGAACACAGCCCAGTCCCTTTCCCGATGCATCGCTATAGATCTAAAATCCACCTGTACCAGATGGGAGAGTAAGAATAGGTGCAGATACTAGCTTCTGCTTTAGGTCTTCGAAGCTCTTCTCTCGATCTTCCGTCCAGACGAATTTCTCTCCTTTTCGAATCAGTTTGGTGAGAGGCAATGCCAGCCGAGAAAAGTTCTCCACGAATCTTCGATAATATCCAGCTAAGCCTAAGAAACTGCGGACTTCTGTCGCTGATGTTGGTCTTGGCCATTTAGTGATAGCCTCAACCTTCGCTGGGTCCATAGTGATCCCTTCTGCTGATACAATGTGACCTAAGAATGCCACTTTGTTTAACCAGAACTCACACTTGGAGAATTTCGCATACAGCTGCTTCTGACGAAGAATCTGTAGTACAGTACGGAGATGATCTTCGTGTTCCTCTGTGGACTTTGAGAATATCAAGATGTCATCGATGAATACAATGACAAATCTATCAAGGAATTCATGGAAGAGTCTGTTCATCAGATCCATGAATACTGCTGGAGCGTTAGTCAGGCCGAATGGCATGACTACAAACTCATAATGGCCATAGCGGGTACGAAAAGCAGTCTTGGCAATATCATGCTCTTTAGCCCTTAGCTGATGGTAGCCTGACCTTAGATCGATCTTTGAGAAGTGTTTGGCTCCTTGAAGTTGGTCAAACAGATCGTCTATACGTGGCAGTGGATATCTGTTGCGGATGGTAATCTTATTAAGTTCACGGTAGTCAATGCAAAGTCGCATGCTGCCGTCCTTCTTCTTAACGAACAAGACCGGTGCGCCCCATGGAGATGCGCTCGGTCTAATGAACCCTCGTTCAAGAAGTTCCTGCAATTGGTCCTTCAGTTCTTTTAGCTCTATGGGAGCCATACGATACGGAGCCTTAGAGATTGGCTCAGCTCCTGGAACAAGGTCGATGTTGAACTCCACTTCTCTTGCAGGTGGTATGCCTGGAAGTTCATCTGGGAAGACGTCTTGAAATTCTGAAACTACTGGTTGATCCTGAATCGATGGGGATTCAGCATCCATGTCATGAACCGTAGCGAGATAACCTTCGCAGCCATGTGACAGTAATGCACGTGCTTGCAAGGTAGATATGACTTGTACAGACCGTCCGGGTATGAACCCGTTATGGATGTACTCTGGTGCATTAATGTCGCCGAAGATCACTCGATAAGAGTGGCAGTCTATAGTAGCATGGTGCTTGGATAGCCAATCCATGCCGAGAATCATATCGAACTCCATCATGTCTAGAGGAAGTGCATCTACTGCACGAACTTTATCGTCAAACTCTAGAGGAAGACTCTTGTATACATGAGTTATTAATACAGAGTCCCTTAGAGGCGTGGAAATGGTAAGCTTATTTTCTAATGGCAAGGGAAGTGTCCTGATGTTCTTAGCATAAGTAGTGGAAACAACTGAATGAGTGGCACCCGTGTCGAAAAGAACACATGCAGCCTGGCCGTACATATACAAAATTCCAGTAATGGTACCTGTAGATTTGTTTGCCTGATCGCGCGATGTCGTGTAGACACGCCCAGTGGTAGGAGGCGGTTTAGTATCAGCATGACCCGAAGTACCCTCCATTTCACCCTTACGGCAATCTCTCATTCGATGGCCAGGGAGGCCGCACTTGTAGCACGCGTCGGAGTCACGACGACATGGGCCAGGGTGTCTGCGATGGCAGGTGCTGCAAAGAGGATGAGTGAATCCTCCAGCAGGAGTCCTTGCTTGCTGAGGGCCTGCTGATGACAGAACGTGTTAATAAGGTATATGCACGAGTATAGGACGTAAACGTCGTAGGATGCTTACCAGTGTTAGCTGAACGGTTGGGCTGAGAACCCCTGTGGTTCTGGTCCCTTCCGTTACCGTGGTTCCTGGTAGAGATTAACATAGTGTCAGCATGGGAGATATAACATGAAATCATAAGAAGATGCGTAAATAGTAGGACCTGCTGTTGTTGGACTGTCCCGCATTGTTACGGTAATTGTCATTACCGCTGCGCCTTTCCACAACAGAACGGTCGTTAGAGTGACCATTTCCTTTGGGCTGATTGGGCTGCTGCTGAGTAGCCGGCTGAGACCGGTCCCCAGTTTTCTGCCTGGAAGATACAGTTTAAGAGATGATTATAGAACATATAACGATAGGATGCGGTCTGGTTAACGCTAGAACATGAAATAGTTTACCTCTTGTCGGGTCTTTCTGCTTCCCCGAAGTCATCACGTTCCTGCAACATCTCAAGCTTTCTTGCTGCGTCAGCCACTTGTGCTACCGTATTGAACGTAGCACATACTAGATTGTTCGCAACCGAGGTGCGAAGTGCCCACCTAAAATGGTGTGCCTGCTCCTCAGGAGTACCAGCCGCTGCTCCTAGAAAACCAGCAAGGCGAAGAAAGCGCTGCATGAATTCATTGCTATTCTCGCCCTGTCTCTGACGTATCCCGTGGTATTCACGCTTGAGTTTGTCCTGCTCTGCCTTAGGAAAGAACTGTTCCATCACTCTCTCCTTGAATTGGGCCCATGTCAAACCAGCGACCCATTCATCACCTCCTTCTGACTGCGTCAAAGCTAGCCACCAGTTGAGTACATCGCCTTCAAACCTGTAGCACGCCAATCTTGCCTTGAAGGCGGGGTCACATCCCATAGCATTGAAGATTTTCTCAATGTGAGTCAGCTAGCTTTCAGCATCGCTGGGGCTATCAGTCTTTTCAAAAGCTCTCGGACGGAGCTTGTTAAATCTTTCCAACCATACTGCTAGAGTCACTGGGGGAGGAGGAGGAGGAGGTGCTTGATTCTGCGGCTGCTGATTATTCGCAGCTTGGACTTCAGCACGAATGTCATTCCTCAGTTGAGGAAGTAGGGCTTGCATGGCAGCCTGAATCGCAGCATTGAGCTGCTCTTGCTCGCGTGTGAGAACCATCTGACAGTATAACATAAAACATATGATTAACAGTTCAAACATAGAATATATAAAAGAAAAATTTTATGCCAAAAATTTCACGAGAAAAATTTTATGCAGAAAATCTTTGTATGAATGCATGATGCAGTTTTATGAAAACTTTTGATGCTCGAGAGTGAACGCCTTCGGTCAGTTCACCCAAAATAAAAGACATATCGAGGGGACGCCTATGGGTCGGTCCCAAATCTAAAAGTTTCGATAAAACACATGCGACTAAATAGGGCCAGTCCTGTACCAACCATTACTTAGTAAAAAACCTTGTAACAATGACATGTATATGTATGCTTAAAAATGATGAATGCATGAAAACAACTGTCAGTTCTAGGAAGACCGTAGTGACTACCCACTAATCACAGGTCATATTTGAGAGCCTACAGGTCGAAGCCTTGGCTCTGATACCATAATTGTAACACCCCATTTTGGAAATGGAATATTACGCATATCATGGCGTGTCATCAAAGCATACAAGGATAAATGTCTAAGCATTATTCAACCATAAAAGGAAATACCGGAATCAACCATCGGTATCCCAAAGTAAAGCTCATCACACACAAACATAAATACTGTAAAAGGAAGGACGAAACAATGTCCAAAGCAACTGTATCAAAGTAAAGGAAATGCATAAAGTAAAGAAAGACAGTAAAGCTTCCAGTCCATATGCACCTACGTTTGAGATCTACGAGCGTCCCTGAGTACCTGCCGTTTTGGGAACATGAAAAGGAAAACGGCTGAGCAAGACGCTCAGTGCACGGATGTACAATAAGCATGAAATAGGATAAGCATGTAACATATAACAGCGGAAGACTAAGTACTGAGTAAAACTGGTTAAGTATCATGAAAACTGGTTTTATAGTTTGAAAAGCCTTATGTTTAACCTGTGAAAACTGTTTTAACATATATATACCATAGCCCATATAGGTCATGAAAAGGTCACGTGCATGAATACTTGGAGGGGTGACCTCATCATGTTGATTAGAGGGGATGCCTCTAATCAATATACTGATTTGGGTAGGAGGGATCAGCTCCTTGTGAAGGGTGCAAGGCACACACCACATTCACCATGATAAACTGAATAAAACATGTAACTAGGATGCACCCATACGCCCCGACTGATATAATAATATGGCCAAACTGAAAAGGGACGCCACGAGCAATCACTCCGCCGTGGGGAAGTCATAACATCGGTGCCTCCAATGCTATGGTTATGGTACCTCCATAACTAGGTGAAACTGGTCATGCTTGTATATGGCTATAGTTTATGCTAAATTAACATAAGCAGTTCAAAACAATAAAACAAATGCTGGGGAAAATAGTTGGCTGCATACGGGGAAATCCTAATAAGGAAAGAATGTCCATACTGAAAGGACGGGAATCCGTACCTCAAGTCCAGTGAATGAACGGAAGAAAGACTCCTACTTCTGGATCACTAACGCTACATGAATACACACGTGTATAAGTATCGATTCACTGATTACGTACTGGGTTCTGTGTCTTGTTATAGCTGATTTGGTATGTTTTAGGTCATGGTTCACTGTTTAAAGCCTTAAACTGTGTTTATCTAGTATTCTGATTAATCTGATTAAGTATTACTGTTGTTTCATGCATTAATATAATTACTGTGTAATAATTAGTAACTTTCCAAAAATAGCAGGTTTCCAAAAATAGAAAGTTTCCAAAAATAGAAAGTTTCCAAAAATAGAAAGTTACCAAAAATAGAAAGTTTCCAAAAATAGAAAGTTTCCAAAAATAGAAAGTTTCCAAAAATAGAAAGTTTCCAAAAATAGAATTTACTGCCTAAAATAGATTAGTTTCTAAAAATAGAAAGTTTCCAAAAATAGATCAGCTGCCTTAATTAAATAAGTTTCCATATATAGAAAGTTTCCATGATTAGATTAGCTGCCTGAAATAGATTGATTTCCATATATAGAAGGTTTCCATAATTAGATTAGTTGCCTTATTTAATTAAGTTTCTATAAATAGAAGTTTCCATAATTAGAATTAAGCTGATTACATAAGCTAACATATAAGTCTAAGTGTTATAAGCTTATTCTTAAGTCATATGATATAGTGTATAGTTTAATTATTATTTCATGTATTTTAATTAAACTATAGGTTAAGCATTTTAATTAAAGTATAACATGTATAATTAAAATGAAATGAAAATACTTAGGTTAAAATGTGTATTATTATTAATAATAATATAACCTAAGTCATGTCTAAATTAATTAATTATAGGCATGTTTTAATAATTAGTTAATTATAACTTATAACATAAAATACTTAGGTTAAATTAATGTCATGATAAACTAATAATTAAAATAACCTAAGTCATGATTTAATTAATATTTCATGTTATTAATTAATTATATCCTAAGTTCATGATTCATAAAAATTACATGTAACATAGATCATGATTTTAACCAACGAACCATGAATCGGGCATGAATTCGACACCGTACCCCGGGCCAAACCCGGGGCACACGTGTCCCCTTGCTGCCGTGGGTCCCACATGAGCCAACCAAGACCAATTGTGGTCTTGGTGGTGGCGGCAATAGCAAACCAAACCCCCCTCGGGTTTGTTTTGCTAGGCGGCTAGAAACAAACACCCCTTTAAATCATTCCTTGATTTTATTTAATACCAAAACATGTTAGATCAATGATTAATTATCTTGTTTTCATAAGAAAAATAATAACATGTTCATGAAAATAATCAAAGATTAAAGAATTAAAAAGAATTAAAAAGAAGGGTTAGAAAGGTATACCACTATGTAGCTTGGAAAAAGGATGAACAAACACGTATTCTAACACTTGTTTTTAAGATCAAAATCAATCAAACACCCCCTTATGGTGGTGTGAAGGTGGCGACACCAAGAGAAGGAAAAGGAGGGGAGAAAACTCTTTTTAGGGTTTTTAGTTTATTTCTTGTAAAATGAAAATGAAAACATGTTTAACACTTTACCCCCTTAACTTGAAAAGTCCATGGGCCAAGCCCATTTTATCTATGTGTGCCGTGGGTATGGGGGCCCCACATGGGGTACCCGTACCTTTCTCGTGTCCCGATGTTTCGTGTTCGTTCGTGGTTAAACGTGCTCGTGTTTAACGTGTTTCTGTTTCTTTTAACGTGTCTTTTATCGTAAACTTAACGCTCGTAAATATATTATAAGTATTTACGTAATTATTTTAGTTAGTATTTTAAATGGTGTTCATGATTTAATTATGTTCACGTGATATATTATTAACTGTTTATCATGGGTTCGTACGTAATCGATACTTATCATGACATACACGTATGCACTTGCTTGATTATTAGCACATGAATGTGATCAATACTACATGAGGTAAGTTTTAATCTAGAACGTACGATCTTAAGGGCACTATTCATGGTAAAAGCATGCGGGTTTTACAATATCTTTCTTTCTTAAAAGTTACCAAGGAATATCTAGATGAACAAGGAGATTAGAGATCTAATCTCGATGATGAAGAAAACCCTAAGTATAAACCAAGCCGTGGCCCTTAAGGTTCGGCTAGGGCTTGGTAGGGATGATTCCAAAGATGATGATGCTACTAAATGATTAGCAGTTAAGATGGGACAAGGATCTAGTAGTTTTAATGTTCAATCTTGGATGTTTGTGGGTTAAATCCGAATCATTTGAGAGAGAAAGATGAAGAGAGAATGAGATTTAAGTTGCATGAGAGAATGATAATGTAAGTGTGTGTTTTTCGGCTTAAAGGGGAAAGAGAAAGCCAAGGCAAAAGGCATGATTGCCTTGGTAAGAACACTTGTGCCAAGTGTAGGCTCTTGTGTTTCCAAAGCATCCATTCTCCTTCCACATATGCACGTGTGCCGTGTATAGGTAGCCAAAGGGGTAGTGGGCTTTGGCTTGGGCTTAAGTTGGGCTAGCACACAAATATGAGGCTATCTTGGGCTAGTCCAAGAAGGTTTAAACATGTTCATGGTATACATACACACATACATACACGGTTACATATAGTATGTGTAGTATGTTTTTCAAATTTTAGTTAATTGTTGTATACTCGAATATTGATTATACATTTTATTACTTACTTCCCCTAGTTTTAAGTACAAGGTTTAAGTTATGAAACTTATTACAACAAGTATGAATGTAAAAGTATAAGTACATAATGGACAAGTTCACACACAACTTATAGAAACATAGCACAAGAGTAAGTGTTCTAGGATTATTGGGTGAAACTTCATTACATTAAATCATGGTAAAATCATGGATTTTACATGTAGATTGGTCCTAGATAAGATTAGGGCTCTACTTTTAGCTTAGAGTCGGAAATTGGTTAAGCGACGTTATGTACGGTTTCTCCACCTTAAGGAGCTTGTTGAGTAGTGAACTCTCGAGTAAGGAGTACTCGAGGAGTGGGGTAGGAACGAGGAGTGACCTTCGTTGCCGAACCACTATAAATCCTTGGTGTTTGGTTTGACCTTTCCTTCCCTTATCTCTTTACATTATTTATTCTTTATACTTGTGATTATTAGTTTAGTTGCATTATACATTCATTATTCTTTATACTTGTGATTATTAGTTAGTTGCACTATACTTTGTTCATATAATGTATAAGAAGGTTTCACATAAATACTCAAGCTTAAGTTTTTGAAAAAGGATTTTTTAAAACCAACCTTTAACAAGTAAATTTTAGAAACTATTCGACCCCCCCCCCCCCCCTTGTATTTTCTACAATTGGTATCGAAGCGTGGTTGCTCAAGACTTTTTAAAATATATTGGATTTTAAAACTTGAATCGATCTATGGATTCGAACAAGTATCTAGAAGGGAAATCCATGCAAAGACCACCTCTTTTTGAAACCGATAGTTTTATTTCTTGGAAAAATAGGTTTGAGACTTATGTAAAATCAAAAGATTTAGATCTTTGGCATGTTATTACCAATGGTGATTTTTTGCCATTTCAATATAATGAGGTTTCTAAAAGTAAGAAAATAGTTACTTTTGATAAAACTAATTATTATACTAAAAGAAAAATTGCTAAAAATAATGAGGCTAAAATGTTGATTTATGATGCTTTACCAAAGAAAGAGTATGAAAGGATTTTCATGTGTGAAACCGCTAAAGAAATTTGGAATACTCTTTTAGTAACCCACAAAGGTAATATTCAAGTCAAAGAAAGTAAAATCGATCTTCTTGTTCAACAATATGAACAATTTAACATCTTAGAAGATGAAACCATATATAGTGCATTTGCTAGATTTAACACTATTGTTACTAGTCTAAAAGAACTTGATGAATGTTTTTCTAGCAAGAACAGTGTTAGGAAGTTTCTTAGGGCATTGCATCCCAAATGGAGAGCTAAAGTCACGGCGATCGAAGAATCAAAGGATCTCGCCAAATTATCACTCGATGAACTCATTGGTAACTTGAAGGTTCATGAGATGATAATTTTGAAGGACTTGGAAATGGTGAAAACTAAGAGTGAAAGAAAGTCTCTTGCACTCAAAGCCAAGAAGGCACAAAGTGACCATGAAAAATCCTCGGATAGTGATGATGAGGAATATGCCTTGGCGGTTAGGGACTTTAAGAAGTTCTTCAAAAGACGAGGTCAATACGTGAGGCAACCAAACAACGACAAGAAACCCTTCTCTAAAAACCGATTTGCCAAAGATGATAAAGGTGATAGGAAATGCTTTAGATGTGGTGATCCAAATCATTTCATTGAAGATTTTCCTAAGCCTTCACGCGACAAGAACCATACGATGTTCGTTGGAGGTTCATGGAGCGATAGCGGTGAAGATGTTGATGACAACCCCAAAGATGAGAAGTGTCTCATGGCTCACACTTCTAAAGAGGTACTTTCAAAAACCGAGTATTATAGCATTAATAGTTCTTCTCAAGATGATAGTGAATTAGAAGGCCAATACAATAACTTGCATAAGCTTAGTCTAAAATTTATTGAAAAGAACAAAGTGCTAAAATCAACTAGAACTAAGCTTGAAAACGAGATTAATGAGCTAAAATTAAAATTAGCTAAGCTTGGGAAAAATAAAGAAATAGATCTAGAATGCTTAAAATGTGAAAACCTTAGACAAGAAAATGAAAACCTTAAGAGCACCTTCATTAGAGTTGAAAAGTTCATGAGAGGTACTAATGCTCTTGATGATATGTTAAACAAAAAAATTCATTCTAAGGAAAGACTTGGGTTAGGATATAACAATAATGAAGCATCAACTAGTGAACCAAAACAAGTCAGGTTTTTAGAAAAACAGTCCCCTGTACGCGGTGCTCCAATATATGGGGCGGTTCCTTATCGCTATGGAACCGCCGATGGAGCTAAGGAACCGCGTCCAGAAGAAGATTTTTGTGAAAATCCTGAACTTTCCGAAAAGTCATATTTAGGTGAAGGACCAAAACATATTCTTATTAACAAGGTCAAAGTACCTATAATTGAAAAGTCTACTCTAGATAAATTCTACAAGCCCTTGAGTAAACCTCTAATGGGAACTAGAAACTTATTTAGACAAACATCTACTCCTCTAAGAGTACGAAATAAATCTAAACCTAGAAGTAGAACACCTATGCCAAAAAGAGATGATCAAGCTAAACCACGACCTAGAAGTAAAACTCCAACACCTAGGAGGAATAATAATAATACTAGATCAAGATCAAAGACACCTAGGAGAAACTATGGAAAACAAAATGGCCATATGAATTGGAATAATTTTCAGCAACAATACTTTTCCCTATGGGGAATGTCTCCTTCATTCATGCATCCCAACCAAATGCAAGGGATGTTTGGAACTAAAAATTTTGGACCCATGAGATATTGGGGACCAAATGTTTGATCTTGTGTGTTGTTACCTAGATATGCTTGGGAATCGATTTAGAGCCCGACGAGTGGATTAAGGATAGTGGTTGTTCTAAACACATGACAGGTAATCGAAGTTTGTTCTCACACTACAAAGCATATGATGGAGGTAATGTTACATTCATAAGTAATAGACGTGGTAATATAATTGGCAAAGGTACAGTCTCTCTTGACTCTATGACTATAGAAAACGTAGAGCATGTAGATAACTAAGGTTTTAACCTTCTAAGTATAGGTCAAATTTGTGACAATAAGTGCAAGGTCATCTTTTCGGAATATGACAGTGAAATCGTAAAAGATGGAAAAGTCATTGGAAAAGGTGTTAGAAAGCATAACCTTTATGTCATGAAGGTTAATAGGAAGTCAAAGGAAAACTTATGTCTAGCGACTTTAGATGATAGTTCTACTCTTTGGCATAGGAGATTAGGTCACGCTAATATACGTTTAATTCAATCTTTAGTCTCTAAGGAGTTGGTAAGACATCTCCCTAAGATGAATTTTGATAGTCACTTTTGTGATGCTTGCAAAATTGGAAAGCAAGTTCACTCAAGTCACAAAGCCAAGAATTTGGTTTCGACCTCTCGGTGTTTAGAGCTCCTATTGTGACAATCTGACATTTTCAGGTAGTAAATTTATTCTTCTATATTATTTTTATATTTTATTTTTGTGTTAGTTCATCAAATCACATAATTACGGGAAGAAATTAGGGCTTACGTGCATAACTTAACGTCTTTTATGTTTAAATCGGAAACCCTAGGTTTACGTATTAATGCTTTTGTGCTCCGTTTTTGATGAGACAATTTCTATTAGAATCGTTTTGTGTCTTAGTTTCATATTTTGCAAAAATGTTTTTCGAAAAACGACCCGAGGGCACGTAAATCGAGGAAACTAGAATCGAGAAGTACTCATAAAATATTAGGGATGAGACAAGTATAACACTTGTCCCATCCCTAATCGGGGTGGATTCATCAAGGGGAAACCCCCCTTTGGTGTCAATTTTCTAGCTAATGTTTGAGACACTTGTTTTATGAATGATTTAGATACAAAAGCCTCAAACCTTCACACACACACACACACTCATAACTTGCATGTTGACTAGAAAAATTTATCAATCTCTTCATCTCTCCCTCTTGTAGCCGTCCACCATCACCACCATAACACCATTTTCATAAAATTTCAACCTACAACTTAAACTATATTCAACTTATGATGAAAACCATATAAAAGGAGGATGATTTGAGGTGATTTCAACTTGTGAAAGGAAGTTTCCATCGAGTTTTTGGGCTGATTTCTCAAGAGAAGTTTATATATTTGAAGATCACAAAAAGTTGTTTTGAAAAGTTAAAGATTTGGGTACAAAGATCAAGACTTGTTCATCCAAATCTCATCATTTTCCATCATTTGGTTGCTATAAAGATTGTTTTCTTTCTATCATCCTATTATTTTTGTAAATGTAGTTGTCTATTTACTTCCAAATTTATATGTATGATAGTTATGAATGATGATCAAAGTGTTGTATGGGGATTTTGTGTGATTAGAATAAGTTAATAAGGCTAAATCTACAAGTAAAAGATGATAAAATCTTAAATAGATAAGTAGGCTGTGAAAAACAGTAAGTTTCAATATTTTTAGTTGATTAAATGTATTAGATTATTTGATATAATGATATATAAATGATTTTTTCACAAGTGGTTAATTGGCCACATAATGGAATGTTAAAAATGAGCAAGATATGGCCAAAATACTTTTTATGTACTAATCTGACTGATCAGTTTTGGACGAATTAAAACTTATATTTAGAGGTTGCTTGAGAAGGAGCCATAGAAGAGTAAATTGTAGAGAATATTATGTAGTTTCTACAACAAAATTTGGGGTTCTAACTCATTATAGAACTTAAGATATTCTAAAAATGGTGAACATGACTTTTTAAATCAGATTTCACAATAAGATATTTAATATTAAAAGACAACATTAGGTAAAATAATATATAAATAAATATGTAAAAGTGAATAATTGATAATAACTATTATAAAAATATGTTTATATACTATAATAAATAAATATCACATTTTATAAAAATAAAACTCAACTAGTTATCTACATACAAACTATATATATAACTTTTACGTCTTTTCGGCTAAAACCGAAGGGATGGCGTTTTCGCCAAATAAAACTTAGATGGTCGGAGCCATCTAATGTATGATTTTTATAGAACATCTACTAATATAGAACCGCATTTAACAAGTAAAAACCAACAAACCCGAGCTTTGTAACTTATGGACCCGTAATGGACCAAATTAGCCTTATTTAACCACTAGGTCCCAACTAGTTTGGTTTAGCACTATTGGACTTGCTCATGGGCTCAACCCACTTGGGCCCAACATATGAGTAGAGGCCTGGTCCTAAATAGATAAATTGACTAATAAAACTTATTGGACTCTTATTAGGCCTATTGGGCCTTAACATATAAATGGGCTAAAAATTAGTGTAATTGGACTAAGTTAACTAGATGGTTAACAAACTAATAATGTTGTGTAAAGTGAAAAAATCCCACTTGATCATCATGTTTATGACTTGATTACATATACGTAACAACTTTTTATAAATATTATTCGACATAGTCTAAGATCGAGTATTCTTTGTTATGTATACCGTGATCGCGACGCACACCGTACGCCTTAATTTCCGATAACCCGCCTTTCCAAACAAACGTGAGTTCATAGCCTCGCACTCTTATAAATGTTTTATGAAATGTTTTATAAACCCGCGAGGGAGATAACATGCTAGTTTTAATAAAAATAGAACACAAGTGGTCCCGATTGTATGCTTACTGATATGGACCCGAATGATTGTATGACTCAATGAATGATTGAAATGGATTATTATTAGTTAGGTTATGTCACTATAAGTCCCATTAGCATGAATTGTGAACTACCGGGAGTTGGTGGACGCTTATGCATATAATAGTACTATTTGGGTAAGATCACCCCAGTTCGCGTCTTGACGGTTGATCCCCGTCGTGCCACATTGATTGGCAAGCGAATTTATGTATAAGATGTTTTATATAGCGTGATTTTAGTGACGACACACTGATTTAAATGGGCAAATATTTGTCGTGCTCGCGACCCGTTGTATATTATAGAAAGGCAAAAATGTCATGCGACTTATAATAATCTGATAATAATACCAATAATGGTAATACTGAGGCTGCGGTCTTAGGAATTGTGTATGATATATGATTTGAATTATAATATATTACCTGACTAACAATATGGGGTCTTATTACTGATATTATTCTTGTATTCTGCTTTTCATAATTGTTCTTATATAACGGTTTTCACTAAACTCTATGAATTCACTCGGCATTCGCTGATTTATTTTTCGCATGTTTTATCTCAGGTGCTTGAAGGTAAAAGTTTATTTACAAAGGGAATTCAGTTTTCTACATTTAAACTCAAAGTGAAAGAAGATAGAAAGAAGGGGGGGTTAAAGCTGGCCAACATGAAAGATACCTAGACCAGTGACAAGCTGCCATGTGTCCCACTCACACTCTCCACCAATCATACTCCACCATTTTACCATATCACCTTCCACTTAACCGGATTTAACAAACTTAATTAATTAAGTTTAAAAGTGGCGGTTAACATGTATTTAAACTTAAAACAAGATCAAAACCTTGTTCTTGGAGTTCATAATCCGAATTGGGGATTTACTAATTACTATGAATTAGACCATGATCTTGTCCAGTTTTGTGATTAACATCAACATGAACATATCCCCACTTAAAAAACCCTTGACACGTCACTCATGTGCTGACATGATAAACCCTTGCTACACACTTTTGGGGAAACTGCCAAAACAAGCCAGAAAATCAACCATCCATATACAAGCTTACATTTTAATCTTTGTTTGAGCCCTTAGATCAAATTCCAACAGTTATCCACCCCACAAACGTCCAAGGAAACATCACATGAGTCCAAGGTTTTCAAATTCTACAAGGGCATATTTGGAAGATCAAGCACTTAGGGTTCATGTTTTTATTCAGTAACTTAGCTCATTGTATGCCTATATAAAGGCTTAGGGTTCCAACATTTAGTCTTTGCTTTTGATTTTTCCTTGTTCAAGTTTCTATAAATCCCATTTTCAAGTTTAATGAAATTGAGTTTGAAATCTTGAAGAAAAGTCATTGGCCAATCTTATTTACTGCTTTCATTTGTTATATGCTTGTTAGTTCTTGAAGTTCAAAACCTGTTTTCAAAAGAGGAGTGTGCAAAAGTTTGCATATTTCCTCATTTTCTTGATATTTTGCTAAGTCTTGTTCCAATCTTGGAATTCTTGGGCTATAGGGCTGATCATAGCATCCTAACTGAGTTGGTTAAGGTGTGGTAAGGCTTATAACTTGGGGATAATCAAGTGTGGGGTAACAAGTTTGCATCAATCAAGTTTTTCAAAGTTTCTGATTTTTATGATATTGTGCTTAACCCTTGTTCAATCTTAGCAGGCTTATTGTGGAAGCTTGTGCTTGTTCTTGCTAGCACATAAGCTCAAAATTCGTGGGTGTGGATGTACATCCACGAGGTTTGCATACTCAATCTCAAAATCTGCCTAAATTGTGATTTTTGGTGATATTTGTATGAAACTTGTGTTCTTGTAAATTTTGTGGCTTGTTCTTGCTTGAATATGTTTATTATACTTGTTTGAGTGTTAATTGATGCTTGGTTGGCCTGAAATCTCACTTTGTCTTTGAAAATTTTGATTTGGAAAAGTTAAAGGGGTGTTTGGGTGTACTGGTTTATGCTTGTATCTTGTTATTGTGTTGTTAGTTTGTGTTGTTTATGCTTTGTATCTGCTATACCTTTGTTTGAGAGTGTTTTGCTGCAAGTTTTTGGGTTTGAACACTTGAATTAAACAATCTGCTATATAGACCTTGTTTCTTCTTGTTTTGACCTAGGATTTTGGGAACACTTATTGTGTATGCATGCTTAGGGATAAAAGTGGTTTAAACAAAGTTAATATAACCTGTTTGAAAGATTTGAGGTGTTGAAATTGGCTTGTGTGTCAAATACATCAGCAAAAGTAGAAACTGCATGTGTTAGTGTTCATCAGTAACTTTCATTGCTTGAATCTTGCTTAATTCTTTGAACCAGTGCATAAAACTTGTTTAGACTTGCTTATTGGAGTTTATTATAGCTTGTGTGTGCATTTGGTTGAATTTGGCTGGCTGATTTGTGCTAAAACTGCTCTTAAGTGCTTAACTGCTTATTGTTCATGTCTATATCATGTCTGATGATTAATTGATTAAACTGTATCAATTGGGTGTTAGTGATTGTGTTATTTTGATTGTGATTGACTCCTTTTGATCCGAAGATTATTTGGGTGCCTTTGTGAAATCTGAATCTCCAAAAAAGTCACTAAAGACAAAAAGTCAAAATAGTCAAGCAGAGGAAAAAGTTTCCACTTCTCAACATCCAAAACTAGCCCCTGCTAGTGCAATTTTGTCATCAGCTTATCAATAAGCTATTCTAGCTTATTCTGACTTGCAACAACTTATTTTTTGTGATAGATCTTCATTATTTGAGCCATTTAAGTAGACTGGAGCTTATGAGACTTTGACTTTGACTTTTTACTAGAAAACCAACTTGTTTGACTTTTAACATAAGTGCTTAATTGACTTTCCAGCTTATTGAGTGTGCTTATTTGAAAGGTTTTTGATTATTAAGCTTAGTTTTGTCATAAGAAACATTTTGCAACTTGAATCAGCTTCTGAGGTGGTCTAGATCATAAAAACGACTATTTTGTCGTTTTGTGAATAAGTTTGTGAACTGTTTCTGGCTTATTAAGTGGGCTTATTTGAAATTTCTTTTTTCAAAAGTCTTTGTTAGGTCAAAAGAAGCTTGTGTGTTAAATTTTAGCTTATGGCATCAGCTTATAGCTTATTGGGCTTAAAAGCCCAATAAGAATAAGTTGCTTATTATAAGTTAGCTTATTTCACATTTTCAGCTTTTGGGCCTTTGGAAAAAGTTGTTTAAAATCAAATTTTGAGTCAACCTGTGCTTTTTGGGCTTATTTTGAATACTTTTTCTTATTGGGCCTTAATTAAGCCCAATAAGGGACTGTTTTGGGTTTGGCCCATTTTCTAGGCCCAATAGGGGTATTTAGGTAATTTCACTTTCATTTCTGAGTTATTTAGGTTAAACTAAGCTAGTTTGCAAGTTTTTAGAATTTTTTATAATTTTTGGATTTTTAATATTATTTTAATATTATTTTATTATTAAAAATTAAAAGTCTGATTTTCTAGGTTTTTATATTTTTCCTAGGTTCCAAACACTTAATTAGGATTTTTGCAACTTTCCAAATATTTTTTAGGTCTTTTAATTATTTTCTATAATTAATTTAAGATATAATTGATTTTAGGAGTTTTTAATTGTTTAAAAATAGTTTTAATTGGTTTTAAAATTTTGAAAAATAGTTTTTAGCTTAATTAGAGTATTTTTGAGGTTTACAAACTTGAAAATCTTGTTTAGGGCTTTTTAATAATTAATTTTGATTTTTAGGGCTTTAATTAGCATTAAAAAGTCATTATCTAATTAATTAAAAGGTTTTTGCAAGTTTTGATTTTTTGTAAACTCTTAGAATATTATTAGGGATTTTTGGTAATTTTTAGAAATTTTTAGGTTAAAATTTTAATTTTGGTGGTTTTTACGACTTTACGTGTACGCCTTTTTAGACTTAGTTTAATCCGTCTTCATAACCTTCATTCTCTTCTAATCCCTTTTCTATTTTTCTTTCTCAAATATAATCACAAATTAATCCATATCATTACACACATAACACACTAGCCTCCTTGAGAACGAACTTAGTTGGTCATTAGTGCTTGGTTTTCTTAAACCGACACTTAATACTTGCCACTTTTGTTGCTCTCTTTTCCTAAAGGGGTAATTTTACAACTATCATTTTGGTGCCGCTGCCGGGGAGCCGTGTTGTGTTTTGATTTGGCATTGTTGTTTTTATACTAACCATAATTAGTATTTGTATTAATAGCACTCTACTAATACGTATTATCGATTTTCGGTTTTTGTGTGAATATTATTACTATATTGTATACGTAGAACAATAAATTCACAAGTACTCCAAATACGTGAGAAATCACAACCTTGACTTGGGAGGTCATTACCCAATCATTGTATTCGAATCTCAAACCAAAGAAAAAGGCAAACATAGATAATTACTTTCGTGAAGCTTAATCTTGATAATACAAACTATAAGGTGGGTATAAGGCGGATATTATAAAATATATCCTAAGGAAAAAGGCTCTTAAGTGCTTCGCGCCGCCTCGTTTCCCTGCTTGCTTGTGAGTATTTGATTGTGAGAGCTAATCGAGGGTTTTTCCGCCCAAAGTATTACTAAGTATCATATATATTTTCTTGGTTTCCATTGATTAAACCCTCTTGAACGTTTTTGGTGTTCCACCAACGTTCTAAAGTCATCGAAGGCGTTCACTTCACGTGATCATTTTCATTCCTTGAGGCTTCTTTAATCAAGAGATTTGATTAAGGAGGAGATTTGTAGATTTTTGTCTACTTAATACATTTCACCAATTTCCAAAAAAAGTTAATACCAACAAAAATCACAAAAAAAAAAATTGAAAAATACAAAATACCAAAAAGAATCCTCTTTGCTCGTCTCCTCGTTGTACGTGACGTTTATGCTAACTCGAAATCAAGCAAGACGTGCACGTAAACGAAAGAACAAAACTCCCACTCCCAACAATTCTAGTGAGGAGTCTCCTATTGACGAACCCATTGTAAGAGAAGCACCAACCATGGCGAATCGAACTATGATGGAGTTACTTCAAGCACCCACCGAGGGTTATGGAGAGGTTATTGTGATTCCCGCTATCCTTGCGGAGAATTTCGAGGTGAAAACGGGTTTGTTGTCCATGATTCAAAACAACAAATTCCGTGGTGATGAGAAGGACAATCCACACAACCATATCCGCCAATTCAATCGTCTTACCGCTACTTGCAAGTTTAAGGATGTCTCTAACGACTCGATTAAGATGATGCTTTTTCCGTATTCCTTAGTGGGGCCCGCAAAAATTTGGTTAGAGAAAGAGCCACCTAATTCTATATTGACGTGGAAGGATCTCGTGTCTAAGTTTGTGAACCAATTTTTTCCGCCCTCTAAGACTACGCACTTGAAAAACGAGATTTCAAAGTTTTCACAAGAATTTAATGAAAGTTTTTCAACGGCTTGGAATAGGTTTAAGGAAATGTTACATGAATGTCCTCATCACGGTTTTTCCGATTTGCATCAAATTTACACGTTTTACAATGGACTTAATGATCATGAAAGGGATTATTTGAATGCCGCCGCGGGTGGTAATTTTTTGTGTAAAACGGTTGAGGAAGCTTTGGTAATAACTGAAAATAGATCTAAGGTGTATAGTCCTCGTAGCACGTCTAGTGTTCGTAAGGCTTCGTCTTCGGCTTCACCTTCTTTGTCTACTACCATCGTTGCTTGCCAAATTGAGGCGAACTTGGAAAACAAGATTTTTGATAAGTTGAAAGGACTTTTGATTGAGTTTAAAGTTGGTGAACCAAGTGCTCCTGCTACGGCTAAAGCGGTTGAGGTTTCTTGCATGTATTGTGGTGGAGGTCATGATTTCTCCGAGTGCATTACCAACGGTGGTAACACTTCGAGTGCCTTCGCGGCCACGGGAAATTACAACCAAAACGGTCAAGTTTCCCGCTCTAATCAAATGACTCCACCGGGTTTTGGTTCAAATCAAAATGCTAACAACAACTATCGCAACAATCAAGTTGGTTTTAAAAACAATTACAACAAGGGAAACTATGGGAATCAAGGGGCTAATAATCAAGTTTCAAACAAAAATGATTTTCAAAATAACAACAAAAGTTTGCAAACATTGAAAGATCTTCCAAGTGAGTTTGTTGAATATGCTAGTGGGAATGATGCTAGGTTTGACAATATTCAAAGAGAAATCATAGCCTAAGATCCGAGTTTAAAAACGACTTGAAGAAAGAGTTGAAAAATGAGTTAGCTAATGAACTTAAAATCCACACCAACAAGATGGAAGGAAATGTCACTAGGTTGCAACAAAACCAACAAAAGATGGAACAAGGGCAACATGAGATTAAACAAGAGATGATTAAAGCCGAGAAAAGGCAAACCGAAGCCGTATTGAGGCAATCTAATTTTGAAGATAAAATCTCGTCTATGTTTGAGGCAATAATGTGTAAACCATCGTCAAGTGGTCTTCCTAGCAACACCATATCCAACCCTAAGGGTGAGATGAAAGTGATTACCACACGTAGTGGTAAGACACTTAAGGAGCCGACTCCTCAACCTATTGCTCCTACGGAGGAAGCAATGGAGGAAGAACCCGAGGTGGTGGTCCAAAAGGAGCATGTCCCAATCCCACGAAGTACCGCTCATGCCACACCTACGGTTGACCCATTACCATCATTGGAACCCGAGATTCCAAAGGCTATGCCTACTATGCCTCAACCCACACCACCTTTGCCCTATCCATCAAGACTTAGGAAGGAGAAACGTCAAGAGCGCGACAATTACCAATTTGAGCTTTTTATGAAAATGTTTCGTGATTTGCACCTTAATGTGAGTTTCGCCGACGCTTTGGTCATGATGCCTCGATTTGCCGCTAACTTTAAGAGTATGTTGAACAACAAGGAGAAATTGCACCAATTGTCTAGTTGTTCGTCGGTTTATCTTAATCGCATACCTCAAAAAGTAGGTGATCCCGGTAAAATTTTGATCCCTTGTGCAATTCAAGATATGGAAGAATGCTTCGCCTTGGCCGATCTTAGTGCTAGCATTAACTTGATGCCACTTGCAATCTTCAAGTCGCTCAATCTTCCTAATCTTACTCCTTCACTAATGTCTATCGAGTTGGCTGACCATTCCACGATTCCCGCATGTGGTTTGGCGGAAGACGTTTTTGTGAAAGTGGGGAAGTTCTACTATCCCGTAGACTTTATCGTTGTTGATATCCCCACGGATCCTCAAGTTCCTCTCATTTTAGGTCGTTCGTTTTTAGATACGTCTATGGCTTTGATTGATGTTCATGCTAGAAAGATCACCTTACGTTTCAACGACGAGGAACTTGTTATAAACGCAACTCAAAACTCTCAAATTTCTCATGTTTATTCCGTTGCAACCATAAACCTCGTTGATATGATTGACGTGGTTTGCGAGGAATTTTCACAAGAAGTTCTAGGTTTTGGCGATGAAGAGACTAGTGGCAATCCCACTATGTTGTATCCAATTCTTGATAATTCGACACCAACCTTCACTCCTTTTGAAGGTGGTGGTTTTATGTTGGAAGAATGCAATGTTCCACGTACTTGTGACGAAGACCTCGACAACGATGAGGACTTCTCGATTATCAAGGATTTTCTTAACGATTTCCCATTTCCTCCACCCAAGGAGGTTATGAGTATCGAGCCTAAATCTTCACTTGAGGAACCACCTATCCTCGAGTTGAAAGATTTACCTCCTCACCTCGAATATGTCTATTTGGAGGAGGACGACAAGTTGCCGGTTATTATTACGAAGGATCTTTCGAATGATGAAAAAACCGCACTTGTCGATGTTCTAAAGGATCACAAAGGGGCGATTGTGTGGAAGTTATCCGACATTAAGGGAATCGATCCCAAATTTTGTACCCACAAAATCTTAATGGAGGAGGATTTCAAGCCAACAATCCAAAGTCAAAGGAGGGTGAACCCCAAAATTCACGACGTCATCAAAAAGGAGGTCCTTAAACTCCTTGACGCGGGAATGATTTACCCTATTTCCGATAGCCCTTGGGCGAGTCCTATTCATTGTGTCCCTAAAAAGGGAGGAATGATCGTTGTGCTAAACGATGCCAACGAGTTGATTCCCACTAGACTCGTGACCGGATGGAGAGTGTGCATTGACTATCGTAAGTTGAATGAAGCCACTCGAAAAGACCATTTTCCCTTGCCCTTCATGGACCAAATGTTGAAGCGTCTTGCGGGAAACGATTTCTATTGCTTTTTAGATGGTTTTTCCGGTTACTTCCAAATTCCCATCGATCCTCGTGATCAAGAAAAAACTACGTTTACCTGTCCATATGGAACGTTTGCCTATCGTAGAATGCCATTCGGACTTTGTAATGCACCGGGAACCTTTCAAAGGTGCATGATGGCTATTTTTCATGATATGATCGAGAAGACGATGGAAGTCTTCATGGATGACTTTTCCGTGTTTGGTGATTCTTTCACTTCGTGTTTGTCGAACCTTGAGAGAATGTTAAAACGTTGTGAGGAAACCAACCTTGTGCTCAATTGGGAAAAGTGTCATTTTATGGTTAAGAGTGGAATCGTCTTAGGGCACAAGGTCTCGAAAGCGGGGATTGAGGTAGATTAAGCTAAGGTAGACGTCATCGCCAAATTACCTCATCCCAAAACCGTCAAGGGAGTTAGGAGTTTCCTAGGCCACGCGGACTTTTATCGTCTATTCATCAAGGATTTTTCAAAGATTTCTCGACCCATTACACATCTTCTTGAAAAAGAGGCACGTTTTGTCTTTGACGAAGATTGTGTACGAGCATTTGAAATCCTAAAGAGGAAACTTACCGAAGCTCCCATTCTTGTTGCTCCCAATTGGAAACTCCCTTTTGAACTAATGTGTGATGCTAGTGATTACGCTATTGGGGCCGTTTTGGGGCAACGTCATGATAAGCACTTCTTGCCTATTCACTATGATAGCAAGACGATGACCGAGGCTCAACTTAAATACACTACGACGGAAAAGGAATTCCTTGCCGTGGTGTATGCATTTGAGAAATTCCGACCTTACCTCGTCTTGACGAAATGCATAGTGTATACGGACCATTCGGCTATTAAGTATCTCATGGCAAAGCAAGATGCTAAGCCGAGATTACTTCGTTGGATTCTCCTCCTTCAAGAATTTGATCACACCATCGTTGACAAAAAAGGAGCCGAGAATCTAGCGGCCGATCATCTCTCTCGTTTGGAAGATCCTCACCAAAGTGTTTACGAGCCCAAGGAAATCACCGAAACATTTCCGCTCGAGACACTTGGTGTAGTGAATTCTAAGCTTGATTCTTCCACCCCATGGTTTGCGGATTTTGCAAATTACCATGCGGGTAACTTCATCATTAAGGGTATGACGACTCAAGAAAAACAAAAATTCTTTCGTGACGTCAAGTTCTACTTTTGGAACGACCCTTACTTGTTTCGAACTTGTGCGGATCAAATCATCCGACGTTGTGTATTTGGTACCGAAGCTTCTAACATCCTTAGAGCTTGCCATGAGGGACCCACGGGTGGTCACCACGGTGCTAATCTCACGGCTAAGAAGGTGTTTGATGCCGGCTTCTTTTGGCCTACTATTTACCGAGATGCAGAAGATCTTGTGAAGTCGTGTGATGCATGCCAACGACAAGGAAAAGCCTCACAAAAAGATGAAATGCCACAAAATATCATTCAAGTATGTGAGATCTTTGACGTTTGGGGTATAGACTTTATGGGGCCGTTCCCATCATCTCGTGGAAATAAGTACATTCTCGTTGCGGTTGACTACCTTTCTAAGTGGGTGGAGGCAAAGGCCTTGCCCACCAATGATGCTCGTGTGGTAGTCAAGTTTTTGAAGCAATTGTTTTCTCGGTTTGGAACCCCTCGTGCTATCATAAGCGATCGTGGAACCCATTTTTGTAACGACCAATTTGAAAGGGTTTTAAGGAAATATGGGGTTACACATCGGCTTTCTACATCTTATCACCCACAAACGAGTGGGCAAGTCGAGGTTTCAAACCGAGCGTTGAAGAGGATCTTGGAAAGATCCGTTGGGGAAAATCGACAATCATGGTCGGATAAGTTAGACGATGCTTTATGGGCCTTTAGGACCGCTCATAAGACGCCCATTGGGTGCACTCCATATAAGCTTGTGTATGGAAAGAATTGTCATTTTCCTATCGAGTTAGAACACAAGGCTTATTGGGCCCTAAAGCATTGTAATGATGATATGGAGACCGCGAGAAAACACCGGAAAATGCAATTGAATGAATTAGATGAATTGAGGGATATTGCTTATGAAAATTCATTGATTTATAAAGAGAAAACTAAAAAGTTGCATGATTCTAAAATTAAAAACCGGGTTTTTAACATTGGGGATCAAGTTTTGCTTTTTAATTCAAGATTAAAAATCTTTTCCGGTAAATTGAAATCCCGTTGGTCCGGTCCATTCACCGTGACTCAAGTGTTTCCGTATAGGACCATCGAGCTAGCTCAAGATGATGGTCCTAACTTCAAGGTGAATGGACATAGGTTGAAGCACTACTTTGGCGGGGAATTTCCATCCTTGAACTACCTCGACCAAGTCACCTTCCCCAATGATAATTAGTATTGAGGGGATCGAGTCGAGCTCATGACTCGGTAATCAAAAACGAGGAGCCTCGTGGGGGAGTCCCATGCTTATCCTATGTACATATTATCGCTTTCTAATGTAGCTTACGTGTGGGGATTTCTGCCCTTCCAACCTTTGTTCCGTGGTTGTTTGTGAATTGTGAACTTTAGATGATCATGATCTTCACGATTGGAGCCTCTCGTATTCATTTTATGGGAGCACTCGATCGTTTCCTTTGGAGACATTTCTCAATATCCATGACATATCCTTTTGATGTTCTAACCTTAGGCTATTAGCACACTTCATAAACGGCTATTAATTTAACGGTTACACCCTTTACATGCTAGATTAAGCATTCGACTACGTCTCTAGTATGGGGGTGTTTGCACCCATATACTCGAAACATTGAGGACAATGTTTAACTTTAGTATGGGGGGGGGGGGTGAATAGATACTTGCCTTGCCAAACCTTCACGCTTTCCAAAGTTTATCTTTTTGTTATCGTTTTTGTTGCAAAATAAGGCTAAAAATGGCCAAATTTTAAAATTTTTCTCATGTTTTATAAGTGTTTGAAGACACGAATGTAGGTTTTCCGATGGCGAGAATAAGAGTAATTTTTGACTCGACCGTGCGTGTTGAGCACTTAGCTTTGATTCCTTAACTACACATTAGGCTAAGTCTCTTGAATGAGGACGAGAAATGATAGAGTTAATTATAAGTTACTATGCTAAACGTAGAGTACTCGTATTCTTTCAAAAACTCATGTGTTCTCGTTGTTTGCTTATTCTCCCTTCGCTTGTAAATATTTTTTGCTTAATAAATATTGACTTAGCGGTTTAGTTAGGATTGTTGGGTTTCTAGTCTTTTCTAGTAGCTTCCGTGTAATTAAATTGGGAAGACATTAAGGTATCGCCAGCGTCACGGTTTTGAAGTATTGGCACCCGAATAATCGAAAGCTTCACCCAATAATAAGATTTCAAGTGCTCACCTAAATCTAGCAAACAATTTGAAGCCCCACAAGGCCGAAAAGTCTTTGCAAAAATTGAAAGTAAATCAAGCCTTAATCTTCGAAGCTTTAAAGATCCAAAATTCGCTTTAGCGTGAGGATATACGTCTTTGGCTAATAAAACCACCAATGAGGCGGATAATAAAAGGCAAGGCAAGACCGAAGTCATAATAAAAGCTTCATGGCGAAGTTGAAAAAAAGATGGAGGTAAACCAAAGATAATAAGGCCCTTCCGTTAGGGGGCGTATAAAAGTCTTGGTAATAAGTCTCATGTTCAAAACCGTTATAAAACCGTGTTTATCGATCCTTCTTGTTGACTTAATTTTTTAACATCGTCGTCTATTAGGAGGGGTTATTGATTTGATGGTCTTAGTTACACCGTTAGAACTCTATTTTTAGACCTAAATCTCTATTATCGCATAAGTCAAACAATGTATCCTCGTGAAACATTTAAGACATCATAAAATATAAGAGATACAACTTAGGAATAATGGGAGGATAAGTACGTGATTAGGGCATATGAGTAGTGTTAGCATTACTAACTTATAATGACAATGATCTCGTTGCACGCTTAGCATGGAATTGGGGTGAAAATCGAGGACGATGAAATTATTTCTAACGAAGCATTCACGTGTTCTTATTCTATGAACCTAAACGTCCCATTTTGCGATGAAAATCATACATTATGTCTATAACACAAGTAGTAGTAGTAGTAGTGTAGCTAGTTTATCGTTCAATAAAGTGAATAAAATGAATTTTGGAGATGCTTTGATACTTTATTCTAGCATTGCGTGAGGGCACGACAATGGTTTAGTATGGGGGAGTGATGAGACTGCTTTTATACATAGTCTCATCTTCCAAATAGGGCTTAAAATGCATTAAATATCCTCAAAATACCCATATATATGCTTGTGTTTGTTGCTTGTGTATTTTAGGTACGGATATTGAGAAAATGACAAAAGATCACAAGAATCATGCAAAAACGAACACGGGAAACGAAGCCGCACAATGAACCAAGCCCTAGTGAAGACTTTCCCAAGATCAACCCTTGAAGACTTGAAGAATTATGAAGAAGGGTCCTCCAATATAGAAGAATTGACACTTTATACCCTTGTATCTTCATAATTACAAGTTTGGTCCCTA
Organism: Glebionis coronaria; assembly: GCA_025667525.1. Lineage (NCBI taxonomy): Eukaryota > Viridiplantae > Streptophyta > Magnoliopsida > Asterales > Asteraceae > Glebionis > Glebionis coronaria. The sequence goes on along the minus strand of CM046881.1, from coordinate 267,678,429 downwards.
AAGTTTGTCAAAATTACAACAAGGACCTTTAACTTTGAAGATTTGGCAAGTTTAGCCCCTCAACAAGGCTAAATTGTCAACCAATATCATCTACAAAGTCAAATACATCATGAAGTCCTTCAAAGTACAAGAAATGACAAGTTTGGTCCTTTGAAAATTCCAAAATTACACAAAGGACCCTCAAATTTCAACATTTGGTAAAAATGGTCCCTCAATCATCAAGACTTGGCAATTTCAGTCCTCCAAAATGTCAATCATACAAGTCTAGACCATTATCATTGAAGAAAATACCAAACCAGCCCTTGAAGAATTCAAATATGGAAAGAAATACCCCTGAAAATACTTTGGAAAAGTATTTGTGGCCAAAGTGTGAAAACTAAAAGTTTATTTACAAAGGGAATTCAATTTTCTACATTTAAACTCAAAGTGAAAGAAGATAGAAAGAAGGGGGGTTAAAGCTGGCCAACATGAAAGATACCTAGACCAGTGACAAGCTGCCAGGTGTCCCACTCACACTCTCCACCAATCATACTCCACCATTTTGCCATGTCACCTTCCACTTAACCGGATTTAACAAACTTAATTAATTAAGTTTAAAAGTGGCGGTTAACATGTATTTAAACTTAAAACAAGATCAAAACCTTGTTCTGGAGTTCATAATCCAAATTGGGGATTTACTAATTACTATGAATTAGACCATGATCTTGTCCAGTTTTGTGATTAACCTCAACATGAACATATCCCCACTTCAAAAACCCTTGCCACGTCACTCATGTGCTCACATGATAAACCCTTGCTACACACTTTTGGGGAAACTGCCAAAACAAGCCAGAAAATCAACCATCCATATACAAGCTTACATTTTAAGCTTTGTTTGAGCCCTTAGATCAAATTTCAACAGTTATCCACCCCACAAACGTCCAAGGAAACATCACATGAGTCCAAGGTTTTCAAATTCTACAAGGGCATATTTGGAAGATCAAGCACTTAGGGTTCACGTTTTTATTCAGTAACTTAGCTCATTGTATGCCTATATAAAGGCTTAGGGTTCCAACATTTAGTCTTTGCTTTTGATTTTTCCTTGTTCAAGTTTCTGTAAATCCCATTTTCAAGTTTAATGAAATTGAGTTTGAAATCGTGAAGAAAAGTCATTGGCCAATCTTATTTACTGCTTTCATTTGTTATATGCTTGTTAGTTCTTGAAGTTCAAAACCTGTTTTCAAAAGAGGAGTGTGCAAAAGTTTACATATTTCCTCATTTTCTTGATATTTTGCTAAGTCTTGTTCCAATCTTGGAATTCTTGGGCTATAGGGCTGATCATAGCATCCTAACTGAGTTGGTTAAGGTGTGGTGAGGCTTATAACTTAGGGATAGTCAAGTGTGGGGAACAAGTTTGCATCAATCAAGTTTTTCAAAGTTTCTGATTTTTATGATATTGTGCTTAACCCTTGTTCAATCTTAGCAAGCTTATTGTGGAAGCTTGTGCTTGTTCTTGCTAGCACATAAGCTCAAAATTCATGGGTGTGGATATACATCCATGAGGTTTGCATACTTAATCTCAAAATATGCCTAAATTGTTATTTTTGGTGATATTTGTATGAAACTTGTGTTCTTGTGAATTTTGTGGCTTGTTCTTGCTTGAATCTGTTTATTATACTTGTTTGAGTGTTAATTGATGCTTGGTTTGCCTGAAATCTCACTTTGTCTTTGAAAATTTTGATTTGGAAAAGTTAAAGGGGTGTTTGGGTCTACTGGTTTATGCTTGCATCTTGTTATTGTGTTGTTAGTTTGTGTTGTTTATGCTTTGTATCTGCTATACCTTTGTTTGAGAGTGTTTTGCTGCAAGTTTTTGGGTTTGAACACTTGAATTAAACAATCTGCTATATAGACCTTGTTTCTGCTTGTTTTGACCTAGGATTTTGGGAACACTTAGTGTGTATGCATGCTTAGGGATAAAAGTGGTTTAAACAAAGTTAATATAACCTGTTTGAAAGATTTGAGGTGTTGAAATTGGCTTGTGTGTCAAATACATCAGCAAAAGTAGAAACTGCATGTGTTAGTGTTCATCCGTAACTTTCATTGCTTGAATCTTGCTTAATTCTTTGAACCAGTGCATAAAACTTGTTTAGACTTGCTTATTGGAGTTTATTATAGCTTGTGTGTGCATTTGGTTGAATTTGGCTGGCTGATTTGTGCTAAAACTGCTCTTAAGTGCTTAACTGCTTATTGTTCATGTCTGTATCATGTCTGATGATTAATTGATTAAACTGTATCAATTGGGTGTTAGTGATTGTGTTATTTTGATTGTGATTGACTCCTTTTGATCCAAAGATCATTTGGGTGCCTTTGTGAAATCTGAATCTCCAAAAAAGTCACTAAAGACAAAAAGTCAAAATAGTCAAGCAGCGGAAAAAGTTTCCACTGCTCAACATCCAAAACTAGCCCCTGCTAGTGCAATTTTGTCATCAGCTTATCAATAAGCTATTCTAGCTTATTCTGACTTGCAACAACTTATTTTTTGTGATAGATCTTCATTATTTGACCCATTTAAGTAGACTGGAGCTTATGAGACTTTGACTTTGACTTTTTACTAGAAAACCAACTTGTTTGACTTTTAACATAAGTGCTTAATTGATTTCCAGCTTATTGAGTGTGCTTATTTGAAAGGTTTTTGATTATTAAGCTTAGTTTTGTCATAAGAAACATTTTGCAACTTGAATCAGCTTCTGAGGTGGTCTAGATCATAAAAACGACTATTTTGTCGTTTTGTGAATAAGTTTGTGAACTGTTTCCGGCTTATTAAGTGGGCTTATTTGAAATTTCTTTTTGCAAAAGTCTTTGTTAGGTCAAAAGAAGCTTGTGTGTTAAATTTTAGCTTATGGCATCAGCTTATAGCTTATTGGGCTTAAAAGCCCAATAAGAATAAGCTGCTTATTATAAGTTAGCTTATTTCATATTTTCAGCTTTTGGGCCTTTGGAAAAAGTTGTTTAAAATCAAATTTTGAGTCAACCTGTGCTTTTTGGGCTTATTTTGAATACTTTTTCTTATTGGGCCTTAATTAAGCCCAATAAGGGACTGTTTTGGGTTTGGCCCATTTTCTAGGCCCAATAGGGGTATTTAGGTAATTTCACTTTCATTTCTGAGTTATTTTGGTTAAATTAAGTTAGTTTGCAAGTTTTTAGAATTTTTTATAATTTTTGGATTTTTAATATTATTTTAATATTATTTTATTATTAAAAATTAAAAGTCTGATTTTCTAGGTTTTTATATTTTTCCTAGGTTCTAAACACTTAATTAGGATTTTTGCAACTTTCCAAATATTTTTTAGATCTTTTAATTATTTTCTATAATTAATTTAAGATTTAACTGATTTTAGGAGTTTTTAATTGTTTAAAAATAGTTTTAATTGGTTTTAAAATTTTGAAAAATAGTTTTTAGCTTAATTAGAGTATTTTTGAGGTTTACAAACTTGAAAATCTTGTTTAGAGCTTTTTAATAATTAATTTTGATTTTTAGGGCTTTAATTAGCATTAAAAAGTCATTATCTAATTAATTAAAAGGTTTTTGCAAGTTTTGATTTTTTGTAAACTCTTAGAATATTATTAGGGATTTTTGGTAATTTTTAGAAATTTTTAGGTTAAAATTTTAATTTTGGTGGTTTTTACGACTTTACGTGTACGCCTTTTTAGACTTAGTTTAATCCGTCTTCATAACCGTCATTCTCTTCTAATCCCTTTTCTATTTTTCTTTCTCAAATATAATCACAAATTAATCCATATCATTACACACATAACACACTAGCCTCCTTGAGAACGAACTTAGTTGGTCATTAGTGCTTGGTTTTCCTAAACCGACACTTAATACTTGCCACTTTTGTTGCTCTATTTTCCTAAAGGGGTAATTTTACAACTATCAAAACTTTTATTCGGTTGAATGTATATTTGGCTTTGTAAAACCCTTTCTATGCGTTGTCTATGATTTGTGTTATTGTGCTAACCCGTAACACTCTATTGACCCTTCCGCTGTACCGATACGAAATTTGGGAGTGATACAGTTTGGTACCAGAGCTCTCGTTATAGAGAGCGAAAGAATTTTAAAACCAAGGTTTTGAATAAAACATTTCAAAAATCTTTTAACTATAAATAATTTTAAATAAATATTTCGAGTAAAATGTTTAAAAATCTTTTGACTATAACGGTGCCGAAGATCTCCGATGTTATCAACAAGCCTTATTGAGAAGATATATATTTTTTGATATATAATCTAATTTATATATGTCGTGATTTCAGTATATAATTGTTTAATAATTATTTTTATGCTAATACGAGATATATTATATAATGCAGATTTGTCATGGTAGACCATAACATTCCCGTTGTGACAATCCGTCAATTTGAGGTCGATATTTTATTTTCAAGTATTATTTAAAAATCATTATTTTATTGTTGATATATGATCTCACTCACCTTTGGGAAGAAATTAGGGTTTGCATCTTAAAGTAGCATCGACTACGTCTAAACAGGAGAACTCTACGTTACGTGCTTACGTTTACATACACCGTCTTTGTCACACCCCGACATTTCAGGAAATAAATTTATTCTGAATATTATTTTAGAATTTTATTTTGTGTTGGTTTATAAACTCACAAATTTACGAGAAGAAATTAGGGCTTACGTGAATAATTGAGCGTACTTTACGATTAAACCGTAAACCCTAGGTTTACGTATTTACGTTTTTCAACTCCGTTTTTTATGAGACAATTTTTATAAGAATCGTTTTGTGCCGTAGTTTCATAATCTATAAAAACGTTTTTCGTAAATCGACCAGAGGGCACTTAAATCGAGGAAACTAGAATCGAGGAGTACCCTTAAATTAATGGAGATGAGACAAGTGGGACACTTGTCCCACCCCCACTAATAAAAAGCCATAAACAAGCCATAACACCCTTTGGTGTCAAAACCATGAGCTTGTTTAGGACACTTGTCCACAAACTCAAAAACCACCAAAACCCCAATCTTCTCTCACACTTTTCTCACACATGCAAAGTAAATAAAGGTTTTCACCAAAATCTCTCTACCCTCCCTCTTATTTCCGTCCCATATCACCACCAAATCACCCAATTCATCAAAAATTTAACCATGAACTTAAGCTATAATCAACATATGTTGATAGCTACTTAAAAAGATGAAGATTGGAGGTGATTTTAACATGTAAAAAGGAGTTTCCAAGGAGGTTTAGGGCTGATTTCCTTGAATGTGTTCATCTATTTTAAGAACTCAAAAGTTCATTTGCCAAGATTAAAGATTTGGTGAAAAGAACCAAGTCTTGTTCATCCAAAATCTTAACCTTTTCATCACTTTGGTGGTATAGAGATTGTTTCCTTCCTATCCTCTTGTTATTTTGTAAAAATAATCATGTACTTTCTTTATAAATGTATATGTATATGATGATGAATTATGATCAAAATATTATGTGGGGATTTTATGTTAATAGATTGGGTTAAAAAGATTAAAATCTACAAGTTAAAATGTTTTAAATCTTGATTAGATTTACGGGCTGTATAAAACAGTAAGTAACCATATGAACACTTGGTAAAAAGGCTTGGATTATTGAATATACAGTTAGATATATGATTTTTATATATGTGGTAAGTTGGTCACTCAATGGAATCATTAAAATGAGCAAGATATGATCAAAATACTATTAAGGTTCAGATCTGTATAGTCTGTTTTGGACGAATTATTAGCGATACTTAGAGGATGATTGAGTAGTAGATAAAATGTAGTTATTTGTAGCACATATTATATAGTTTGTGCTGCCCAAATTTAAGATTCTATCTCCTTGTAGAACTCAAGATATGGCAAAAATGGTGAAAGTGACTTTCATAAGCAGATTTGGAAATAAAAGTATATAATATAAAACAAGCACTCAAGTAATATTATTATAAAATACATATATAAAAGCCACTAAATTATGATAATACTTATTAAATAAGTTGTATACTATGATAAATAAGTATGACATTTTATAAAATTACAAACTCAAATGTTTTCCAAAGTTATAAAACTATATATAAGTTTTACGTCTTTTCGGCTAAAGCCGAAAGATTAACATTTTTGCCAAATAAAACTTAGACGGTCGGACCCGTCTAATGTAACATTCTTATAACTCATCCACTGATATGTAAGTACATTTGATAAGTAAAAACCGATAAACTAGAGCTTTATAAGTACTTGTGCAAGGTGTTCCCCGTGTTCTTGTTCGTTCTTGGAATAAATGAGTATATCGTCAATGAAGACTATCACGAATTTATCCAGGTAGGGTCTGCACACACGATTCATAAGATCCATGAAAATGGCTGGTGCATTGGTCAACCCAAATGACGTAACGGGTTCTAAAATCTATTTTTGGAATATCTTCCTCCCTGACCCTTAGTTGATGGTATCCAGATCTCAAATGAATCTTGGAATACACACTTGACCCTTGCAGTTGGTCAAATAGGTTTTCAATGCGAGGAAGAGGATAACGATTCTTCACAGTTAAATTATTCAGTTCCCTGTAGTCGATGCACATTCGGAAAGAACCATCTTTCTCTTTGACAAATAACACAGGAGCTCCCCATGGCGAGGAAAAGGGTCGGATTTAAAGTTGTTCAGCTAGCTCTTTCATTTCTGATGGTGCCAACAGGTATGGAGCTTTAGCTACGGGTGCAGCTCCGGGAATCAAATCTATTTGAAATTCTACTTTTCGGGTTGGTGGTAAGCCTGGCAACTCATCAGGAAAGACCTCGGGAAAATCTCGGACGATAGGTACGTCCTTGATTTGTTTCTTCTCGGGTTTGTCCTCATGATCTGTCTGAGAAATATGGGCCAAGAAGATAGGACATCCTCTCAACAAATATTTCTGGGCTTTAGTACAAGAGATAACACTAAGTCTTGTGTCGGTAAGGTCGGTGATACCGTCTCCTCGAATGATTAAAGTTTCGTTTCTCCACGGAATACGGACTAGTTTTTCATCACAAACGTTGATTGTGCGGTATCTTGCTAACCAGTCCATGCCGATAATAACGTCAAAACTACCAAGGTTTACGCGGATAAGGTCAATGTTGAATGGATGTTTTGAATGACTTAAGGTACAACCTCTAATGATAGTGTCAACATCTACAGTTTTACCGTTAGCTAATTCTACGGAGTAACGGTGATCTAAAATTGATGGGACGACTTCTATTACATTGCTAAATTCAGTGGACATAAAACATCGGTATGCTCAAGTATCAAACAAAACAGATGCATAACAATTGTTTAGTAGGAACGTACCAGTAACGACATTAGAATCAGGGTTGGCTTTTGCATTGCCGACCACGTACACTCTTGACGAAGCTCCTCCACTGTTCTTGTTCTAGTTGGCCAACTTGGGACAACCTGGTCTCACATGTCCCAGTGCTCCACAATCATAGCACACAACTCCCTTCTTAGGTCCATTGCCATTCTCTCCGGCAGTATTACGGTTTCCCTACTGTCCGTTCCCGTTCCCACGGGCATTGTATCCGCCACTATTTTTGTAGTTCCTGGTGTTCTGGTTGGGTCGGACCTGGGTGACAGCATTGACTCGACAAGTTTTGGAAAAATGACCAACTTGTCCACACTTGTGGCAGGACTGACATGGGCTATCAACAATATGATGATAGTTGCATCTTGAGCACAAGGGTTTTGCACCCACATACGGCCTAGTTCTGCGGTCGTAGCACTGTAAACCTTGTGGAAACCAAGATTCACGGATCTTTAAGCTACTAGGATATGCATCATATTCATATGATTATACAATCAAAGCGGAATTAGAACACACACAAGAAATTTCGCGACGATCCAACGGTTCAATCAAAAGTTATGACCTTCTGAATACTGTTGCGCACACAAAAACGTCCAAAAAAACCCTAGACGGATTTTTCTTTTCTTCACCATACACGAAGACCTTGTTGTTCATAGCATCACGAGCCACGAGGCTCTGATACCAATTGTGTTTTAATTCATGTTATTGTGCCTAAACACTTTGTTAATGTGTCGTGTTCTAATTCCGCTTTGATATTATAATCATATGAATATGATGCATATCCTAGTAGCTTAAAGACCCGTGAATCTTGGTTTCCACAATTGTGGAAACCTTGGTTTCCGGATCTTTTAAGCTACTAGGAATGATCATTGTTCATATGATTAACATAATCAAAGCGGAATTAGAACAACAACCATTAACAAGGTGTTTGGACACAAGAACATGAATTAAAACAATTGGGTTGCTCATTATATTAATAACAAACAACCACTAGACGTGTATACATTGAATCCCACATCTAGTGCACACACGCTTTTAAGTTTACATTGTGAATGAAAGTATGAATAAAACCTAAGACCCTTGGTTCCTTTTATAGTGTAAGGATTAGGGTTTACAAGAGATAATAACAAATAAACAAGTAAATCTTCTATTTAAATATACTTATGTAGAATATATCTTGCATGTTTATCTAAATAGAAGCTTCCATAAGCTTCTTGTCTACGTTTCTATCAACTCTTAAATTGCATGTGACAATGCTTAGTTTGCACACGACAACTCTTGAGCCAACAATGCTTAGTTTGCTCTTGTCAACGCTTGGATTGCTCTTGACAACGCTTAGACAATATCTTCATGTTTTCTTTGTTTTTGAGTTTTTGCCACATCAACTTTTTAACCCAACAGCATGGAAAGGGTGATCAACAATATATCTAAAGCCGTTTATGAATTATGATAAAAGATAATTGTTAGAACAATAAAGGATATGTCATGGATTTGTGAAAAACTCTTCAAGCAAACGATCGTGGCTCACGTAAATGAACACGAGAGTCGTCAATCGTGGTGATGATGATGATCTAGATAACACATTCACAAACAACCCCAAGTCAACGAGTTGGAAAGGCACAAATCCCCTCACATTAACCACATTAGAAAGCGATAATATATACAAAGGATAAGCATGGGATCTCCCACACCAGGCACCTCGTTTTTGATGACCGAGTCATGAGCTCAACTCGATCCCCTCAATGCTACTTATCATTGGGGAAGGTGACTTGGTCAAGGTCGTCCAACGAAGGGACTTCCCCACCGAAGTAGTGCTTAAACCTATGTCCATTCACTATGAAATTAGGACCATCATTTTGAGCTAGCTCGATGGTCCCATAAGGAAACACTTGTGATATGGTGAAAGGACCCGACCAACGAGAGTTCAATTTCTCGGAAAATATCTTCAAACGAGAGTTAAAAAGTAACACTTGATCACCAACGTTAAAAACCCGGTTTTTAATTTTTGAATCATGAAACTTTTTAGTCTTTTCGTTAAAAATAAATGAATTTTTATAAGCATTGTCTCTTAATTCATCACATTCATTAATTTGTATTTTCCGGTGATCTCCCGCGGTCTTCAAGTCATAATTGGCATGCTTTAGGGCCCAATATGCCTTATGCTCCATTTTAATGGGCAAATGACAATTTTTTCTATATACCAACTTATATGGAGTACAACTGATAGGTGTCTTATAAGCGGTCCGAAAGGCCCATAAAGCGTCATCGAGTTTGTCGGACCATGAAGCACGGTTTTCTCCAATCGACCTTTCCAAAATCCTCTTCAAAGCTCGGTTTGAAAGCTCGACTTGGCAACTCGTTTGCGGGTGATAAGCCGTAGAAAGACGACGAGTAACTCCATATTTCTTTAGAACCTTTTCGAATTGGTCATTAAAAAATGGGTTCCACGATCGCTTATAATAGCACGAGGGGTCCCAAACCGAGAGAATAGTTGCTTCAAAAACTTCACTACCACACGAGCATCATTAGTAGGTAAAGCCTTAGCTTCCACCCACTTTGAAAGGTAGTCGACGGCGACGAGGATATACTTGTTTCCATGAGACGATAGGAACGGACCCATAAAGTCAACGCCCCAAATGTCAAAAATCTCACACACTTGAATTATGTTTTACGACAATTCATCACGTTGAGATGATTTTCCTTGACGTTGGCAAGAATCACACGACTTCACAAGTGCGTGTGCATCACGATAGATCGTAGGCCAAAAGAAGCCGGCATCAAACACTTTCTTAGCCGTGGGATTAGCACCGTGGTAACCACCCGTGGGTCTCTCGTGACAAGCTCTAAGGATGTTAGAAGCTTCGGTACCAAAGACACAACGTCGAACGACTTGATTAGCACAAACCCGAAAGAGATAAGGTTCGTCCCAAAAATAGAACTTGACGTCACGAAAGAATTTTTTCTTTTGTTGTGTCATCATACCCTTGATTATGAAGTTCCCTGCATGGTAATTTGCAATGTCGGAAAACCATGGGGTGGTGTCTTTAGAATTCACTACATTGAGAGTCTCGAGAGGAACTGTTTAGATAATTTCCTTGTTCTCGAAAACATCTTTTTGAGGATCTTCTAGACGAAAGAGATGATCGGCCGCTAGATTCTCATCTCCTTTTTTGTCAAGCACGGTGACATCAAATTATTGGAGGAGGAGCATCCAACGAAGCAATCTCGGCTTAGCATCTTGCTTAGCTAAGAGATACCTATAGCCGAATGATCCGTATACATGATGCTTTTAGTCAAGGCGAGATAAGGTCGGAAATTCTCAAAAGCATAGACCAAAACAAGGAATTCGTTTTCCGTTTTGGTGTACTTAAGTTGAGCCTCGGTCATTGTTTTGCTAGCATAATGGATAGGACGGAAGTTCTTTTCATAACGTTTCCCTAAGACGGCCCCTATTGAATAATCACTTGCATCGCACATGATTTCAAAGGGTAATTCCCAATTAGGAGCAACAAGAATGGGAGCTTCGGTAAGTTTCCTTTTAAGAGTTTCGAAAGCTCTAACACAATCCTCATTGAAGTTAAAAGGATCATCCTTCTCGAGAAGGTGTGTCATAGGTCGAGAGATTTTCGAAAAGACTTTGATGAAACGACGATAAACGCCCGCGTGGCCTAGGAAACTCCTAACTCCCTTGACGGTTTTCGGATGAGGTAACTTGGCGATGACGTCTATCTTAGCTTTATCGATTCCTTGTGCCCTAAGACGATTCCTTGTTTACACATAAAATGACATTTTTCCCAATTAAGCACAAGGTTGGTTTCTTCACAATGTTTTAACATTTTCTCAAGATTAGATAAACACGACGTGAACGAATTGCCAAACACCGAAAAGTCATCCATGAATACTTCCATCGACTTCTCGATCATATCATGAAAAATAGCCATCATACACCGTTGAAACATACCCGGTGCATTGCAAAGTCCGAAAGGCATTCTACGATAAGCAAACGTTCCATAAGGACACGTAAACGTAGTTTTTTCTTGATCACGAGGGTCGATAGGTATTTGAAAGTAACCGGAAAAACCATCTAAAAAGAAATGGAATTCATTTCCCGCAAGTGGCTCCAACATTTGATCCATGAAGGGAAAGGGAAAGTGGTCGTTACGAGTGGCGTCATTTAACTTTCGGTAGTCAATACACACCCTCCAACCAGTCACAACAAGTGTGGGAATTAACTCGTTGTTTTCATTGGGTACAACGGTCATTCCTCCTTTCTTAGGTACACAATGGATTGGGCTCACCCATGGTCTATCGGAGATAGGATAAATTATTCCCGCGTCAAGAAGTTTTAAGACTTACTTTTTTATGACATCGTGAATTTTGGGGTTTACCCTTCTTTGAATTTGAATTGCGGGTTTGTAGTCCTCCTCCATCAAAATCTTGTGAGTACAAAATTTTGGGTCAATACCCTTAATGTCGGAAATTTTCCACGTAATTTCCCCTTTATGAGCTTTATGAACTTTCAAAAGTGAGGTTGTTTCATCATTAGCAAGATCTTTTTCAATAATAAATGACAACTTGTCATCACCTTCCAAGAATGCGTATTCAAGGTGAAATGGAAGATCTTTCAATTCAAGGATTGGCGGTTCCTCGATTAAAGATGTTTGTTCAACACGCATAACTTTTATCGGCGGAAGAAATGGTGGAATAAGAGTATCATTACCAATAATCACCTTATTTTCATTGTTTATTTCATTTGAAGTAAAATTACCTCCTTGGAATGGAGTGAGATTTGGTGTTGAATTAGCAAAAATCGGATCCAAAATAGTGGGATTGCCACTTGACGAACTATTGGAAAAACCTAACACTTCTTGTGAAAACTCATCGCAAACCACATCAACTAAGTCAATGTGATTGATGGTAGCGATTGCATAAACATGAGAAGGTGTCGAGTTTTGAGTAGCGTTTATAACAAGTTCCTCTTCGTTGAATCTCAAAGTAATAGTTCTTGCATGAACGTCGATAAGTGATCTCGAGGTGTTTAAAAATGGATGACCTAAAATTAGAGGAACTTGAGCATCCGCGGGGATGTCAACTACTATAAAATCAATGGGATAGTGGAACTTCCCCACTTCCAGGAAAACATCCTCGGCTATTCCACATGCTAAAATCATAGAGTGATCGACCATCTTGATAGACATGTTCGAAGGAGTAAGAGCCGGAAGCGAAAGCGATTTCCAAATGTAAAATGGCATCAAATTAATGCTCGCACCAAGATCGGCCAAGGAGAGGCATTATTTCATATCTTGTATGTCACAAGGAATGAGAAACTTCCCGGGGTCACCAACTTTTTCCGGTATTCGGTTAAGATAAACCGAAGAACAATTAGATAGCTTTGAAATCTTTTCCTTATCGTTCATCATACTTTTAAAAGTGGAAGCGAAACGAGTCATGTATAACAACGCGTCGGCTAAACTCATATTAAAAGGAAATTGTTGAAACATTTTTATAAAAAGATCGATTTTTTGTTTGTTACGTTCTTTCATTTTCTCTTTGTTTTGTCTTTAAGGGTAAGGTAAGGGTGGTGTGGGTTGGGGCATAGGCAACGGCCTTGAAATCTCGGGTTCCATAATTGGTATTGGTTCAACTGTAGGTGTGGTATGAGCGGTACTTCGTGGGCTTGTGATATGCTCCTTTTCTACCATCACCTCGGGCTCTTTCTCGATTTCCTTCTCCGTAGAAGTACTAGGTCGAGAGATTGGTTCCTTGAAAGTTTTACCACTACGAGTAGTAATAACCTTCATTTCTCCCTTCGGGTTTGCAATGGTATCACTAGGAAGACCACCCGAGGAAGAGGGTTTACACATGATTGCTTCAAACATTTTAGCCATTCGATCTTCAAATTTTGATTGTGTTAAATCCGCTTTTAACAACTCTTGCTTAATCTCATGTTGACCTTGTTCCATCTTTTGTTGATTTTGTTGAAGACGTTGAACGTTCCTTCCATTTTATTAGCCTGAGTTTTCAATTCATTAGCAAGTTCGTTTTTAAGCTCGTTTTTTAACTCGGATCCTAAGCTAATCATCTCACGTTGCATGTTATCAAACTTAGCATCGTTTGCTTTTGCATAATCCAAAAATTCTTCATTAAGATTTTTAGTGTGAGCATTTTGAAAACCTTGTGTAGTGTTTTGAAAATCACGGTTTTGATTTTGATTTTGAACTTGCCCATTCCCACTTTGGTAATTCCCTTTGTTGTAGTTACGCGAATTGCCTTGATAAGCACCATTTTGATTGTTGTTTCGATAGTTGTTAGCATTTTGATTTTGTGGAGCTTGATTTTGGCGGGCACCTTGGCCGTTTTGGTTGTAAGTTTCCGTTGGTACATAAGCACTTGAAGTGTTACCACCGGTGGTAATGCACTCGGAGATCATGAGCTCCACCACAAGATATACAACTCTTTTTAACCGCTTTAACCGATGCGGAATTCAAAGCATCTTGTGCTTTCCAGTGTGTCATAAGAGTCGAAAATCAGTCGAAAAACCGATTATCCTCATTAGCTTCATCATGTAAGGCATTCATGTTACGAGACAATGACGATGACGATGAACCCGTATTGGCAACACTCGGTGTGTTACGAGGGTTATAAACCTTAGATCTATTCTCGATAATATTTAAAGCCTCATCGGTCGTTTTGCACAAGAAATTACCACCCGCGGCGGCATTCAAATAATCTCGTTCATGATCATTAAGCCCATTTTAAAAAGTATCAATTTGATGTAATTCCGAAAAATCATGGTGTGGACATTCATGTAACATTTCTTTAAATCGTTCCCATGACATTGAAAAACTTTCATTATTACGTTGTGTAAACCTTGAAATCTCATTTTTCAAATGTGTTGTCTTAGCTTGTGAAACAAATTGGTTCACAAACTTAGAAACGAGATCACCCCATGTCAAAATCGAATTTGGCGGTTCTTTCTCGAGCCAAATTTTTGCGGGTCCATCCAACGAGTATGGAAACAACATCATCTTAATGACGTCATACGGAACATCCTTAAACTTGCTTGTTGCGCTGAGACGATTGAAATTCCGTATGTGATAATGCGGGTTGTCTTTTTCATGACCTTGAAACTTGTTTGCTTGTAACATCGACATTAAACCCGTCTTAATCTCGAAATTCTCCGCAAGGATGGCGGAAATCACAATAGCTTCTCCAAAACCCTCGGTGGGTGCTTGAAGCAACTCCATCATAGTACGATTAGCCATGGTGACTATTGGGTCTACAACGGGTTCGACAATTGGAGTTTCCTCTTCAATCAAATTGCCTTGGTTTTAGCGACGTTTGAGAGCTCGTTTTGCTTGATTACGAGTTTTCATAAACGTGACGTAGAATGTGGAGGTGAGGAAAGAAGATTCTTTTCGGTGTTTTGTGAATTTTCAATTTTTTTTGTGTTTTTTGATTGTTTTTAATTTTTTTGGATTTTGTGTGTATTTGTAGACAACAATCTACCAAATCTCTACTCGAATCAAACTCTTGATTAAAGAAGCCTCAAAAGAATGAAAACGATCACGTGGAGTGAACGCCTTCGATTGACTTTATAACTTTGGTGAAAACCAAATTGTTCAAGAGGGTTTAATCACAAAGAAACCAAGAAAATATATATGATACGTAATAATACTTTGGGCGGCAAAACCCTCTATTAGCCTCAATCTCAAATACTCACAAGCAAGCGGAGAAACGAGGCGGCGCTAAGCACTTAAGAGCTTCACGAAAGTATTTATCTATTTTTGCCTTTTTCTTTTTGTTTGAGATTCGAATACAATAATTAGGAGATCAAATCCCAATTCAGGTTGTTTTTTCACACTTTTGGAGATATTTTGAATTTGTTGTGATACTTATACAATATAGTAATAATATTTCACAAGAAAAACGAAAAAACCGATAATACGTATTAATAGAGTTCTACTAATACAAATACTATTTATGGTTAGATACTAAAAAAAATGAACAAATTAAAAACGACACACCTCCCCGGCATCGGCGCCCAAATGATTGTGGTAAAATACGACCATTTAGGAAAAAAGCTTATAAGCGGTAAGTATCAAGTGTCGATTTAGGAAAATCAAGCACTAATGACCCAATGAAGTTCAAAGTTCGTTTCGCAATGAGGTATATGTGTGTGGAAAACTTTTTAAATATTTGAGATTAATATTGAGAAAGAAAAGATGAGAAAAGAGAATGACGAATACGTTAAAATTATACTACGACGATAAAATTTAAAATCGTAAAAAGTGACAAAATAAAAATTAATTCTAACAATCCCAAAAAATTCCCCAAAATAGTTAAAAATAAACTAAGAGTTTAAAAATGATCAAAAGTTTTTCAAACCTTTTGATTAATTAATTATTAATTTTTAAATGCTAATTAAAGCCCTAAAAATCCAAATAATTAATAAAAAGCGCAAATAAAGATTTTTTTCACTTTGTAAACCTCTAAAAAGACTTAATTAAGACTAAAAACTATTTTTATAAAATTTTAAACTAATGAAAACTATTTTTAAATGATTAAAAACTAATAAAATATAAAAATAATTCTAAAAATTAATAAAATGATGAGAAAATTAATCTAAGAGTTTTAAAAATCCTAAGTTAATGTATTTGACCTAAGAAAAATGTAAAAGTTGCAAAAATATTAAAAATGAAATTTAATAATAAAATAATATTAAAAATTCAGAAATTATAAAAATTTCTAAAAACTTGCAAACTAGTTTATTTTAAACTAAGTAAATAGAAAATAAAAGTGAAATGACCAAAATACCCCTAATGGGCTAAAAACTAAAACAGTCCAAATGAAATGGGCTTTTTGGCCCAATAAGATCAACCTTAACGAAATAAGCTGAAAATCACCAGTCTAGCTTAAAATTCAATTATAAACACAAAAGTCTGAAGGCCCAAAAGCTGAATGTGAGCTTATCACAGCTTAAATGTACAACAACTTATTCTTAATGGGCTTTTTGGCCCATTAAGCTATAAGCCAATGCCATAAGCTCTAATTTGACACACAAGCTTCTTTTGAGATGCCTAAGAGATCTGTGAAAAGAAAATTTAAAAAAGCTCAGCCAATAAGCCAAAAATAAGCCAAGTACAAAAGCACTAAAAGACAAAATAGTCGACTTAGAGTTCTTGACCACCTCAGAACTTGATTTAACTTACAATAGACTCTAAATGACTTAAATAATCCAAATCAATCAAGAAAAGTTCAATAAGCCAAGCCAAATAAGCAGAATAAGATGATAAGCACTTATGTAAAAGTTAATGGAGTTGGTTTTCTAGTCAAACCTTAAAGTCAACCACCCAAATGCTCTAGAATGAACAATTGGGTCAAATGATGAGCACCTATTACAAAATTAAAGTTGTTGTAGGTTAAAATAAGCTAGAACAGCTTATTGATATGCAAAACAAAAAATAACACTAGTAGTGGCTAGCAATAGGGGAAAGGAGTTCCCACTGCTTTGACTATTTGACTATGGATTTTAGAGAGTTTTACATGGATTCAATGGATAACAAGGGAACCCTTACAACCAGTAAGTTGTAAGGAGTCATAAACAAGCAAGAAAACACAAAATTATCCAGCCAAATGATACAGTGTAAGCAAACAGTCACCATATATGATACAAACTTGGAAATTAAGCAGTTATGAACAAATAAGCAGTTTAAGCACAAATAAGCCAACTAAACTGAACCATATGCATACACAAGCTATAATAAACTCCAATAAGCACAAATAAACTTGTATTAAACATTGATTCAATGATTAGAGACAGATTCAAGCATAAACAGATTAGTGATGAACAAATGATACCCAAAAATCCTTTTGTTGAACTAATTGACCACATATCCAATTTCAACACCTTAAATCCCTTACCCATGTAGCATAAACTAATATTTAGCACTTGTTAACCCTAGTCTACCCTTAGATCTAGGTGTCCCCAAAATTTTAGTCAAAAACTGTTGAGTCAATTCAGTGCCTGATTTGTCCCTTGCACAAGATTTGGATGTAAAGTATCCTAAGTAGTGTTAGTCACTGAACTTACGTATGTTATATGTTCAGTGTGTCATTCTTTAGAGTTCTTTAGAGTCTATGAGATAGACTCGTCATTAGCTGAGGCGGATCTCAGTAAGTGTGCAAAGAATCAAGGATGATAGAGTTAGTAAGTGATGACATAATAGCTTACTAACTCCTCAAGACTATTACTGATTACAAGACCTGAAGATGTTAAGAAGACCTGAAGAAGTGTCTTATGTATTAGTGGGAACAAGTCTTATTAGCAATGAAGACAAAGGTTCAAGAGAAAGGATTACTTTGTCAAAGGTGCAAAAGATGAAGACAACAAAGTATAAGGTGGTTACTTGTACTTTAGTAAAGCTTCTCAAGGAAGCTTCACACTCCCACTATATATATGTGGTCTTTGTAATAGAATAGTCAATGATTCCCACCACAGAAAACACACATGTCACACTTTAGTGGATAGGGGTTTCATCCTCCCATTGTTACATAAGCTTAGCTAGCTATGAACATGGGAGTTTAGTTTGTCATTCATCGCCCGGTTGTTGTTTCGCAAACAACCGGGCAAGTCATGTATATTTTTTGATTCATTATTAATAAGATATACATACGATGAAAAGTACAAGCCTTGTTATTAGTTAGTCAATTGGTTTAAATTGTGCAAATGTTCTTCAGAGTCCTTATTGATTCGATGTTTGCACAAGTTTCGTGGACCAACAATTGGTATCAGAGCGGGTTGCATTTTCTCTATCCAGATCCATTCGTATGACTGCTAATAACATATTTTTTAGTTTGGTTAATTTTATCAGTGTGTTCAAAAACTGCTTAGACAGTAGCAGTTTTTTAGGGAGAGGTAATACTGATATATGGTTACTGTTAAACATAACCAAACAAATCTTATCCAACCAAAATACCCACCACCGACACAGATATTAACTTTTATTCTGTCCTACCCCCACCGCCATTTTTAACCTGTCATATAATCCCACCGATCACACACTTTCTAAACTTAAACAAAATCCGTCACTTTCATCTTCTTGATAAACCAGATCTATACTATTATATACCACCCACATCATCTCAAATCCCACATAAAAATTCATCCCACGAACAAAAACAACTATCACCAATCATCACCAAAAAACTCGAAGAACAACAAGATCGCCATCCCAAAAATCCAAATGAAACTCATCAAAATTAAATCGAAAATAGAGTGCATGTTTGTTTCCTGTGGCCACAGAAATGATTTTCTTTTAATTGAAGAATCGATTGCAATTTTGAAGTAGGTTCCTTAATATTTTCATGATTTATTGGGTCTTCGATGCGAAAATCTTCTGTTGGAGTTGTGTTATTGACGGTGAATCAAAACAAAGTGAGATTGGGAAAATGTATATGAAGATGCGTTGTTGTTGCCAAAGAATAGGCTTGATTCGTTGGGATGGTGTTTTGAACCTGCTTAAAAGAAAATCTGAAAAAAGGGGTTTTTGATTTTCAGATTAAAAGCTGAACAAGAAGGTGGGTGTGATTAAAGATTTTATGTCTTTCGACGTTAAAGAGATGGAGAACTGGGTGACTGGTCGTGAATAAAAAGAAAGCGTGTTGATAAATTGACGGGTAAAAGTGCGTATGAAGATCGAGTAAAGCGGCATTGAGTGTGACTAATCAAGATGTTAAAGATCATCTTGGTTAGGTTGATAAATTTCAGTCAAAGACTGATTCGTGGGTAGCTGATGAAACATCAGTCCACAAAATAAAATAGGTGTCGAGTTAATTTGCATCAGTTGAAAAGAAAACTCAAGAAAATGAGTTTAGGCAATGATGTAACAAGGAAGGAGTGTTTGTCTATAGAAGCTGTTAAAGGAACAGTTGTATGAAAAAAAGGTGTTGAAAAGAAGCTGATAAAATTATCAAGGGTGACTTGTGTAAGAGTTCACCAAGTCAGCTACAGTCATGTCAAAGACAAACATAGTTGGACCACATCAGTTACTGATCTTTATAAACCCCTGAAGTGTACCAGCATCGATGGACAAATGAACCCTTGACCTATGTTGGTGAACCCCCCATCAGCGAACCAGGTCAGACAAAAGGTCTGAACCCCCAGAGGTAGCTGAACCCCCAGAGGTAGCTGAACCCCCAAAGGTAGCTGAACCCAGAGGTCCCTGAACCTTCTTCTTTAGACCCCTGTCCCTGTCTAAACCTCCTCTCAGCAGCTGAACCCCCAGCTGAACCCCCAGGGTAGCTGAACATCAAGTTGCTGGAAATGAACCCAAGGTTTTAAACCTCTGACTAGACCCCTGTCATTGGACCTTCTCTAAACCCTCCAACAGCGAACCAGGTACATGAACGCTGTCCCTAAATCACCAGCGATCCCTGAACCTTTTTCTTCTCAGGACCCCTGTCCTCAATCTTTGTCAATGGACCCCTCTCCTCAACCTCTCTCTTTGGACCCCTGTCCCCAAGTCCATAAATCCCCTGTCTCTAAACCCTCAGCCACAGCTAAACTTCAAACAACAGAGCCAAACAGCCACATCAGGCATTTGATAAGTTCCACAGCTATTGATTTTACAGCCAACTAAACCCACAACCACACAACCATCACGTAATATGTGATTGATGAAGAAGATGATAAAAAAATAGCTTAACAAGGATTCGCTGGCAAGATGATCAGCTGATCAAGATGCTATCTTCAAAGCCTTCAGTTGTTGAATTCAGCTGTTGAAGGACTTGGTCACTCAGGAATTTTTTTCTCACACCAAGATAAAGAAAGAAGATATGTTCACAGCCCCCCCTCCCCTCCCCAGCAGTTGTCACCCTCCCCCACCGCTGTAACCCCAGCCACAGAGTTTTTGAGAGACCAGGCTATGTTACAGGGAATTGGTGAAACATTGATTATACAGGGGTTTGATAACATCAAGTGTTTGGTAGGAGATGAAATTCAGGGGGAGTTGTATTTCAGGCGAGATGAAGACCATCACGCTATGATTGTGTACTAGTATGTAGCCGGTCAAAAGTTGCTTGGTTCCCTAGCAAATTTTGAGGGGGAGAGAAACGAGGACAGAGGTAAACTTGTGTTTATGTGAAGAAACATCAAGTTTACTCAAGCTACATACATACTATCATACAAAACACATAACCTTCAGGGACTTAGAATGTTTACATTTGGCTGATTGAGCAAAGTCATTGAAGATGGGTTGCTGAACAAGTTGCATTGTTTGATCTTTTATGGTTGCTGCGTCAACCATTGACCACACTTCTCTGATTGAAGGTAAATGAACTCGTGATCTACATTGGATATAATATGCTACTTTAATATATGCTAGGGTGAAGCATTGGTCTTTATGGTAAAGCATATAATATACTTCACTGATGACCTAAGGTGAAGTTACCTTTATGAGTTCTATATAAGCATCAGGGAATTGGTTCAAGTGTTTCTCAAAGTACAAGATCAGACATTGCAGTTCAGTAACAACTACAATAGGTACAAGACGATACAAGTTAGCAGATGACTTGAACTAGTAAAGCTAGTTATTCTTGGTATTCATTGTTGTAATATAGCAGGTAAGAAGAAGCCTTTATGCTCACTTACTGCTATTTAACTTAGGCTACTTTTCTATCAAAATAGGGGGAGATTGTTGGGTCAATTCAGTGCCTGATTTGTCCCTTGCACAGGATTTGGATGTAAAGTATCCTAAGTAGTGTTATTCACTGAACTTATGTATGTTATAAGTTCAGTGTGTCATTCTTTAGAGTTCTTTAAAGTCTACGAGATAGACTCGTCATTAGCTGAGACAGATCTTAGTAAGTGTGCAAAGAATCAAGGATGATGGAGTTAGTAAGTGATGACATAATAGCTTAGTAACTCCTCAAGACTATTACTGATTACAAGACCTGAAGATGTTAAGAAGACCTGAAGAAGTGTCTTATGTATTAGTGGGAACAAGTCTTATTAGCAATGAAGACAAAGGTTCAAGAGGAAGGCTTACTTTGTCAAAGGTGCAAAAGATGAAGACAACAAAGTACAAGGTGGTTACTTGTACTTTAGTAAAGCTTCTCAAGGAAGCTTCACACTCCCACTATATATATGTGGTCTTTGTAATAGAATAGTCAATGATTCCCACCACAGAAAACACACATGTCACACTTTAGTGGATAGGGGTTTCATCCTCCCATTGTTACATAAGCTTAGCTAGCTATGAACATGAGAGTTTAGTTTGTCATTCATCGGCCGATAGTTATTCCGCAAACAACCGGGCAAGTCATGTATATTTGTTGATTCATTATTAATAAGATATACATATGATGAAAAGTACAAGCCTTGTTATTAGTTAGTCAATTGGTTTAAATTGTGCAAATGTTCTTCATAGTTCTTATTGATTTGATATTTGCACAAGTTTCGTGGACCAACAAAAACAGCAAGTATAACAGATTTTATGGCCCTTTTATGGATTATGGTGATTAGAACCTCAAAACTTGCAGATAAGTAACCAAATACCCAATACAAGCATGAAAAAACACAATACACAAAGCAACACCTACTCAAATCAACCCAAACTTAGATTATGTAGTTAACCCAAACACCCTTTAAATCACTGATTTAACAATTTTTCAAAGGATTAGTATGAATCAAACCACAAACCAAGCTCAAATCAACTCAATAACAACCAACAAACAGGATTCAACCATAAAATCACAGATTCACAAACAAAAACTCAGATTCATCAAAAATCATGAAATATTCAGAAAAGTATAAAAAGTTTAGAGAAGTGTACCTCCAAAACATACATCCATGCTTTGGGATGTGTGAGCTTAAGTGGTAGCAGAACAAACACTAGCTTCCTTGTACCTGCTAAGATTCAACAAACACAAGGATGAACAGATAACAGATTATGACTGATTTTTGAAAACAAGGGTTTTATACTCAAAAACCTTTCCTCAAAACTCAACAAATAGATAAATGGAACTCAGATCTTAGCTTATCAAACACCAAACTTTTATAAAACATAAAAGGAAATCACAATTTTTAGAAAGTACCGACTTATATTTATAAAAAGGAATTACGAAGATTTAAGCTAAAATCTGGAACAAAGGGCTACTCAAAAGTTGAGGCTCCTTTTATAGACTACAATGGACGATTATAGAATCAAAAATACATGAAAACCCTAGCTATAAAATCTCAGTTTTGCCCTTGAATGCTTCTAGATGCTTGAGGTGTATTGAGTTGTCAAAGTTCATCCAATACGTTCATTTATCCTTTGGGACCAAGTAATGATTGTAAATCATTGATCTTGCCGCGTGGTTTTTCTTAGAGAGGAAGTTGGGTTTCTATTGGTGGACGGTTAAGAGTGTGGGGTCCTTTGGGTGAGTGGGTGTGAGATGTTAAGCGTAGGATGTGTTCATGTGTGTGTCAATCAAGCGTGGGTGTGGGTAATTTGAATTTAACCTTTGTTTTAAGTGATGGAGTTACTGGGTTCATAGAGGTAAACAGTAACTCGTTTGATCCGTTTTTAGTGGAAAGGTTAAGTGTTTGGCGCAAAAACAGGTTTGAATGTTTGGTTTTGGCAATAATAGTCCTTAGTCTTTGGAAAATGTTGTATAATAAGAAATTCAGCCTTTATAAATTCATTCCCTTTGTATTTGAAGTTTCTGTTTTCACACATTGGCCACAAAAAGTTTAGGAAAAGAGATTTAGGGCTTTTATAACTTTGGTGTAATTACACAAATGGCCCTTTTGATGTTTTATCCATTTAAAAAGGACTAAATGTGTAATTTTCTTAAACTTGAAGGTCTTCTTTGGATCTTTGACTTTATGAGGGACCATTGTTGACAATTTAGATTTGTTGAGGGACTAAACTTGTCAAATCATCAAAGATGAAGGACCTTTTTGTCATTTTGACAAACTTAAGGGACCAAACTTGTAATTATGAATATACAAAGGGTATTAAGTGTCAATTATTCATAAATGAAGGACCATTCTTGTACATCTTCAAGTCTTTAAGGGTTATTCTTTGATAAATCACAAACTAGGGCCCGGTTCATTGTGCGGCTTCGTTTCTCGTATTCGTTTTTCTTTGTTTCTTGTGATCTTTTGTCTTTTTCACGATATCCATACCTAAAATACTTAAGTAAACAAACACAAGAATATATATGGTATTTTGATGACATTTTATGTATTTAAAGCCCGAAAAGAATGATGAGATCATGTATAAATGCCATCTCATCAAGGGTCATCTTATTCGCACCAATATTTGGCATAACAATCGCGTCATCATTTCCCTCCACGTGGGATTGCAAGATCTCAATCATCGGTCGATTATCCATTGTCATCGTAGTGTCGAAAGCTCGATTCTCGGGATCGGCTTGAGAGACGGTCTTCTTGTTCTTCTTTTTCTTCTTAGAAGAATTAGAAGAATTAGGTACACCACTTGGTATGTGTGCATGCGCGCGAGTGCGCATACTACTAAACACGAGGAATGAGGTAAGAGACCTTAGTCGACTTTGAAAGGGAAAAGATTATCCCTCTCGAGGTTCAATATTAAAAAGCTACAAAAATATATATGTAATACTACTTGGGTGGCATAACCCTCAATTAGCCTTCCTTCTCAAAATACTCACAAATGAACGGGGGAATGAGGTGGCGCGAAGCATTTAAGTACCTAGCTTCCCTTAGACGGCCTTTTATAGCACGTCGCCAATCTATTCACCGTATAGTTCGTATTTTTTCGAATTCTTGCTTATCGAAAGTAGTTATCTATTTTTGCCTTTTTATTTTCTTTGATCGATACACATAGATAGAACCAGAAAGCCTCCAAATACGGTGTAATGCCTCGGCAATATTTATGGAATATTGTGTATTAAAGTTCGTATACGTAATATCTATAGTAATAAGAAAAAATCTTTTTGTATTTCTTAAAGAAAATATATTCACAAGAAAAGACAAGTGAAATCGAAATAGGAAAAATAATAATACTTAATTTTTTGGTGTAATACTTTATGAAAAGTATTAGTCTTGGATTTTTTTAAAATTTTTTTTGTTGCAAATCTTAGGAAAGAATTTGCTTTAGTGTTTTTTTTAATTTTTTTATGTTTTTGATTTTTTTTATATATTGTTTATTGCAAGAAAATAACGTTCAAAAGTGAACGGATCCCAAAATCCAAATCGTCTCACGAAAAATATTCATCGTAGCGAGATCGAAGCGGCAGCGACGCCAATTTTTGTGTATTAGAGATTATGTTCGTTTCCTCGACGCGACTCGAATTGATATCAAATTAATCACAAGATTTATCGTTTTTGGTTAATAACACTTGTTTGGTATCTATGTCTAATTAAACTTAAATGGGGATAACTATTATAGGCTTAGGGAATATAGAAATAAAAGCGCAAACAGTTCACATAAAATTACTCTAAAATGCAATACAATTATACTACAATTTAAAATCTAGATGAAACTTATTAAATCTAAGATGCAACAAAACTATACTATAATTAAAAAACTAATTAATCTAAATACAAAATTAAACTAAATGCAAGCACGTAACAACAAGTAAAATGACAAAAATAAATCAAAAAATTAAATTTAAGACTAAAGTGTAAAGCTTTAACTTTTATGGCTTACTATTTTTTTAGATAATAAAGCTTGAAGCTTTATATACCAATAAGCTTAATAATCACAAAAAAGTGTAAACTTTATACTCAAAATAAGCTTATCTAAAAGAAAACTAAATTTTAAATCTATTTTTAAAACAACAATAATTTTTAAAACTTATTAAAACGATTTTTTATAAAAGATATATTTTTTTGAAAACAAATTAAACTATATTAATCTAATTAACTAAACTAAAATGATTTAGAGGAAAATAAACTTTAAGCTAGATATTGAAAAAAGAAAGAACTTTAGTACCTGTGGTCCGAAGAAAAACGCTCTAAACACAATCAACATAACCAACAAAATATGCCCCGTAAAGTACACGGCCTCTCAAATCAAACTAATCAAAAGCGAAACCCGGCCCGTAAAGTACTCGGTCTCTCAAATCAAACTAAAAGCGCCCAATTACTAAACCGATTAAAACCGAAGTTCACAACTTTTGCCAACCAAAAGTGATGAATCGATACGCCGAGATCAAAAGAACACAAGAGGTTAGGTTGATAAGCAACAATCAATATTCGATTAAGTTGATTTTGAATTTTATAAAGAGATTCAAATTTTTTAAAGTTAAAAAACTAATAGATCTACACTAATTTATCAAAAACTTACAATATTAAAAGGTGAATCAAAGATAATATAAATTTAAACTAAATTAATTAACTACTTGCAATAAATTAAAGACTTTAATTAAATTACATAAAAGTAATTCATAAAAAGGCTAAAAATACTATTTAGAATAAAGCTTATAAATAAGTTATAAGCCTAAACTTATAACTTATATGTTTCAAAAAACATAAAAATCTAGTTGAAAAAGGCACCCAAAATAAGCTATTTATTCCACTTAGTAATAATTAACACAGTTAATTAAAAGGCTAGCTTATTAATAAGTGTTAAGCATAAGCATAAAACTTATGTGATTCAACAAACTTAAAAAGCTAATTGAACAAATTCACACACAATAAGCTAGATCTCGAAATATAAGCCCACAATAAGCTTGAAATAAGATAACTTATTTCAAACTTTTATATAAATCTATCTTATTTGAAAAAAGTTATAAAAACTAATCCCAAATATAAGCTAGATTATAAAAAAATATTAAGAAAGGTAGAATGAGAATAAGCTAAAAGAGATTAACAATAAGCTAAAACAAAAACTTTCATTAATATTGAAGAAAGCTTAAAAATAAGCTAATACAAAAATTGAAAGGAAATATAGAACTTTGAAAATAAAACTACACCTATAAGAAAAACTAACACTCTTTTACAATGAGAATGAGAGGGTATGTATAATCCCAAGCCCAGAGGGGTAATATTGTAATTTCCGCTCTAAATTTTCCTTGCTTTCTCCGTTAAATGGTAACAGCTGTCAGCAACTTTGGATCATGCGCCTGCACCCTCTGATCATATGACTGACACACGCTCAACAACCTTTAACCTCGTATTGACACACGCCCAGTGCTACGTGGAACTCTCTGATTGGTAAGCTTCCCTGACGTGTCTGACATGTCAGCCTTTTTTGTCACCTCGTACTGAACAGTGAGTGCCACCTGCCACATGTCAGCTCCTGATTGGTCAACCGCCCTGACGTGTCTGCCACCTCGTACTGAACCTCGTACTAGCCATGTGTCACCCTCTGATTGGTCAGCCGCCGCCACCTATACCGCGAGGATTTACGACGCGAGGTCGGGACCGTTGGCTTCGTAATTTTGTGCTCTTCTATTGTTACATGTGGTTTGTTAGTAGATAACTTTGCATTATGGAAGAAATAGTCCTTTTTGTTTGCATTTCTTGATTTTAAGCTTGAAACTTCATTAAATCTTCAGCCTTAGCCCTACAAACTTCATTCTTTTGGCACTTTTGGCCCTTTGACTTTATCTTTG
Organism: Glebionis coronaria; assembly: GCA_025667525.1. Classification (NCBI taxonomy): domain Eukaryota; kingdom Viridiplantae; phylum Streptophyta; class Magnoliopsida; order Asterales; family Asteraceae; genus Glebionis; species Glebionis coronaria. Next base: position 267,651,512 of record CM046881.1, on the reverse strand, counting down.
ACTTTTTCTTTGATAAATGTCCGTGAAATCCGTTGTTTTCTTAAATTTTGTCCTTTTGTACCTATTTCACAATAAAAACACAAACCAAGCATAATTCCGACATTTTAAATACATGATTAGGTCTTGTTTTTCCTTGTTTTTAGTGATAAAAGAGTAAGTGTTTACACACTTATCAGTGATTCAGGCATTAGAGGAAGAGATTATGAGACATAAGAGAGAGTCACCGATAGAATCCGTGAAATTGGTGCTAGAGGCCGTAGAGATTAAAAACCATGCCTTGGAAAACAGAATCATTTATCTTCTAGAGGAATTTGAACGAGCCAAACAGAGATGTACGCAACTTTATGATACAATAGAACACAGAATCGCTTTGCATGATGCACAACAAAAGTCATTTATTGACCAACTGAATCAAAAGTCAGCATAAAGCTCTGATTTCAAAGTTCTACTCAATGACAAAAACATGGTTCTAGCTGAATTAAAGGAAAAACTTCTACTCAAAGGAAAAGAAGTTGTTGATAATGCACCTACTATCTCTGCACCGTTCTCTAGTGCCTCCAAATCCAAACCTAGAGCGATTTATAAGAACCCACTATTTAAAAATAATCCAGAAAAGTTTGCCAGCTACATGAGAAATGCCTTAGAAAATGTTGATCTTCATAGGGTAATTATTGATGACTTATACACATCTGATCCCCTAAATAGTTACTTTTACTGGGCATGCCTCTATATTGATCAAGTTCAATATTGTTTGGCTCATCTAGATCATATTGGTCTTCCTAGTTCTACATCGCTCACAAATAAACCGCCAATTTTCATTACTCCATTCAACAAAACCCCGCGGGGTAAACCATCTCAAGCACTAATCAAACTTAATAAGGCACCATCAAAATCTGCGTCTAATGTTCCCATGTTTCCTTCTACAGGAGTAAATGTATCTACTAGGGCTAAAGGATCATAAGTCAAGAAAGATAGGATCAAGCCTCCCACTAGTAGCACTATGAAGAAGAAAGTAGAAGTTCACCTTAAAAATGTTATTTCTAATTTGAATAAAATGAATCATGTAGCTAAACCTAAAAGCCCCGCGGTTGTGCAGCAACCTAAGCGTAAAGTGAATTCTGATTTGAAATGTTGGAATTGTAATGAATGCATGTTTTCTCAGTGTCATGATTTATGCCTTGTTGACCATGTGAATGAAATGTATGCCCATAAGCACAATCTTGAATGGGAACCAACTAGGGGAACATTTACTCAAGTTGGATGGCTATGGCGTCCCACTGGTAGGACCTTCACTATAGCTAGAACTAAGTGCCCTTTTACTAGGAACACTTCAAATTAATTTAGGTATTAGAGTCTTTCAATAGGAACAACAACACTAGAGTATGTAAAAGCTCCCTTTAACTAGGTATGCCCCTACTACAGTGCCTACCAGTAAAGAAATACCTAAGGACCTTAGAACACTTAAACCTGTTGTTAAGCTGATATATAGGAAGACACCCTGGATATCTAGGGAACCTAATGTGAGAAAACCTAAGATAATCTTATCTGTACCTGCCAACACATAGGAACAAATAGATTCCGATACATTTTTTTGTCTGCTGATATTTTTAGGTGGTCCAAATCATCCTCTGGTATTTGGACTCCAGTTGCTCCAAGCATATGACTGGAGATCGCTCGATGCTCAAAAATCTCGTCGGCAAGTTTCTAGGAACAGTTAAGTTTGGTAATGATCACATTGGAAAGATTATAGGATATGATGAATATCAAATTGGGAATGTTATGCTTTCTCGCGTTTAATATGTGGAAGGACTTAGTCATAATTTATTCTCCGTCGGACAACTTTGCGATTTAAACCTTGAGGTTACTTTTCGACAACACACTTGCTTCATCCGTAATTTGGAAGGAAAATATTGTTAAAAGTTTCTCGAGGGGATAATCTCTACACATTGTCGTTACAAGATATGATGGCCTCTTCTCTCGTATGTCTTCTCTCTAAAGCTTCTAAGACTAAGTCATGGTTGTGGCATCGACGTTTATAACATCTTAACTTTGATGCTATTAATCATTTGGCTAAAAATGGACTCGTTCGTGGTCTTCCAAAACTCAAGTTTAACAAAGATCACATATGTTCCGCATGTTCTATTGAGGGAAAGCACCAAGAAATCTTATAAAACCAAAGCCGAAGACACCAACCAAGAAAAATTGTATCATTTGCACATGGATCTTTGTGGGCCAGTGCGTACTGAAAGTATGAGTGGTAGAAAATATATCCTCGTTATTGTGGATGATTATTCGAGGTTTACATGGGTAAAATGTTTACGCACCAAGGATGAGGCACCAAATAACATTATCAAGTTCCTAAAAATGATTCAAGTGCGTCTAAATGCTATAATCCACCGTATTCGTACCGATAATGGAACCTACTTTGTCAATCAGACTCTGCGTAATTATTATGAAGAGGTTGGCATCTCTCATGAAACATCAGTTGCTCACACTCCATAAAAACTGTGTCGTGGAAAGACGTAATCGTACTCTTATGGAAGCTGCTAGACTATGTTGATTTACGTGAACTCTCCTTTATTCTTATGGACAGAAGCTGTGTAAACCACATGTTATACCCAAAACCGCTCTATCATTCGTAAGCGCCATGGAAAAACACAGTATGAGCTTTTTCATGAACGAAAAGCCGATTTATCATTTCTTCACGTGTTTGGTGCACTATGTTATCCGACCATTAATAGTGAGAATTTGGGTAAACTTCAACCGAAAGCTGATATAGGAATTTTCATTGGTTACTGACCCGCAAAGAAAGCATACCTAATTTACAACCGTCATCTTGGTAAGATTATAGAAACGATGGATGTCGATTTTAATGAGCTGACAACGATGGATTTTGAGCAACGCATATATAAACCCGCGCTTCATAAAATGAGACCCGGTACTATTAGTTCTAGAATGGCTCCCAACAATCCTATTTCTGCATCATTTACTCCACCTACAAGTCCCGAGTGGGATAAGTTATTTCAACTAATGTTTGATGAAATCTTTGACCCTCCAAGTGATGATGCTCCAGCCCCTACAGTGATTGCTCCGATTCCCAAAGTTGTTGCTCAAGACAATGGAGCTCAATCCGATGAATCTACGGTCACTAATGAACCGGATGCAGTATCCCCCAGTAATTCACAAACTATACCTGAATCATCACCCCCACTTGTTCCTAATGATGTTGAAGAGGATAACAATGATCACGATTTGGAGTTTGCTCACATACATGAACTTCCGTTCTTTGGTGTTTCGATTCCCAAAAATCCTAACGGGTCGTCAACCTCAGAGGAAGCTCCTGCAACCGTCTACTCCAGACCACAGATTGAAAAACCCAACACCAAGTGTACAAAGGATCATTCAATCGAAAATATCATTGGTGTTATTTCAAGACCAGTTTCTACTCGACATCAATTACATGAAAATGCATTGTTTTGCCACTTTGATGCCTTTCTCTCTGAAGTTGAACCTAAAACATGGCAAGCTACAATGACACAATCGTGTTGGATCAAGGCCATTGATAGTTGTAAAATTACACTTGTTTAGGAAAACAAGGTAATTAGGGTAAGTATTAACAAGTAGTTTAGGAAAACCACAAGTAAATGACCCAAAGTGGGGATCGTTCTCAAGGAGGCTAGTTTGTTGTGTAAAGAAATGATTAACTTTGTGATTATACTGATGAGAAAAAGAAAAAGAGAAAGAAAGTAGAAAAGGATGACGGTTACGATTATGAATTACACTAAGACGAGGTCGTACACGTAAAACCGTAAAAAGTGACTAAATTTAAAAATTACCCTAAAAATTCCTAGAAAATTGAAATAAATCGTAATAAATGTAATTAGAGTTTACAACAATTCAAAATTCACTCAAACCTTTTATTTAATTAAATAATAATTTTTAATGCTAATTAAAGCCCAAAAAATCAATTTAATAAATAAAAATCCCAAAATGAGATTTTTCACTTTGTAAACCTATAAAATGACTTAACTAAATTAAAAACTATTTTTGAAAATTTTATAATTATATAAAACTATTTAAAAATGATGAAAAACTATAAAATCTTAAATTAATTTTAATGATTAATTAAATGACACTAAAATTAATCTAAAAATTTTAAAATTCCTAATTTAATGTATTTGCACTAGGAAAAATGAAAAACTTGCAAAAATCTAATTTGTAATTTTTAATAATAAAATAATATTAAAAATCCAAAATTTATAAAAAATTATAAAAAGTTGCAAACTAGTTTATTTTAACCTAAAACACATAGAAATGAACTTGAAATTACCAAAATATCCCAAATGGGCCTTAAAATGGGCCAAAAACCCAAACAGTCCACTTAATAGGCTTAATTTAGGCCCAGTAAGCAAAAGTGATCCAATTAAGCCCAAAACTTCCTATCTGACTCAAAATTTGATTTTAAGCAAAAACTCTGAAGGCGCAAAAGCTAAAAGTGAGCTTATCACAACTTAATAAGTCAACAGCTTATTCTTAACGGGCTTTTTGGCCCATTAAGCCATAAGCTAATGCCATAAGCTCTAATTTAACACACAAGATTCTTTTGGGATACCAAAGAGATATGTGAAAAGAAAAGAAATTTTGAAAAAGCCCAGGAAATAAGCCTGAAATAAGCAAAAGCTCTCTTCACAAAATGACAAAATAGTCGTTTTTGAGTTCTAGGCTACCTCATGTGCTGATTCAACTTGCAAAAGGTTTTAAATGACTTAATTAAGCAAAATAATCAAAAAGTTTTCAAATAAGCACACAGAATAAGCTGGAATAAGCAAATAAGCACTTATGTAAAAGTCAACTTGATTGATTTTCTAGTCAAACCTAAAAGTCAAACCCTAAAAAGCTCAAGATTAGTTCAATGGGTCAAATAAGGAAGATTGATCACAAAAAAATAAGTTGTTGCAAGTCCCAATAAGCTACAATAGCTTATGAATAAGTTGATGATCAAATAACACTAGTAGTGGCTAGTTTCAAGGGAAAGGAGTTCCCACTGATTGACTATACTAACTTTTTGTCTTATGTGACTTTTTTTTAGATTCAAGTTAAGCAAAGGCACCCTTTAATCAGTGGATCACAAGGATTCAATAACAACAATAAAATCACAATTTCACCAAGCCAATTAGCACATATTAATCAAAAGATCACAAAATAAGCATCAGACATGAACAATAGCAGTTATGAACTTAATAAGCAGTTTTAGCAAGAATAAGCCAACCAAATTGAACCAAATGCACACAACAGCTTAGATTAATTCAAATGAACATAAATTAACCGGTTTCATGCAATTATTTAAGGTTTAGACAAAGATTCAAGCCAATAAATGTTACTGATGAACAATGATAACTGGGTTTTACTCAGTTAAAAAGTTCGTTGATGTATGTCTAATCGAATTGATCCTGGTTAACTATGCGACTCAGTCGTTCTTTGGTGAAACAAATAGTTGTGTCGTTGTAGTAATTAAAAAGTGCAAAACTTTAAAGTAAAGAGCATGTAAAATAAATCTAACTCTAATTTAAAATAAATGACGGGAATTTAAAAGCGTGACGAAAAGTAAATGGGACTAAAAGTAAATAACGCAAACTTAAAACTAACTAAGGCAAACATAAAACGCAACTAAAGCTTAAACTAAGGCAAGGCTAAAATAAATCTAAGGCAAGTAATCTTAAAGTGCAACTAAGTAAAAAGGCGGAAAAGATAAAGCTTGAAAATTAAAATTAAAAACAGAAACTAAACTAAAAATACCTCACTCGGAATATTTACTCGTTCGGAATGTCACCTTCACCTGGAATAATTCTTCTTCGTTCGGAATAATCAAAACAAAACACTCATTCGGAATATTCAAACAAAACCTTCATCCGGAATAAATCCTTTATCCGGAATATGTCACTTATCCAGAATAAACTCTTCACTCGGAATGTTAGCTTGATTCGGAATATTTGATGTTCCGAATGAACACCTTGACTCAGAATAATAGATGTTCCGAATGAACTCCCCTGATTCGGAATAGATTCCGAATGAACAGCCTTGATCCGGAATGAACCTTGATTTGGAACTTCACTGATTCATAACTTCTTCTTGGTTCGGAATGTTCCGAATGAGCTCCTTCACTCGGAATGTTCCGAATGAACTACCTTGATTCGGAACTCCTTGATTCGGAATACTAAATGTTCCGAATGAACAATCCCCAAATCCTTCGTTCGGAATGATTCCTTCACTCGGAATATGTTGCTGATCCGGAATATGGCCTTGATCCGGAATATGTCACTTATTCCGAATGAAAGTCTTTTATTCGGAATATTCAACAACAACCTTCGTTCGGAATATTAGGTGTTGATCCGGAATGTACCTGGGAAGAACAGTAACAGCGAAGAACAAGGAAGAACAATAATAGCACGAATCTAAACAAATCTAATCTAAATCAACCACAAGATTAAATCAAACTAACCAAATAACATCTACTAATCATAAACTAACAATCCAAAACAATCAAACTAACAATAATAATCAAAATAATCAAAACCCACTTAAATCAAATCAATAAAAACTCAATAACATAAACATGAACAATAGCATAAAGATTAAAGATTAAAGAAAGGTAGATAGGAGATTGACAAGAAAAGTAAAGATTGACAATACTTAAAAGGGAAACTTACTTGAAATTAAATGTATTTAAGGTGCCAGACAATTAATTAAATGACATGTAATTAAAGAACAAGTAATTAAAGGGTGGAAGACTAATTGTCACACTTAGCCAACAACATGAAATGAAAACACTAATGATCTATTTATAGGGGAGATTAGGGAGGTGCTTAGGAAGCTTCCTCCCCTCTTTCTTCTTTCTTTAATTGCACCATTAAGTCCTTAATCTTCTTAAATCTTGGACTTTAATGACTTTGCCTCGGGATTTCTTTAAACTCGTCTTGACATTTCTTCATAAATAAGACTTGAGTTCTTCGGCTTTTAGTAAACTTCCGTCTTTTGACTTTTTCTTCGATAAATCTTCAGAATTGGTCTTGGACTTCCGTTCTTTTTGCACTCTTGATTTCTTTACTTCGTCTTTTGTCTTTTTCTTCGATAAAAACCCGTGAATGCCCGTGTTTTCTCCCCTTTTCATAATTTCGTCCTAAATCACAACAAAAACACAAACCACGCATAATTCCGACATTTATGACATAAAATACACGTTTTGGCTCGGTTATTATTGTAGTTAAGTGGTAAAAAGGATGGGTGTTTACACAACTATCAAATCCCCTACACTTGACCATTGCAATGTCCTCATGCAATGCATTAGTTACAAAGCACGATTACATTTTTCATTATAATCAATCCACATTGGCCTTTCTTAAAGAGATATGAAATGATAAACATTGAAAGTAAATAAATAAAAAACATACCTTCGGGATTTGAAAATGTCATGAATGATCATCATCCTCAAGTTTTCACTTTCTCCAAACCAAGCTTAAAAACGAGATCATTGTTATTATAAGTTAGCAAACTAACACGAACTCATGTGGGCCAATTATTCACTTAGACTCCCTTATTCCTAGGTGTATCTCTTATATTTTATTGTTGTCTTGAATGATCACGAGGATGCATTGTTGACTTATTTTGATAGTTATTAAGGCTGAAAATAAAGTGGGACGATTTAATCAATAGTTAGCTAAAGGACAAAATCTTTTATAACTGCTTCTCGGGACCTCATAAAGTTCATATCTTGGCATAACTCGCTTCGTGATTTGAGACCTTTCTCAGACCGATATTTGGCAGCGACTTCATACTTCAAATCTTGAGAGACGTTCATGAAATAATGGTCTTCTCTTCATAATAGGAATTTCTTCACTTGAAGTTTTGAGAGATTCTTCATACTTGGACCACAACTTCTTCATTTTTCTCCAATCATTATTTTGGACTTTGATATACAACGATCCGCCTCATTTTTGGACTTGGATCTATTTATCCTCATACCTTGTTAGGGCCTTTTTGGATAGACTTCTCCATGATCTTTACGGGAGTATTTGCTTTTCGTCGTATGTCTCGATCCTTCATATTGATTTTTGATAAATGATTCTTCACATCACTTTTGGATCTTTAGGAACAAAATGTAGCCCTCATGCCTTGTTAGGGCCTTTTCGGACTCGCCAATCTTCGCATCCCGCTTCAATAAGTTATGCCTTGGCTATGAACTCTAATCCATACCGAGCAACTTTTAAACGATCTTGGGCTAGAAGCTAAGTAACTTTTCAAATCGTACAACCTTATTTATTGCAGATAAATTTATTAGCAAGCGATGGGAGAATAGGCTTATAATTAAGTCGCATAAATTCACGAAAGAATACCAAACTTATAAGTGACTCTATCATCTCTCGTTCTCCACAGTTTAAAATCTCAAGGAATGAGACTCGTGGATGCTTAGCCTATTAAATCAAAGTTTTGGGTTTTCGAGTCGCCTATAGGATCTTGCCAACTCTTAGACTTTTTCAAGTTTTAGAATTCGCATTTTAAAGTTCCCTTGATAAACGACTCTATAGGATCAATTATAGGAACTTGCGAAAAGTTCTTGTTCTTAACCCGTGAGAGTTAAGACTTTCGCGTTTTATAGCTCCCTATATAAAAGCCTAGCAAAACTTGACTTAAACACGTTAAGGATACTAGCTAGAGTAAACTTAGATAAGTAAACTCGGGTTGAGTCAAAAGATTCACAACGTTTGAAAATTTAAAACCACTTTATTAAAAATTCATTCTAGAAAAGAAAGAAAATAACTATACAAAGGGAAAAACTAATAGGCCAAAATAGATCAAAATTTTTGAAAAAATGTCGAAAAATTGTTTTTCCGGTTAAAATGAGGACAAATACAAGGAAAAGACCACTTAACTTCGATAGAAGTCCCCCCTACACTTAATATAAACATTGTCCTCAATGTTTAAGCATGTGAGAGTAAACTCCCCTACACTTATGGCATTGTGCACTTTGTTTAAATCTCGCTAAGGAAAAGACAACTAACGAGATTCCTATTTTAATATTGGAAAATATAAAATAGTTAATCGAAAAGAGTTTAGGATAGAACCGGGAAGACGGAAACACGGAATCAAGGGTCGTCAAAAATCATCAATAGTGGATCATTGAGAGCTCGAATCCCTGAATATTAGAAAATAGCAAACACCAACGGGTCTCCCCTACACTTATGATAAAGATATCTAAAAGATAGATACATGGGTTGCCTCCCAAGAAGCGCTTGATTTTTGTTCATCGAGTCGTGAGTCTGACTCGACCTTGATTATCATAGGAAGAAGCATGAAATATATCTACCGGGATCAAATACATAGTTTTCGTCCATCAAATAGCACAAGCTTAAGGCGAACAAGGAAAGCCAAAGAAGAAGAGGCAAGGTTCCCTTAAGCAAAGATGGAGCACGGTGGAAGCAAGGGTGAAGTGGTGCAAGCATATCTTAAAAAGTTCCAAATATCTTTCCTTTTATTTCATCAGATGGATACTGAGATGGCTAAAGAATATCGATACCGGGGTCAAACACCTTTTCCTTTAGGGGAAAATAGCACTCAGGCTCAGCAGAATGTGAAGAAGATCCGCGAAGAAAATGCACAACCTCGTCCTCAGAAGGTGGACAAAGAGGTGTTAAATCATACGTACTGCGGATGTTGGTGTCGTTCGGTTGCTTCTCCTTTGAAAGAATTTTCTTCAAATCCAAAGTAGGATCAAGACCATAATCATCAAAGTATAAAGGAGGAGCATCACTCTCATGAGGGAAGTATGTATTAAGAAAAGTAGAGAAGTCTTCCTCAAATGAGTAGTCATCCAAAGTAGGATCAAGTGATGGCGGAGGATCTTCATCATGAGAAGAATCACTTGAAAGAGTATCGGCCTCATCAAAATCATCATATGTGGTCATGTCGGGATACTCGGAGGTAAAATCATCATAATCATCCGTATCTGAGCTAGAATCATCATCATAAGCATCAAAGATCGGTGGAGAATCATATATGGGAGGGGGTTCTAAATTAGAGAGAGAATCATCCACATCATCTTGAAAAAGTAGATTATCAATGCATGAATCGAATAGAGGATTGTTGTAGATGACAAAATCATCGAGCACATTAATCATATTCGCTGATTCTCGTCCTCTAAAGGATTTGCTTGTAAGCTTCCTCATTTCAAACACTTGTGCATCATCCCGGACTCTTAAGATGAGCTCACATTTATCCACATCTATTAAAGCTCTATCGGTTCTCAAAAATAGGCGTCCAAGTATTAACGGAATACGAGGATCCATTTCATAATCAACCACGACGAAGTCGACCGGGAAAGTGAATGTGCCAACTTTGATGAACACATCTTCAGCAATACCAGCGGGGTAAGCGAGAGTGCGATTGGCTAGCTCAAGAGTCATTTTGGTGGGTGTAAGGTCGGGCAATGATAACTTTTTCCAAAAACTTAACGACATCAAATTAATACTTGCCCCGAGATCGGCTAAGGCAGTAAATTTGTCGGTTTGGTTAAAAGTACAATGAAGCACAAAACGACCGGGATCTCCAAGTTTCTCCAGAAGTTCTTTAAGAAGGATGGCAGAACAATTTTCATTCAATCGAGTATTAACAAACTCGGCCATCTTCTCCTTCTTACTAAGCAATTCCTTAAACATCTTGACAAATTTAGGCATTTGTGCAAGAGCTTCAACAAGGGGAAAAGTGACGGTCATTTCCGAAACTTTCTTCAAATAGTTTGACACTTGAATGTCATCCTTGGTGTGCATTTTGGCCTTGCCTAAGCGAGATGGATAAGGAATATTGGGTTTGGGTGGTGAAGGTGTAGGTGTAGCAGGTAAACGTTGAGATGTTGAAGGTGGGGTTGGTGGAGGATTCTTGGTGGGTACTTCATCACGACGAGGCGGAGACGGTAATGGTGTACTAATACTAGGTGTGAGAGTAGTAGGGATAAATGGTGGTGGAGGAGGTGTAGATGATGGGGGCGGAATAGGTGGTCCTACTAAAGTAACTCCACTACGGGTAGTAATAGCACTCACATTCGCTCTCAGATTGGTACGGTGTTTGAAGGTAGAGAACTCGAAGTAGAAGGTTGAGTGGTGGGCAAGAAACTAGCCAGCATATTCTTCAAATTATTCGTTTGATTGCTGAAGGAGGATTGGATATTATCTCGAAGCTCGGATCTAATGTCATTCCCTTGCTTGGTGATATCCCCTTTCAAATTTATAATTTGGCTCTGTAGATTCTTGATTTGCTCTCCTTGGGTTCTCATCAAAGCTTCAACATCTTGATTTATGGGTGGGGCTTGTTGAGCGGGTGGGTGATAAGGGTTAGAAGCTCTAGGTGGGATTTGGTTGCTTCTATTGTAGTTGTTGTTGAGGTTTTGGTTTTGAGGAGAAAAACTGGGTGAAAGGTAGTTGTTGGACCGGTAACTCAACAAATTTCGATCCCCTTGAGGTCGGGCTTGGTAATTTTCCGGTGAATAATTACCGTAAGCCGCATACACATTTTCCGGATTTCCTTGAGTAGAAGGACAATCAGTGTATGAGTGAGGACCGCCGAATGTCTCACAAGGATTAGCCACCGCTTTAACTTGTTGTTGGTTTGTAGCGAGAAGCAAGATATTTTTGTTCATTTCGGCCATCATGCGGGTGAATTCGGTCATGTCGGGGTTTGCTGAAGTAGAAGAAACATTGACTCTCGGGTTGTTCCTTGAAGAAGCGGAGGAATCTCAGTTTTTGTGATGAGTAGTCATGTTCTCAATAAGCTCTCTACACTCATCGGGTCTCCTTTTCATAAATGTGCCACCGGCGGCTGCATTAATCGTATCACGATCATGAAAAGTCAAACCGTTGTAGAAAGTATCAATTAAGGTCACAGGGAGCATGTTGTGGATTGGACAACGATCAATCAAAACATTATATCTTTCCCAAGCATCAAAAACAGATTCATCGGGTTCTTGCATGAAACCGCTGATTTGATTGCGAAGGCTCGTGACCATGGATGGTGGAAAGTAGTGCGACAAAAAGCGTTGAGTCGTGTCATCCCAAGTATGAATTGAATTATTTGGAAGACGATCAAACTATTTCTCGGCGTGGTGTGATAAAGTATGTGGAAAGAGTTGAAGGCGTAGAACATCCATTATGGCACCGGGCAACTTCATGCTTTGAGTGATAGTAATGAATTTGTCCAGGTGTTTGTTGGCATCATCATCAGGCATTCCTCGAAAAGGATTAGTTTGCACCTGCTGGATCATATGATGCTTCAACGAAAACTCCGGAGCCGAGATTTGCATCGGCGCAATCGGTCCTCCTCGTCCAAACATGGTAGGTTGACAAAGCTCCTCCATTTTCCGAAGATCGGGCTGTGGAAGAACATTGTTGTTGTTATTGTTGAGGTGCGGTGGATTATTGTTGTTGTTCACACCTGCCATAGCTAAATCTTCTCGAGTCTCGGGCTCTTGATAATTAGAAGATCTAGTACGCATACCCCTACAAAGGCAAAAGAAAAAGAAACCAAACACAAAGAGAATATATATACACAATAAAGATAAAAATAAAATCTTTTTGGATTTTTGAAAATTTTTAATTTTTATGGATTTTTAACAATTTTTAATTTTTTATGGATTTTTTTGAAATTTTTAAGCAAGAAAAATAACGCTCACGAATGAACGGATCCCAAAAAGCAACGCATCTCTCACAGAAAACCGTTAATCTTTACGAAAAGAGCCGGCAGCGGCGCCATTTGATAACTGGGTTTTACTCAGTTAAAAAGTTCGTTGATGTATGTCTAATCGAATTGATCCTGGTTAACTATGCGACTCAGTCGTTCTTTGGTGAAACAAATAGTTGTGTCGTTGTAGTAATTAAAAAGTGCAAAACTTCAAAGTAAAGAGCATGTAAAATAAATCTAACTCTAATTTAAAATAAATGACGGGAATTTAAAAGTGTGAAGAAAAGTAAATGGGACTAAAAGTAAATAACGCAAACTTAAAACTATCTAAGGCAAACTTAAATCGCAACTAAAGCTTAAACTAAGGCAAGGTTAAAATAAATCTAAGGCAAGTAATCTTAAAGTGCAACTAAGTAAAAAGGCGGAAAAGATAAAGCTTGAAAATTAAAAATTAAAAACAGAAACTAAACTAAAAATACCTCACTCGGAATAATTACTCGTTCGGAATTTCACCTTCACCCGGAATAATTCTTCTTCGTTCGGAATAATCAAAACAAAACACTCATTCGGAATATTCAAACAAAACCATCATCCGGAATAAATCCTTTATCCGGAATATGTCACTTATCCGGAATAAACTCTTCACTCGGATTGTTAGCTTGATTCGGAATATTTGATGTTCCGAATGAACACCTTGACTCGGAATAATAGATGTTCCGAATGAACTCCCCTGATTCGGAATAGATTCCGAATGAACAGCCTTGACCCAGAATGTACCTTGATTCGAACTTCACTGATTCGGAACTTCTTCTTGGTTCGGAATGTTCCGAATGAGCTCCTTCACTTGGAATGTTCCGAATGAACTACCTTGATTCGGAACTCCTTGATCCGGAATAATAAATGTTCCGAATGAACAATCCCCAAATCCTTCGTTCGGAATGATTCCTTGACTCGGAATATGGTGCTGATCCGGAATATGGACTTGATCCGGAATATGTCACTTATTCCGAATGAAAGCCTTTTATTCGGAATATTCAACAACAACCTTCGTTCAGAATATTAGGTGTTGATCCGGAATGTACCTGGGAAGAACAGCAACAGCGAAGAACATGGAAGAACAATAATAGCACGAATCTAAAAAAATCTAATCTAAATCAACCACAAGATTAAATCATACTAACCAAATAACATCTACTAATCATAAACTAACAATCCAAAACAATCAAACTAACAATAATAATCAAAATAATCAAAACCCACTTAAATCAAATCAATAATGTAACACCCCCAAATTTATACAACTCAGTACAGCGGAAGACTAGTTGGTGTTACGGGATAGCACATTACTCACATCATAGACAACGCATAAAAATCGCGTCGTTTAATAGTAAAGCATTTCCATTCATAAATATCAAAGTTACATAGGTCCCAAGTCATTGTATTTAATACAGGTTTTACAAAAGCATTTGAATGGATATAAATATTTAAGTGCGGGCCATGAATTCTTGTTGTCTTCCCGAGAATTACCTTCAAGTACCTGAGATAAAACATGTTAAAAGAAAAGGTCAGCGATAACGCCGAGTGAATTCATAGAGTTTAATAAATTCCATCAATATAACTTTGGTATAAAATTATTACCAAAAATCATTTTGTACAAATCATTGTAATAGGCCATAAAATAGCCAAAGTCATTTTATATAAATCCTTATCAAAATCATAACATAGGCATTTGCCTTAAAAATCATTATACGAGCCAATGTCGTAAAAACATCATACAATACGTTTTATAACGTTGTATAGATTAAATAAAAACCGTTATATGAATATGGTTATATAAAACCAAAACACGAACATAATATCAATAGTATGACTCCGTATTGCTAGTCAGGCAATACATCGTAATTCGGTGCGTCTAGTAGTATTTCGTTAATTGGATTATTATAAGCCGCATGACATTGTTACCTTACTACAACAAACAACGGGTAGCTAGCCCGAAACTCATTTGCCCATCTAAATTAGCGTGTCGTCACAAAGTTCACGCTATGTAAATCTTCTCATACATAAATTCGCTTACCAATCAACGTGGCACGACGGGGATCAACCGTCAAGGCGCGAACTGGGGTGATCGTCCCCAAATAGTACTATTATATGCATAAGTGTCTACCAAATCCCGGTAGTTCATAATTCATGCTAATGGGACTTTTAGTGACATAACCTAACTTTAATAATCCATTTTATTTCATCTATCGGGTCATTTAATCATTTATCGGGTCATTTAATCATTTATCGGGTCATACAATCATTCGGGTCCAAATCAATAAACAAACAATCGGGACAAATGGTGTCCTATTTTATAAAAACTAACATGTTATCTCTCTCGCGGGTTTATAAAACATTTCATAAAAACATTTAAAAGAGTGCGAGGCTATGAACTTACGTTGATGTGAGAAGGCGGGTTATCGGCAATTCGGACGTACGGTACGTGCTTCAATCACAGAAACCTAGACAAATAATACTCGTCTTAGACTTTTGTCCAATGTCTTTATCAAAATAATATTTATGTATACATATGATGATTATATATATATGATGATCAAGTGGGTTTACATATCCTTATTTACTTATTTTAGTGTAACGTGTTGGTAACTTCTTACTAGTTTACTAGTTTTACCTATTTACATGTTTTAGGCCCAATAGGCCCATTACAAGCCCAATATATTATATTAGCCCATTTATACTTTTATTATCAGTATCACACTTTATATGTTGGTCCCAAATGGGTTAAGCCCAATAAATAAGTTTATAAGTGTTTTAGCCCATTTTGTATTATTAGTCCAATAACGTTAACTTAGCCCGTTAATGTCCGTATGTTTTATAGTTCGGGTTTTATCGGTTTCTACTTGGTATATATGTTTATATATCAGTATATGAGTTTATAAAAGTTTACATTAGACGGGTCCAACCGTCTAAGTTTTATTTAACAAAAAAAACGTTAATTTTACGGTAATAGCCGAAAAAGTCGTAAAAATCATGTTTATAGTTTTATAACTTATAAAACTTATCAAGCTACCATTTTTATAAAATTTCGATTTATTTATCCTTATACATATTTATATAAATGTATTATATGAGTTAGTGGGTTTTAATTCACATTTTATACTATTTTTATTTGAGTGCTTATATAATACTATTATACTTTAATTTCCAAAATCTGATTTTTATTTTCATGTTCACTAAAACTGCCATATCTAGAGTTCTATATGTAGATAGAAACTCAAATTTTTATGACATAAACTACATGATATGTGCTCCATTTAACTCTTCTATAGCTACTGTTGAATCAGCATCTAAGTATTTTCTAAAAATCGTCCAAAACAGTGAACTCAGATTTGTACTTTAAACTTGTTTTGATCATATCTCACTCATCCGAATGATTCCATTGCATGGCCAATTCTCACATGTGTACAAGACATATTACTTACTGTATATCCATTAATCTATGCCATTTTATCAGTTCATGACATGGTTCTTTACTGTTTTATACAGCCACCATTTTTAAGCATGATTTTAACCTTTTTACATATAGTTTTTCATCTTTTTACCCATGATTATCAACACCAAATCCCCACACAATATTTTTATCATCATAAATTCATCATATACATATACAATAGGAAATAAAATACATGATTACATAATCAAAATAAAAAGAGCATGGGGAGGACAATCTTTATACCACCATGATGATGTAGGTTGTGATCAAGACATGGATTTTTTTGGAGAAACTTGTGAATAACCAAGACCATCTTCAAGACCACCATTCTCCAAGAACTCCTTGTGGAAAATCAGCCCCAAGACTCCATAGAAACTCCTCCTTGGATGTTATAACTTGCACCAATCTTCATCTCTTTTGAATGAGATTAACATATGTGAGTTATAACAATAGTTTGTGGTTAAATTTAGATCAAATGATGGTTTTGGGTGGTGGAGTGGACGGCATAAACAAGAGGAAAGGGAGAGAGTGAGTTGTTTTGCATGTAGGAAATGTGAGGAAGTGGTTTGTGTGTTAGTGTTTTTGATGCATAGTTGCTTAATATGTAAGCTTAGGACAAGTGTCCATAAATTGACACCAAATGTGGTGTGGTGTAGTAAGTTAGCCGTCCATATAGATAGTGGGATGGGATAAATTAGTTTATCCCATCCCGCTAATTTACGGGTACTCCTCGATTCTAGTTTCCTCGATTTGCGTGCCCTCGGGTCGTTTTACGAAAAACGTTTTTATAAATTTTGAATCAACGGCACAAAACGAATCTAATAAAAATTGTCTCATCAAAAACAGAGTTCGAAAACGTAAATACGTAATCCTAAGGTTTCCTGTTTAGTCGTAAAGGACGTTAAATTAAAATCGTAAGTCCTAATCTCTTCTCGTAAATTTGTGAGTTTATGAACCAACACAAATATAAAATCTCAAGATAATATTCACGGATAAATTTATTTTCTGAATTGTCAGACTTTCACCAAAGACGGTGTATGCAAACGTAAGCACGTAACGTAGAATCCTCCGATTTAGACGTAGTCGATGCTACTTCAAGACGTAAATCCATATTACTTCCCAAAATAAGTGAGTTCATAATATAACATTAAAATAATGTTTTCAAATAATATTTGAGAATAAAATATCAATCGTAAATTGACGGATTGTCACAGCATTTACCCCTAAACAGGATCTTTGTCCTCAAAGATCATCTTACTACTCGCTTCTTATAGAGTTAAAGCCATGTGGGTATTTCCTCCACATTCGGTCTTTTCTCACAAGTGTAATCCATTACAATACGCGAGTTTCATCAAACATAACTACTGGAATAAGATCAGGCTAAATGTTGACTTACTTTCTCTATCCATGATGTTCACGGGTTTCTGATGAATGCAACTTTTCGCTGATCAAAGCTTTATTAAGAAGAATTCTGATTTTCACTTGATAGATATTTTATCAAGTTCGATATACGAAACATAATTCACGCATCTCTTGAAGTCCTAGGGTAGATCCAGCTTATATGCCTTTCAAACCAATCTTTTACATCATCTCAATGGTCCCATACAACGGGGACTTATATCCCATGATCTTTCAGATCATTAATTCATTTTTCCAAGGTTAAAATTTTTGGCATAACTTCGCTACCCATCTGGCACTTCAAGATCTACATTTCATATTCACATAACCTCCTGCCCACTATCGGCAGTCAATAATCAAATCCTAATTTCAACAATCATTTCAGGTCTCGCGGGTTGAGTATTTTGCAAGGTTAGGTTCGCCATCATAGGAAACCTTAAACCTAAAAGACATGTCCAACTCACAATGGGTGTATGTCGGATGTCTTCATCTCAACTCTTGCTTACAGATGCTCTAATATTTAGATCCTAACAAGATTCGATCTCAATCCTAACACGATGATTATCAATGATAATCTCTCCAAAGGAAAACGATTATACGGTTTATTACTAAAGGTCAATCATTCAAACATAAAACAACACTTATAGTATTTTGTATCGTTACTTTACCTCGTCCCTTCGATTGGGGTGGTACACAGTACTCTCATCAAGATTCGTTCTTAGTGACTTCTGAGCAAATCTCTAGAAATTCAATGCGAAGCAAGGATCTTGATAGAGATGATTGATACGGCACACTATGTTTTCACAACTCTTTTAAATACAAAAGAGTCAATTTCTTCATCAAGAATCTATCATTAATCATGAATGATATTAGCAGATTTGGTCTGTCTGTCGACGATGACCCAAATCGAATCAAATTGAGATGATGACCTTTGCAATAGCTAGACGTTTACTAATGTATGAGGCGATGTCTGCCTTCATAATTTTTCATTAGTACAACTTCTTCAGACAAAGATACATTTAGTCAAAAATATCATGAATAGAATACTTATACTTACGAGATGACTACACCTCAAAATCTCCATATTTAGGCAACCACAAGTGGCCTTTTATACATTTAACGCCATCGGCTTCTCAAATCTATTGGTTCACATTAGCCGCGAACCACTTTTATTATCTATATTATCCTTTTTACAAGCATTTTTTATTTTCATATTGTTCGGCAATTTATTTTGCACCTTCATTATTAAGAAATACATCCTAATGGGTTCTTTATCCTCTCTATATAATGTGTCAGTATTTACATTCACTTTTCCTGGTGAAATACTTACCATGTCCACAATTCACTCAGAAATTCTTTCTTCATATTTTCTAAGTTTTAGTTTCGTCTCGTCTATCATTTTTATTAGTTTTTCTCAATCCGACGTTTAAAGCGTCGATAAGTATTACAAGTTATTAAATTTTAAATATTTAAATTTTTATGAAACGTAAACGTAAAATTTTAAATTTCCTAGTTCGACCAATTATAAAAATGTTCGAAATAAATTTGAATTTAATTAACAAGATTTTTGTTCATTTATCGAAAATAATTAAAATATTTAATAAGATCCGTAAATGTTTGAAAATCTTTGGTTACACTTTGGTCAAAGTTTTCTTAGTTGAAAAGCAAAAATTGTCGTTTCAAATTTTCAGGTCATGGTATAAATGGTTTTACTCAATCCTTCTTAAGTTGTCTTAAGATATGCAGAAACATGTACCCCTAAACAGGAGGTTAGTTAAATGTTTTGGTTATAAGGGAATGATTCCTTAAATTTTCTTTTGATAAAACATTTGTCAAAACATGTTTCTGTTTTCTTTTTGGAAAAATCCAAAGTCTTAAAAGGCTCTTAATTTTTAAAGAGTCATTATAGATTCCATTATCTATTAATCACACGGTTATAATGTAAAGGATTAAGCTTTAAATCACATGTTATATGTTCAAGGTACAGGTTTTTATTGTTCGGCCAATTCAGGGCAATCTATAAATAATTATTAACTCCTTCTTATACTTATAAACAAACAAACGGTCCTTAATGATCACAAGCATGAATTTATCAAATTACAACCTACACATGTGATTCACCAAATTTATGAATGCTACATGTGTATTAGTCAATCCAAACGACATCACGTGAAACTCATAATGTTCATTACAAGTTCTGAATGTAATGATTGGAATATATAATCTCCTTCGCGGACGCGAAGTTGAAAATAACCATGTCGTGGATCAAATCTTTAAAACATACGCTAGAACCTTGTAAATGATCGAACAAATCTTCCATTTCGAGTCATGGATATCGTTTTCGATTGTCAATTTACTCTGTTCACGGTAATCTATAAATATAAGGAATGATAACACCATAGCTCTTCATGATGACGAGCTTGGTAGAATAAAATCTTTCTCTGACAACTCTCTCAGTTGTACGGTAATTCCTTTAATTCAGATGGTGCTGACGTACAGTGCACACGCCACAGGTGAAGCACCGGGAATATAATCAATACCAATTTCAATTTGTCTTAATGGCAAAAGTCTAGGTAATTCACCAATAAACACCTCCTAAAGTTTCAGATAACGGGAACATCTTTTAATAAATTCATATTAGGTTCTTTCTAGATTATAATATCTATGACTAATTCTCAACCATTCAAGGTATAATTTCAAGTCTAAATGCAGGATATGGTCATCCATCAAAAATTATTTATGTCACTTTTGATAATCAACATCTTATCATTTAGGGGAATTCTACTCGAGTTCCCATCAATTAAGACATTGTCGTCATGTCAAAATTAATCAATCCATTCTAATGGCACTACCAACTTTTCAGTTTTATTGCCGTCGATAAGATGTGAACATCTCAAAAGACTAATAATAACTCATAATCCTTCACAAGTTCAAGGATATCTGGAGACATAACTAACCTTAAAAGAGTAAGGTCAACGCATAATCTATGCGAGAGAATTTAAAATCAGATACAGACGAAAACATTTAACGAATATGAATATATCCCATGTTTTCATAATTTGAGTACGCATTCGAAAGCTCCTCGGATCGTTACCCAGGTCATTCAAATGAAATCAAATCATAATAAATGATAGGAACGTCGATACATCCAATCGGGTATCAACACTCGGTAATCAGATACTTTTCCTAAGAATCTCTCTACGGGAGAATTGGACAAGAAAGAATTGTCAATTGTCAAATAAGACAATTTCCACAGATGAGTAAATCCGGCTCAGAAGAATAGATGCTACATGCACATATGTAGGGGTCCCTAACACTATGTCCCTATTTTTCACTTCTTGCAGATCTCATAAAATTTAATCTTTCACAATCTTCAAAGAAAATGTAATGTTTATTAACAATTTTATGGTGACTATTAATCAGCCTTGCATGGTCCATTCTAAATTGTATGTAGGCGCGCAACTATATACAATTTCAAGATTAACGATGCAATACTCAGTTCGTCAAAATTTTATCATCATCTTTATAATAAAAACATTTTCATGCTTAATTCTTAAATAAGAATCAAAAAATAAGTTTACAAAGATTTTCTTTATTATGAAAACAATTAAGTTTTCTAAGGTGTTTTATAAACAACTTCATTTCGATAATGATCACTTATAAATCTCACTTTGAATAATCCTTATAGTGATGAAAATTCAATTTTTCTCAAGGGATACTGTTTTAACGTTATAAAAACAATGAGTGATCTTCAGAAGAGTGATGAAAGCTTGTTCACCAAGAATTTACTACGATATGATAGGAAATGAGCTTAGCCAATTAATCATGAGGTGCATGACCTCGATGGCCCTCAGAAAGAATAATCCACAACGTAACTCAATTTGAGATGCGTACTTGTTCAATGGTTGCATCACTAATGCGAGCATTAGGAAGAAGCACGAAAAGATAGATATCATCGATACATGTAGAATTTAGCAATCAAAGGTAGTCTTTTCATTAATCACAAACAAGTCAAATTGTACCGTTACACATTATGTG
Organism: Glebionis coronaria; assembly: GCA_025667525.1. Classification (NCBI taxonomy): domain Eukaryota; kingdom Viridiplantae; phylum Streptophyta; class Magnoliopsida; order Asterales; family Asteraceae; genus Glebionis; species Glebionis coronaria. The sequence continues at coordinate 267,629,860 of CM046881.1, read as the reverse complement.
TCACTATGTCATATAATTCCAAGATCTCATCCTACCAACTGATGTCTTAGTTAAGTTAGGGATTATTTTTAAAAGATACCACAATGAATACTAATCTACAAGAGTCATTAGGTGTTCCACATGTCCCATAAGATCTATCGGTCTCAATTCAGAAGAAGATTTCTTCAATTTATTTCTTGGACACTGGGCATCCTTGTTAGTGGACAATGGCCTAGGAACAACACTTATCACAAACTAACAATCATTTAAAACCTTATAATTCAATCACAGAACTTAACGACTTCCTCTTAACAATTTTTTATTCCATACAAGTTAAATTTTACTTTATTCAAGTTTCGACCAAATTATACTCAATGTGATATTCTACCTCATTCTCCAATACTTACAACCTTATTCTTCGGCCTTGTAAAGGCAATAAAATCTCAATATGAACAACACTTAATTTCCAATCCTATAGCTCCTTCATCAATAGTTATCAAATGAGTCACTAGTATGAAATGACTCACACATTTAATTAGACTCTCGGAAAGGTATTAGTGGCATGAGGATTTTGGGTAATGGTTCCAATGAGAGCCTCAAGTACAACATTCACCCTTTCGATTTCAAATTTAAGAATTGGATGACAACGAATCAGATGACATCTTTCTAGGTGGTAACGTTTTGTCAACCTCCACTTTATAAAGAAAGATTGTCATGGCATCGATATTAGATTTAATCTCGCCAATTCTTCTTCAGTTTCACAATCAACTAATATCTACATTTCTACGAATATCAACCATTTTGTTGGGATCATAGATATCCACAACTTGGTTTAGATCTAGGATAGCTAGAATTCCTACGAGAATAGCTTCGATTAATTTACTAGGGGATGTAGGGTTCCTTGTGACAATCTACGTCGTATAAATACCTCGTATAAATATCAAAATAATCATCAAACAATCATGTAATAAAATTACATCATATATATATATATAATCCAAGTTATATATATATATATATATATTAAAATAACACTTCTCAGTCTGGCCTTGTCGGTAACTCGGGAATTCTTCGGCACCGTTATAGTCAAAAGATTTTTAGACATGTTTAGAAAAATTTTTATAGTTAAAAGATTTTGAAATGTTTTATTCAAAACCTTGGTTTTAAAAATCTTTCGTTCTCTATAACGAGAGCTCTGGTACCAAACTGTAACACCCCCAAATTTATACAACTCAGTACAGCGGAAGACTAGTTGGTGTTACGGGATAGCACATTACTCACATCATAGACAACGCATAAAAATCGCGTCGTTTAATAGTAAAGCATTTCCATTCATAAATATCAAAGTTACATAGGTCCCAAGTCATTGTATTTAATACAGGTTTTACAAAGCATTTGAATGGAAATAAATATTTAAGTGCGGGCCATGAATTCTTGTTGTCTTCCCGAGAATTACCTTCAAGTACCTGAGATAAAACATGTTAAAAGAAAAGGTCAGCGATAACGCCGAGTGAATTCATTGAGTTTAATAAATTCCATCATTATAACTTTGGTATAAAATTATTACCAAAAATCATTTCGTACAAATCATTGTAATAGGCCGTAAAATAGCCAAAGTCATTTTATATAAATCCTTATCAAAATCATAACATAGGCATTTGCCTTAAAAATCATTATACGAGCCAATGTCGTAAAAACATCATACAATACGTTTTATAACGTTGTATAGATTAAATAAAAACCGTTATATGAATATGGTTATATAAAACCAAAACACGAACATAATATCAATAGTATGACTCCATATTGCTAGTCAGGCAATACATCGTAATTCGGTGCGTCTAGTAGTATTTCGTTAATTGGATTATTATAAGCCGCATGACATTGTTACCTTACTACAACAAACAACGGGTAGCTAGCCCGAAACTCATTTGCCCATCTAAATTAGCGTGTCGTTACAAAGGTCACGCTATGTAAATCTTCTCATACATAAATTCGCTTACCAATCAACGTGGCACGACGGGGATCAACCGTCAAGGCACGAACTGGGGTGATCGTCCCCAAATAGTACTATTATATGCATAAGCGTCTACCAAATCCCGGTAGTTCACAATTCATGCTAATGGGACTTTTAGTGACATAACCTAACTTTAATAAGCCATTTTATTTCATCTATCGGGTCATTTAATCATTTATCGGGTCATTTAATCATTTATCGGGTCATACAATCATTCGGGTCCAAATCAATAAACAAACAATCGGGACAAATGGTGTCCTATTTTATAAAAACTAACATGTCATCTCCCTCGCGGGTTTATAAAACATTTCATTAGAACATTTAAAAGAGTGTGAGGCTATGAACTCACGTTGATGTGGGAAGGAGGGTTATCGGCAATTCGGACGTACGTTACGTGCTTCAATCACGAAAACCTAGACAAATAATACTCGTCTTAGACTTTTGTCCAATAACTTTATCAAAATAATATTTATGTATACATATGATGATTATATATATATGATGAGCAAGTGGGTTTACATATCCTTATTTACTTATTTTAGTGTTACGTGTTGGTAACTTCTTACTAGATTGCTAGTTTTACCTATTTACATGTTTTAGGCACAATAGGCCCATTACAAGCCTAATATATTATATTAGCCCAATTATACTTTTATTATCAGTATCACACTTTATATGTTGGGCCCAAATGGGTTAAGCCCAATAAATAAGTTTATAAGTGTTTTAGCCCATTTTGTTGTATTATTAGTCCAATAACGTTAAGTTAGCCCGTTAATGTCCGTATGTTTTATAGTTCGGGTTTTATCGGTTTCTACTTGTTATATATGTTTATATATCAGTATATGAGTTTATAAAAATTTACATTAGACGGGTCCAACCGTCTAAGTTTTATTTAACAAAAAAACGTTAATTTTACGGTAATAGTCGAAAAAGTCGTAAAAATCATGTTTATAGTTTTATAACTTATAAAACTTATCAAGCTACCATTTTTATAAAATGTCCATTTATTTATCCTTATACATATTTATATAAATGTATTTTATGAGTTAGTGGGTTTTAATTCACATTTTATACTATTTTTATTTGAGTGCTTATATAATACTATTATACTTTAATTTCTAAAATATGATATTTATTTTCATGTTCACCAAAACTACCATATCTAGAGATCTGTATGGAGATAGAAGCTCAAATATTTATGACATAAACTACATGATATGTGCTCCATTTAACTCTTCTATAGCTACTGTTGAATCAGCCTCTAAGTATTTTCTAAAAATCGTCCAAAACAGTAAACTCATATTTGTACTTTAAACTTGTTTTGATCATATCTCACTCATCCTAATGATTCCATTGCATGGGAAACTCTCACATGTGTACAAGACATATTACTTACTGTATATCCATTAATCTATGCCATTTTATCAGTTCATGACATGGGTCTTTACTGTTTTAATCAGCCATCATTTTTAAGCATGATTTTAACCTTTTTACATATAGTTTTTCATCTTTTTACCCATGATTATCAACACCAAATCCCCACACAATATTTTTATAATCATATATTCATCATATACATATACAATAGGAAATAAAATACATGATTACATAATCAAAATAAAAAGAGGATGGAGAGGACAATCTTTATACCACTATGATGATGTAGGTTGTGATCAAGACATGGATTTTGATGGAGAAACTTGTGAATAACCAAGACCATCTTCAAGACCAACATTCTCCAAGAACTCCTTGTGGATAATCAGCCCCAAGACTCCATAGAAACTCCTCCTTGGATGTTATAACTTGCACCAATCTTCATCTCTTTTGAAGGAGATTAACATATGTGAGTTATAACAATAGTTTGTGGTTAAATTTAGATCAAATGATGGTTATGGGAGGTGGAGTAGACGGCATAAACAAGAGGAAAGGGAGAGAGTGAGTTGTTTTGCATGTAGGAAATGTGAGGAAGTGGTTTGTGTGTGTGTGTTTTGAGGCATAGTTGCTTAATATGTAAGCTTAGGACAAGTGTCCATAAATTGACACCAAATGTGGTGTGGTGTAGTAAGTTAGCCGTCCATATAGATAGTGGGGTGGGATAAATTAGTTTATCCCATCCCGCTAATTTACGGGTACTCCTCGATTCTAGTTTCATAGATTTGCGTGCCCTCGGGTCATTTTACGAAAAACGTTTTTATAAATTATGAATCAACGGCACAAAACGAATCTAATAAAAATTGTCTCATCAAAAACGGAGTTCGAAAACGTAAATACGTAATCCTAGGGTTTCCGGTTTAGTCGTAAAGGACGTTAAATTAAAATCGTAAGTCCTAATCTCTTCTCGTAAATTTTTGAGTTTATGAACCAACACAAATTTAAAATCTCAAGATAATATTCACGGATAAATTTATTTTCTGAATTGTCGGACTTTCACCAAAGACGGTGTATGCAAACGTAAGCACGTAACGTAGAATCCTCCGATTTAGACGTAGTCGATGCTACTTCAAGACGTAAATCCAAATTACTTCTCAAAATTAGTGAGTTCATAATATAACATTAAAATAGTGTTTTCAAATAATATTTGAGAATAAAATATCAATCGTAAATTGACGGATTGTCACAAATAAAAACTCAATAACATAAACATGAACAATAGCATAAAGATTAAAGATTAAAGAAAGATAGATAGGAGATTGACAAGAAAAGTAAAGATTGACAATAATTAAAAGGGAAACTTACTTGAAATTAAATGTATTTAAGGTGCAAGACAATTAATTAAATGACATGTAATTAAAGAACAAGTAATTAAAGGGTGGAAGACTAATTGTCACACTTAGCCAACAACATGAAATGTAAACACTAATGATCTATTTATAGGGGAGATTAGGGAGGTGCTTAGGAAGCTTCCTATCCTCTTTCTTCTTTCTTTAATTGCACCATTAAGTCCTTAATCTTCTTAAATCTTGGACTTTAATGACTTTGCCTCGGGATTTCTTTAAACTCGTATTGACCTTTCTTCATAAATAAGACTTCAGTTCTTCGGCTTTAGTAAACTTCCGTCTTTTGACTTTTTCTTCGATAAATCTTCAGAATTGGTCTTGGACTTCGGTTCTTTTTGCACTCTTGATTTCTTGACTTCGTGTTTTGTCTTTTTCTTCGATAAAAACCCGCGAATGCCCGTGTTTTCTCCCCTTTTCATAATTTCGTCCTAAATCACAACAAAAACACAAATCACGCATAATTCCGACATTTATGACATAAAATACACGTTTTGGCTCAGTTATTATTGTAGTTAAGTGGTAAAAAGGATGGGTGTTTACACACCTATCAAACAATGAACAAGCAGTTTTGGTACTTTGTTGATATACTTGACCACAAATCTAATTTCAAACCCTCAAATCTCTTTAACAGGTTATATAAACTTGATTTAATCACTTGTTACCCCTAAGCATGCATACAATCTATGCGCTACCAAGATCTTAGGTCAAAACAAGCAGATTTCAAACTTTTATGGCACAATCAAGAAAATGATGTTCAAAAGGCAAAGACTTGCAGCAAATAGCACACAACCAAGTATTTATCAGATATAAGCAATAAACAACACTTTCCAATAACTTAAAAACAAATTGCAAGCTTAAAAAGTTAACCCAAACACCCTTTAACTTTTTCAATCCAAGATTTAACAAAGTAAATGTGTGATTTAGTGTTACCCCAGCCCAATCTAACACAATAACATCAATATTATGCAATATCAAGCAATTTTAAGCCACAAGAACAACAAGTATAACAGCAGAACACAAATTCACCAAAAACCAAGTATTTTATCAGATTTTTGAGAAAAGGACTCAAACCTCATGAATGTACATCCACACTCACGAATTTTTGAGCTTATGTGCCTAGCAAAACAAGGTTAGAGCACAATTATATAAAACAGAAAAGTGAAAAAGCTTGATTAATGCAAACTTGTTCCCACTTCCTTGAATATCCCCAAACTATAAGCTTACCACACCTTGATAATCTTCTTATCAGGGTGCTATAACCACATATAGCCCAAAAATTTCAAGGTTTGAACCAAGATTTAGCAAAATATCAAGTTTTTGAGAAAACTTGGCAATATCTTACACAAGGTTTAAAAATAGGCTTTAAGACTTATCAAAGACAAACATGTAACAATAATAAGCAAGGAATTAAGTTGGCACTTGGATTTCTTCAAACATTCAAATAAATTTTCATTAAAACTGAAAAGGGATTTACAAAACTTTGAACAAGGAAAAACCAAGAGCAAAAGTTAAATGAAGCAGGTCCCATGCCTTATATAGGCTACAAGATTACTAGAAAGCATAAAAAAACGTAAACCCTAGTGCTTGATCTTCCAGAAATACCCTTGAGGGATTTTTAAACTTGAGCTCATGTGATGGAACCTTGGCATCTTGTGAAGTTGGCAGCTTGTGGAATTGTGATCAAAGGTAAAAAAATAAGCTTAAGTTGTAAGCTTCAATGTGGGGCGTTGGATTTTTGGCACTATTTTGGAATCTTCCCAAAAGTTGTATAGTAGGGTTTATCATGTGAGTTGTGGGATGAGGTGGCATGGGGTTTAAGGGTTGGGATGTGTTTAGGGATAGCTTAATCATAATTCTGGACAATTTCATGGATTAATTACAAGTAATAAGCAAAACCCCAAATGAGTTCATAGGTGAATAGTTGGTGTGTTTGATCTGGTTAAATGTTTGAATTAGGTGTTTAGAGCGTTTATTAACTAATCAGTTAAGATTAGTTAAATAATGCTGAGTGGATTTGTGAGGTGGCAAGGAGATGAGTGGTGATTGGCTGAAACTAGTTAGTGGGGCACGTGTCAGCCCACTATTAGTCTAGGTAAGTTTGTATGTCTGCCAATTTAAGCCCCTAATCTTTCCTTCCTTCTTCATTCTTGTTTAAATAGCATGAAAACTGAATTCCTTTGTTATGGAAGTTTCAGTTTTCACACTTTTGCCCCTGATAGTTTTCAAAAGTATTTTCAAGGGTATTTCTTGCCAATTCTTGATACTTGAAGGGTTGTTTTGGCATTTTCTTCAAACTTTATGGTCTTGACTTGCATTGTTGACTTCTTGGAGGACTAATGTTGACAATTCTTCATTTTTGAGGGACCATTCTTGCCAATTCTTCAAAGTGGAGGGTCCTTTTTGCAATTTGACAAATTTTAACGACCAAACTTGTAATTATGAATAAACAAGGGTTTAAAGTGTCAATTCTTCAATATTGGAGAACCCTTCTTGTACAATCTTCATTTCTTCAAGGGTTATTCTTGGCAAATCACCATTAGGGCTTGGTTCATTTTGCGGCTTTGTTTCCCGTGTTCGTTTTTGCTTGTTTCTTGTGATCTTTTGTGATTTTCTCAATATCCTTACCTAAAATACACATGTAACAAACACAAGCATATATTTGGCATATTTCATTATATTTAATGCATTTTAAGCCCATCTTTTACGATGAGACTATGTATAAAAGCAGTCTCATCACTCCCCATACTAAACCATTATCGTGCGCTCACGCAATGCTAGAATAAAGTATCATAGCACCTCCAAAATTCATTTTTATGCACCTTTATTGAATGATAAACTTGCTACACTACTACTATTACTACTTACGTTTTAGACATAATGTATGATTTCCATCGCAAAATGGGACGTTTAGGTTCATAGAACAAGAACACGTGAATGCTTCGTTAGAAATAATTTCGTCGTCTTGATTTTCACCCCAATTCCATGCCAAGCGTGCAATGAGATCATTGTTATTATAAGTTAGTAATGCTAACACTACTCATATGCCCTAATCACGTACTTATACTCCCATTTTCCTAAGTGGTATCTCCTATATTTTATTTTTGTCTTGAATGTTTCACGAGGATACATTTTTTACTTATGCGATGATAGAGATTTAGGTATAAAAATAGAGTCATAACGGTGTAACCAAGACCATCGAATTAATAACCCCCCTAATAGACAACGATGTCAAAAAATTAAGTCAACAAGAAGGATCGATAAACACGGTTTTATAACGGTTTTGAACATGAGATTTATTACCAAGACTTTTATACGCCCTCTACCGGATGGGCCTTATTATCATAGGTTTACCTCCATCTTTTATTCAACTTTGCCATGAAGCTTTTATTATTACTTCGGTCTTGCCTTTCCTTTTATTATCCTCCTCATCGGTGGTTTTATTACGGCCAAAGACGTATATCCTCACGCTAAAGGCGAATTTTGGATCTTTAAAGCTTCAAATATTATGGCATAATTCACTTTCAATTTCGCATAGATTTTTCGGCCTTGTGAGCTTCAAATTGTTTGCTTGATTTAGGTGAGCACTTGAAATCTTATTATTGGGTGAAGCTTTCGATTATTCGGGTTGCCAATACTTCAAAACCGTGACACTGGCGATACCTTAATGTTTTCCCAATTTAATTACATGGAAGCTACTAGAAAAGACTAGAAACCAACAATTAAGACTAAATCGCTAAGCGAATACTTATTAAGCAAAATATATACAAGCAAAGGGAGAATAAGCAAACAAAGAGAACACATGAGTTTTTGAAAGAATACGAGTACTCTACGTTTAGCATAGTAACTTATAATTAACTCTATCATTTCTCGTCCTCATTTAAGAGACTTAACCTAATATAAGTTAAGGAATCGAAGCTAAGTGCTCAACACGCACGGTCGAGTCAAAAATTACTCTTATTCTCGCCATCGGAAAATCTACATTCGTGTCTTCAAACACTTATAAAATATGAGAAATTTTTTAAAATTTGGCCATTTTTAGCCTTACTTTGCAACAAAAAGATAAACTTTGGAAAGAGTGAACGTTTGGCAAGGCAAGTATCTATTCACCCCCATACCAATGTTAAACATTGTCCTCAATTTTTCGAGTCTAAGGGTTGGAAACCCTCATACTAGAGACGTAGTCGAATGCATAATCTAGCATGGAAAGGGTGTAACCGTTAAATTTAAAGCCGTTTATGAAGTGTGCTAAAAACCTAAGGTTAGAACATCAAAGGATATATCATGGATATTGAGAAATTCTTCAAAGCAAACGATCGAGTGCTCCCATAAAACGATCACGAGAGGCTCCAATCGTGAAGATCATGATCATCTCAAAACACGTATCACAAACAACTACGGAACAAAGGTTAGAAGGGCACAAATCCCCTCACGTTACTACATTAGAAAGCGATAATATGTACATAGGATAAGCATGGGACTCCCCCACGAGGCTCCTCGTTTTTGATTACCGAGTCATGAGCTCGACTCGATCCCTTCAATACTAATTATCATTGGGGAAGGTGATTTGGTCGAGGTAGTTCAAGGATGGAACTTCCCCGCCAAAGTAGTGCTTCAACCTATGTCCATTCACCTTGAAGTTAGGACCATCATTTTGAGCTAGCTCGATGGTCCCATAAGGAAAAACTTGGGTAACGGTGAATGGACCAAACCAACGGGATTTCAACTTACCGGTAAAGATTTTCAAACGTGAGTTAAAAAGCAACACTTGATCTCCAATGTTAAAAACTCGGTTTTTAATTTTGAGTCATGAAATTTTTTAGTCATTTCTTTATAAATCATTGAATTTTCATAAGCAATATCTCTCAATTCATCTAATTCATTCAATTGCATTTTCTGTTGTTTTCCCGCGGTCTCAATATCATCATTACAATGCTTAAGGGCCCAATAAGCTTTGTGTTCGAGTTCAATTGGCAAGTGGCAATTCTTCCCATACACAAGTGATAACTAGGCTTTAATTATAAAAATTGTTCTTTGATGTGTGTCTAATCGAATTGATTATTGGCTTAAAGTACGACTCAGTTGATTTTGGTGAAACAAATATTTTTGGTTGTTTTTAAATTTAAATGTGCAAAGACTTAAAGGTAAATGTCGTTAAAGTAAAATGGCGTTAAAATAAATCTAAATCTAATTAAAATTTAATGGTGCAAAATTAAAAACTTTGAAAAGTAAAATAATTAAATGACTTAAACTTAAAGCGTGACGGAAATTAAAATATGACAAATTATAAAAATGAGAACTTAAAAATTAAACAAAATGAAATAAGTGAAAAACAAGCCCCAATCGGAATATATTCCGATCAGACTCACCATCGGAATAACCAAAACACCTTGATCGGAATGTTTGCTTACCCTTTGATCGGAATATTGATCTCGTCGGAATAATAAAGGGACCCTGGTCGGAATGTTTATCAGAACCCCTAATCGGAATAATGTCACCTCTCCTGATCGGAATACTGAAATAAACACCTCGATCGGAATGTGTAGAACCAACCCTGATCGGAATAAGGAATAAAGTACCAATCGGAATACTGTCACTATACCTGATCGGAATGTCGCACTTACCTTTGATCGGAATGATTTTAGACTCTTGATCGGAATGTGTAGTGAAATACCAATCGGAATACCCTGTCACTGGTCCAGATCGGAATACCACCAAAACACTCTGATCGGAATGTACACAATCCCTCCAATCGGAATATTACTAAACCCTTTTCCGACCAAGCAATGGAGTGCTGGTCGGAATGTATAACCCTTTTCCGATTGTAAAGATCGGAATACGGAAGAAAAGGCACAAAATAAGCTAAACAAATAAGCTACTAATCAAATAAGCACAAGTCTAAAATCCTAAGGCAAACCGTGTAAAAATAAGCTACTAAACTGAAATTTAAAGACTTTTAAAACAAGAAATGAATAAGCTTTACCAAAAACAACTTTTATATAAAAAATAACTTTTATAAAAACTTTAAAAACTTAAAGATAAACACAATAAGCTATAAAAATCAATGATCTAAAACAATCAAAAGCATAAAAACATAATCTTTAATCAAATAAGCAAGACAAAAAGCATGAAATCAACAAGATCAAACAAGAAAGAAAGGTAGAATGAGAGATCAAACAAGTAAAGTAAAGGTGCAATAAAGATAAAATTAACTTACTTGAAAATTAAGGTGCAAGACAAGGTAATTAAATGGACAAGTAATTAAAGGTGCAAGGTAATTAAATGTGCATAAAAGTAAAGGTGGAAGAACTAGTGTCACTCTAGCCAACAAAAAAATGATTAACTTAATGATCTATATATAGGGGAGGATTCGGAAGCTTCCTCCCCTCCTTCATTTTCTCTTAATTGCAAGATCAAGTCCTTAAGCTTCTTTAATCTTCTTAAATCTTCTTAATACTTGGACTTTGTTTTGGGATTTATTCGAACTCGTCTTTTAATTCTTCAATAAATAAGACTCGAGTTCTTCGGCTTTAAGTAAACTTCCGTCTTTCGACTTTTTCTTCGATAAATCTTCAGAATTGGTTTTGGACTTCCGTTCTTTTCGCACTCTTGACTTCTCGACTTCATATTTCGTCATTTTCTTCAATATTAGCCCGTGAATGCCGTGTTTTCTCCACTTTTCACAATTTCGTCCTAAATCACAACAAAAACACAAACCATGCATAATTCCGACATAAAAGACATAAAATACACGTTTTGGCTCGGTTATTATTGTAATTAAGTGGTAAAAAGGATGGGTGTTTACACACCTATCAAATCCCCTACACTTGACCATTGCAATGTCCTCATGCAATGCATAAGTTACAAAGCAAGATTACATTTTTCATCTTAATCAATCCACGTTGGCCTTTATTAAAGAGATAGAAAATTATAAATATTAAAAGTAAAGAAATCAAAAGCATACCTTGGGTTTTGGAAATGTCATGAATAATCATCATCCTCAAGTTTTCACTTTCTCCAAACCAAGCTTAAAAACGAGATCATTGTTATTATAAGTTAGCAGACTAACACGAACTCATGTGGGCCAATTATTCACATAGACTCCCTTATTCCTATGTGTATCTCTTATATTTTATTGTTGTCTTGAATGATCACGAGGATGCATTGTTTGACTTATTTCGATAGTTTATTAGTCCGAAAATAAAGTGAACGATTTAATCAATAGTTAGCTAAAGGACAAAATCTTTTAAAACTGCTTCTCGGGGCCTCATAAAGTTCATATCTTGGCATAACTCGCTTCGCGATTTGAGACCTTTCTCAGACCGATATTTGGCAGCGACTTCATACTTCAAACCTTGAGAGACGTTCATGAAATAATGGTCTTCTCTTTATAATGGAATTTCTTCACTTGAAGTTTTGAGAGATTCATACTTGGACCACGACTTCTTCATTTTTGTCCAATCTTTATTTTGGACTTTGATATACAACGATCCGCCTCCTTTTATGACTTGGATCTATTTATCCTCATACCTTGCTAGGGTCTTTTCGGATACACTTCTCCATGACTTTTGGGGAGTTTTTGCTTTTCGTCGTGTGTCTCAATCCTTCATATTGATTTTCAATAAATGATTCTTCACATCACTTTGGATCTTTAGCAACAAAATATAGCCCTCATGCCTTGTTAGGGCCTTTTTGGACTCGCCAATCTTCGCATCCCGCTTCAATAGGTTATGCCTTGGCTATGAACTCTAATCCATACCGAGCAACTTTTAAACGATCTTGGGCTAGAAGCTAAGTAACTTTTAAAATCGTACAACCTTATTTATTGCAGATAAATTTATTAGCAGGCGATGGGAGAATAGGCTTATAATTAACTCACATAAATTCCCGAAAGAATACCAAACTTATAATTGACTCTATCATCTCTCGTTCTCCACAGTTTAAAATCTCAAGGAATGAGACTCGTGGATGCTTAGCCTATTAAATCAAAGTTTTGGGTTTTCGAGTCGCCTATAGGATCTTGCAAACTCTTAGACTTTTTCAAGTTTAGAAATCGCATTTTAAAGTTCCCTTGATAAACGACTCTCTAGGATCAATTATAGGAACTTGCGAAAAGTTCTTGTTCTTAACCCGTGAGAGTTAAGACTTTCGCGTTTTATAGCTCCCTATATAAAAGCCTAGCAAAACTTGACTTAAACATGTTAAGGATACTAGCTAGAGTAAACTTAGATAAGTAAACTTGGGTTGAGTCAAAAGCTTCACAACGTTTGAAAATTAAAACCATTTTATTAAAGAATTATTCTAACAAAGGAAGAAAATAACTATAAAAAAGGAAAAACTAATAGGCCACAATAGATCAAAAATTTTGAAAAGTGTCGAAAAATTGATTTTCCGGTTAAAATGAGGGCAAATACAAGGAAAAGGACACTTAACTTCGATAGAAGTCCCCCTACACTTAAGATAAACATTGTCCTCAATGTTTAAGCATGTGGGAGTAAACTCCCCTACACTTAGGACATTGTGCACGTTGTTTAAATTTCGCTAAGGAAGAGACAACTAAAGAGATTCCTATTTTAATATTGAGAAAATATAAAATAGTGAATCGAAAAGAGTTTAGGATAGAACCGGGAAGAAGTGAACACGGAATCACGGGTCGTCAAGAATCATCAAGAGTGTGTCTTTGAAGCTCGAATCCCTGATTAAGAGAGGAGAGGAAAGCAAACCAACGGGTCTCCCTACACTTATGATAAAGAAAGCGAAAAGATAGATGCATGGGTTGCCTCCCAAGAAGCGCTTGATTTTTGATTACCGAGTCGTGAGCCTGACTCGACCTTGATCATCATAGGAAGAAGCATGAAACATATCCACCAGGATCAAAGACATAGTTTTCGTCCATCAAATAGCAGAGGCTTAAGGCGAACAAGGCTCTGAATATCAATACCGGGATCGAACACCTTTTCCTTTAGGGGAAAATAGCACTCAGGCTCAGCGGAGTGTGAAGAAGATCCGTGAAGAAGCACAACCTCGTCCTCAGAAGGGGGACAAAGAGGTGTTAAATCATATGTGCTGCGGATATTGGTGTCGACCGGTTTCTTCTCCTTAGAAAGAATTTTCTTCAAATCCAAAGTAGGATCAAGACGATAATCTTCAAAGTCAAAAGGAGGAGCATCACTCTCATGAGGGAAGTAAGTATTAAGAAACATAGAGAAGTCTTCCTCAAATGAGTAATCGTCCAAAGTAGGATCGAGTGATGGCGCAGGATCTTCATCATGTGAAGAATCGCTCGAAAGAGTATCCGCCTCATCAAAATCATCATATGTGGGCAGCTCGGGATACTCAGAAGTAAGGTCATCATAATCATCCGAATCTGAGCTAGACTCATCATCATAAGCATCAAAGACCGGTGGAGAATCATAAATGGGAGAAGGTTCCAAATTGGGGCGAGAATCATCCACATCATCATGAAAGAGTGGATTATCATTGCAAGACTCGAATAGAGGATTGTTGTAAACAACGAAGTCATCATGCACATTAATCATATTCACTTATTCTCTGCCTCCAAAGGATGTACTTGTAAGCTTTCCCATTTTAAACACTTGTGCATCATCCCAGACTCTTAAGATTAACTCACCTTCGGCCACATCCACTAAAGCTCGTCCGGTTCTCAAGAATGGCCGGCCAAGTATTAAAGGAATACGAGGGTCCATTTCATAATCAACAACGACAAAGTCAACCGGGAAAGTAAATGTGCCAACTTTGATGAACACATCTTCGGCTATACCAACGGGGTAAGCGAGAGTGCGATTAGCAAGTTCGAGAGTCATCTTCGTTGGAGTGAGGTCGGGTAATGATAGTGTTTTCCAAACACTCAATGGCATCAAATTAATACTGGCCCCGAGATCAGCAAGGGCAGTAAATTCTTCAGTTTTGTTGAAAACGCAAGGCAACACAAAACGACCGGGATCTCCAAGCTTTTCCGGAAGTTCATTAAGAATAACTGCAGAGCAGTTTTCATTTAAGCGTGTGTTGGCAAGTTCAATAAGCTTCTCCTTCTTGTTAAGCAATTGCTTAGATGCTTTGACAAATTTGGGCATGTGGACAAGTGCTTCAAGAAAGCTAATGTTGAAGTTCATTTGAGAGATCATCTTTACATAGCGTGACACTTCAGAGTCATCCTTGGTTAGCATTTTGGTCTTGCCTAAACAAGAGGGATATGGGATATTAGGTTTGGGTGGTGAAGGTACAGGTGTAGTAGGTAAAGGTTGAGATGTTGAAGGGTCCTTCCTAGGAACATCGTCATGACGAGGCGGAGACGGTAATGGTGCACTAATACTAGGTGTAGGAGGAGTAGGGATAATTGGTGGTGGAGGAGGTGTAGATGATGGGGGCGGGAGAGGTGGATCGACAATGGTAATTCCACTACGAGTAGTAATAGCACTCACATTTGCTCGCGGATTGGTGACGGTATTAGAAGGTAGAGAACTCGAAGAAGAAGGTTGAGCGGCGGGCAAGAAACTAGCAAGCATATTCTTCAAATCATTGGTTTGATTGCTGAAGGAGGATTGAATATTATCTCGAAGCTCGGATCTTATCTCATTTCCTTGCTTGGTGATATCTCCTTTCAGATTGATTATTTGGCTCTGCAGATTCTTGATTTGCTCAACGTGGGTTCTCATTATGGCTTCAACATCGGGGTTAATGGGTGGGGTTTGTTGGGCGGGTGGGTGATAAGGATTAGAAGCTCTTGGTGGGATTTGGTTGCTTCTATTGTAGTTGTTGGCGGGGTTTTGGTTTTGAGGAGAAAAACCGGGTGAAAGGTAGTTGTTGGACCGATAGCTTAGCAAATTTCTATCCCCTTGAGGTCGAGCTTGGTAATTTTCCGGTGAATAATTACCATAAGCTGCATACACATTTTCCGGATTTCCTTGTGTAGAAGGACAATCGGTGTATGAGTGTGGACCGCCGCATGTTTCACAAGAAGGTGCAACCGCTTTAACTTGTTGTTGTTGGTTTGAAGCGAGAAGCAAGATATTTTTGCTCATTTCAGTCATCATGCGGGTGAGTTCGGTCATATCAGGGTTTGCTGAAGTAGAAGAGACATTGACTCTCGGGTTGTTCCTTGAAGAGGCAGAGGAGTCCCAGTTTTTGTGGTGAGTAGTCATGTTCTCAATAAGCTCTCTACACTCCTCGGGTCTCCTTTTCATGAATGTGCCACCGGCGGCTGCATTAATCGTATCACGATCTCGAAAAGTAAATCCGTTTTAGAAAGTATCAATTAAGGTCACAGGGAGCATGTTGTGGTTTGGACAACGATCAATCAAGACATTATATCTTTCCCAAGCATCAAAAAGAGATTCATCAGGGTCTTGCTTGAAACCGCTGATTTGATTGCGAAGGCTCGTGACCATGGATGGTGGAAAGTAGCGCGACAAAAAGCGTTGAGTCATGTCATCCCAAGTGTGAATAGAATTCTTCGGGAGACGATCAAACCATTTCTCGGCATGATGTGATAAAGTATGTGGGAAGAGTTGTAGGCGAAGAACATCCATTGTGGAACCAGGCAACTTCATGCTTTGGGTGATTGTAATGAACTTGTCGAGGTGTTTGTTGGCATCATTGATGTGTCGTGGATAGTATACGTGATAATTAGATACGTTATAGGGTAAATTAGACAATTACCTTTAGGAAAAAGTAATAGTCCAATAATACCAATGACGAATACAATTAAACACGTGAGTGAGTCGAGTTCGTTGTACACGAAGATCTTATGAATTTGAGACGCTTTGCATTGATTTGGACAATCGATTTGAATTGGTTTGTGGATTTAAACTACAATTAAAAACTACGAATTTTAAGCTATTTAAAATTACCCTAAAGTGCATGAATCGTAAACCCCGCCTAATTAAAATTAATTTAAAAACAAATAATTACTTAAAATTTAAACACACTAATTTAAAATTAATACTAATTAAAAAAATCTTAAAAATTAATTCTACTTAATGAAATAACTTTTAAACTAATTTACTTTTAAAACTTCACTTAGAACAAATTTATTTAAGAACTAATTTTATTTTAAACTAAAGTTATAAAAATCTATTTAATTAAACTTTTTAAGTAAATAAAAACATTTTTTATTTATTTATTTATTTATTTTTTTTCTTTTTTTTATTATTTAAACTACTATTTTTTTTTTAAAATAAAGAATTTACTTTAATTATAAAGAAATAAAAAGTTATATTAATATAAAAAAACGTGACAATGAAAAATAAAACAAAACAAACACTGCCTAATTGATAACACTATACTAATTATCTAAAAGAAAACAAAATCAAAAAGGCTTCTAGCCCAAGTGGTAATCACTCTAAGCCTGTGACCAGGAGGTCACAGGTTTGAACCTGAGGATGGACATATTTTTGCGAAATAATTCTCTTTTTAAAAGATTATGAAAGAAGTCTTAGGTAAGACCTTGTGAAAGCTTATTTGTTTAAGCTGTTTAGGAAAACAACTTATATGAGCTTATTAGATAAGTTGAACTGATAAGCTTTTGCATAAATAATTAAACAGAAATAGCAATCATAAAAATCAACTGAAAATAACGAGATTCAGAAATCAAAACTCCAGTTAAACAGATTCACAACAAACCAAACAAAACGTTTGGTCTGCACAAATGAGCAGATCAGTAACCAAAATATGTAAGAACACAAAGCATTAAAATTACAAATATCACAGATAATGAAAATAACAATCAACAAAAACTGATCAGACTAATGAAAGCTGAAATAGATCCCCAAATCAAGTGAAAAATCCAAGGTACGCTTAAACAATCCCAAACTTAATCTCATAAGCAACTTACTAAAATAACAGATCAAGCAGTTCTATCATACATGCCAATCATCAAACATCACAACTGAATTAAATTAGACAAATTCATAAAACTACATGAACAATAACGCCTATTAATCCCTTATACAAATCTGTTTAGCAAACTTAACTATCTTAGCAATCAAACTGAATCATTAAACTAACAGAAAACTCAGCAGACTATGGAATTAGCACCTAGATAAACCCACGATTCGGAATCTAAATATACATGTAGCATAGTTAAGCTATCACATTTACAACCGCAACCTTAAATGACATATTAACCACCAATCTCGAAGCAGAATCAGTAAATCTAACTAAGAATTTATCTAACATAAACAATTAGAGACAAACTGATATGAAATATATTCATTCATAACTAATACACCTTAGATATTTAAAACAGAACAGTGAACAACACAATGTAAACTAAATCAACAGATCATTAAACGACAAGCAGCACAGACCTTAATCTAATACAATTATCATCAAAACTTACCAAAACTTATTCTATTTAGCAGTTTTAAAGAACTTATAGAAAGAAAATTAAAATAAGAAGAAACTAGCACCTTTTGTCGAAACCTTTGAGATGTAGACCTGCGTTGAGCAGTCTATGAACCGTAAACTGAAACCACCATACCACCCTTCATCAAATCGCCATCATCAACTTCATTCGAACATCCATTTTTTGTTAATATTTTCCAGTAGGGAAAATATTGGATCCAGTATCTTACTCCATATATCAAATCTAAACTATTGTTTAGTTTAAATTTAACATATCACATTGATTCTTGCAAAAAAGTAATAAAATTAATTCTCAAATATTTTAAGCAGAAAAATATAAAACGAGACACCAGTGAACCAAAAGAGTTTCTTATATTAATTTCAGGAAAAATTACAATATTTAAAAGGAAAATACAAGAACTAATTTCTATCACTAATTTGGCAGAATAACAATAAAGTAAAAATAAGGATAATTTTACACAAGAAATTGGGGGTATTTATAGCCCCCAAGGCTGTTGATGAAGAAGAATATGCGCATCTTCAAGGAATATCCCTTTCGATTCTGAGCCTTTGATCTTCAATCTTTTTCTCTCTCTTTAATCTGAGGGCTGAGATGATTTCAAATAGCACACGGATCGCCAACGTGGCATCCGTGTGCTAGTTGTGCTTCTTCTTTGGCTTCTGATTGGTGGAAAAAGCTGGATGAGGTGTTCACTCGAATCATATTTAGCCACGTAGCCTCCCTTGCACCATCTACTCTCTTCCTTAAAAAATGGGGGGTTTTATTTCTTTTTATGTGAATTAAAGAAATAAATGAAAAGCCCCAAATTAAAGTGATTTATTTACCCATCTAGGGCTTGGAACAGTAGAATTTACAGGTTTTGCTTTGGGGTAAAGTGGAGAAGGAGATGGTAAACATGGGAAACATCGAATAAAGAATTGTGTGTGTGTAGTTATGAGTGGGTGAGGGGTTTTAATGGGTGTAATACGTGTAAAGTAATGGTGGATGAAAACAAAACGGGTATATTTATTTATTGGTGAAAGTGAAAAGTTGGAACGGTTTTTATATTTAATGGGTGAAGAACACGAGTGCTTGAAACGTATGTGGAAAGGAATTCGTTTATTCAATTAAACGATTTAAATGAGTTAAACAAAACCCTAAAAGCCCACAATCTTTTCTTTTCGTTTAAATTGAGGCTTTTGGGCTTGGGCCCAAAGTCAATTCACATTTCCTTCATTCGTTCCATTCATTCTTTGTTAATAACAAATGGGTTTGAGGCCCAATTCACTTAATTACATCCGTACATACCCACTTTTGGGCCTTGATTTTGGATTGTCCAAATTTATTTACTTAATATTCATTATTGGGCTTGTCAGGCCCAATAAGCTCATGTGGGACCCACTTGGACCATTTCCTTGATAATTTAATAAATCCACTCATGTCGAGCTCGATTTTTGGCTTCTATGATCTTTTTCTTCATTCTCGTGTCGGTTTTCATCGGTTTTCGCGAACTTGGTACCTACACACATGAAAACAAGAAACAAGCATTTCCAAGGCATATTTGATATAATTCATGCAATATTTCATTGTTTTAAGCTACTAATGATATGAGTAAAATCACTCATATCAAACTCCCCCATGCTAAGCAATTGTCGTGTCCTCACGCAATGATAAAATAAAACTATGACTACACCATTATTCAACTTTTGACTTTTTATTTTAAAAATAACTTTAGGGATCATAAAAGCTCAAATAGATTCATCGTCCTCGACTTTTCACTTTTCCATGCCAAGTGCAAAAACAAGATCATTGTTATTATAAGTTGGTAAACTAACACGAACTCATGTGGGCTAATTAATCACTTAGACTCCCTTATTCCTAAGTGTATCTCTTATATTTTATTGTTGTCTTGAATGATCACGAGGATACATTGTTGACTTATTTCGATAATTTATTAGGCCGAAAATAAAGTGAACGATTTAATCAATAGTTAGCTAAAGGACAAAATCTTTTAAAACTGCTTCTCGGGCTCTCATAAAGTTCATATCTTGGCATAACTTGTTTCGCGATTTGATACCTTTATCGAACCAATATTTGACAATGACTTAATACTTCCAACCTTGAGAGACGTTCACGAAATAATGGTCTTCTCTTCATAATATTTCTTCACTTGAAGTTTTGAGAGATTCATACTTGGACCACGACTTCTTCATTTTTCTCCAATCTTTATTTGGGATTTTGATTAACAACGATCCGCCTCCTTTTTGGACTTGGCTTCATTTATCCTCATACCTTATTATGGTCTTTTTGGATAGACTTCTCCATGACTTTTTGGGGAGTATTTTGCTTTTCGTCGTGTGTCTTGATCCTTCATATTGATTTTTGATAAATGAGTCTTCACATCACTTGATATCTTTAGCAATAAAACATAGCCCTCATGTCTTGTTAGGACCTTTTTGGACTCGCCAATCTTCGCATCCCGCTTCAATAAGTTATGCCTTGGCTATGAACTCTAATCTATACCGAGCAACTTTTAAACGATCTTGGGCTAGAAGCTAAGTAACTTTTCAAATCGTTCAACATTATTTATTGCAATTAAATTTATTAACAAGTGATGGGAGAATAGGCTCATAATTTACTCACATAAATTCCCGAAAGAATACCACACTTATAATTGGCTCTATCATCTCTTGTTCTCCATATTGTAAAATTCCAAGAATGAAATTAATGGATACTTAGCCTATTAAATCAAAGTTTTGGGTTTTCAAGTCATCTATAGGATCTTGCATCTTCTTATACTTTTGTAAGTTTTAGAATTTGCGTTTTAAAGTTCCCTTGATAAACGACTTTCTAAGATCAATTATAGGAACTTGCGAAAAGTTCTTGTTCTTAACTCGTATGAATTAAGACTTTCGCGTTTTAAAGCTCCCTATATAATAGCCTAGCAAAACTTAATTCAAATACGTTAAGGAAAAGCTAAGGTTAAAAACCGAGTCGAGTCAAAAACTATTCTTATTGAAAGCTTACATTCGTGTCAAAAACACTTATTTTATTTATTAAAACTTAAAAATAACACCAAAAATTTAAAATTTTATTGAAAAATGAGAAAACAATACGTTTGGACACGACAAAAGCAATTGCAAGCGATTATATCGATTGACTCCCCCATGCTAAAACCAAACATTGTCCTCAATGTTTCTTAGCTCAAGAGTAACACCCCCTTGCTAAGACACGAAGAGTCTAATGCAAATTTCTAGCATGGAAAGAGCACGCAACTCTATAAGCCGTTTATTAATTATGCCTCAAGAAAAACGTTAGTCGAGAAAAATCAAGGGTAGAAAGTGTGCCCCTTTTTGGCATTCAAAGAAAGGAAGATCAAGTGGACCGGCAAAAACCGAACACGAGAATCTTCAAAAATTAGGGTCGTACCTAAGATCACAACACAACAAAACACGAGCACAAGCTTGAAAGATCAAGCCTTATTAGATGTTAGAAAATAGAAAGAAGATAGAATGAACTCGTTTTTGTTCACCGAGTCATGAGCTCGACTCGATCCCCGCATTCATTGGTCCTTAGGGAAAAAGGTGAAAACCGGCATATTGGAGTAAAAACCAACATGAAGCACGATGTCGGGGTCAAAGAACTTATCCTCGTTGTCGGATGACAAACGAAAGGATAAAACTCCAACACAAATCTCTAAAAAGAGATGGTAATCACAAACAAAAGTATGGATGTAGCATGCTCCACGAGATAAACTCGCACCAAGATGATCGAAAAATCTTTCAATTATTGCATCGGTGAAAGTCCGAGATTTCCCTAAATCGACGATTCCGGGATCGAATACCTCGTCCTCGGTGGAGAAAGGAATGGACAACAAGGTGTCGTCCCCCCATGCTAATCCTAAGTCATATGAAGCACATGATAATGGTGGAACAAAAGTCTCAACCATAGTGGTTTCAACTTGCATGACTTTGTCGACCTTTTCACTCTTAGGAACGTGAACAAAGGGGTCATGGTACTCAATATGAGACACAGGAAAAACCCGCACATTAAGATCAACACGAGTGGGAGGGAGATTGGGAATAATGTAAATCTCTCCATCCGAGTCGACATACTCATCATCACAAAAGGTATGATCATCATCACAAACCTCATCAACCTCCTTCATAAGAAGATCATCATCACAAAGGTTGTGAGATGTAGGAGGTATGATGTTCTCAAAATCCTCTTGAAACAATGGATTATTGTTCAATGAAGCTTCAAATAGAGGATTTGAGTAAGTCACAAAAGTGTCGTCATCCTTGTCATCACAAGAAATTTCTGACAAAGTATCGAGTGTGTCACACTCGGATACAACATCATCATTCTCATTTTAAGGCAATTCATCGGCGAATTCCTCGAGAATGGTAGGTAAAACACAAGAATCACGTTCGATCTCGAGATCGGAAACGTCTTCACTTCCCCGTGGAAGTGGATCAAGGATAGCAAAAAGTTCATCGACGAACTTATCCAACGAATAGTCACTAACCTCACTCGGTGTAAAGCTAGGAATCAAAGGCTCTTCAATGGAAGATTGTGCCTTAAGAACATCAACATGATCCTTAGAAGAGAGTGAAAATGAGTCCATTTTCAAAGATTGTTCAATTAAAGCAATGTCACTCTCGGGATCAAAATTCTCATTATCAAACTCACTAGCATCAAATGGCTCACTTAAGTAATCATCAATTTGTTTTTCAATCTTATCATCCTCGTGTGGAGTGAGTATAGATGAGGTAACATTACAACATGATTCAACAAAATTAGGTTCTTCACTTTCCAATTTCTTAGGAACCAATCTTGAAATTTTTTCCAGTTTGAAAATCATATGTTTATCCCCATGAAACAATTTAAGCTCCCCTTCTTTCATATCGACTAAAACACCGGCCGTACACAAAAATGGTCGTCCTAAAATTATAGGCGCACGAGGATTCGGCTCATAATCAATGATAGCAAAATCGGCTAGGTAAACGAACTCCCCCACTTTAACAATGACATTTTCCGCTATACCAACCGGTCGAGTGGTGGATCCATTAGCAAGCTCAATGATCATTCGAGTGGGAATAAGTCGCAAATAGTCAAGAGTTTTCCAAATGGACAAGGGCATAACGTTAATACTAGCTCCTAGATCGGCTAGAGCTTTGTATTCCCCAAGCTCATCGAAAACACAAGGTATCAAGAAGTGACCTGGATCATTATATTTCTTAGGAAAGAGATCAATGAAATCCGAGGTACTAATCACATTTAAAGTAGCCTTGGTGACATTCCAAAAGGTTTCTTTAGGTGGCACAATAAGCTCAAGCTTCCTTTCTAAATTATCATAAGCGGTGATAGCCTTAAGCTCTCCCCTCGGGTTAGGAATGGTATTACTAGGTAAGCAACCCGAAGAAGATGACGGTTTAGACATAAATCCCTCAAACATCGAAAGCAATTTATTTTGATTTTGTTCCACACTTTGTTGCATACGATTTTGACTTTGCTCTAAATTTTGTTGCAAACGATTTTGACCTTGCTCAAACATTTGCTCAAATCTTTGTTCCATTCTTTGTTGATTAAGCTCAATCTTGTTATTTTGCCCCTTTAGCGTATTTTGAAACTCATTTTTCAAAGTTGCCATTTGTCCTTGAATGTTATTTTGCAAAGCTTTCATATTCGCCTCATTTGACTTCATGTAACTTGACAAATCAATTTGTTTATTCCCTTGAAAACCTTGATTGTTTTGATTAGCATTAAACCCATTTCCTTGATTAAAATTCCCTTGGTTAACACGGTTAAAATTATTCCCATTATTACCATTGTTGTACCTATTTTGAACCGGTGGAAAACCCGGTGGAGCAACATGATTTTGACGAGGAACTTGACCGTTGGAGCCATAAGTTCCCGTCGCGGCAAAAGCACTAGCTTGATCAAACCCCGTGTTTAAACAAGCATAATTAGGATGTGCTCCACCACATGATACACAAACATTCCCAATCATATTAATCGATCCATGAGGATTCTTCCTAATCTCATTCAAAATCGTGTCAATCTTAGAGTCCAATCTAGCAATCTCGTGATTAGATGAATTCACATTAGAAACAACCGGTGTGTTTCGTGAATATTGTGCTCTAGACTTATCCTCAATTATTCTCCACGCGTCTCTCGGTGTTTTTCTTAAAAGATTACCACCTGCGGCGGCATTTAAAGAATCTTGTTCAATCATATTAAGCCCATTATAAAAAGTATTTATTTGATGCAATTCCGAGAAACCTTGGTGTGGACATTGTCTTAACAAATCCTTAAATCTTTCCCAAGCAACCCCAAATGATTCATGCACTTTTTGTTCGAATCTAGTGATCTCATTTTTAAAGTGTGTTGTCTTGGACGGTGGAAAGAAATAATTCATAAATTTTGACACTAAATCATCCCAAGTTAAGATCGAACCCGGTGGTTCTTTCTCATACCAAAGCTTAGCATTACCCTCGAGCGAGTACGGAAAAAGCATGAGCTTAATCACGTCATTCGGCACATCTCTAAACTTGAGAGTCGAGGTAATTCGATTAAAATTCCGTATGTGAGAATGCGGGCTATCGGTCTCATTGCCACGAAATTGGTCGGCACGAATGAGCGATAGAAGACCCGTCTTAATCTCAAAATGATCCGTCAAAATAGCCGGCACAACGATTGCTTCCCCATACCCTTCGATGGGTGCACGGAGCAATTCCTCCATTGTTCGGTTATCGGCCATCTCTACAACAATAGGTGGAATTTCGGGTTCCACTATTCGTTGATGACGATTTCTATTTCTACGAGGAATATTTTCAAGCCTATTAAAATCAATCACAAGACGAGAAGAACGTAATTGCATACACTACAAAGACGAGAATTTAGAGGATTGAAGAAAAGAAATTAGACAAGAAAGAAGATTATTTTTGGTATTTTATTTGGTATTGCTCAATCAAAAATGATTGATAAAAAACAAGGAATAAGGATAACTACTATGGAAGTAAATTACCCTCGGTAGACTTTGAAACGATAGGTGAAAACCTAAACGTCTCGAGGTTTAATAAGTAAACTTACAAAAATAAGATTT
Organism: Glebionis coronaria; assembly: GCA_025667525.1. NCBI lineage: Eukaryota > Viridiplantae > Streptophyta > Magnoliopsida > Asterales > Asteraceae > Glebionis > Glebionis coronaria. The sequence goes on along the minus strand of CM046881.1, from coordinate 267,604,616 downwards.
ATTACTACTTGAGTCGGCAAACCAATAATATATCGTCCCTCTCAATATACGCACAAGCAAGCGGGGAAACGAGGTGGCACAAAGCACTTAAAAACCTTTTTCCTTAGACAGCCTTTTATAGCACGTCGCCTTATACCCACCTTATAGTTTGTATAAATCGAGTTCAAACTTCTTATTAGTATTTATCTATTTTGCCTTTATTTTTGTTTTGGGTTCGAATACAATAGCTAGGTGATGAAATCCCAACTAAGGCTTATTTGAAAAGTATTTAAAATTATTGTTCTACGTAATACAATATATTATTCACAACGAGAAAAACGATACATACTACGTAATAGAAAAATATCAAACTTTCCGAGGACGGAAAGGGTCTTCAAATCCATGATCAAGAAATCTCCACAAAAGCGAATCGTACACAAGATCCCCGGCAGCGGCGCCAAAATTTTTGATGTGTCGTGGATAGTATATGTGATAATTAGATACGTTATAGGGTAAATTAGACAATTACCTTTAGGAAAAAGTAATAGTCCAATAATACCAATGACGAATACAATTAAACACGTGAGTGAGTCGAGTTCGTTGTACACGAAGATCTTATGAATTTGAGACGCTTTGCATTGATTTGGACAATCGATTTGAATTGGTTTGTGGATTTTAAACTACAATTAAAAACTACGAATTTTAAGCTATTTAAAATTACCCTAAAGTGCATAAATCGTAAACCCCGCCTAATTAAAATTAATTTAAAAACAAATAATTACTTAAAATTTAAACACACTAATTTAAAATTAATACTAATTAAAAAAATCTTAAAAATTAATTCTACTTAATGAAATAACTTTTAAACTAATTTACTTTTAAAAATTCACTTAGAACAAATTTATTTAAGAACTAATTTTATTTTAAACTAAAGTTATAAAAATCTATTTAATTAAACTTTTTAAGTAAATAAAAACATTTTTTTTATTTCTTTTTTCTTTTTTTTTTCTTTTTTTTATTATTTAAACTACTATTTTGTTTTAAAATAAAGAATTTACTTTAATTATAAAGAAATAAAAAGTTATATTAATATAAAAAAACGTGACAATGAAAAATAAAACAAAACAAACACTGCCTAATTGATAACACTATATTAATTATCTAAAAGAAAACAAAATCAAAAAGGCTTCTAGCGCAAGTGGTAATCACTCTAAGCCTGTGACCAGGAGGTCACAGGTTCGAACCTGAGGATGGACATATTTTTGCGGAATAATTCTCTTTTTGAAAGATTATGAAAGAAGTCTTAGGTAAGACCTTGTGAAAGCTTATTTGTTTAAGCTGTTTAGGAAAACAGCTTATATGAGCTTATTAGATAAGTTGAACTGATAAGCTTTTGCATAAATAATTAAAAAGAAATAGCAATCATAAAAATCAACTGAAAATAACGAGATTCAGAAATCAAAACTCTAGTTAAACAGATTCACAACAAACCAAACAAAACGTTTGGTCTGCACAAATGAGCAGATCAGTAACCAAAATATGTAAGAACACAAAGCATTAAAATTACAAATATCACAGATAATGAAAATAACAATCAACAAAAACTGATCAGACTAATGAAAGCTGAAATAGATCCCCAAATCAAGTGAAAAATCCAAGGTACGCTTAAACAATTCCAAACTTAATCTCATAAGCAACTTACTAAAATAACAGATCAAGCAGTTCTATCATACATGCCAATCATCAAACATCACAGCTGAATTAAATCAGACAAATTCATAAAACTACATGAACAATAACGCCTATTAATCCCTTATACAAATCTGTTTAGCAAACTTAACTATCTTAGCAATAAACTGAATCATTAAACTAACAGAAAACTCAGCAGACTATGGAATCAGCACCTAGATAAACCCACGATTCGGAATCTAAATCTACATGTAGCATAGTTAAGCACTTAAGCTATCACATTTACAACCGCAACCTTAAATGACATATTAACCACCAATCTCGAAGCAGAATCAGTAAATCTAACTAAGAATTTATCTAACATAAACAATTAGAGACAAACTGATATGAAATATATTCATTCATAACTAATACACCTTAGATATTTAAAACAGAACAGTGAACAACACAATGTAAACTAAATCAACAGATCATTAAACGACAAGCAGCACAGACCTTAATCTAATACAGTTATCATCAAAACTTACCAAAACTTATTCTATTTAGCAGATTTAAAGAACTTATAGAAAGAAAATTAAAATAAGAAGAAACTAGCACCTTTTGTCGAAACCTTTAAGATGTAGACCTGCGCTGAGCAGTCTATGAACCGTAAACTGAAACCACCATACCACCCTTCATCAAATCGCCATCATCAACTTCATTCGAACATCCACTTTTTGTTAATATTTTCCAGTAGGGAAAATATTGGATCCAATATCTTACTCCATATATCAAATCTAAACTATTGTTTAGTTTAAATTTAACATATCACATTGATTCTTGCTAAAAAGTAATAAAATTAATTCTCAAATATTTTAAGCAGAAAAATATAAAACGAGACACCAGTGAACCAAAAGAGTTTCTTATATTAATTTCAGGAAAAATTACAATATTTAAAAGGAAAATACAAGAACTAATTTCTATCACTAATTTGGCAGAATAACAATAAAGTAAAAATAAGGATAATTTTACACAAGAAATTGGGGGTATTTATAGCCCCCAAGGCTGTTGATGAAGAAGAATATGCGCATCTTCAAGGAATATCCCTTTCGATTCTGAGCCTTTGATCTTCAATCTTTTTCTCTCTCTTTAATCTGAGGGCTGAGATGATTTCAAATAGCACACGGATCGCCAACGTGGCATCCGTGTGCTAGTTGTGCTTCTTCTTTGGCTTCTGATTGGTGGAAAAAGCTGGATGAGGTGCTCACTCGAATCATATTTAGCCACGTAGCCTCCCTCGCACCATCTACTCTCTTCCTTAAAAAATGGGGGGTTTTATTTCTTTTTATGTGAATTAAAGCAATAAATGAAAAGCCCCAAATTAAAGTGATTTATTTACGCATCTAGGGTTTGGAACAGTAGAATTTACAGGTTTTGCTTTGGGGTAAAGTGGAGAAGGAGATGGTAAACATGGGAAACATCGAATACAGAATTGTGTGCGTGTAGTTATGAGTGGGTGAGGGGTTGTAATGGGTGTAATACGTGTAAAGTAATGGTGGATGAAAACAAAACGGGTATATTTATTTATTGGTGAAAGTGGAAAGTTGGAACGGTTTTTATATTTAATGGGTGAAGAACACGAGTGCTTGAAACGTATGTGGGAAGGAATTCGTTTATTCAATTAAACGATTTAAATGAGTTAAACAAAACCCTAAAAGCCCACAATCTTTTCTTTTCGTTTAAATTGAGGCTTTTGGGCTTGGGCCCAAAGTCAATTCACATTTCCTTCATTCGTTCCATTCATTCCTTTGTTAATAACAAATGGGTTTGAGGCCTAATTCACTTAATTCCATCCGTACATACCCACTTTTGGGCCTTGATTTTGGATTGTCCAAATTTATTTACTTAATATTCATTATTGGGCTTGTCAGGCCCAATAAGCTCATGTGGGACCCACTTGGACCATTTCCTTGATAATTTAATAAATCCACTCATGTCGAGCTCGATTTTTGGCTTCTACGATCTTTTTCTTCATTCTCGTGTCGGTTTTCATCGGTTTTCGCGAACTTGGTACCTACACACATGAAAACAAGAAACAAGCATTTCCAAGGCATATTTGATATAATTCATGCAATATTTCATTGTTTTAAGCTACTAATGATATGAGTAAAATCACTCATATCAATCATCATCAGGCATTCCGGCGAATGGATTAGTTTGCACTTGCTGAATCATGTGGTGCTTCAACGAAAACTCAGGAGCGTTGATTTGCATCGGCGCAATCGGTCCTCCTCGCCAAACATGGTAGGTTGACAAAGCTCCTCCATTGTCCGAAGATCGGGCTGTGGAAGAACATTGTTGTTATTGTTGAGGTGCGGTGGATTATTATTGTTGTTAACACCTGACATACTTAAATCTTCTTGAGTCTGGGGCTCTTGATAATTAGAAGATCTAGTACGCATACACCTGAAGATGCAAAAGAAAAAGAAACCAAACACAAAGACAATATATACACACAATAAAGATAAAATCTTTTTGGATTTTTGAAATTTTTAATTTTTATGGATTTTTATCAATTTTTAATTTTTATGGTTTTTTGAATTTTTGTGCAAGAAAATAACGCTCACAAGTGAATGGAACCCAAAAAGCAACGCGTCTCTCACAAAAAACTTTTAATCTTTACAAAAAGAGTCGGCATCGGCGCCATTTGATAACTAGGCTTTAATTATAAAAATTGTTCTTTGATGTGTGTCTAATCGAATTGATTATTGGCTTAAAGTACGACCCAGTTGATTTTGGTGAAACAAATATTTTTGGTTGTTTTTAAATTTAAATGTGCAAAGACTTAAAGGTAAATGTCGTTAAAGTAAAATGGCGTTAAAATAAATCCAAATCTAATTAAAATTTAATGGTGCAAAATTAAAAACTTTGAAAAGTAAAATAATTAAATGACTTAAACTTAAAGCGTGACGGAAATTAAAATATGACAAAGTATAAAAATGAGAACTTAAAAATTAAACAAAACGAAATAAGTGAAAAACAAGCCCCAATCGGAATATATTCCGATCAGACTCACCATCGGAATAACCAAAACACCTTGATCGGAATGTTTGCTTACCCTTTGATCGGAATATTGATCTCGTCGGAATAATAAAGGGACCCTGGTCAGAATGTTTATCGGAACCCCTAATCGGAATAATGTCACCTCTCCTGATCGGAATACCCAAATAAACACCTCGATCGGAATGTGTAGAACCAACCCTGATCGGAATAAGGACTAAAGTACCAATCGGAATACTGTCACTATACCTGATCGGAATGTCGCACTTACCTTTGATCTGAATTATTTTAGACTCTTGATCGGAATGTGTAGTGAAATACCAATTGGAATACCCTGTCACTAGTCCAGATCGGAATACCACCAAAACACTCTGATCGGAATGTACACAATCCCTCCAATCGGAATATTACTAAACCCTTTTCCGACCAAGCAATGGAGTGCTGGTCGGAATGTATAACCCTTTTCCGATTTTAAAGATCGGAATACGGAAGAAAAGGCGCAAAATAAGCTAAACAAATAAGCTACTAATCAAATAAGCACAAGTCTAAAATCCTAAGGCAAACCGTGTAAAAATAAGCTACTAAACTGAAATTTAAAGACTTTTAAAACAAGAAATGAATAAGCTTTACGAAAAACAACTTTTATATAAAAAATAACTTTTATAAAAACTTTAAAAACTTAAAGATAAACACAATAAGCTATAAAAATCAATGATCTAAAACAATCAAAAGCATAAAAACATAATCTTTAATCAAATAAGCAAGACAAAAAGCATGAAATCAACAAGATCAAACAAGAAAGAAAGGTAGAATGAGAGATCAAACAAGTAAAGTAAAGGTGCAATAAAGATAAAATAAACTTACTTGAAAATTAAGGTGCAAGACAAGGTAATTAAATGGACAAGTAATTAAAGGTGCAAGGTAATTAAATGTGCATAAAAGTAAAGGTGGAAGAACTAGTGTCACTCTAGCCAACAAAAAAAAATGATTAACTTAATGATCTATATATATGGGAGGATTCGGAAGTTTCCTCCCCTCCTTCATTTTCTCTTAATTGCAAGATCAAGTCCTTAAGCTTCTTTAATCTTCTTAAATCTTCTTAATACTTGGACTTTGTTTTGGGATTTATTCGAACTCGTCTTTTAATTCTTCAATAAATAAGACTCGAGTTCTTCGGCTTTAAGTAAACTTCCGTCTTTCGACTTTTTCTTCGATAAATCTTTAGAATTGGTTTTGGACTTCCGTTCTTTTCGCACTCTTGACTTCTCGACTTCATATTTCGTCATTTTCTTCAATATTAGCCTGTGAATGCCGTGTTTTCTCCACTTTTCACAATTTCGTCCTAAATCATAACAAAAACACAAACCACGCATAATTCTGACATAAAAGACATAAAATACACGTTTTGGCTCGGTTATAATTGTAATTAAGTGGTAAAAAGGATGAGTGTTTACACACCTATCAACAAGCTTATAAGGAGTGCATCCGATGGGCGTCTTATGAGCGGTCCGAAAGACCCATAAAGCATCGTCCAACTTATCCGACCAAGATTGTCGGTTTTCTCCAATCGATCTCTCCAAGATCCTCTTCAATGCTAGGTTTGAAACCTCGACTTGCCCACTCGTTTGTGGGTGATAAGCCGTATAAAGCCGATGTTTAACTCCATATTTCCTTAAGACTCTTTCAAATTGATAATTACTAAAATGGGTTCCACATTCTCTTATGATCGCACGAGGGGTTCCAAACCGAGAAAACAAGCTTTTCAAAAACTTGATTACCACACGAGCATTGTTCGTGGGCAAAGCCTTAGCTTCCACCCACAAGGATAGGTAGTCAACGGTGACAAGGATATAATTATTACCACAAGATGATGCGAACGGCCCCATAAAGTCAATTCCCCAAACGTCAAAGATCTCACACACACTTGGATGATGTTTTGTGGCATTTCATCGTTTTATGAGGATTTTCCTTGTCGTTGGCATGAGTCACATGACTTCATAAGTGCATGTGCATCTCGGTAAATAGTTGGCCAAAAGAACCCGACATCAAAGACCTTCTTAGCCGTGAGATTAGCACTGTGGTGACCACCCGTGGGTCCCTCATGGAAAGCTCTAAGGAGATTAGAAGCTTCGGTACCAAAGACACAACGTCAAATGATTTGATCCGCACAAGTCTAAAATAGATAAGGGTCGTTCTAAAAATAGAACTTGACGTCACGAAAGAATTTCCGTTTTTGTTGAGTCGTCATACCCTTGATGATGAAGTTCCCCGCATGGTAATTTGTGATGTCCGTAAACCATAGGGTAGATGAATCAAGCTTAGAATTTACTAAACCAAGTCTCTCGAGAGGAAATGTTTCGGTGATTTCATTTGGCTCGTAAACACTTTGGTGAGGATCTTCCAAACGAGAAAGATGATCGGCGGCTAGATTCTCGGCTCCTTTTTTGTCAAGGATTTCGACATTAAATTCTTGTAGAAGGAGAACCCAACGAAGTAATCTCGGCTTTGCATCTTGTTTAGCCATGAGATACTAGATAGCTGAGAGATCCGTATACACTATGTAACGAGTCAAGACGAGATAAGGTCGGAATTTTTCAAATGCATACACCATGGAAAGCAATTCCTTTTCCGTTTTAGTGTATTTAAGTTGAGCCTCGGTCATCGTCTTGCTAGCATAGTGAATAGGCAAGAAATGTTTTTCATGACGTTTCCCCAATATGGCCCCAATAGCGTAATCACTAGCATCACACGTGAGCTCAAAGGGGAGGTTCCAATTGGGAGCAACAAGAATGGAAGCTTCGTTAAGGTTCCTCTTAAGGATTTCAAAGGCTCGTACACAATCTTCGTTAAAGACAAAAGGTGCATCTTTTTCGAGGAGATGTGTAATAGTTTGAGAAATCTTGAAAAATCCTTGATGAATCGACGAAAAAAGTCCACGTGGCCTAGGAAACTCCTAACTCCCTTAACGGTTTTGGGATGAGGTAATTTGGCGATGACGTCTACCTTAGCTTTGTCTACCTCAATCCGCGCTTTCGAAACCTTGTGCCCTAAGACGATTCCTTCCTTAACCATAAAATGACATTTTTCCCAATTAAGCACAAGGTTGGTTTCCTCACAACGTTTCAACATTCTCTCAAAATTCGACAAACATAAAGTGAACGAACAACCAAACACGGAAAAATCATCCATAAAGACTTACGTTGTCTTCTCGATCATGTCATGAAAAATAGCCATCATGCACCTTTGAAAGGTTCCTGGTGCGTTGCAATATCCGAATGGCATTCTACGAGCAAACGTTCCATATGGACACGTAAACCTAGTTTTTTCTTGATCACGAGGATCAATGGGGATTTGGAAGTAACCGGAAAAAACATCTAAAAAGCAATAGAAATCGTTTCCTGCAAGACGCTCCAACATTTGGTCCATGAAGGGAAAGGGAAAATGGTCTTTTCGAGTGGAGTCATTCAACTTACGATAGTCGATGCACACCCTCCAACCGGTCACGAGTCGAGTTGGAATTAACTCGTTGGCATCGTTTCACACAACGGTCATTCCTCCCTTCTTAGGGACACAATGAATAGGACTCACCCAAGGGCTATCGAAAATAGGGTAAATCATTCCCGCGCCAAGGAGTTTAAGAACCTCCTTTTTGATTACGTCGTGAAGTTTGGGGTTCACCCTCCTTTGACATTAGATTGCGGGTTTGTAGTCCTCCTCCATTAAGATTTTGTGGGTACAAAATTTTGGATCGATCCTCTTAATGTTAGATAATTTCCACGCAATTTCCCCTTTGTGATCCTTTAGAATGTCGACAAGTGTGGTTTTTTCATCGTTCGAAAGATCTTTCGCAATAATAACCAGCAACTTGTCGCCCTCCTCCAAAAATACGTATTCTAGATGAGGAGGTAAATCTTTCAACTCGAGGATTGGTGGTTCCTCAATTGAAGATTTGGGCTCGATACTCATAACCTCCTCGGTTGGAGGAAATGGGAAATCGTTAAGAAAATCCTTGATAATCGAGAAGTCCTCATCGTTGTCGAGGTCTTCATCACATGTACGTGGAACATCAGATTCTTCCAACATAAAACCACCACCTTCAAAGGGAGTGAAGGATGGTGTCGAATTATCAAGAATGGGATCAAGCATAGTGGGATTGCCACTATTTTCATCGTCACCAAAACCTAAAACTTATTGTGAAAATTCCTCACAAACAACGTCGATCATATCAACGAGGTTTATGGTTGCGATAGAATAAACATGAGAAATTGGAGAATTTTGTGTTGCGTTTATAACAAGTTCCTCGTCGTTGAAACGTAAGGTGATATTTTTAGCATGCACATCAATCAACGCCATAGACGTATCTAAAAACGAACGACCTAAAATAAGAGGAACTTGAGGATCCATGGGAATATCGACAACGATAAAGTCTACCGGATAATAGAACTTTCCCACTGTCACAAACACGTCTTCGACCAATACACATGCGAGAATCATGGAATTCCGGCCAATTTGATAGACATTAGTGAAGGAGTAAGATTAGGAAGATTGAGCGACTTGAAGATTGCAAGTGGCATCAAGTTAATACTAGCACCCTGATCGGCCAAGGCATAGGATTCTTCCATATCTTAAATTGCACATGGAATCAAGAATTTCCCAGGATCACCGACTTTTTGAGGTATGCGGTTAAGATAAACCGATGAACAACTAGACAATTGTTGCAATTTCTCCTTGTTGTTCAACATACTCTTAAAGTTAGTGGCAAATCGAGGTATCATGACCAAAGCATCGACAAAACTTATATTGAAATGCAAATCACGAAACATTTTCATAAAAAGCTCAAATTGGTAATTGTCGCGCTCTTGACGTTTCTCCTTTCTAAGTATCGATGGATAGGTCAAAGGTGGTGTGATTTGAGGCATAGGAATAGCCTTTGTAATCTCGGGTTCCAATGATGGTAATGGGTCAACCGTAGGTGTGGCATGAGCGGTACATCGTGGGATTGGGATTTGCTCCTTTTCGACCACAACCTCGGGTTGTTCCTCAATTTTCTCCACCGTTGGAGTAATTGGTTGAGGATTCGGTTCCTTAAGTGTCTTACCACTTCGTGTGGTAATCACTTTCATCTCTCCTTTAGGGTTCGATATGGTATTGCTAGGAAGACTCTCGAAGACAGTTTACACATTATAGCCTCAAACATGGATGAAATTTTATCCTAAAACATAGATTGCCTCTTATCGGCCTTAAGCATCTCTTGTTTTATTTCATGTTGCCCTTGTTCTGTTTTTTGTTGGTTTTGTTGTAACCTAGTTACATTTCCCTCCATTTTGTTTGTATGGATCTTAAGCTCATTTGCTAACTTATTTTTCAACTCCTTTTTCAAGTCATTCTTAAACTCGGATGTTAGGCTAATGATATCTCTTTGTATGTTATCAAATATAGCATCGTTTCCATTTGCGTCTTCAACAAATTCATTTGGAAGATCTTTCAAAGTTTGCAAACTCTTGTTGTTGTTTTGAAAATCATTGTTTTGATTTTTGTTTGAAACTTGATTGTTATTATCCCCTTGATTTCCATAGTTGTTATCCTTGTAATTTTTTTTGTAACCAACTTGATTGTTTCGATAGTTGTTGTTAGCATTTTGATTAGGAGCAAAAACCGGTGGAGTCATTTGATTAGAGCGGGTAACTTGACCGTTTTGGTTGTAAGTTCCCATGGCCGCGTAGGCACTCGAAGTGTTACCATCGTTTGTAATGCACTCGGAGAAATCATGACCTCCACCACAATACATGCAAGAAACCTCAACCGCTTTAGTTGTAGCGGGAGCACTTTATTCACCAACTTTGAATTCAATCAAAAGACCTTTAAGCTTATCAAAGATTTTGTTTTCCAAATTTGCCTCAATTTGGCAAGCATCGATGGTATTGGACAATGAAGGTGAAGCCGAAGACGAAGCCTTACGAACACTCGATGTGTTTCGAGGACTATAGACTTTAGACCTATTCTCAATAATCGACAACGCTTCCTCAACCGTTTTACACAAAAAATTACCACCCGCGGTGTGACACCCCGGGTAGGGTCAAAATATGTGGAATATATCCACGGAGATGTCACAAGGGTGGATCGATAGCGTATAGTCCATAGAGCATAAGATAAAGAGTTAGTCAAAACATATTACATGTTTATTTAAACAAATAAATAAGATTGTCTTAAACATGGTGAAAAGTGTTTGTTTCAGTTTCCCAAATAGAACCCCGGACGATTCCTACAATGCAGATTACTAAGATGCTGGAGACCATAAACACACCACGTACTAACTTCATATTCCTGTGCAAATCATACTAACGGGTCAACGTAAAGTTGGTGAATTTACAGATTTTAACAATTAATTAGTTTGGACATACAATAATCATAGAAGTAATGATGCACAAAGCATTCTTACTAAAATGTAAATAACATTTATTTTTTGTTAGTGTCTTAATAAAAGACACCCATTCCAGTTCCAACATGGTATACGTCTGTTGTCCCGGCCAAAGCACAGTGAGCATGACTCACCCAGACGGGGATGGTCAATCCCTAATAGATCTATTTATAACATTCGGGCGATTTACAACAATTTAACAGTTTCAATAGTAAGCAATCATAATCCAGTTTATACAATCCAGTTATGTCCAATATATGTTTGCATATTTCCTTTCCCAAAAAGGGAAAGTTTTATCAAAGTTTAAATGGGGCTGTAAACTCACCTGGGAGTAGGCAATTGCTTGTTTAACACGGGTATCCAATTAAAGCTCACACCAAAGTTATGCCTAATCAGATAGTACAGTCTTAATAGATAGTACAAAGAACATATAGGTATGCTTATACGGATTTTATTCAGTTCATTCATACTATGGTATTTATCTAAATAACCATAGTTCAAGTAGCATCAATATTCATTTAACTTATTTATATAAGTTTCATTTCTAAGTTCACATCAAATGTTTAACTATTAATATTAGTTAGCATACATGTATTTATAGTAATCATTCAATCTTACAATTAAGTTTTACATTTAAGTAAACATAAAAGAAAATGTTTCACTTAAAATATTAATCTATGTTTATAGTACTTGTATTAATAACATCCCGTTAAATTTTATAACCACGTACTATATTTAAGTAAACATAAGGGGTTTTACCTACAATATATTTACGTAATAACATTTTATTTAATTAACGTTCACATAATTATTATTTCTTAAAAGTATATGAGTAAATGTATTAACAATACATATTCATAATTGTTTATACAATTATTTCCTAAAGTAAATATAATATTTTATTTTGAAAAATAAATATAATATTTTATTTAACTTTAAAGTTTCCATAAATTATTTTAAAGTTTATAAAATAATTTAAACTTAAGAATTTATACCTTAATTCTTATGGTCTAAGTATTTTAATTATGTTTTATTATAATTAAAAATAGATTTAGGGTTAGGGCTTGGAAATGTTTCGGGATATGGCAAAACTTGTCCTTCTATATTTTTAAAGGAGCGAAACTTTTGGATTTTACATATTTAGTACCTAGGGCTTGTTAATGTTTCAGCTTATGGCAGATTTGGTCCCCCTAGTATTATCTAGGTTTTTGTAACTTTATAAAAATTTCAAAAACAGCCCCTAGGGTTCTTTAGGTTTCGGTAATTGACAAAAATAGTCCTTAGGGTTTTAAAATAGCAACACAACTTTTAGAAATTTCCCAAAATGGTCCCTAGGGTTTAATTTGCCACGGATAGTCTTTATTTAAATCCTAGACTTTTGGATATTTACATTTTCAGTCCTTGTGTTTACTAGTTTATCCAAACAAGTTTCATAAGTTACGGTTTTTGTCCTTAAGTTTTATAAATTGTCATTTTCATCCAAAAAGTTTTTATAAGTTATATTTTCTTATAAAAAATTTCATTTTAACATTTAAACTTTATATGGGCTCATTTAATGGGCTAAACATCTAATGGGTTATTTTAGTGGGCTTATATATATTTCAAGTCCATTAACTTATTTAAATGGGCCTTTAAATCATCTAGTGGGCTTAATACATTTTTAAGTCCTTTAATTAGTTAAATGGGCCTAATTGTGATCTTAAGTCCATTTAAGTTACTATAATTTATAAAATGGGCTTATTGGGTACATTTAAGTGTTAGGTTAACTTTTCATGGGCTTAAATAGTCCATTAACACTACTCTTCATTTTATATAAGTTTTTACTTAGGATATTATTATAAGCTTATTATGCTTATTGATATTTAGTTTTTAATCTAAATAGATGAAAAATCTTAAAAATTCATTTTATGTGTTATACCAAGTTAGATCCAGGTGTGTCATAAGCTTACAAGTAAGTCATAAGCACTAATAGGAGCTTATAACCTACGACTATAAGTAGTTATAGCTTATTATCATAAGTCAAGTCTCCTTTTTAGGTTGCATGTTCATTTATAAGTGTTACAACAATAGATCTAACTATGTACATATCAAGAAAATAAGTTACAAGTCCAAAATAAGATCTAAACTATGTCTAGACCTAAAAATCAAACATAAATCCATGTACATTCTTATATAGGTCACGACTATATTTTTAGATCTTGGTACTTCCAAGATGAACACTATATCTAGTTTCTAAATCTTTTATTATTTAAAAATATAATCATGATTATCTAGTTTACATGCATGTTTCCAAGGTTACTATTTTTCCATGGAGACTACATATAGCTCACGATTATACTGTCTCTTCCCAAGCTTCCCATAATCTTGTTTTATGTTTAACATACTCAAGTTAATCTTTGTCATTAGATCTATGGTTTATAATAACATGCATGTATATTTAATCTATTTTAAATCCTATGTAACCCACGGCTACATTTATACACATAAGTTGTATTTGTGATTTTTAATAGTCATCTTAACATGTATCATTTCATATTCCATCATTTAAACTTAACACATAAATCACATATACATTAACCATATATGCCGTGACCTTTAAGGTCACGGTCTTCAAGATTTTTAGGTTACACACATCCATTTTATGAGATCTATGACTATTGGTTTAACCATAGTCCTATAAAACAAGATTTGTAACTCATGCAACCTTTAGATTTACAAAACATCTCATATGGTTTTTGAATCTAGTTTAAAATATGGAATATAAAGCATATGATTCTTACTAAAGATTATTAAATCATGAATATGATTTTTATAAATATGTCGTGACCTATAATGGTCATAGCGTTATCAAACTTTGATCTTTAACATGTTATTTACTTGTGTTTATAGATGTATGATGATGCATGCATGAAGAAATGGAAGGACAAGTAGTGTATACCTTTTTTTCTTAAAAGTTACCAATGAAGATCTAGATGAACAAGAAGATTAGAGATCTAATCAAGAGGATGATGGAAACCCTAACTATAACCAAGCCGTGACCTTTAAGGTTTCGGCTAGGGCTTGTTATAGTGATTCCAAAGATGATGATGGCACCAAATGATTATTAATAAATATGGGACAAGGATTTAGTAGATTTAATGAACAACTTTGGATTTTTGTGGCTTAATGCCGAATGATTTGAGAGAGAAAGATGAAGAGAGAATGAGATTTGGTTGCATGAGAGGTTGAGAGAATGTATGTGTGTGTTTCGGCTTAGAGGGGAAAGAGAAGGGTGAAGGCAAAAGGCATGATTGCCTTGGTAAGAACCATTGTGCCATGTGTTGGCTTTTCCAAAACCAAGACAACCCTTCTTCTTCCACATATGGGGTACCGTGTCTAGCTAGCCAAAAAGGAGGGTAATGGGCTTTGGCTTGGGCTCATGTTGGGCTAGTACATAAGGAGTATAGTCTTGGGCTAGTCCAAGGAGGTTAAAACATGTTTGTGGTATACACACTTGCACATATACACGGCTACATACACTATGGAGCATGTTTTCCAACTTTGATTTAGTGTTATGTATAGCCAAGTATTGATTATACATTTTTATCATTTGTTCTCTTAGTCTTAAGTACAAGGTTTGAGCTATGTAACTTATTTACAACAAGTATGAATGTAAATGTATAAGTATCTAAATGAACAAGTTCACACTCAACCTATAGGAATATACATATGAGATGTTCTAAGTACATGATTTTACATAAAATCATGGTAAAATCATGGATTTTACAACACCACCCCGTTATTTTAGCTTTATCCTCAAAGCTACTAAAAACCTAGTTATTTTTTAAGTAAGAGATGTTCTAAGTACATGATTTGTTTCAGGTTCTCTGATAGGTGTGAAAACACCCATCCTTTACCACTTATTTCTGGCTAAAACAAGACCAAAACACGTATTTAATATCATTTGTTTGGAATTATGGGTGGTTTTTGTGTTTATTGTGTTTTCAGAGTCAACCGGGTGAATATTGAAGAAAACATGGGATTACACGGGTTTTATCGAAGAAAAAGACTCAAGACAAAGTCTATTGTCCAAGAGATGCAAAAGATTTGAAGTCATTGTGCCTATTTGAAGATTTATCGAAGAAAAGGGCCAAAGATGGAAGATTTATATATGTCGAAGAACTCGAGTCTATTAAACAAAAGATTATAAGACAAGTTGGAATTATTCACCGACACTTCTCAAAATCCAAAGTCGGAAAAGTTTATTTAAAGAAACGTAAAGACTAAAGAAGAAAGAAGAAAAGAAGCCCATTCACAAGCCCACAAGCACACGCCTATAAATAGGACTTCACTTCACATTTTAGAGGCTAGTTAGTTTTAGTTTTTCATTTTCTCTAGTTTTAGAGAGAGAAAGTTCTCAACTTTCTCTCATTAAGTTTTCATCTTTCTTTCTTTTAATCTTTCAAAGGAAAAACCTTTTGTATTGTTGATTTCATTAATCAATTTTAAGTTTAAGCTTTTTAATCTTTCATCTCTTTCTACCTTTCTTTGATTTTGGTTCACTTTTGGTGCGAATTACTTATGACCCGTGTTGTTCATCAATGTTTTCGTGCTTAAAAAGTTAATCTTTTTATGCCTACGTAAGTTTTCATACGAATAAGCTTTGAGATCTTTGTGCTTATTGGCTTATTTTTATGTTTAGCTTATTTACTTATCAAAAGTTTTCTTAAAAAGTTCATCTTTTTATCATTTGATTTATAAGTTTTCTTATTTAAAGTTAGTAAAAGTTGTTTTTAGTGCTTATTTAATCCGTTTCAGTTTAGATTCGTTCAAGTTTTGGGAATTAGCTTATTCAAAAGAGCTTATTGCCTAGCTTTTTATCGAATCCCATATAAATCTGAAAGGGTCTAAACCCCTTTCCGATCAGCTTATTCCGACCACCACCATCCCCCTCTTTCTGATTGTCAAATCGGAAAATGGTTTTAGTTATTCCGATTGGGCCAAGTTGGCTTATTCCGATCGTGGGCATTGAGTGATATTCCGATTGGTGTCCTCCATACATTCCGATTTGGACTTTTGTTAAAATATTCCGATTGGGTGTTATTTCGATTGGTGCTTGATTTCAAGTATTTCGACGGGAGTTGTTTGCAATATTCTGATTGGACCTATTTTCCCAGCATTCCGGTCACTCCTCTTTTAGGTGTATTCCGATCAGCCTTGTTTTCCGACCACGCATTCCGATCAGACTAACTTTTAGCATATTCCGATAGTTTTAGTTTCTTGTTTTTTACAAAGTTTCTAAGTGTTAGTTTTATTTAGTGTTCAAAGTATTTTTCTAATATAGTGTTTAAAGTTTTCTAGCATTTATTTTTATCTCGTCAATTTAGTTTAATCTTTCAAAGCTTTTAATTTACTCTTCGGCACTTACTTATTTGTTATTAGTTTAAAATAGATAAACAAACCAACACCTTTTATTAACCAAGAACAATTATTCCACTTTGAACCGTGATCAATTCGAGAAGATACCGAGATTAAATCTTGAACCCAATGAAAACCATTGTATCAAATGGCGCCGCTGCCGGCTCTTCTCGTTAAGATTAACAGTTTTTTGTGAGAACTTGGATTTGGGATCCGTTCACCGTGAACGTTACTTTTTCATAAAAAATTTCAAAAACCCTAAAAAATATAAAATTTTCTAAAATACAAAAAAAAATTAAAAAACCATAAAAACCAAAAATATTTTTTGTTTGCTTTGTTAGTTCTTTTGTAGGTGCATGCGTACACGATCAACGTCTTATCAAGAGCCCGAGCCTCTCGAAGACTTAGACATGGCCGGTGTACAAAACAACAACAATAACCCACCTCAAAATAATAACAATCCACCTCTCAACAACAATAATAACAACAACAATGAACCTTTACCGGATAATCGCCCTATGATTGAACTGTTACAAGCACATGTGGAGGGCAACAATGATCCAATTGTCATACCCGCGATTGCAGCCAACAACTTTGAGCTCAAATCCGGCTTTATCCAGATGGTCTCTGCTCAACCATTCTTGGGGCGTACCATTGATGATCCACATGACCACATCAAGAGATTCTTGCAACTCACGAATACGGTCAAACTCAATGGTGTTCCACAAGAGGTAATCCGATTACAACTTTTTCCTTTCTCCCTAGAGGGACAAGCCCGACATTGGCTTGCAAAGGAACCGCCACAAAGTATTCTGAAGTGGACAGATTTGGAGACCAAATTTATCAACTACTTTTTCCTACCCTCTCGTACTACCGCTTTGCGGAATGAAATTATCAATTTTTAACAAAAGTACGATGAGTCTTTTAGTGAATCTTGGGACCATTTTAAATACCTTTTGAGAAAGTGCCCACAACATGGTTTTACTAAAGTGCACCAAATTAATACTTTTTATAATGGTTTAAGCATGAATGACCAAGATTCACTAAATAGTGCCTCGGGGGGGTAATATTTTGGTTAAGACTTCCAATGCCGCTTGGGATATTATTGAAAATAAGTCTCGTGTACAAACCAAGAGTGTTCGGACCAATGTCGCCAGTGCTAGTACTAGTGACAACGATAAGCGATTTGATAAAATTACTACGCTTCTTGAATCGCTTGCCGCCCAAACCGCTAGCAATACCAACAACATCAACACTAAAAACGCTCAAGACGCTCAAGTCAATGCTGTTAGCCAACCATGTGAAATATGCGGGGGTCCCCACTCTTACACCACTTGTACTGCCACCCAAGACTATCCATCTGAGAATGTTAATGCAGCATACGGTACCTATCCTCCGACCGCTTATCAAGCTCGTCCTCAAGGAGACCGCAACTTGCTTAGCTATCGCTCAAACAACTTTCTTTCCCCGCCTGGTTTTCCTCCTAACAACCCAAACCAACAACAAAACCTCAATCGCCCTCCTCAACAACAATAACCTCGTGCACCATACCTACCACCTCACAAACAACCATATCCACCTCAAAGAAACAACCAAGTTTACCAACAACCTGCTTATCAACCACCCGCCTACAATGCTCCTCCCAACCAACCCACCGCATTACCTCCAGATATTGGAACCTACATGAGGACTAATGATGTGATCGTGGACAATCTCCAGCGGGAAGTGCTCAACTTGAAAGCAGACATGGTGAAACAAGGGAACGATCTACGAGCTGATATGAGAAACACTTTGGCAAGTCAAACGAATGACTTAAGAAACATGATGGCTAGTTTCTTCCAAGGTAATCAACCCTCTTCTTCGGGTACTCTTCCGAGTAACACCGTTGCGAATCCAAGAGGGGAGATGAAAGCAATCACCACTCGCAGTGGCAAAGGTACCAAGGAACCCGAGCTTCCTATACCTCCACCAGTGATTGTGACTAAGGAAAACGAGTCACCTGCTCCTATTCCTCATCCTTCTACTTCCCCAATTTCTCCACCTCTTACTTATACCCCTCCTCCACCCAAGGATGTGAGTGATCCTTCGATCCCAAAGTCTAACACCCCACCAAATGCTATGCGCAGCGGAACTACAACATTTGGGTGCTAGGCAGTGATCATCGCACACAAGATATATCGAACGACTCCAAAGAGACGTCAATTTAAAACTTAGATTAAAAATTGTTAAAAGATACATGTCTACGGTTTTTCCAACCCCAATTGATACAACAGAGTTTAGCGTTTACGGTCCCCATGAATCTCAACCCAAAAGTTACAGTTTTCACAACAACATAACATTAAAGTTAAAAATGTTTAAGTAATAACGGGAGGAAAAACAAGCAGACTCCAAGCCATACACACAACATCCATCCAATGCACGCTCCATGCTACACTTCAGCGGTTACCTGAAACACATGCTAAATTTGGTCAACGATTCACGATCATTCATAGACTTGTCGAAAGCATAGGTTTTACAATTCATTTTGAACATATGTGAAATAAAAACCATTCACTATCATTCATAGACTTGTCGATCAAACAATCTATATTCAAGATACTGGCAATTGTGTTTAAGCTCATGACACTAAACCGTTAACTCAATCACCCGCGTAATAATTACCGGCGTGATTCAGATGAAACCAAGGCCCCTAATAAGGCATCAGTTGCAATTATACCTTATCTCTTATCACAAATTATCCGTCCGCAGGGGGTATCAAGTACTAGCCCTGGTCTCGGATAGGGTAGTCAACCCCATAGTACTATCACTTTGTATAAGCGGCTATTTCTAATCCACGCTAGGACTAAACAATAGTTAATAGTTCATGAATTTAGGGACTTTTGCAACTAGGTACTCAACACAATTTCAAAGGCAACATTCGGGTCCAACAATCATTCATGACATATGTTCATTTTAAAAAATAGCATGCATTTCCCTCGCGGGTAAAACAGTTTGAAATAATAATAAGCGAGGCTATAAATTCACACCTTATATAACAAGTAGTCGATAGTTCGAGAGACGGTCATTGACGACGATACGGATGCCCGGGTAAATCAACACCTATCAAACCAAATAACGCGTAATGAGTAATCTCTTTTTAAAAACCTTATGGTACTGTATAAAATACATAAATACTAGTCACTTATGACAATTTCAACTCACGCCAAAACAAAACAACAAGCGTTACTCATTTTACACCATTTGCCCTTATTATTAACGTTATCCATTTTTATTCATTTTCGCCGATACTTACCAAAAGTACGGGCAGTTTTACCATACTTAACCATCTTTATAAAATTTGACAAAATTCTCAAAAATACTATAAGACCTGTAGAAAACACATATTTAATCCCAACAAAATTTTTTACTTCTACGACCCGTTACTCAACAATTTTCCAAAACTACGTTTTTCGGACTGAAATTGTACTTTGACCAAGTCGGACTCATTTGACCCGTTTAAAACACTCCATTGACCCATTTGACACCTAAGTCCTACAATAGACTCAAATGTGCAGGTTTGAAACCAAAATTTAGCCCTTGACCATTTACCAAACTAGACTTATAGTCCCCGGGATTTGACCTAAAACCAAGCATAACTTCGGATTATGACGGTTTTCATCTCCCGGTACACGAATTTCAAAACGTCGTAACTTTTGACTCGTTAGGAGTCGTAAGCTCTACCTTATACCAAATCGAAGCTAAGAAGATGCTCTACAAATATATCCTATTCACAAGACCTGTTTTCAAAATAATTTTTACGAAAATGCCTTAAACTTTCTGCCTAAAATCAACCTTACCAAAATCACACTAACGCTCGTTTTCAAACCCATTTGTCATCACTAGACATCATCCTAAGCATCCCTAATCACAACCAAACAATGTTTTCAGTCCCTAACCCCTATTGATCATCAACCTCATAAAACTAAAATCCTAAAAACAAACATGCAAGTAAATTTACCCATCTACAACATCTAAAAACATGATAATATACACAAAATCAAGCTCAAAACATGAACCACCATGATCCCCAAACACCCCCCATTGAGCCGTGGGGTTTGGGTGATCAAAACCCACCAACCAAATTGATTTTGGTTGATTTGTTGGTGTTCTAGCATCCTTTTAGCATGAATTAAACATGCAAATGCCCAATTAACATCAAAAACGAATTTGAAAAATCTTGAAATTTTTGGATGAATTTTTGTTAATTCATGTGTGAAATGAGCATGGATTAACACTCACTAGATGATTTTAGAAGGTGGTCTTTGATTAGAATGGATCAAAACTCAAAAAAAAAATGAAGTGGTGGTGGTTTTGTGGGTTTCGGCCGTCTGCCTAAGAACACAAGGGAGAGGGGTGTTTGATTTTTTTTTGTAAAGTGTTTAGTGTGTGTTTGTGTTTGTCCCCTTTGGTGAAATGGGAGGGACCTAGGTGCAATTCCACCTTTCTTTTGGCCTTAAGCAAAAACGACACCAAAACTTTGCGGGATTGACTCACTAGTCTTTTTAGAAAATTTTACGGGAGTCGGAAATTATTCCAAACACTCCAAAATACTTTTGGGATACTTTAAATGTACCCAGAAAGCAATAAAACTTACCCGACTCGACTTAACACGAACCGTAAGTAAAATTTTCGAAAAATTACATTATCGATAAAACGTCAATAATTATAGAAATTTGGGCATCCATCGGGATCGTATTCGTCATCGTCCTTCTTAAATCGTCAATCGTCAAAATTATAACCTCGAACATTGGTTTCAACCAAAATACCAAAATATATAGCAATTAAAATTTATTAAAATTTTCAAAAATTAGCGTAATTTAGGGTAATGTTAGTGACCTCGGTTCTAGGGTATCACACAAAGACTTCCTCTTCTTCCAATATACCTTATCCATCAAGGTTGAGGAAAGAGAAGCTCAAAAGCAAGGACGATATTCAGGTTTCGAACTTTCTCAAAATGTTTAAACAACTGAATTTCAACATCTCCTTCGCTGAGGCTCTCGCTCACATGCCCAAATATGCGAAAATGTTCAAAGATCTTCTTAGTGATAAGGAGAAGATTCTTGATATTGCTAACACCCAACTTAATGAGAATTGCTCTGTAGTGCTCTTAAGGAAATTGCCAACCAAGCTTGGTGATCCGGGTCGTTTCTTAATCCCTTGTAACTTCCCGGGAGTAGAGAATTACATGGCCCTAGCCGATCTAGGTGCCAGTATTAACTTAATGCCTTTAAGTGTGTGGAAGCAATTATCTCTCCCTGAGCTAGTCCCTACCAAAATGACTTTGGAATTAGCTAACCGTACGGTTGCTTATCCCCAGGGGATAGCCGAAGACGTCTTTGTAGAAGTCGACAAATTCACTTTTCCTGCCGATTTTGTTATCGTTGACTACGACATGGACCCTCGTGTGCCATTGATCGTTGGTCATCCATTCTTGAGGATCGGGCGCACTCTCATCGATGTTGAAGCGGGTGAGCTTATCATGAGTGGGTGACGATAAAATTGTCTTCAACATGGGAAAGCTTTCTAAACAGCCTTATTCATACGAGAGTGTTCATTGTATTGACGCTCTTGATGAGGCTTGTGAAGAACACTTCAAAGATGCTTGTAAAAGTATTCCTACCTCTCTTCCCAATGTTGAGACCGTTTCCGCTATTGATTCATCACTATCTCTATTTGGAGAAAGTGATTTCCTTTGGAAAGATTTGGAAGCCACCATGGGAGATGTGAACTTAGCTAATGACGATTCTACCACCGATTGGGATGAAGATCTTCGCCTCATTGAGAACCTTCTTAAAGAAGACAATATTTCTCCACCATCTCCCACGGTTATTGCTATTGATGCTCCGACTTTGAAAACGCCTCCCATCGAAAATCCTCCGGATTTAGAACTTAAGGAGTTGCCGACCCATCTCGAGTACGTGTTCCTTGAAGAAAAGAAGAAGTCGCCCGTCATCATCGCGAAGGACTTGAAAGAAGAAGAGAAATCTCGCCTCATCGCCGTGCTTAAAGATCATAAGAAGGCAATTGCTTGAAAAATTTCCGATATCCACATAATTGTTCCAAACTTTTGTACTCACAAGATTCTCATGGAAGATGACTTTAAACCCGCAATCCAGAGCCAAAGAAGGGTTAATCCTCGCATTCATGACGTCATCAAACAAGAGGTTATCAAACTTCTTGATGCCGGCTTGATTTACCCTATTTTGGATTCGCCGTGGGTAAGTCCCGTCCATTGTGTGCCCAAGAAGGGCGGAATAACCGTTGTTCCCAATGAACACAACGAGTTTATTCCCACTCGTCTCGTTACTGGGTGGAGAGTTTGTATTGATTATCGCAAGCTCAATGATGCCACGAGAAAAGATCACTTTCCTCTTCCTTTCATGGATCAAATGCTCGAGCGTCTAGCTGGTAATGACTATTACTGCTTTTTAGACGGTTTCTCCGGGTATTTTCAAATTCCCATCGATCCCAAAGACCAAGAAAAGACCACATTCACTTGTCCCTACGGAACATTTTCTTACAAACGCATGCCATTTGGTTTATGCAATGCTCCTGGGACGTTCCAAAGGTGTATGATGGCTATCTTCAATGACATGGTTGAAGAAACTATGGAAGTATTCATGGATGATTTCTCGGTTTATGGCGATTCATTCTCTGCTTGCCTTGCCAATTTAGAACGTATGCTTAAGCGGTGTGAAGACACTCGCCTTGTTCTTAATTGGGAAAAATGCCATTTCATGGTAAAAGAGGGCATCGTGCTAGGACACAAGATCTCCAAAGCCGGTCTTGAAGTGGACCGTGCTAAAGTCGATGTTATTTCTAAGTTGCCTCCACCTTCAACCGTGAAGGGTGTGAGAAGTTTCCTCGGTCACGAGGGCTTCTACCGTCGCTTTATCAAAGACTTTTCTAAAATCGCTCGCCCGATGACCCACCTCTTGGAGAAAGATACCCCTTTTATCTTTTCCAATGAGTGTATTGAAGCCTTCAACTTGCTTAAGGATAAGCTAACTAAGGCACCCGTCTTGGTTACCCCTAATTGGGAGCTTCCCTTTGAGTTGATGTGCGATGCTAGTGGTTTTGCTATTGGAGCGGTTTTGGGCCAAAGAGTGAATAAACACTTCCAACCAAACCATTACGCTAGCAAGACAATGACTGGGGCCCAATTGCATTACACGACAACCGAAAAGGAGCTTTTAGCTGTTGTCTATGCCTTTGAAAAATTCCGCCCCTATCTTGTCCTTTCTACCACAATCGTGTATACCGATCATTCCGCGATGAAGTACTTGTTGACTAAACAAGATTCTAAACCAAGACTTCTTCGCTGGGTTTTGCTACTCCAAGAATTTAAAATCGAAATTCGCGATAAAAAAGGAGCTGAAAACCTAGCCGCGGATCATCTCAGTAGACTTGAGGATCCTTATCAAGGGGAACATCCGAACAAAGAGATCAATGACTCTTTTCCCCTGGAGACCTTAATGTCTATCAACTTGACTTATGATGAAACCCTGTGGTTTGCGGACATTGCAAACTACTTGGCGGGTGGAATTCTCGTTGATGGGCTAACATCCCAACAAAAGAAGAAGTTCTTCAAAGACATTAAGACTTACTTTTGGGATGACCCGTATCTATTCAAACAATGTGCTGATTTAATTATTCGCCGATGTGTTGATGGACCGGTAGCTTTAGAAATCCTTGACGCTTGCCACAAAGGACCCACCGATGGTCACTTTGGTCCCAACTACACCGCCAAAGAAGTGTTTGACTCGGGATTTTATTGGCCCACCATTTACCGTGATGCTCACGTGATGGTTAAACGATGTGATGCTTGCCAAAAACAAGGCAAGATCACACATAAAGATGAGATGCCTCAGAATTTCATTCAAGAATGTGAAATCTTTGATGTTTGGGGTATCGACTTTATGGGGCCATTCCCTTCATCTAAAGGAAACAAGTACATCCTTATAGCCGTTGACTACGTCTCCAAATGGGTTAAAGCCAAAGCTTTACCTACTAATGACGCAAGGGTGGTTTGTAACTTTTTGAAATCGCTATTCACTAGATTCGGTGTGCCTCGTGCCATTATTAGTGATCGCGGGACTCATTTTTGCAATGACCAATTCGCAAGAGTCATGGCTAAGTATGGTGTAAATCATCATCTTTCCACGACATACCACCCACAAAATAATGGCCAGGCTGAAATATCCAACCGAGGATTAAAGCGAATTCTTGAAAGAACCGTGGGAGAGCATCGTGCCTCATGGGCCGATAAACTTGATGATGCTCTGTGGGCTTTCCGTACCGCATACAAGACTCCAATTGGTTGTACACCATATCGTCTCGTGTAGGGGAAAGCATGCCACCTCCCCATTGAGTTAGAGCACAAGGCTTACTAGGCATTGAAGTGGGCTAATTTTGATATCAACAAAGCCGGTGACCTACGCAAGATCCAACTCAATGAGCTGAATGAACTCCGTAATGAGGCTTATGAAAATTCTTTGATCTATAAGGAAAAGACTAAGCTCATTCAAGACTCCAAGATTAAAAACTGAGAGTTCTAAGTTGGAGACAAAGTTTTACTTTTTAACTCTCGATTGAAAATCTTTTCGGGAAAGCTGAAATCTCGTTGGTCCGGCCCATTCACCATTGCCCAAATTTTTCCATATGGTACTCTCGAGCTCGCTCAACCTAATGGACCTAATTTTAAGGTGAATGGCCAACAAGTGAAGTTATAATTTGGTGAGGACATCTCTCATGAGATTATTCCATCCCTCACCACGTTCCCCATGAACTAATTTTGGGTCGAGTCAGGCTCATGACTCGGTTATCAAAAACAAGCGCTCCTCGGGAGGCAGCCCGAGTATCTATCATTTTCTGTTTTAACCTACTAAGTGTAGGGGGAACTCTTTAGGTTCTTTGTGTTTGTGTGGTGATGTGATTACAGGGATGAATGCACTTTTGGAACCTTTGAAGAACCGTGCTCCCGTGTTATCCGAAATCCGGTTCTATCTCTCAACTATCGTGATTCAATTTTCTTCATACTCACATTTGAAATTGATCACGTTAGTCGTCTCTTCCTTAGCTTGATTTAACCAACGTGCACAATGTCATAAGTGTAGGGAATACTTTTCCCACATGCTTAAACATTGAGGACAATGTTTATCTTAAGTGTAGGGGGGACTTCTATCGAAGTTTTAAGTGGACTTTTCCATGAAAATGCCTTCATTTAACCAGAAAATCATCTTTTTCAACATTTTTCAAATTTTTTATTAACTTTGGCCATTTAGTCGTAATTTTTAAATTTTTATCGTTGCTTTCATATGTATATATCCCGCAAATAAGTCAAAAAATATTCATAAAGTGGTGTAGCTAGTTTAGAAGTCTTTGACATATTAGGCCCGTTGCGATTATTTTGACTCAACCCGAATAGACTTATCCAAGTTTATTCTAGCTAGTATCCTTAACCATGTAGACCTTAATTGGTTTATTAGGCTAAGCATCCACGAGTCTCATTACTTGAGATTTTAAACTGTGGAGAACCAGAAATGATAGAGTCAATTATAAGTCGGTATTCTTGCACAAGCTCACTTGGTGTAATTATTTGCCTATTCTCCCATCACTTGCTAATAAATTATCTGCAATAAGTAAGGTCGTACGATTTGAAAAGTTACTTAGCTTCTAGCCCAAGATCGTTTAAAAGTTGCTCGGTAATGATAAGAGTTCATAGCCAAGGCATAACTTATGAAGCGGGGCGCGAAGATTGGCGAGTCCGAAAAGGCCCTAACAAGGCATGAGGATTCCATTTTATTGCTGAAGATCCAAAGTGATGTGAAAAGCATTATTCCCAAAATCAATATGAAGGATCAAGACTCACGACGAAAAGCAATCAACTCCCATAAAGATCATGGAGAAGTCTATTCGAAAAGAACCTAACAAGGTATGAGGATAAATAGATCCATGTCCGAAAAGGAGGCGGATCGTTGTATCTCAAAATCCCAATTAGAGATTGAAGAAATAATGATGAAGTCGTGGTCAACAAAGTTGGAGTACCCCTCAAAAGTCTCCAAGTGAAGAAACTTTATTAACGAAGAGAAGACCATTATCTCATGAACGTCTCACAAGATATGAAGTATGAAGTACATGCCAAATATCGGCCCGAGAAAGGTCTCAAATCGTGAACCGAGTTATGCCAATATATGAACTTTTTGATATCCCGAGAAGCAGTTTTAAGAGATTTTGTCCTTTAGCTAACTATTGATCAAATCGTCCTACTTTGCTTTCAGCCTAAATAAACTATCGAAATAAGTACAAAGATGCATCTTCATGATCATTCTAAGACAAAAATAAAATATAAGAGATACACCTAGGAATAAGGGAGTTTAAGCATATAATTAAGCCATGTGTGTAAGTATTTGATTTGCTAACTTATAATAACAATGATCTCGTTTTTAAGCTTAGTTTGGGGAACGTGAAACTTGAGGGTGATGAATCGTCGCAGCACCGAAGCCCTAATGTAAGTCTTAGATCTCTTTGCAAGTTATTTCCACGTAGCTATTTTCTATCCTTTTGTTTACTTTAAAGTTTTAATCTCTCGTAGTACTTTAATTTTTGTTTAGTGGTATTTTAATAAGGCCAAGGTTGATTGATTATGAGAAAAGTGTAAAATTGCTTTATCACTAAGCATTGCATGAGGGCATGGCAATGGTTAAGTGTAGGGGATTTGATAGGTGTGAAAACACCCATCCTTTTACCACTTATTTCGGGCTAAAACAAGACCAAAACACGTATTTAATATCATTTGTTTGGAATTATGCGTGGTTTTTGTGTTTATTGTGTTTTCAGAGTCAACCAGGTGAATATTGAAGAAAACATGGGATTGCACGGGTTTTATCAAAGAAAAAGACTCAAGAAAAAGTATATTGTCCAAGAGATGCAAAAGATTTGAAGTCATTGTGCCTATTTGAAGATTTATCGAAGAAAAGGGCCAAAGATGGAAGATTTATATATGTCGAAGAACTCGAGTCTATTAAACAAAAGATTATAAGACAAGTTGGAATTATTCACCGACACTTCTCAAAATCCAAAGTCGGAAACGTTTATTTAAAGAAACGTAAAGACTAAAGAAGAAAGAAGAAAAGAAGCCCATTCAAATGCCCACAAGCACACGCCTATAAATAGGACTTCACTTCACATTTTAGAGGCTAGTTAGTTTTAGTTTTTCATTTTCTCTAGTTTTAGAGAGAGAAAGTTCTCAACATTCTCTCACTAAGTTTTCATCTTTCTTTCTTTTAATATTTCAAAGGAAAAACCTTTTGTATTGTTGATTTCATTAATCAAGTTTAAGTTTAAGATTTTTAATCTTTCATCTCTTTCTACCTTTCTTTGATTTTGGTTCACTTTTGGTACGAATTACTTATGAGCCGTGTTGTTCATCAATGTTTTCGTGCTTAAAAAGTTAATCTTTTTATGCCTACTTAAGTTTTCATACGAATAAGCTTTGAGATCTTTGTGCTTATTGGCTTATTTTTATGTTTAGCTTATTTACTTATCAAAAGTTTTCTTAAAAAGTTCATCTTTTTATCATTTGATTTATAAGTTTGCTTATTTAAAGTTAGTAAAAGTTGTTTTTAGTGCTTATTTAATCCGTTTCAGTTTAGATTCGTTCAAGTTTTGGGAATTAGCTTATTCAAAATAGCTTATTTCCTAGCTTTTTATCGAATCCCATATAAATTGGAAAGGGTCTAAACCCCTTTCCGATCAGCTTATTTCGACCACCACCATCCCCCTCTTTTCGATTGTCAAATCGGAAAAGGGTTTTAGTTATTCCGATTGGGCCAAGTTGGCTTATTCCGATCATGGGCATTGAGTGATATTCCGATTGGTGTCCTCCATACATTCCGATTTGGACTTTTGTTAATAAATTCCTATTGGGTGTTATTCCGATTGGTGCTTGATTTCAAGTATTCCGACGGGAGTTGTTTGGAATATTCCGATTGGACCTATTTTCCCAGCATTCCGATCACTCCTCTTTTAGGTGTATTTCGATCAGCCTTGTTTTCCGACCACACATTCCGATCAGACTAACTTTTAGCATATTCCGATAGTTGTAGTTTCTTGTTTTTTACAATGTTTCTAAGTGTTAGTTTTATTTAGTGTTCAAAGTATTTTTCTAATATAGTGTTTAAAGTTTTCTAGCATTTATTTTTATCTCGTCAATTTAGTTTAATCTTTCAAAGCTTTTAATTTACTCTTCGGCACTTACTTATTTGTTATTAGTTTAAAATAGATAAACAAACCAACACCTTTTATTAACCAAGAACAATTATTCCACTTTGAACTGTGATCAATTCGGAAGATACCGAGATTAAATCTTGAACCCAATGAAAACCATTGTATCATTCTCTCTCAGGTACGGATGGTGGCATGAACGCGAAGTGGTCTACACCTGGGTTATTCTTATACGCCTAATTTGGCATTTATGGAAGCTTCCGTCTTTATAGGTGAAAAGAAGAGAATGCAAAGAGATCTTTATCCGGATCGTACTATACATCCGATTGAGCAGTAAAAGGAGACTGCTGCTGTGGATGGGTAGGCGAGGAATGCAAAGAGATCTTTATCTGGATCCCACTATACATCCGATTGAGCAGTAAAGGAGACTGTTGCTGTGGATGGGTAGGCGAGGAATGCAAAGAGATCTTTATCTAGATCGCACAACACATCCGATTGAGCATTAAAGGAGACTGCTGATGTGGATGGGTAGGCGAGGAATGCAAAGAGATCTTTATCTGGATCGCGCTATACATCCGATTGAGCAGTAAAGGAGACTGCTGTTGTGGATGGATAGGCGCGGGCTTCTCAATGGGCGTTGTAGTCATACTTTTCCCGGATCTGGGAGGGGACCATTAGCGTTGTGGATTTGGTTAGGAGGGCAAATCCATTGCAAATGGTTTCTGATATGAGGAGGACGTGCCAACTTGTTTCATATGCTGGGGAATCCGGGGACACACTATTTCTACATCCTGTTCATGGGTGAGATACAAGTTATATCTCCATACCCGCGGGTGTAAAATTAGGGGTTGAAGGTAAAACAAACATGTTTAACTTTAACCCCTCCTATATTAGCAGCTTTAAGAAAAGACTCACGATCTTTACCTCAATGCAGCGGGGTACAAACATTAGTTAATGGTACTAAAGTTTCTACCCAACAAGGAAGTTAAGATTGTTGTCGATGACGTTTGCGTAAGAAGTTGCAAGGAATCTGTTTCCTTTGCCGTGAGGCTGAGTGAGGGGCGCAGAAAAGAAGCACCTCAAATGGTGGAAATAAAAGAAGATACCAAGAATAAAGAAGTGTGCGCCTTGCAGGGTGTCGTAACAAGAGTCACGCATTCACTATTACTAGTTCAAAATTTGTACAAATTCTGACTCCTAAAGAGAGGAATTTTCATCTCCGCATGTCTACTGGACGATGGTGTTCTCGAACTAATTGGAACCGAAGAGGAAGGAGGAATGTCCAAAAACATAGTACATTCAACATCTCCTTACAGGGGACGCCGATCGTAGCCCTACAAAGTACACCCTTTGTGAGTTGGGTGTGCCCTTTAGGTTTAGGGTTGTCTAGGTGGCGGAAGTAACCCTACAAAATACACCCATTGTGAGTTGGGTGTGTCCTTCAGGGTTAGGCAAGGAAGAAACAGGTTAGAGAAACAGGATATTTTCGGACCAACTAGTCGCTGGCCCATTGGTGCTTGAGATGACACTAAATCTAGCGTTAACTATATCGGAGTAATGGCTCCCCAGCATAATCAAGGTTTCATCTCACCAAGGTGTACAACCCATTTTTGGCTATAAAGGATAATTGCATGTTACTTGCTAGCCAATTTGTGCTAAGAACGACATCAAAGTTATCAAGGCTTTCTAGGATCTGATTGGTGTAAAACGGCTGATTGGAAAGTTTTTAAGGAACAACCTAGGATGAGGGTGTAACTATTATAACTTTTCCGTCGACTATTCCACTGTATAATAGGAGCCTAGAACTATCGGTGGGATTTCCATTACCTTACTAAATTTAGCAATTGTAGTGCTTTGGTCTACACATGTATCAGACAAGATAGATGCATATCACTGGTTTAGTAGAAACGTACCAGGTACGATGCTGGAGCCTGGGTTTTTGGGGCATTGCCAGCCATGTACACTTGCGAAGGAGTTCCCTTGTCGTCCTTCTTCTGGTTGGCCCTCTTGGGATAATCAGGTCTCACGTGCCCAGGGGTTCCACACTCGTAACATACCACAACTTTCTTCGGCCCGCTAAAGCTCCCACTAGTGGGGTTTCGGTTTCCCGGTTTCCCACTTCCACTCCCTCGTGCGTTGGACTTGCCCTTGTTGCGGCTTCCAGGATTGGTGTTGGGTCGACCTGGGGTGGCAACATTGGTTGGACAATCGCGAGCAAAATGGCCTTGTTGGCCTCACTTGTAGCATCCTTGACATTGTCCTCCAACAACATGATGCTAGTTTCACTTCGAACACTTGGGCTTTGTCCCTGAGTAGTTCTTGGTGCGGGTTGTGGGAGTAGTGTCATCTGCTTGCCCAACGTTTTGCTTTTTGAAAGGCTGTTGGTGTTGGCTACGAGACTTTTCTTCGGATTTCCTCTTGTTGTCTACTTGTCTCTCAGACAGATTGCGGGTTCGTTTGTTGATCAGCTCAGTCGCAATTTCCATGGCACCTTCCACAGTGGTGGGTCGTGAAGCTAGCACACTGTCATGAATGTTGTCAGGGAGTCCACTGACATACTTTTCAATCTTGTCACTCTTTAGAGGAAACATTCTGGTGCACATCAAGCTTAACTCTTGAAATCTTTGGTTGTACCAAATGATATCATTGTTCTTACACTTGAGATCCCACAGCTCGACTTCCAACTTCTTCATTTCTCCTCTGGGACAGTACTTCTTAGTCATTCTTTCCTTTAGGTTGGCCCAAGTGAGAGTATAAGCAGCGGCATGTCCAAGGGTGGTGACCACAGAGTTCCACCAAGTAAGGGCGCTATCGAGTAGAGTGCATGTAGCATACTTAACTCTATTCTCGTCAGCACAATCGCTGATGCGGAAAACTATCTCTAGTCTTTCAAACCATCGCATTAGTTCAACAACTCCTTCTTTTCCTCGGTAGTATGAGGGTTTGCATTTCAATAAGTCGGGGTATGAACAACCCCTGTTGAAGTTGTTTCTGCGTATGTTGGGTTTGAGTCATCGCCCACATTAGCTTCTCTGGCTGTCATGGCTGCCGAAATGCCCTCATCAATCATCTCCTGGAGTTGAGCAGCGGTAACATTATGAGTAGCTTCAGGTACTTCGGTATTAGCGGTATTGAAGACAATTGCATTATTAGGGTTCGATTGGGAAATCACCATTTGTCTAAAATCATACACAAAATGAGAATATTAATTCAATCGTTAGTGTAGTCTTTATATTATTTGCAAGTGAGTGATTTCATGCATAAAATTCATAACAAATTTGGATAACGTGTCAGGATTTCATAATATAATACGTTGCACAACAGATATAACATAAGAGAGTGATTTCATGCAAAGTTCCGTAGGGAATTTTAAACATTAGTCAAGCATATCTAATCCGGAACAAGGTTTAGCTAGCCTTGCTCCGGGTAATGGTACACATTGTCTTAAGTACATCATATCCAAAATACATGCCCAAAGAAAAAGGAAAGATAAGGTACGGGATTACATCACCAAAAGCGGAAAAAGAGATAAAAGTACAAAGGCCCTATATCATGATAGCCGGGATGTAACCCGCGAGCTTACCATGATGTACAAGAAGTCTAGTACATCTATACAAATCCTGCCTGGATGGTCCACTAGAAGATCGCGGGGCTGATTGTGTGGATGGAGCTGGTGGGGCTGCAGAAATATTTCCTGGTGTTCCACAAAGTCCTAACTATCGTTCGGGTCTCCTTGAGCGTACGGAGTGCAGACAGTAGCTGGTTCCGGAGCCTATCGACGACCCCTCGGAGGTAAGCCATCTCCCCAGTAACCCCATCATGCCGGACAGTGGCGAGATCAAAGAAGATGGATAATGATTTCTCCTGAGTGGCAAAGGCAGCATAGGTCTGATGCTGCAGACCTTCCACGACCTGAACGCGCTGATGGAGGCGGTAGTTCTCATCCAATAACCATTTCAGCGCCTCGTCCGTCGTTGCCTGGATGCCTTAGCGGTCTCGGAATCTCCCCTCCTAGTGCGGAAAAGAGTGTCGATACGCTCATAGATAACGACATGGCTCTGTTGACTGACTGTCAACTGGCTGCGGAGGTCGGACATCTCTCGCTCATGGCGTACAACCAATGCGGAGATCTGGGCCTGGACGGAATCGACACGTCCTGCCCCGGAGCCTTCCCCGGTCTCATAAGTGGAGACGGGTGCGGGTCCAGAGAAATAGCCTGATGAAAAGGACAGATGCATGGAAGATGGTATATTAGAAGGGACCCGGTCCTCCTCCATAGAGGTTGGGGCCGGTGTGGCTGATGCTGAGATAGAAAATGGGTCCTCTGGGAGTACAACATCGGTGGTTGGGTCATCCTCTGAATCCGAGGCTGACAACCATCCACACTGCGTCGATCGTGAGGATGAACAAACAACTATAGTAGGAGCTACTCTGGGTAGAAGAGTCATAGATGCAGTAGGCAGAGTCATGATGCTCTGAAATAGTATTATTTTAAGTTTGAAGTGAGTATAAGCTTACAAACAAAGAACAATATTATTTAGATTACATGCTTTATGAAATATATCCCCTTTTAAACAATTATTAGAATGTTTAAAGGTTACAATTAGTTATACTTATACATATATATGTACTATCATGTAAGTAGTTCATTTATCAGTTAGTAAGTGTGAAGTTTAGTTTAATATTACTCATATTCGCATTTCAGTATTTTACTATGTAGTGTAAAATTTTCAAGTTTAGCACGTCTAACATATAGCAATACCTTACTAAACAGTATTAATAATCAAGTGTAGTAATCATATATATATATATATATATATATATATATATATATATATATATATATATATATATATATATATATATATATATATATATATATACAATTAGTTCACATAGCATAAAATGCCCTAAGATCTATATGCTTAACTAAGAAGGTCCCGAAATAAAATCCCAAAAAGAGTTTTATAAGTTATAGTCCAGTTTTAAATAAAAGAAAAATCATTTTGTTTTTATTTTATTTAAAAATTTATCTGGTTCTCTATAACTAATGCTTTGATTCCATTCCCTGTGACACCCCGGGTAGGGTCAAAATATGTGGAATATATCCACGGAGATGTCACAAGGGTGGATCGATAGCATATAGTCCATAGAGCATAAGATAAATAATTAGTCAAAACATATTACATGTTTATTTAAACAAATAAATAAAATTGTCTTAAACATGGTGAAGAGTGTTTGTTTGATTTTCCCAAATAGAACCCCGGACGAGTCCTACAATGCAGATTACTAAGATGCTGGAGACCATGCACACACCACGTACTAACTTCATATTCCTGTGCAAAACATACTAACAGGTCAACATAAAGTTGGTGAATTTACAGATTTTAACAATTAATTAGTTTGGACATACAATAATCATAGAAGTAATGATGCACAAAGCATTCTTACTAAAATGTAAATAACATTTGTTTAATAATTAGAAACTGAAGCTTAACCCCATAGTCCTCAACGGATGAGGACGTAGTGTCTTACAAAAATACACCCATTCCAGTTCCAACATGGTATTCGTCTGTTGTCTCGTCCAAGGCACAGTGAGCATGACTCACCTAGACGGGGATGGTCAATCCCTAATAGATCGATTTATAACATTCGAGCGATTTACAACAATTTAACAGTTTCAATAGTAAGAAATCATAATCCAGTTTATACAATCCAGTTATGTCCAATATATGTTTGCATATTTTCTTTCCCAAAAAGGGAAAGTTTTATCAAAGTTTAAATGGGGCTGTAAACTCACCTGGGAGTAGGCAATTGCTTGTTTAACACGGGTATCCAATTAAAGCTCACACCAAAGTTATGCCTAATCAGATAGTATAGTCTTAATAGATAGTACAAAGAACATATAGGTATGCTTATACGGATTTTATTCAGTTCATTCATACTATGGTATTTATCTAAATAACCATAGTTCAAGTAGCATCAATATTCATTTAACTTATTTATATAAGTTTCATTTCTATGTTCACATCAAATGTTTAACTATTAATATTTGTTAGCATACATGTATTTATAGTAATCATTCAATCTTACAATTAAGTTTTACATTTAAGTAAACATAAAAGAAAATGTTTCACTTAAAATATTAATCTATGTTTATAGTACTTGTATTAATAACATCCCGTTAAATTTTATAACCACGTACTATATTTAAGTAAACATAAGGGGTTTTACTTACAATATATTTACGTAATAACATTTAATTTAATTAACGTTCACATAATTTTTATTTTTTAAAAGTATATGAGTAAATGTATTAACAATACATATTCATAATTGTGTATACAATTATTTCCTAAAGTAAATATAATATTTTATTTTGAAAAATAATTTAAACTT
Source organism: Glebionis coronaria (assembly GCA_025667525.1). Lineage (NCBI taxonomy): Eukaryota > Viridiplantae > Streptophyta > Magnoliopsida > Asterales > Asteraceae > Glebionis > Glebionis coronaria. The sequence continues at coordinate 267,569,431 of CM046881.1, read as the reverse complement.
AAGAATTTATAACTTAATTCTTATGGTCTAAGTATTTTAATTATGTTTTATTATAATTAAAAATAGATTTAGGGTTAGGGCTTGGAAATGTTTCTGGATATGGCAAAACTAGTCCTTCTATATTTTTAAAGGAGTGAAACTTTCGGATTTTACATAATTAGTACCTAGGGCTTGTTAAAGTTTCGGCTTATGGCAGATTTGGTCCCCCTAGTATTATCTATGATTTTGTAACTTTATAAAAATTTCAAAAACAGCCCCTAGGGCTTCTTTAGGTTTTGGTAATTGACAAAAATAGTCCTTAGGGTTTTAAAATAGCAACACAACTTTTAGAAATTTCCCAAAATGATCCCTAGGGTTTAATTTGCCACGGATAGTCTTTATTTAAATCCTAGACTTTTGAATATTTACATTTTCAGTCCTTGTGTTTACTAGTTTATCGAAACAAGTTTCATATGTTACGATTTTTGTCCTTAAGTTTTATAAATTGTCATTTTCGTCCAAAAAGTTTTTATAAGTTATATTTTATTATAAAAACTTTCATTTTAACATTTAAAATTTATATGAGCTCATTAAATGTGCTAAACATCTAATGGGCTATTTTAGTGGGCTTATATATATTTCAAGTCCACTAATTTATTTAAATGGGCCTTTAAATCATCTATTGGGCTTAATACATTTTTAAGTCCTTTAATTAGTTAAATGGGGCTAATTGTGATCTTAAGTCCATTTAAGTTACTATAATTTATAAAATGGGCTTATTGGGTCCATTTAAGTTTTAGGTTAACTTTTCTTGGGCTTAAATAGTCCATTAACACTACTTTTCATTTTATATAAGTTTTTACTTAGGATATTATTATAAGCTTATTGTGCTTATTAATATTTAGTTTTCAATCTAAATAGATGAAAAATATTAAAATTTCATTATATGTGTTATACCAAGTTAGATCTAGGTGTGTCATAAGGTTACAAGTAAGTCATAAGCCCTAATAGGAGCTTATAACCTACGACTATAAGTAGTTATAGCTTATTATCATAAGTCAAGTCTCTTTTTTAGGTTTCATATTCATTTATAAGTGTTACAACAATAGATCTAACTATGTACATATCAAGAAAATAAGTTACAAGTCCAAAATAAGATCTAACCTATGTCTAGACCTAAAAATCAAACATAAATCCATGTACATTCTTATATAGCTCACGGCTATATTTTTAGATCTTGGTACTTCCAAGATGAACACTATATCTAGTTTCTAAATCTTGTAATTATTTAAAAATACAATCATGATTATCTAGTTTACATGCATGTTTCCAAGGTTACTATTTTTCCAAGGAGACTACATATAGCTCACGGCTATATAGTCTCTTCCCAAGGTTCCCATAATCTTGTTTTATGTTTAACATACTCAAGTTAATCTTTGTCATTAGATCTATTGTTTATAATAACATGTATGTACATTTAATCCATTTTATATCCTATGTAACCCACAGCTACATTTATACACATAAGTTGTATTTGTGATTTTTAATAGTCATCTTAACATGTATCATTTCATATTCCATCTGTGACAATCTAACATTTTCAGGTAGAGAATTATTTTCTCGTATAATATTTTGAAACTTATTTTTGTGTTGGATGATGAACTCACAATTTACGGATTTAAATTTGGGCTTACGTGCATAATTTAGCTTCCTTTACGATTAAACCGGAAACCTTAGGATTACGTATTTACGTTTTTGAACTCCGTTTTTGATGAGACAATTTTTATTGGATTCGTTTTGTGCCGTTGATTCATAATTTATAAAAACGTTTTTGTGAAACGATCCAAGGGCACGCAAATCGAGGAAACTAGAATCGAGGAGTACCCGTAAATTAGCGGGATGGGACAGAATAATTTATCCCACCCCACTATACATGGGACGGCCCAAGATAGACACCACATCAAAGATGTGGCATCATGTAAACACTTAGCTTACAAGTGTAAGCTAGCCTTACACTTAAGCTACCACTTAACCTCAAAAACAACTAGCTAACTCATACCACCATTTCACACATACAAAAACAACTCAAACTCTCTCAAACTCTCACCCTTTGCCGTCCCATATTCAAGAACAAAAACAACCATTGATCTTTTCTAGCCACAAAATACTTGTTATCTAACTATATTATGGAGTTACCTTGAAGCCTTGATTACTTGGTGGCCATTTTAACAACAAAGGAGGTGATTTGCTTGTGTCCTAGGGTTGATTTCTCAACAAACTTTCTTGGTGTTTGATGATCTTGGATATATATTTGGTGTTCATCAAGTTCTTGTCTTCCAAAAATAAGATATACTCTTGGTTGGTAAAGAAGATCATCCTTTCCATTTTCTCTTGTTATTTTTGTAAAGATCAAATGTATTTTCTTTCTTTTTGTATATGTATATGATGAATATATGATGATAAAAATGTTGTGTGGGGATCAAGTGTTGATAAATATGCTTAAAAAGATTAATAACCATAAGAAACAAGGCTAAAATCATGCTTAATTTGTTAGCTGTATAAAAACAGTATGTAACCAAAACTTAAACTGATAAATTTGCATGGTGGAATTCATTTACAGTAAGTACAAGATGTCATACACATGTGAGAGTTGGCCATGCAATGGAAACATTAAAATGAGTGATATATGATCAAAACAAGATGAGTGTGCTAATCTGGATAGTCTGTTTTGTAGGGACTGTTAAGGATAGTTAAACTTAAAATGAGCAATAGCTATAACTAAGTTAATTGTAGCACATAATATGAAGTTCATACCTTCCAAAAATGAGCTTCTAATTCATTGTAGAACTCTAGATATGATAAAAATGGTGAAGATGAAAATAAAAATCAGATTTTAAAGAATTAATGTTTAATACTATTATATAAGCACTCAAATTATATAGTATAAAATGTGAAATTAAAACCCACTAACTTATGAATTTCATTTATTTAAATATGTATAAGGTTAAATAAATGGACAATTAACAAACATGGTAGTTGAATAATATTTATAAGTTATAAAAATTATAAACATGATTTTTACGACTTTTTCGGCTATTACCGTAAAATTAACGTTTTTCGCCAATTAAAACTTAGACGATCAAACCCGTCTAGTGTAAAGTTTTTAAAAGTCATATACTGATATATAAGTATCTAATACAAGTAAAAACCGATAAAACCCGAACTATAGGACATACGGGCATTAACGAGCTAAGTAAGCATATTGGACTAATAATTGGACTAAATAAGTTAAACACTTATAAAAAGTACTTATTGGGCTTAAACCATTTGGGCCCAACATGTAAAGTGTAAATACTGATAATATAAGTATAAAATGGATTAAAACAAGTTAAAGAACTTATGATAAGCTTATTGGACTTAAAATATGTATATAGATAAAACTAGTAAATTAGTAAAGAGTTACCACCATTGGAGCATTAGTCCAATGGGTGGAGCTCTTGTGCTTGAGTCAAATGACCCAAGTTTAATTCCCATCCTTGGCATTTGTTTCAAATAGGTACCCGCCTCCGTAAAACCTATGGGCACACTGGAGAGACTTTGTGGAATAAGAGATCAAGGGTCGAGTCTCGGCTCGTCTCACTCCAGGTGTTGCTCATCTGGGCCAGGAGAGTTGCCGGAGCTATTCCTTGTGGGGTGGATAATGGCTGGTGCCAAAAGGCACCCGGGGTTAAGGTGTTCCCGCCAATCTTCACTTTTTTGTGGAGTAAAGAGTTACCAATACATAAACACTAAAATGAGTAAACAAGGATATATAAACCCACTTGATCATCATCATATGTATAAAATCATCATATGTATCTTGTTATTTTGATAAAGTCATTGGACAAAAGTCTAACACCGATTATTATTTATATAGGTCTCCGTGACCGAAGCACGCCCGTAGCCGATAATCCGCCTTTCATTATCAACGTGAGTTCATAGCCTCGCACTCTTTTAAATGTTTTATAAAATGATTTGTAAACCCGCGAGGGAGATAACATGCTAGATTTTGATAAAAATAGAACACAAGTAGTCCCGATGGTATGCTTCATGATATGGACCCGAATGATGCTATGACCCTATAAACGAGATAAAAAGGATTAATAGTAGCTAGGTTATGTCACTTAAAGTCCCATTAGCATGAATTGTGAACTACCGGGATTTGGTAGACGCTTATGCATATGATAGTACTATTTGGGGACGATCACCCCAGTTCGCGCCTTGACGGTTGATCCCCGTCGTACCACATTGATTGGTAAGCGAATTTATGTATGAGAAGATTTCCATAGCGTAATTTTTGTGACGACACGCTAATTTAGATGGGCAAATTGTTTGTCGGGTTCGCGGCCCTTTGTTTTCACAGTAAGGTAACAATGTCATGCGGCTAAAAATAATCCATAATGTATTTCAATACAATACGATAACGATGCTAATAACGATGATAATATTACCTATAATAGTAATATTGAGGCTACGGTCTCATGGACGGTTTAAGATATATGCTTGATTTATATATTGCCTGACTAGCAATACGAGGACTTACTTCTGATATTATACTTGTGTTCTGATTTCAACAAATGTTTTATATAACGGTTTTATTAAACTCTATGAATTCACTCGGCATTCGCTGATATGATTTTTGCATGTTTTTATCTCAGGTGCTTGAAGGTAATCCGGATGGAGATCGACTCTGATGGCCCACATAATATTAAAAATGTTCATTCGATCTATGTTTTGTAAACTTAATGACCTGTATAATTTGGGACCTGTTGTACACTTTAAAACTTTTTATCGAATGAATGTATGTTGAACCTTGTACAACCATTTTTATGTGCTGTCTATGATTGGAGTTATTGTGCTATCCCGTAACACTCTAAAAGACCCTTCCGCTGTACCGATACGAAAAATGAGAGTGTTACAGTTTGGTACCAGAGCTCTCGTTATAGAGAACAAAAGATTTTAAAAACCAAGGTTTTGAACAAAACTTTTCAAAATCTTTTGACAATGAACATTTGAGAAAATATTCGAAAAATCTTTTGACTATAACGGTGCCATAGATCTCCGACGTTACCAACAAGCCCTATTGAGAAGATATATATTTTGATATATATAATTTAATTTATATATATGTATATATCGTGGTTTCAGTATGTAATTGTTTAAATAGTATGTTATCATAATACGAGATATATATAAATGCAGATTGTCATGGATGACCCTAATATTCCTATAGAGAACCATGTTATTCCCGAACCTAATGTAGATGATGATCCTTATTTAGACTTAGTAGATTATGATATGGATGATGAGGAGGAACCATTTGAGGATCCTGAGCCCGAGATAGGACTAGGAGATCAGATTGCCCCTTAGGTTGATATGGTAGAAAATGAGATTGATAATGTTGATATTGAGAATGATGATGAGGAGATTGGGTTAGATAATTTAGATGATGATATTGACGACGAGGATGTCGAGGAGGATGTAGGTATAGACGATGAGGTTGATGACGATGAGGAAGCTGAGCTTATTTATCCTTATGATTTTCCAGAGGGCGAGCCTTTGCCCCTACCAGTTTATTTGTTTGATTCTGAGGTTGAGCTACCTAGGGATGAAATGTCTGAATCGTCTGAATCTGATTCTGAATCAGAGGAGGATGAGGATGATAATGCACCTGACGGTACTGATGGTATTGCTACTCGTAGACGTGTGATAGGAGAGTCGTCTAGTACTCAAGAGGCTACTCACATTGATGGTCTTGCACCATGGGCCTTGAGACGTGATCTAGATGCTTCACGTGTTAAGAGTAGTATGACAGAGATTAGATTAGGTGTTGTTCAGACTCAAGTTGCTTATTTGGAGTCGAAGACTAAGTTTGGCGAGAAAGAGCGGGAATTGCTTAGTTTGGATTTGACTGATGTAGAGCGTGGTTTGAATGAGGCTTTTAGGAGGTTATCGGTGTTAGAAAGTGGTGAGTTTGCTGCTATGAAGAAAAGGTGAATTCTATGGAGATTAAGTTGAATGTAGCTCGTGCGATGCGTGAGAAAGCTGAGAAGGAGTTGAATATATACGTGGGTTGGAATAGTAGATTTTATGCTGACATGGTTGAAAGAGGAGTGATCCGTAAGCGCCCAGCTGAAGATGTGTCTAGTGATCGTCCGACAAAGATACAGAAGACGATGGATGATGGACCATCTGGCGGTTCTCAGTAGACCAGTCTCTATTTGGTAGTGACCTTTGTATCTCTTGTACTTTTGTAGCTTTGACTGAACCGACTTGTTAGTAGTAGACTTGGCACGAATTTTGAGTATGTATAGTGCTAGAACTTTGATATGGGATGTAACTAAGACAATGCTATTGTTTTAAATCGAATGAAATATGTATCTTGTCTTGAATTCCATATTGTGCCTTATTTGTATCTTGATTATGAATTCAATCCATATTATATGAATCCTTTGTTGGGTGAATGCTTAATACTTTGCAATTGTGAAATTATAGAACTATGTCGCCCAAGAAAGCAGTGACTGAGGATGATGTACGTAGGATTATTACGGAGCAAGTTACCGCATCTATGACTGAATTTATGGCAAATGCTATAAATGAAGCTGGCGGTAGTGGAGCTGGCGATAGTGGAGCTGGCGGTAGTGGAATTGGCGGTACTAATGTGAATGTGAATGCTAATAATGTGAATGCTAATGCTGGAGGAAATGTAGGAGGACTTGGAACTAATGCACCTGAAGTTGGTGGCTGTACTTATGTGACGTTCATGAAGTGTGAACCTCTACCTTTTAATGGAACTGAAGGTGCTGCAGGATTAAGCCAGTGGATTGAGAAGATTGAGTCGCTCTTTCGGATTAGTAATTGTAAGGAGGAAGATAAGGTGACTTTTGCTATGGCTACTCTTAAAGGTCGTGCGTTGACTTGGTGGAACGGGAGAATTGATTTCATGGGTATTGATGCTGCTAATGCTACTCCTTGGGCTGAAATTAAGAAGTGGATGACTTTGGAGTTTTTTCCCCGTAGTGTGATTATTAGGTTAGAACAAGAGTTGATTCATCTGAGAATGAAAGGTGTGGACATTGATAGTTGCACAAACCGATTCCATGAGTTGGCCTTGTTGTGTCCTCGATTGGTGGAACCCGAAGAGATCCGAATTGAGCAATATATTAAAGGGTTGACCAAGAAAATCCGAGGGGACGTGACATCATCTAAACAACTGACCATTGATGATGTTGTTCGAATGGCTTACCAACTCATTGGACAGATAATTTAGTATAGGGAAGATGAAGCCCGTGTTGGTGAGAAAAGAAAGGGAGATGGTGATCGTGTAGATAGAGGTGATAATAGGAAGAATTTCAATCGCCGTCAGAACCAGAGAAAGGGGAATGCAAATGCTCTTACCAACAACACACCGCGCAACGATGATAGATGTCCTAAGTGTGGCAACAAGAGGCATGCTGGCGATTGCTGGAAGTGCCGAAATTGCGGAAAGCTTGGACACAAGGTTGATAGGTGTAAAAAGGGAACCATTTTCTTCAACTGTAATGAAGAACGTCATAGGAAATCGGAATGCCCCAAGTTGAAAGCGATTGTACCTGGAAGAAACCCCCAGGGTGGTTTCTATCAACTTGGAACAATTGAGGTAAAGAAACAGGATCCGAATGTCGTTACCGGTACGTTTTTACTCAACAATCATTATGTTGTTGCTTTATTTGATTCGGATGCTGATAGGAGCTTTGTATCCACTAAATTTAGTGCCCTTATTGACATTGAACCTGTTGAGATAAATACCAGTTACGAGGTGGAATTAGCTGATGGTAAATTAGTGAAAACTAATAAGCTATTAGAAGGATGCTCTCTAAATCTCTTGAACTATTCCTTTCCGATTGATTTGATGTTGATAGAATTAGGTAGTTTTGATATTATTATTGGTATGGATTGGTTGTCATTGAATAATGCTACTATTTTATGTGGAGAGAAGAAGGTTAAGATTCCTCTTAGGAATAGGACGTTAGTAATTGATGGTAATCGAGGTGAATCCCGTTTGAAAATCGTTTCATGTATTAAAGTCCAAAAGTACACCAGGAACGTTGTGAGTTATTCTTAGCTTAAGTAACCGGGAATGAGTCTAGGGAGAAACGATTGGAAGATGTACCTATTATTTGTGAGTTTCCTGAGGTATTTCCTAAAGATTTACCCGGACTTCCACCGATAAGGCAAGTTGAGTTTCGAATCGATTTAATTCCTGGTGCTGCACCGGTGGAATGTGCGCCATACCGATTAGCCCCTTCTGAATTAAAGGAGTAATCTGAGCAACTTAAGGAGTTGTCTGATAATGGTTTTATTCGACCGAGCTCGTCGCCTTGGGGAGCTCCAGTCTTGTTCATTAAGAAGAAGGATGGATCTTTTCGTATTTGCATTGATTATAGGGAACTGAATAAGTTGACAATTTAAAATCGATATCCTTTACCTAGGATTGATGATTTGTTTGATCAACTACAAGGATCTAGTGTGTATTCTAAGATAGATTTGCGGTCAGGATATCACCAACTTCGCGTCCGTGAAGAAGATATTCCTATAACTGCATTTAGAACTCGTTATGGACACTATGAATTTCAAGTAATGCCATTTGGGTTAACTAACGCACCTGCGGTTTTCATGGATTTAATGAATCGAGTGTGCAAGCCCTACTTGGATAAATTTGTGATTGTGTTTATCGACGATATTCTAATCTATTCTAAGAATGAAGATGAACATAGAAAACATTTAAGGATTGTTTTGAATTTGTTGAAGTATGAAAGGTTGTATGCTAAGTTTTCGAAATGTGATTTCTGGTTAGATTCTGTGCAATTTCTTGGTCATGTGATTAACAAAGATGGAATTCATGTTGATCCTGCAAAGGTTGAAGCTATTAAGAATTGGTCTGCACCGACAACGCCAACGGAAGTGCGACAGTTCTTAGGATTGGCTGGCTATTATAGGCGATTCATTAGAGAATTTTCTTTGATAGCTAAACCCTTGACTAAGCTTACCCAGAAGAATAAACCTTTCGTTTGGGGAAGTGATGAAGACGGAGCATTTCAGACATTGAAGCAAAAATTATGTCGTGTGCCAATTTTATCATTACCCGACGGGAGTGAAGATTTTGTAGTGTATTGTGATGCATCTCTTAGAGGCTATGGAGCTGTTTTGATGCAGCGAGAGAAAGTGATAGCTTATGCTTCTAGGCAATTAAGGAAGAATGAGGAGAATTATACTACTCATGATCTTGAGTTAGGAGATGTAGTCTTTGCTATTAGGTTGTGGAGACATTATCTGTATGGCACCAAGTGTACGGTATCCACCGATCACAAAAGCCTACAGTATATTCTCGATCAAAAGGAATTGAACATGAGGCAACGAAGATGGATAGAGTTGTTAAGTGATTATGATTGTGATATAAAATATCACCCAGGAATAGCCAATGTTGTTGCCGATGCATTAAGCAGGAAAGATAGAGAGCCTATCAGGGTACGTTCTATAATCTTGACCGTGCACAATAATTTTCCTGAGCAAATTAGAAATGCGCAAATAGAAGCTTGTAAGAAAGAAAATTTTGTTAATGAAGGGTTTCGAGGAGAAGGAGATCCTTTAGAGGTTAGAGCTGATGGAGTGAAATGCTTAAGAGGTCGTATGTGGATACCTAAGTTTGGAGGCTTAAGAGACTTGATTATGCTAGAATCCTATAAATCTAAGTATTCCATTCATCCGGGATCTGATAAGAGGTACCATGATTTGAAGAAGTTGTACTGGTGGCCGAATATGAAAGCTGATATTGCTATGTATGTTCTTCAATGCTTGCCTTGTGCTAGAGTTAAAGCTGAACATCAAAAGCCATCAGGACTACTTCAACAGCCAAAGATTCCTGAATGGAAGTGGGAGCGAATTACGATGGACTTTATCACCAAGCTTCCTAGAACATCATCTAGAAACAACTCGATTGGGTCATTGTCGACAGACTGACCAAATCAGCACACTTCATTCCTGTTAAAGAGCAGTTCTCACTGGAGAAGTTGACTCGTATTTACCTTGAGAATGTTGTATGCAAGCATAGAGTGCCTGTATCGATCATTTCAGATCGAGATCCTAGATTCACATCAAATTTTTTTAAATCTCTCCAAAGATCTTTGGGAACGAATCTCGACATGAGCACTGCCTATCACCCCCAGACTGATGGGCAGAGTGAAAGAACAATACAAACACTAGAAGATATGTTGAGAGCTTGTGTGTTAGATTTTGGTAAGAATTAGGATAAACATTTGCCTTTAGCAGAGTTTTCGTATAACAATAGTTACCATTCTAGTATTAAGGATGCACCGTTTGAAGCTTTGTATGGTAGGAAGTGTAGATCTCCTGTATGTTGGAGTGAAGTTGGGGATACCCAGCTCACGGGACCGGAATTGATCCGGGAGACTACGGAGATGATAGTTCAGATTAAGAATAGGTTGTTGACTGCCCATAGTAGACAGAAAGTTACGCGGATGTGCGGCGGAAGCCGATGGAGTTTAAAGTGGGTGACCGAGTAATGTTGAAAGTATCACCATGGAAAGGCGTTATAAGATTTGGAAAGCGAGGGAAATTGAATCCCCGTTATATTGGACCCTTTAAGATTTTATCTAGAGTAGGTCCGGTGGCTTACAAACTAGAGTTACCCCCAGAACTTCATGGTGTTCACAACACATTCCATGTATCTAATCTGAAGAAATGTCTAGCAGTGAGTGATGAGAAAATTTCATTAGATAAGGTTCGAATAGATGGGAAGTTGCATTTTATCGAAGAACCCGTAGAGGTTATGGATCGTGAGGTAAAGCAACTGAAACAAAGTCGGATACCTATTGTCAAGATCTGATGGAATTCAAAGCATGGACCGGAATATACTTGGGAACGAGAGGATGAAATGTGGAAGAAATATCCGCACCTCTTCGATTTCAATAAGAAACGGACATCAAAATGAAATGGATCACGAGGACGTTGATCCCTTTTAGGTGGAAAAGCTGTGACAATCTAACATTTTCAGGTAGAGAATTATTTTCTCGTATAATATTTTGAAACTTATTTTTGTGTTGGATGATGAACTCACAATTTACGGATTTAAATTTGGGCTTACGTGCATAATTTAGCATCCTTTACGATTAAACCGGAAACCTAAGGATTACGTATTTACGTTTTTGAACTCCGTTTTTGATGAGACAATTTTTATTGGATTCGTTTTGTGCCGTTGATTCATAATTTATAAAAACTTTTTCCGTGAAACGACCCGAGGGCACGCAAATCGAGGAAACTAGAATCGAGGAGTACCCGTAAATTAGCGGGATGGGACAAAATAATTTATCCTACCCCACTATACATGGGACGGCCCAAGATAGACACCACATCAAAGATGTGGCATCATGTAAACACTTAGCTTACAAGTGTAAGCTAGCCTTACACTTAAGCTACCACTTAACCTCAAAAACAACTAGCTAACTCATATGACCATTTCACACATGCAAAAACAACTCAAACTCTCTCAAGCTCTCACCCTTTGCCGTCCCAAATTCAAGAACAAACACCACCATTGATCTTTTCTAGCCACAAAATACTTGTTATCTAGCTATATTATGGAGTTACCTTGAAGCCTTGATTACTTGGTGGCCATTTTAACAACAAAGGAGGTGATCTGCTTGTGTCCTAGGGCTTATTTCTCAACAAACTTTCTTGGTGTTTGATGATCTTGGAGATATATTTGGTGTTCATCAAGTTCTTGTCTTCCAAAAACAAGATATACTCTTGGTTGGTAAAGAAGATCATCCTTTCCATTTTCTCTTGTTATTTTTGTAAAGATCAAATGTATTTTCTTTCTTGTTGTATATGTATATTATGAATATATGATGATAAAAATGTTGCGTGGGGATCAAGTGTTGATAAATATGCTTAAAAAGATTAATAACCATAAGAAACAAGGCTAAAATCATGCTTAATTTGTTGGCTGTAAAAAATAGTATGTAACCAAAACTTAAACTGATAAATTTGCATGGTGGAATTCATTTACAGTAAGTACAAGATGTCATACACATGTGAGAGTTGGCCATGCAATGGAATCATTAAAATGAGTGAGATATGATCAAAACAAGATGAGTGTGCTAATCTGGATAGTCTGTTTTGTAGGGACTGTTAAGGATTGTTAAACTTAAAATGAGCAGTAGCTATAACTAAGTTAATTGTAGCACATAATATGAAGTTCATGTCATCCAAAAATGAGCTTCTAATTCATTGTATAACTCTAGATATGATAAAAATGGTGAAGATGAAAATAAAAATCAGATTTTGAAGAATTAATGTTTAATACTATTATATAAGCACTCAAATTATATAGTATAAAATATGAAATTAAAACCCACTAACTTATGAATTTCATTTATATAAATATGTATAAGGTTAAATAAATGGACAATTTACAAAAATGGTAGTTGAATAATATTTATAAGTTATAAAAATTATAAACATGATTTTTACGACTTTTTCGGCTATTACCGTAAAATTAACGTTTTTCGCCAATTAAAACTTAGACGATCAAACCCGTCTAATGTAAAGTTTTTAAAAGTCATATACTGATATATAAGTATCTAATACAAATAAAAGCCGATAAAACCCGAACTATAGGACATACGGACATTAACGAGCTAAGTAAGCATATTGGACTAATAATTGGACTACATAAGTTAAACACTTATAAAAAGTACTTATTGGGCTTAACCCATTTGGGCCTGATGAGATGGCATTTATACATGATCTCATCGTTCTTTTCGGGCTTTAAAATGCATAAAAATGTCATAAAATACCATATATATGCTTGTGTTTGTGTTTATGTGTATTTTAGGTATGGATATCGTGAAAAAGACAAAAGATCACAAGTTACAAGGAAAAACGGACACGAGAAACGAAGCCGTACAAAGAACCGGGCCTTAATTATGAAATATTCAACAAATACCCTTGAAGACTTGAAGACAAACAAGATTGATCCTCAAAGAATGAAGAAATGACACTTAAAACCCTTGTATATTAAAAATTACAAGTTTGGTCCCTTAAGTTTGTCAAAATTGCAAAAAGGTCCTTCAACTTTGAAGAAATGACAAGATTGGTCCCTCAACAAAATCAATTTGTCAATTATGGTCCCTCATGAAGTCAAAGATGCAAAGAAGACCTTTGAAGATCAAGATTGTCCAAGAGCAGTCCTTGAATTATTCAAAAATGTCAAAAACAACCCTTTGATAACCTTTTTCCAAAGTTTGTGCCAAAAATGTAAAGAGTGGAAACTTATTTACAAAGGAAAAACGTTTTTAGGGTGAAAGACTTTGTTTGCCAAAAATATCAAAGGATAAGGACTGAATGTGTGCTATTTGAAACATTCAAACACAGAAGTGCGCCAAACACTTTTTTTCCCCCAAATACGGATCAAAAAGAGTTACTGTTACCTTCTTCACCCCCCAGTTTTTACTTCACTTAAACCTAGGTTAATTTTCAATTAACCTTGCACATGTGTGATTCACACATGCATGAACATATCCCACACACAAAACCCTCATCCCATTCACTGTGGACCCCACCCCCAATTCCTTCTCAACCAATTAAAACACGACTTGTGCTCCAAGCATAATGACGTGTCCTCAATCAATGGTTGTGATCTTTTGCTTCCTCCCAACGCATAAATGAACAGCCTAGATCAAATATGACAGCTCAATTCTCAAAATCGTCTAGAAGACCTAGAGGGCATTTTGGAGATTTTCATAGATTAGGGTTTGTGTTTAAGCATTCTAGAGAGTTCATTAGAGTAGTATAAAAGGAGGTCCAACCTATGGAAACCCCTTTGTTCCAGTTTTTCTTCAAAAATTTTGTAATCCCTTTTAATTGAAATAAAAGTTTGGTGTTTGTTTTTAAGCAATATAATTCCTTTTTATGTTTATTTAAAGTTGGTATTTATTGTTCAAGAGAAACTGAGTTCCATTTTTAAGTTGGTGAAATAATTTTGTGTTTCAAAGTTATTTCAAAAGTTTTCTGAATTTGAGTTTCTTGGTAAGAATCTGTTTCAAGTTTAGTGATTAAGAGGTTTAAGTAATTAGTGATATAGTGTTTATAAAACGTATTAAGAAGGTTTCAAAGGTTTTGGAAGAGTCTAAGAAAGTAAGAAAAGAAAACAGAAAGAGTATATTGGTTATTATACTTGTGTTTTTGTTTGATTTTTCTTAACAGGTGTTGATTGTGTTGATCATAGTACTGCATACACCCGGGTGTATAAGGAGGTGGATTTTCATCCACTAGAACCTTGGATGTAAGGTTCTAAGGTAAATCCCCTTTTTCCTTTTTGAAATATCAGAAAAATTGAGTTTGTGTGATCTTGTTGGATTAAGTGTTCTTTGTTTGTTTAAACTGTTGGATTAGAGTTCTTTTGTGTTATTATGCATATTAGATGCTAAGTGGATCAGTTTGAGTAGGTTTTAGAAGGTTTTGATTTGAAAAAGTGGAAAACTGAGTTTTAAAAGGGTGTTTGGATACGTGTTTTAGCAGGTTGAGTAATCTATGATTGTGCTTGAAAAACGTGTTTAGGTCACTGAATAGGGTTGAGATAAGCTGATTGGTAGTTATAGCTTAATTTGGTGAAGTTTTGTAACAAGTTCAAGAGTTAAAAAGGAAAAAGTAAAGCATAACTCTGCATAACCACTAATCTGCTTGATTTTGCTATAATTTGTGCTTGGATCTTAAAAATTTGTTAAGTGAGAGATCTCTTTAGAATTGAATTTGGTTTGTATGTTGATTGGTGAGTTTGTGTGCTAAGTATTGGCCTGTGACTCTCACTTGTGTGCAATCTGTCAAGCCTAAAGTCCTCAGACCTACACCTAGGACCTCAGCAACCTCATTTGGTTTGGTGTGTGCTTATTTTGTGTGCAAGGTGATTGCTTTTTGCTTGTCATTGACTCCTTGTGCTTCAAAGAGCACAAGGGTGCCCCCTTTGTCCAAAATCATCTACCAAGTAAGCAAAAGCCAAGCCCTCTTGGCCTTCACCACCTATGAAGAAAACAAGTGAGAACAAAGAACTTGTGTTCTTGCAAAGTTGAAACTGGATACGAATTTGGACTTGAAACTTGTTTAATCTTGCATGAAAAGGAAGTTGGATTGTGTTTCTAAGCTTGTCAAGGTCACAGTTTGAGTTGAAAAAAAAAAATAAAAAAAAAATAAAAAAAGAGCAAAAAGTCGCCCGCAACGGACTCGAACCCTCGACCTGCTGCTCAGGAGTAAAGGGCTCTACCGTTGATCTAGACGCTTTTTTACGTTAGAGTTTGTTTTCAAACTCTATTTAACCCCTTTTTCAATTGTAAACTTAATAAAAAGCCGTAGCTTATTTCTTGTGTTTTGGGCTTATTTAATAAGCGTTTTTGGTTATTTTGATTTTTCTTAGGATTATTATTAGGTTAGTGATTTTTCTAGATAGGTTTTACATTTTCCCCTTATTTGTTTATTTTCTATGCATTTTTCTTTATCCGTTTTTTATTAAATCAATAAAAAATAGTTAAAAGTAGTTTTTAATTAGGGAAAATAATTTTTAGCTTTTAAATAAATATTTTGAGGTTTACATTAGTTTAACTTTTCAAAAACTTTAATTTTTAATTTTATATTATTTTAAGGTTTTTTATAAACTTTAATAATTTTTATAAAATTATAAAAAATGTTTTAGGAGCTTTAATTTACTTTTTTATCTTAGTTATATTATTTTAAGATTTTAGAAATTTTTTAGAATTAATTTTATCAACTTTTTATTTTTTCCATTATTTTAATATTATTTTATTACTAAAAATAAAAAGTTTTATTTTTATTTCTTTTTCATTTTTCCTAGGTTCCTTATCATTAATTAGGACTTTTCCCATTTTTAGAATAATTTTATAGCTTTTAGATTTATTTTTATAATTATTTTAAGTTTAATTAGTTTTTAATCATTTTAAATCATTTTTAGAGTTTTAAAAATAGTTTTAATAGCTTTTAATTTTTAGAAAATTACTTTTTAGTCTTCTAATAATATAAGTTAAGTAATTATTCAATAAAATCATATTTTAGACATTTGTATTAGTTGTATTTAATTTTAGGGCTTTAATTAGCATTTAAAATTAAATATTAAATTAATAAAAGGTTTTAAAATATCTTTGTTGGATTTTTATCTTTATTTATATTATTTTAGACTTCTTTTTAGCCTTTTTGATCTTTTATTTATTTTGTTTTTGGCTTTAGTATCATTTTTCATTTTGGTAGTTTTTCACGACTTTACGTTTACGTTTTCTACGTCGTAGTGTAATTTTAACGTAACCATCTTTTCACCCTCTCATCCCCATCTTCTCAATATTAATCTCAAATAATTACAAGTTGAATCACACACATATACCTCCTTGGGAAACGAACTTTCTCTCTTTTTATTTGATTGGGTCATTAGTGTTGATTTTTCTAAAATCATCACTCGATACTTACCGCTTTTACGTCCTTTTTCCTAAAGGGTGTAAATTTTACTCCAATCACTTTGGCGCCGCTGCCGGGGAGGTGTGTTGTGCTTTAATTTGGAAGCTTTTGTTTTTGATATTATCCATAATAAGTATTTGTGTTAAGTGGAACTCCCTTAACACGTATTATCGGTTTTCTTGGTTTTTCTTGTATAAATATTATTATATTGTATTAAGTATCACAATCAATATACAATATCTCCAAAAGTGTGAAAACACAACCTTAATTGGGATTTGATCTCCTAATTATTGTATTCGAATCTCAAACAAAAAGAAAAGGCAAAAATAGATAAATACTTTCGTGAAGCTCTATTTTGAAAAATACAAACTATAAGGTGGGTATAAGGCGGGTATTATAAAATATACCCTAAGGAAAAAGGCTCTTAAGTGCTTCGCGCCGCCTCGTTTGCCCGCTTGCTTGTGAGTATTTTAAGATTGAAGGCTAATCGAGGGTTTTGCCGCCCAAAGTATTATTACGTATACTATATTTTCTTGGTTTTCTTTGTGATTAAACCCTCTTGAACAAATTGGTTTTCACCAAAGTTCTAAAGTCATTCGAAGGCGTTCACTCCACGTGATCGTTTTCATTCTTTTGAGGCTTCTTTAATCAAGAGTTTGATTCGAGGAGAGATTTTGTAGATTGTTGTCTACGAAGATACACCAAAATCCAAAAAAATTAAATATCATCAAAAACACAAAAAAATTGAAAATTCACAAAACACCCAAAAAGAATCTTCTTTGCTCACCTCCCATTCTTCGTGAAGTTTATGATCACTCGTAATCAAGCAAAACGAGCTCGTAAACGTCTTCAAAAGCAAGCAAATCAAGGATCGTTGATTGTTGAAGAACCTCCAATTGTTGAACCTATTGTAGAACAAGAAGTCGTCATGGCTAATCGTACTATGATGGAGTTGCTACAAGCACCCACCGAGGGTTTTGGAGAGGCTATTGTGATTCCCGCTATCCTTGCGGAGAATTTCGAGATTAAGACGGGTTTAATGTCGATGTTGCAAGCAAATAAGTTTAGAGGTCACGAGAAAGACAACCCGCATTACCACATTAGGAATTTCAACCGTCTCACCGCCACTAGCAAGTTTAAGGATGTTCCACATGACGCCATTAAGATGATGTTGTTTCCATATTCGTTGGATGGACCCGCAAAAATTTGGCTCGAGAAAGAACCGCCAAATTCGATTTTGACATGGACCGATCTCGTTTCTAAGTTTGTGAACAAGTTTTTTCCAACATCTAAAACAACACACTTAAAAAATGAGATTTCACGATTTGTGCAAAGAAATAATGAAAGTTTTTCAATGGCATGGGAACGATTTAAAGAGATGTTACATGAATGTCCACACCATGATTTTACGGAATTGCATCAAGTGGATACTTTTTATAATGGGCTTAATGATCATGAACGAGATTATTTGAATGCCGCCGCGGGTGGTAATTTTTTGTGCAAGACGACAAATGAGGCTTTACAAATCATTGAAAATAGGTCTAAAGTTTATAGCCCTCGTAACACACCGAGTGTTGCCAATATGGGTTCGTCATCTTCGTCACAATCGTCTCATAGCATTAACGCCTTACATGATGAAGCTAATGAGGAAAATCGGTTTTTTGATAGATTTGATAATCTTATGTCCCATTGGAAGGCTCAAGAAGCTTCCAATTCCGCTTCGGTTAAAGCGGTTGCTAAGAGTTGTTTATCTTGTGGGGGAGCTCATGATCTTTCCGAGTGCATTACCGCGGATGGTAACACTTCGAGTGCTTATGTAGCAACTGGAACTTACAACCAAAACGGCCAAGGTTCCCGCCAAAATCAAGCTCCACCCAACCAAAATGTTAATAATTATCGAAACAACAACCAAGGTAATTACCAAGGCAACACACGCAATTACAAAAAAGGGAATTATCAAAGTGGGAATGGACAAATCTCTAATCAAAACCAAAACCGTGATTTTCAAAACACTACACAAGGTTTTCAAAATGCTCACACTAAAAATTTGCAAGGAGAATTTTTGGATTATGCTAAAGCAAATGATGCTAAATTTGATAACATGCAACGTGAGATGATTAGCTTAAGATCCGAGTTGAAAAACGAGCTTAAAAATGAACTTGCTAAGGAACTTAAAACTCATGCTAACAAAATGGAAGGAAATGTTCAACGTCTTCAACAAAACCAACAAAAGATGGAATTAGGACAACATGAGATTAAGCAAGAGTTATTAAAAGCGGATGCTAGGCAATCAAAATTTGAGGACCGAATGGCTAAGATGTTTGAAGCTATCATGTGTAAGCCCTCTTCTTCGGGTGGTCTTCCTAGTGATACCATTAACAACCCGAGGGGAGAAATGAAGGTTATTACTACACGAAGTGGTAAAACTTTCAAGGAACCAATCTCTCGTCCAAGTACTTCTAAGGAGAAGGAAATCGAGAAAGAACCCGAGGTGATGGTCGAAAAGGAGCACATTACAATCCCACGAAGTACCGCTCAAACCACACCTACGGTTGAACCAATACCAATTGTGGAACCCGAGTTTCCAAGGCCGTTGCCTAATGACCAACCCACACCACCTTTACCCTACCCTTCAAGACGTAACAAAGAGAAAGCACAAGAACGGAACAATTATCAATTTGAGCTATTTATGAAAATGTTTCGTGATCTACATTTTAATAAAAGTTTTGCCGACGCTCTTATCATGATGCCTCGATTCGCCGCAAACTTCAAAAGTATGCTTAAAAACAAAGAGAAGTTACAACAATCGTCTAGTTGTTCATCGGTTTTTCTTAGCCGCATACCACAAAAAGTCGGTGATCCCGGTAAATTTTTGATTCCATGTGCTATCCAAGACATGGAAGAATGCTACGCCTTGGCCGATCTCGGCGCTAGTATTAATTTAATGCCTCTCGAGATTTTCAAATCGCTTTCACTTCCGGCTCTTACTCCTTCGAACATGTCTATCGAGATGGCCGATCATTCTACGATTTTAGCATGTGGAGTAGCCGAGGACGTTTTCGTTAAAGTCGGAAAGTTTTACTATCCCGTTGACTTTATCGTTGTAGACATTCCTATCGATCGAAAAGTTCCTCTCATTTTGGGTCGTTCATTTTTGGATACATCAAGAGCACTTATCGATGTTCATGCTCGAAAAATCACCCTTCGTTTCAATGAAGAAGAACTTGTCATCAATGCAACACAAAACTCCAATCTTTCTCATGTCTATTCTATTGCTACTTTAAACCATGGTGACTCGACCAATGTCGTTTGCAAAGAATTTTCACCAAGAGTTTTAGGAAATGTCGCCAAAAACAATTTACCATTTCCTCCGCCGGTGGAGGTTATGAGTGTAAAGCCTACAAAGAAGAAACCGTCAATACTTGAATCGAAAAATCCTTCACCTCACCTCGAACACTCATTCTTGAAAAGTGTTGATAAATTGCCGGTTTCTACGAAAGATCTTTCGGATGATGAATATGTAGACCCCGATGGGGAGGTTTTCTTCGTCGATAAACGTTTTGAGAACTTGCCACCACCAAAACCAAAACGGTTTCAAAATGTGAGAATTTTTAGTGTGACTAACATCATCTTAGAAACACCGAATATTTTCGACATAATCAAAAAGGGTTTTCATAAGGAGAGTTCAAAAGATAAAAAAGGAAAGGATCTTAAAAGTGATTTAATTAATTTTTCTACAAATCTAACTCCGTCATCACCACGTGTTTTGAGTGCTACAAACTCGTCTACTCCTTTTGACGATGTTTTGTGTGGTTCTAGTATGGGGGAAGCCCCTTATGTTCCCTCATCTTTGTCCACCGAGGACGAGATATTCGATCCCGGAATTTCATGTAAAGGGAAATCTCGGTCTTCCACCGATGCAATAAATGGAAACTATATCTATTTGCTTGGTGCGAGTCTACCTCGAGTAGCTCGAAAGTTTGTCTTACCAATTGTCCCACCCTTCTACTTCTCATCTATTTTCTTCAAACTCTTTGAGTTTATGGCACATGTTGAAGTGGCGTTAATTTGTTTTTCCAATGAAAACGAGAACGCCATTTTCGACCCCGGTATTTTGCATCATTTAAGGACTTAGTCCTTTATACCGGTTGCTTTTTGGGCCTTGTTTATCATGTAAGCCCCATCAAAAATTGACCATACCATGATTATCCCTAAATGTTCACATTTTGAGGGGATCGAGTCGAGCTCATGACTCGGTAATCAAAAACGAGGTGCCTCGTGGGGGAGATCTCATGCTTATCTTTATGCTCACTAATTCACTAATAAGGGGACTTGTACCCTTTCAACTCGTTGTCTCGTGGTTGTTTGTGATTGTGTTATCTAGATCATCATCATCATCTACGATTGAAGACTCTCGTGTTCGTTTACGTGAGCCTCCATCGTTCGTTTGAAGAAGTTTTTCACGATTCCATGACATATCCTTTATTGTTCTAACAATTATCTTTTAGCATACTTAATAAACGGCTTTAGATATATTGTTGATCACCCTTTCCATGCTAGATCCTAAGCATTCGATTCTTCGTCTCTAGTATGGGGGTGCTCCACCTTTAGACTCGAAACATTGAGGACAATGTTTACTTTTAGTATGGGGGGGTGAATAGATACTTGCTTTGCTACGCCCTCACGTTTTCCAACTTTCAATGTTTTGTTTTGCTAATAAGGCTAAAAATGGCCAAATTTTAAAATTTTTCTTAGTTTTAATAAGTGTTTTTAAGACACGAATGTATTTTTTCCGTTGGGTAGAATAAGAGTTAATTTTTGACTTGATGGGCATTTGGAGCCATTTACATTCCTTAACTCGCTCAATTCAAGTTTTGCTAGACTTTTATATAGGGAGCTTTAAAACGCGAAAGTCTTAATTCATTCGGGTTAAGAACAAGAACTTTTCGCAAGTTCCTATAATTGATTCTAGAAAGTCACTTATCAAGGGAACTTTAAAACACATTCTCTAAACTTGAAAAAGTCTGAAAAAGAGATTTTGCATACCCTTTTTTTATTTCTATTATCGTTCCTCGACTCACTCGAATTTGATTAGCAATTATCGCAAGATTACTTGTTTTTGGTAACGAAACATTTGGAATTTTAAATCTTGGTAAGACTACTAATTAATTAAAAGCTATTTAATATTAAAAACTAATATTAAATAAAACTATTTTAAAACTAATTTAATTTAAAAACTAATTTAAACTAATTGAAAATATAAAACTATGACTAATGAAAAAAAACTATTTTTTTAAAAATTAAACTTAACTTGAATAAAAATCTCATTTAAAACAATTCTAATTTTAAACCTAACGCTTTTTTAAATAAAAACAATTTTAAATTAAAATGAAAGTATTTTAAACTTATAAAAGTAAATAAAATAAAAATAATTTTTTTTTTCTTTTTACTGGATTAAAGAAGATTAAATTAAGACTTTTTAATTAAAACTTAAAACTAACTAAACTTTCTAAATAAACTGCCAGTGATTTACCCTATATTAATTGTATTGCGCAAGATAATACACAAATGAGATGCTAGAGTAGTTGGTTGTGGCGTTGGGCTATTGTACGAAAGGTCCTGGGTTCGATTCCCACCAGGACCAATACTTTTTAACTATTTAATTAGCTTTATCTTTTGGAATATCAGGACAATAGGACAACAGCTAAATTCACAGTCCAATGGGGGCTGCGGAAATATATCAGCAAAGACAGAAAAAAGAAAAACTAACACAGCAAATAGGCTAAAGAGAAAATAAAACTGAATCAAATAAGTAGTAAAATCAGAAAATCCAAATAAGCATAAAATGAAACATTCAAATAGCAAATAAGCTGAAACAAATACTACTAACAAATAAACTTAGTACTACTCATAAGCAGACAACAATAAAGAAACTAAAAAAAATCAGTAACAAAACACAAGCAAAATAGAACAGACTAAATCGAAATCAAAAACAGTAAGCAGATCTAAAGCAGCAATCTAAATAAGCAAAACTAACACTTCTAAAACAGTAATCCAAACTAGATTTAAATCTTAACAAGCATACTAATGAAATTTAAGCAGATCCAAAATAAAACTAGATAGACAAAAACATTTTTGACACTAAATAAATCAATAAGATCAAACATAGGCAGATAAACAAAACTAAAAAAACAACAATTCCAAATTAAAAAAACAGTAAACAAAACCTAATGAAACTATACCTAAGCATTCGCAGATTTAAAACGCAAGGCCAAATCAATAAACAGATATTCGAAAACTAAACACTAAAACAAATCAAACGAGCAGGATTAAATTAAACAAACATGAAAAGAAGAACTCAAACCTTTTGTCGAATCCTTTGGGTAGAAGGATGGCGCTGAGCCACCTTGTGAATCGAAACGAACTGTCACCACCTTCGAATCACCTTCTTCCAAAATCATCGACAGCTTCGAAAACATCAACCGTAACCTCGAACTAGAACAATACTTCGAACAAGGATCTTGGCCTCGAACAGATTCTTATTTATTTATTTTTTTATTTTTATTATTATTATTTTTTTTTTATATATATAATAATGACGAACGAATAGTAATTAAGAAACAGAAATAGATTATAAAAAAAACTTGACAGAAATTGTAAATGAGACGAATATTAATCAAGATTACTTTTCATTAATATTTAAAAAAAAATACATCAACTGAAATTGAAAATACATTAATCCTAATCTATTTTTGCAAAAATTAAATCTAATTTAAATCCTACTCCTAATTAAAAAAACTGAAAATTAAATAATGAAAAGCTTCTGATTACATGGGAATAATGGGGGTTTTATAAGGATCCCCGAACCTTCTAGTCTTCCTTGGTGAACACGGAGTGAAATCACAGCCTTTAATCTTCATTCTCTCTCTCTCTTGCTTGATCAAACGGTGGAGAATCTTCCTTGTAGCCACGGATTGCCAAGGTGGCAAGTTGTGTTAGTTTTGTGCTTCTTTCTTGCTGAAGTGGCTTTAGATGATTGGTGTAATGAAGGATGGTGATGTGTTTTGGCCACTCAATTGATGCCACGTAGGTAGAGGGAGGACCACAGTTGGGTGGAGCTGCGATTTTTATGGGGAATTAATTCCCTTGGTATGAATTACCCTTCTAGGGTAAAACCCCCAAATTTGGGTGAGGTAAATAGTGCCAGTAAGAAATTAGGGTTTGTGAGGGAAGGTGCGTTTTTTAGGGGAAGGAGAAAGTGGAAGAGGGTGAGTGAATGTGGGATGGGGTGAAGTAAAAAATGGTTTTATTAATTGAGGTGAGGTGGGTTTAAAAATAAACGTATATTCATTTGTGAGTGGGGGAAACAAACACGTAGGGTGTGAGAGGTAATGGGTTTGTGAAGTTTGACCGGTCAAGCAAAAGAACTAAATCCCTCCATCCGTTTGTGTTATTTAGCAAATAGCTAAATTATTCTTCCGTTTTATTTAGATCATATTGGGCTTAGGATAGACATTTTGGGCTTGTTACCCAATACTAAACATATCTCCCATCCGTCTCCTTTTTCTTAGATTTGGGCTTTGACCCATGTTTATAAAGTATGTGAACTCTTCCAATATTGATGGGCTTTTCAGGCCCATTTAGCACATGTGGGACCCACTTAGCTCATAAACTCGACAAATGATTAAATCCTCTAAAGTTGAGCTCGGTTTTGGCTTCCTCGATCTTTTTCTTCAAACTCGTGCTGGTTTTGCCGGTTTTCGCGATCTTGGGCACACTTTTGGTCTTTTGACTTCGTCTTTGTCTCTTTCTTGACTTTTCTTCGACATTTGACCGTGAAATCCCGTGTTTTATCTTCTTTTGATCATTTGTACCTATTTATCACACAAAACACAAAACCACGCATAATTCCGACATTTAAGATGTAAAACACATGATTAGGTCTTGTTTTTCCATGATTTTAGTGGCAAAAGGATAAGTGTTTACACACTTATTAAATTCCAAGAAAGTGCAAGATCCTATAGGTGGCTTGAAAACCCAAAACTTTGATTTGATATAGTCTTAATGAAAGCTAATCCAAATTTGGCTTAATTTTGACTTGCATGGCTAAGTATTCACGAGTCTCTTTAATTAGAGGTCTTTATATAGTGAAGAACGAGAAATGATAGAGTTAGACAAGTGATCATGCTAAACGTAGAACATGAAAGTGTTCTTTCAAAAACTCATATGTTTTTAATTGTGGCTTTTTCTTCCCATAAGATCAATGCATTAGGATTAAATCATAATTGCAATAAGTAAGGTCGTACGATTTGAAAGGTTACTTAGCCTCTAGCGCAAGATCGTTTAAAAGTTGCTCGGGGTTGAATAGAGTTCATAGCCAAGGCATAACTTATTGAAGCGGGACGCGAAGATTGGCGATTATCCAAAAAGGCCCTAACAAGGCATGAGGAGCTCTATTTTTGCTAAAGATCCAAATATGATATGAAGTATCATTATTCCTAAATCAATATGAAGGATCGAGACACACGACGAGAAGCAATTACTCCCCTAAAGAATGGAGAAAGTCTATCCAAAAAGACCCTAACAAGGTATGAGGATAAATATATCCAAGTCCGAAAAGGAGGCGGATCGTTGTATATCAAAATCCAAAGTAAAGATTGAAGAAAAATGATGAAGTCGTGGTCCTATATGAAGAATCTCTCAAAAACGTCAAGTGAAGAAATTCCAAAATATGAAGAGAAGACCATAATTTCAAGAACGTCTTCCCAAGATTTGAAGTATGAAGTACATGCCAAATATCGGTCCGAGAAAGGTCTCAAATCGTGAAACGAGTTATGCCAAGATATGAACTTAAGGAGATACACGAGAAGCCGTTTTAAAAGATTATGTCCTTCGGCTAACTATCGCTCAAATCGTGCTACTTTTCTTTCGGACTAATAACTACTCAAATAAGTCAATATGTATCACTTGTGATCCATGACAAATAGATAAAAAATGCTAGTAACCCATTTCCTTTTATAATAACTAGGATTGCGGGGAGAAAAAGTATTTCACAATTTGGACGTATGAGTAGTGTTAGCATTGTGACTTGTACCAACAATGATCTTGTTTTTGCACTGATAAGTGTGAAAACACTCATCAATAATGATCCAGAAACCACCCAAAACACAGTCAAATACATAATATTTAACTGTTAATTATCAGAATTACGCGTGTATTTGGTGTTTGTGTATTTTCAGGTAATATAGGTACATTTGAGACAAAGACGCGTTTTCAAGGGATTAATATCACAAAAGACGAAGAAAAAGACGAAAGATGCTTTCAAGGACCATATTTGCCATTATTCACCAAGATGGAGGGCTTAACTTGCAAATTTCTACAAAAATGAAGGATGAAAGATAGATTTGCTCAAAGTTTATATATCATTTGATGAAAGAATGAAAGAGGAAGGACTTAATAGCAATTAAGTGGAGAAAGTTTATTTACTTGGTCTATTTGACCAAGACCGGTCAAAGACACAAATAAACACACACGCTGCGTCTTCTTCTCCAAGAGAAGAGAGAGAAAGAGGCGGTTTCTATCTTTTCTATATCCAAAACCTGCAAATTCAAATTACAAACGATCCATGAAGATTCAAAGGAAGTTTCCAACTACTAAAGTGATCCTCTCTTCTCCCTCTTCATGATGATGCCAATGAATTTGATCAAGAAGGAAGAACGAAGAAAGCCCCAATTTTGGATTGAAGATGAAGAACGAGTTATCCTCGTATTTTCCACGTGTCCACTTTTCATTGGATGAAACACGTCACATCAATCCACTCGCTGGCTATAAAAAGAAGATGAAGCTCTCATTTGCATTCGGTTAGCTTAGGTGTAGGTACACACAGTAGGTGTAGTTGTTAGATAGTTCAATTTTCCTTCATTTTTCTGTTAAGATTTTGTAACAAGATTAGTTAATCAGTTGTAACCGATTACGTTTTCCGCCATTAATGAAAGCTTAGAATTATCTTTTACTCTTCTTTCTTTCTTATCAAGCTTATTCTTTTTCTTTCTAAAAATCCTGTTAGAATTTGTGTTCCGTAAATAGGTAATCTGTAGAGATACAGTTTTTCCATTCTTGATCTATACTGATGTTTCAAGCTAAGTCATAAGGTTTTCGATTCTGAATTCAAGCTTTTGGATTACTGTTATATAAGCTCTCATATGCCTATTTGTTATTAAACAGTTGTTTTTGAGTTCTTGTTATGTTTCACAAGAACTAAAGTGTTGATTTGTTTCGTTGCAAGAACCTTTTGTTACGAGTTTGTTCAAAATAGTAGAAAAGTGAATTTGATTTTCAGTTTTTATATCATAAGCTCATAAGAGCTTATGAGTAGTAATACATAGAGTTCTTAATCAGTTCAGTTTAATAAGAGTGTAGTTTCATACTCCCACTACTCGTATGATAAGAATTCAAGTTACATCAGTTCTGCAAATGGTTTGGTTGCTGTTTGAAAATAAGTTGATTACAACTTATTTGCGATAAGCCTTGACAAGTTGAAGTGGAGTACTGATTTTCAGAATGCTTTTGGGCCTGATTTTAGTTCAGATCAGCAGGAGTGTGTTTGGTGTTGTCTGTTTTAAGCGAGCTCAGCGCTCCGCTTCTCCTCAACGGAGGCCTTGATATTTTGGTTAAGCACACTTTACGATTTCCTGCATAAATAGTGTAATCTGTTACTATAGTGTAATGATTCTAGTCAGTTTGTTTGCCAATTAATGGAAGTACTCTGATCTGTTTACTCTTCCTTGCAATATGTTAGTATCTGTTTTAGTATGACTATCTTTACGTCTAATCTTTGATCATTCGTTAGGCTTTGTAGAATAAGATAGTGTAAACGAGTGTAATTCAGTTCTTTTTACTCGAAATTTTGTTTTTTTTTTCACTTCTAGATCAGTAAGTGTGTCACAGCTAATAGAGTTTCTATTGTTTCTCTGTTAAGTAGTGTTTAGATCAAGGGAATTATCAGAAGTTCTATCAGATAGGATAGTTGAGAGTTATGACAGTAAGCATAGGTCTCATATACTGCATATATGGAATTGATATCATTCTGTTTGATTTTATTTAGCCAAAGGATATATTTTTGAATAAACTAGGATGGTCGTTTTTTTATTGAGAATTAAACGGAGTAAGAATGAAATTGGGAATTGAAAGTGTATTAAACTTGTAGCTCATTTACTATTGAATTCGGTGGAAATACACTGTAGGTCCTTAACTTTTGTCTTATATGGTTTCACTTTTAGCTATAGATTTATTTTCTTCAAGTATCTGTTAGTTTCTAAGATAGTTTGTTAAGATTTTGTAATATTTGCTTTGTATTACTTGAATTGATTTTTAGCCTAAAAGTAGTTTAATATTAGTATGATAATAATAATAGAATATAATAATAGTTTAACTTCTCGCTTTGCGTACCAAGTAGTGTAGTTTAATTTCTCGTTTAATAGTCTTGTGCAATTAAATGATTTACGTGCAACGTGTTTTAGCGTAGTACGTATTAAGTAGTAATAGTATAATATTTTACATTTTTTTAGGAGTTTTATTTGTCAAAATTGTCAAAGTAGCTTAGATTCCAAATCAACTATTATTCACCAAAAACAATCAAGTCAAGCTTAAAAACGTTATATCAATTCGAATCGATACCGAGAAAAACGAACTAAAAAGACAATTATTAAATGGCGCCGCTGCCGGTTCTTTTCGTGAAGATTAACGATTTCGAGTGAGACGATTGGATTTTGGGATCCGTTCACTTTGTGAACGTTATTTTTACGTATTATAAATCAAAAAGATAAAAAAAATCAAAAAGATAAAAATACAAAAAAATAAAAAAATCACAAAATCAATTCTTTTCCTAAAGAATTGAACCAAAAAATAAAAAATCCAAAAAGTAATCTTTTTCCTAAAAGATTACACCCAAAAATATATATTATTGGTTTTCATCGCTTTTTACGTAGATATAGTATTTTTCTTAAAAAACAAATAAATACAAAAATATTTTTTATATATTATTATATGTAAATAAGTTTACGTATAAGAACAACCAAGTTACCTATTTTCCATAAGTATTGCCGAGGCAATACACCGTGTTGAGGGGCGTTCCGGTCCTTGACACGCGTATCGATCCAATTTAATTAAGCAAGAATAGATAAATACTTCCAATTGGCAATAATTCGAAGAATACAAACTACAAAGTGAATAGATAGGCGATGTGCTATAAAATGCCATCTAAGGGTCAATAGGTACTTAAGTGCTTCGCGCCACCTAACCCCCCGTTCACTAGTGCGTATTTTGAGAAGGAAGGCTTAATTGGAGGTCTTGCACCCAAGTAGTAATTATATATATACTTTCTTGTGGATATTTCATATCGAAACTCGAAGAGGATAATCTTATTCTTTTCAAAGTCGACCGAGGGCTACTTCCTCATTCCTCGTGTTTACTTACACGTGTACTCGCACACGTGTAAACATACCACCTTTGGTGTATTACTTCCTTCCCCGAGGAAGCATTTAAAACGTCATTATACTTGTATATACATTCGGCCACCTTGTTAAACATGGATACTCGTTCCATGTTGGAGATTTTGCAACAACAATCCGCCAACGTTAATTATTCACCTTGTTCGACTTGTGGTGGTCCACACGATACGTATTTATGTGATCAAAATAATGGTTATTATGGGGAGGGATATGCTTACAATGGAACCGAGAACCCTAATTTTCAACCTAACACTCAAATGGACTACACTTGTAATGACTATATGGGATATTCCGGTTTTTCATCACAACCTCTACCATCATTTCATGATCAAACCTTTAATGTGCCATACCAAAACCAAGGATTTTCCAATTATGAAGGTTTTCAAAATAATGATACTTTTCAAGGCTATAATCAAGAAACCTTTCATAATCAAGGATTTTCACACAATGAAGGTTTTCAAACTAATGATAATTTTCAAGGCTATAATCAAGAAACTTTTCATAATCAAGGATATAATCAAGGGTTTAACCAAGAGAATATGCAAAATGTCTCTTAATTTCGTGAATCCTTTGAGAGGAAACTTCAAGAGATGGAAAGGAGAATACTTGGACGTTTCGAGGAAAATTGGCAAAGACAACTTCTCTGTGTACAATCTTATCTAACTCAAGGAGCTTTACCATGTGATATTGAGCCGTCTTTGAGAGTTGATGCTGAGGATGATACTATTAGTGATAAAGGGAATTTTCAAGGTTACAATCATGAGAACTTTCATCATCATGACTCTTTTCAAAACTATAATCCACCTAATTATGGAAATCCACCTCCACCCTATTCTTCGACTTATTCATGTGAGTTTTGTGGAAAAGAACCCCATTATGGTTATGATTGTAGACCGAGGGATCCGCCATCCTATGTCCTTGATAATGTCAAGAAGTTTCATTCTTTACTTGAGAAAATGAACAAGTCGTACGATGACGTTTATAAGATGATTGATGGTATGAAAAACATGAGCTACAAGGAAATGAAAGACACGCATCGATTGTTAAAGGAATTAATTAACTCTACTGAGGAAAAGGAAATTGAGTCTTGGCAATATGATGACAAGGAATTCGGTGATTTGTATCGTGAATCGTTGAACAAATTTTCTTGTCGCCTCAGGAAATATTCAAATGATTTCTTCCTTAAGACTCTTATAATCGAGGAAGACGGACATTACATGACTACTTTTACTCGTAGGCCTGATCCATTATTAGATGAAGATGTTGAGGAACCTTCGAGTTGTATGACACTTAATGATGACACACCTTCATCACCTTTACCTCACGTGGCAACCACCGACTCTTTAACCATGGGGGACGAGCCTCTTAGCACTAATACAAACACCAATTTAGAAGAATTAACCGTTTCTAGTGTTGAGAACCTTATCCCAATCCAAAGAGAGTTTGAGGGTATTTCCATTGAACCATGTGGTGAGCTTTCTATTGATACTTCTCCTCATGATCACATTGAGATTTCATCACATGTTGACTTTCATGCTACTACTAGTGATTTTGGTGATTTTGATCTTGATGAATTGTTCAAAGAAAGGGATAATGAGATTGAGGAAGAGTTTATGCAAGATATAGAGGATGATGATTGTGATTCTAGTGAGGCATCTTATGATATATTATCCGAGGACTTTTCATGTCAAGATGACCTTCCTAATTTGGATGATGATGTTGATCATATAGAAGAAGTGGAAGATGTTCATATTCGAGAAGTTTTATCACACGTTTATAATCTTATATCCTCGATTGAAGCTTTGAATGGAAACCATAATGATGAGTCCATAGAAGAAGAACCTTTCATTGATATTTCTTCACCGGTTTTTGAGGTTGCACCTATTGACTTTCATGATGATATCATCCCTTTGAGTGATTCTCTCAATACACCTTCTTTTGAGCCTTCTATTCCCACCCTCCCACCCTTGAAGTTGGTTATTGATGAAGATCCTATACTCTTAGAGATTGATCCTTTTTCACCTATGGCACCTTTAGAACCCAAAACCTTTGATATGGATTCTCATATGGATATTGATGACACCATAGAGGCTTATCTTGCTAATATTGATATCGAGGTTGATGATAGTGATTCTAATTGGGATGAGGAGATACGTCTTAGTGAGAACTTTCTTTTTGGGAACATAGAGATTACACCTCCTTCACAAGACACTATTAATCTTGATCCTCCTTATTCTATGCCTTCTATGGAAGATTATCCACCTTTTGATGATGATGAGCCTAATATGGATATACTTGTTATGAATGTTTTGATACCTACACCTTCATATTCTCATGATGATTTGATCACTAAGGGGGAATCTTATATGGTTGATATGAGTTCATCTTCTTATTTTCCCATGAAGGGAAAGGTTTTTGATCCTGGGATACGTAAATTTGAGACACCTTGGTTTTCATCTAGTCCACTTAAGAGTGTGATTTCGATTGATATGCGCTTCTTGTATGAGCTTACTTTGGTGATGCTACCTATTTTGGAGTTGTTCGAATGTAGAGATGGGAACTTTGTATTTGATCCTGGGGTGCTTCCTATTTGAGAGATTTCGTATGTTGGACAAACTTGAGACACGTTGGACCGTTCCATTTATCGAGGCGGATTTTGTAAATCTTATAGTAAATGGCAACGTGCTAAGTTTTAGTGTATCATGTGAGATGTGCTTTAAAGTGATATCTTTTACTCTCCATGATGATTTCCCCAAGGACAACTTAATTCGGGGCCGAGTCGAGCTAGCGACTTAGGGTTAAAAAAACTCAAGCATTGAATAACTAGGTTAGAAAACGTAGAGTAGATTTTCCATAGGTTAGGTTTAATTAAAAGGATGTTATAGTAGAGTTGAAGTGGAGGGGTGCCTTTCTTCGTCTTTTGGTGTTCGTTTCAAGGGTTGCTCTCTCACATTTCATGCTTGGAGCTTATGGAGGAGGCCCGTGTATCTGGTTCACTTCGATTAGTTTTTGCTATCGTGATATTCAACACTTGTGCTTAAAATGAATACCCTTTAGTTGTCTCTTCCTTAACTTGGGTTAAGCAAAGTAATCAATGTCATAAGTGTAGGGGAGTTCACTCCAATACTCTTAAACATTGAGGACAATGTTTATCTTAAGTGTAGGGGAGACTTCTATCGAAGTGACCTTACCTAGACCATTGCCTTAACTTCATGATAATTGGGAAAATTAATTTTTCAAACATTTTTCAAATTTTTGATCTACTTTGGCCACCAAAAATATGCATTCATAATTTTTGCATCAATCATTTTTCATATCACATTTGCATTGTATATATATTTCTTTTTCATCAAAAATATATAAAAAGGAAAAATATAATAAAACATGGTTTTAACAAGTTTGGATTTCTTTGACATATTAGGCCCGCCGTGGATATTTTGACTCAACCCGAGTTTGCTTATTTTAGCATTCTCTAGCTAGTA
Source organism: Glebionis coronaria (assembly GCA_025667525.1). Lineage (NCBI taxonomy): Eukaryota > Viridiplantae > Streptophyta > Magnoliopsida > Asterales > Asteraceae > Glebionis > Glebionis coronaria. The sequence goes on along the minus strand of CM046881.1, from coordinate 267,536,907 downwards.
TCCTTAACCATGTAGTCCTTCATTGGTCTATTAGGCTAAGCTTCCACCAATTTCATTCTTTGAAATTTTAAATTTGTGGAGAATGGGAAATGATAGAGTTGAAGCAAGTGTAAAAGGGCTAGATAGACTTCATGGCAATTACTTGTGGCTAAACCCTTCTCTTCTTTATCTCTATTTTCTTCGCATGTATATAATTGTTAATAAATAATCAAGTACGGTTTTAATTGGTTCGTAATCTCTTATGCATTTTTGGCTAATCATTTATGGTTGATATGAGTACGTCTTAAGATTCTAAGTTAGCACGTTTTATGTGTACTAGACTTATGTCATGCTCCATATTTAGCGGGTGTTTTTCCTTTTCTTCTTTTCAAATTTCTTGGTGAGGAATAAAGAAAAATAAGAGCGGCTTATGAAAAAAAAATGAGTGGCTAGAAAAAAAAAGAAAAAGAAAAAAAAATAATGCAAGACTCCCAAGAGGGGCAGTGTGGTGTTAATTATAGTGACTATTGAGTTCCAATATTACCTTGACGGGTTGCGGGGATTCAATAGATTGCTCCAATCCAATATTACCTTGACGGGTTGCGGGGTTGAAGATCCAAAGTCTCAAAAAGATGCGGATGTAAATTATTGCGTGAGTTTATTTTCCTTTCCTTAGCGAGTGTGTAGCTACTTATGAAAGCATGACATGAGGATTTTACACATAAGGCGAATGACTTATTACTCTTAATACGGACTTATATTAATTGTGAGCGGTTTTTCAAGTAATGGATGAGAAGATTACTTAGGATTAAAACCGTGCTTCCTTATTTTTGGATTTTACATTTCTTATATTTCACACTTGAATAATGACAAATTTGCCCACAAGCAATTTGCTCAATTAATAACCGGTTCCACATTTAATTGTCATGAATAAGTTGATGCACTTTTTACTTGTGAATGCAATGATCCCATTTTTAAGCTTGGTATGGGGAAAGTGAAACTTGAGGGTGATAAGTATCCATGGTACCCAAGCCCTAATCTAAGTCGATGATTTCTTAATGAGTTATTTCCATCAAAACCATTTATGAAAAATCCAAAAATATATTAATAGAATTGTTTTCTTTGCATTGCATTGTAAATATTCAAAACCATTCATCATGTAACATAGCATAGTTTATTAAATCATAAAATGGCCAAGGTTGGTTAATTATGAGAAAAGTGTAACTTTAGAGCTTTAAAATGTTGCATTGCATGAGGACATGGCAATGGTCAAGTGGAGGGGAGTTGATAAGTGTGAAAACACTCATCAATAATGATCCAGAAACCACCCAAAACACAGTCAAATACATAATATTTAACTGTTAATTATCAGAATTACGCGTGTATTTGGTGTTTGTGTATTTTCAGGTAATATAGGTACATTTGAGACAAAGACGCGTTTTCAAGGGATTAATATCACAAAAGACGAAGAAAAAGACGAAAGATGCTTTCAAGGACCATATTTGCCATTATTCACCAAGATGGAGGGCTTAACTTGCAAATTTCTACAAAAATGAAGGATGAAAGATAGATTTGCTCAAAGTTTATATATCATTTGATGAAAGAATGAAAGAGGAAGGACTTAATAGCAATTAAGTGGAGAAAGTTTATTTACTTGGTCTATTTGACCAAGACCGGTCAAAGACACAAATAAACACACACGCTGCATCTTCTTCTCCAAGAGAAGAGAGAGAAAGAGGCGGTTTCTATCTTTTCTATATCCAAAACCTGCAAATTCAAATTACAAACGATCCATGAAGATTCAAAGGAAGTTTCCAACTACAAAAGTGATCCTCTCTTCTCCCTCTTCATGATGATGCCAATGAATTTGATCAAGAAGGAAGAACGAAGAAAGCCCCAATTTTGGATTGAAGATGAAGAACGAGTTATCCTCGTATTTTCCACGTGTCCACTTTTCATTGGATGAAACACGTCACATCAATCCACTCGCTGGCTATAAAAAGAAGATGAAGCTCTCATTTGCATTCGGTTAGCTTAGGTGTAGGTACACACAGTAGGTGTAGTTGTTAGATAGTTCAATTTTCCTTCATTTTTCTGTTAAGATTTTGTAACAAGATTAGTTAATCAGTTGTAACCGATTACGTTTTCCGCCATTAATGAAAGCTTAGAATTTTCTTTTACTCTTCTTTCTTTCTTATCAAGCTTATTCTTTTTCTTTCTAAAAATCCTGTTAGAATTTGTGTTCCGTAAATAGGTAATCTGTAGAGATACAGTTTTTCCATTCTTGATCTATACTGATGTTTCAAGCTAAGTCATAAGGTTTTCGATTCTGAATTCAAGCTTTTGGATTACTGTTATATAAGCTCTCATATGCCTATTTGTTATTAAACAGTTGTTTTTGAGTTCTTGTTATGTTTCACAAGAACTAAAGTGTTGATTTGTTTCGTTGCAAGAACCTTTTGTTACGAGTTTGTTCAAAATAGTAGAAAAGTGAATTTGATTTTCAGTTTTTATATCATAAGCTCATAAGAGCTTATGAGTAGTAATACATAGAGTTCTTAATCAGTTCAGTTTAATAAGAGTGTAGTTTCATACTCCCATTACTCGTATGATAAGAATTCAAGTTACATCAGTTCTGCAAATGGTTTGGTTGCTGTTTGAAAATAAGTTGATTACAACTTATTTGCGATAAGCCTTGACAAGTTGAAGTGGAGTACTGATTTTCAGAATGCTTTTGGGCCTGATTTTAGTTCAGATCAGCAGGAGTGTGTTTGGTGTTGTCTGTTTTAAGCGAGCTCAGCGCTCCGCTTCTCCTCAACGGAGGCCTTGATATTTTGGTTAAGCACACTTTACGATTTCCTGCATAAATAGTGTAATCTGTTACTATAGTGTAATGATTCTAGTCAGTTTGTTTGCCAATTAATGGAAGTACTCTGATCTGTTTACTCTTCCTTGCAATATGTTAGTATCTGTTTTAGTATGACTATCTTTACGTCTAATCTTTGATCATTCGTTAGGCTTTGTAGAATAAGATAGTGTAAACGAGTGTAATTCAGTTCTTTTTACTCGAAATTTTGTTTTTTTTTTTCACTTCTAGATCAGTAAGTGTGTCACAGCTAATAGAGTTTCTATTGTTTCTCTGTTAAGTAGTGTTTAGATCAAGGGAATTATCAGAAGTTCTATCAGATAGGATAGTTGAGAGTTATGACAGTAAGCATAGGTCTCATATACTGCATATATGGAATTGATATCATTCTGTTTGATTTTATTTAGCCAAAGGATATATTTTTGAATAAACTAGGATGGTCGTTTTTTTATTGAGAATTAAACGGAGTAAGAATGAAATTGGGAATTGAAAGTGTATTAAACTTGTAGCTCATTTACTATTGAATTCGGTGGAAATACACTGTAGGTCCTTAACTTTTGTCTTATATGGTTTCACTTTTAGCTATAGATTTATTTTCTTTAAGTATCTGTTAGTTTCTAAGATAGTTTGTTAAGATTTTGTAATATTTGCTTTGTATTACTTGAATTGATTTTTAGCCTAAAAGTAGTTTAATATTAGTATGATAATAATAATAGAATATAATAATAGTTTAACTTCTCGCTTTGCGTACCAAGTAGTGTAGTTTAATTTCTCGTTTAATAGTCTTGTGCAATTAAATGATTTACGTGCAACGTGTTTTAGCGTAGTACGTATTAAGTAGTAATAGTATAATATTTTACATTTTTTTTAGGAGTTTTATTTGTCAAAATTGTCAAAGTAGCTTAGATTCCAAATCAACTATTATTCACCAAAAACAATCAAGTCAAGCTTAAAAACGTTATATCAATTCGAATCGATACCGAGAAAAACGAACTAAAAAGACAATTATTATGCACTTAGCATGGAATGTATGACAATCAAGGATGACGAAGTTTACTCTAAGGGACATTAACTTGTTTCTATTCTTTGACCCTAAAAGTCACCTTTTGGTGATGAAAATTATACATTATGTCTTTACACATCATCGTAGTTTGTTACAAGTCTTTTACTCTTCAATAAAAGTTAATAAAATTGAACTTTGGTGATGCTTAGATACTTTATTCTAGCATTGCGTGAGGGCACGGCAATGGCTTAGTATGGGGGAGTGATGAGATGGCATTTATACATGATCTCATCGTTCTTTTCAGGCTTTAAAATGCATAAAAATGTCATAAAATACCATATATATGCTTGTGTTTATGTTTATGTGTATTTTAGGTATGGATATCGTGAAAAAGACAAAAGATCACAAGTTACAAGGAAAAACGGACACGAGAAACGAAGCCGTACAAAGAACCGGGCCTTAATCATGAAATATTCAACAAATACCCTTGAAGACTTAAAGACAAACAAGATTGATCCTCAAAGAATGAAGAAATGACACTTAAAACCCTTGTATATTAATAATTACAAGTTTGGTCCCTTAAGTTTGTCAAAATTGCAAAAAGGTCCTTCAACTTTGAAGAAATGACAAGATTGGTCCCTCAACAAAATCAATTTGTCAATTATGGTCCCTCATGAAGTCAAAGATGCAAAGAAGACCTTTGAAGATCAAGATTGTCCAAGAGCAGTCCTTGAATTATTCAAAAATGTCAAAAACAACCCTTTGATAACCTTTTTCCAAAGTTTGTGCCAAAAATGTAAAGAGTGGAAACTTATTTACAAAGGAAAAACGTTTTTAGGGTGAAAGACTTTGTTTGCCAAAAATATCAAAGGATAAGGACTGAATGTGTGCTATTTGAAACATTCAAACACAGAAGTGCGCCAAACACTTTTTTTCCCCCAAATACGGATCAAAAAGAGTTACTGTTACCTTCTTCACCCCCCAGTTTTTACTTCACTTAAACCTAGGTTAATTTTCAATGAACCTTGCACATGTGTGATTCACACATGCAGGAACATATCCCACACACAAAACCCTCATCCCATTCACTGTGGACCCCACCCCCAATTCCTTCTCAACCAATTAAAACACGACTTGGGCTCCAAGCATAATGACGTGTCCTCAATCAATGGCTGTGATCTTTTGCTTCCTCCCAACGCATAAATGAACAGCCTAGATCAAATATGACAGCTCAATTCTCAAAATCGTCTAGAAGACCTAGAGGGCATTTTGGAGATTTTCATAGATTAGGGTTTGTGTTTAAGCATTCTAGAGAGTTCATTAGAGTAGTATAAAAGGAGGTCCAACCTATGGAAACCCCTTTGTTCCAGTTTTTCTTCAAAAATTTTGTAATCCCTTTTAATTAAAATAAAAGTTTGGTGTTTGTTTTTAAGCAATATAATTCCTTTTTATATTTATTTAAAGTTGGTATTTATTGTTGAAGAGAAACTGAGTTCCATTTTTAAGTTGGTGAAATAATTTTGTGTTTCAAAGTTATTTCAAAAGTTTTCAGAATTTGAGTTTCTTGGTAAGAATCTGTTTCAAGTTTAGTGATTAAGAGGTTTAAGTAATTAGTGATATAGTGTTTATAAAACGTATTAAGAAGGTTTCAAAGGTTTTGGAAGAGTCTAAGAAAGTAAGAAAAGAAAACAGAAAGAGTATATTGGTTATTATACTTGTGTTTTTGTTTGATTTTTCTTAACAGGTGTTGATTGTGTTGATCATAGTATTGCATACACCCGGGTGTATAAGGAGGTGGATTTTCATCCACTAGAACCTTGGATGTAAGGTTCTAAGGTAAATACCCTTTTTCCTTTTTGAAATATCAGAAAAATTGAGTTTGTGTGATCTTGTTGGATTAAGTGTTCTTTGTTTGTTTAAACTGTTGGATTAGAGTTCTTTTGTGTTATTATGCATATTAGATGCTAAGTGGATCAGTTTGAGTAGGTTTTAGAAGGTTTTGATTTGAAAAAGTGGAAAACTGATTTTGAAAAGGGTGTTTGGATACGTGTTTTAGCAGGTTGAGTAATCTATGATTGTGCTTGAAAAACGTGTTTAGGTCACTGAATAGGGTTGAGATAAGCTGATTGGTAGTTATAGCTTAATTTGGTGAAGTTTTGTAACAAGTTCAAGAGTTAAAAAGGAAAAAGTAAAGCATAACTCTGCATAACCACTAATCTGCTTGATTTTGCTATAATTTGTGCGTGGATCTTAAAAATTTGTTAAGTGAGAGAGCTCTTTAGAATTGAATTTGGTTTGTATGTTGATTGGTGAGTTTGTGTGCTAAGTATTGGCCTGTGACTCTCACTTGTGTGCAATCTGTCAAGCCTAAAGTCCTCAGACCTACACCTAGGACCTCAGCAACCTCATTTGGTTTGGTGTGTGCTTATTTTGTGTGCAAGGTGATTGCTTTTTGCTTGTCATTGACTCCTTGTGCTTCAAAGAGCACAAGGGTGCCCCCTTTGTCCAAAATCATCTACCAAGTAAGCAAAAGCCAAGCCCTCTTGGCCTTCACCACCTATGAAGAAAACAAGTGAGAACAAAGAACTTGTGTTCTTGCAAAGTTGAAACTGGATACGAATTTGGACTTGAAACTTGTTTAATCTTGCATGAAAAGGAAGTTGGATTGTGTTTCTAAGCTTGTCAAGGTCACAGTTTGAGTTGAAAAAAAAAAATAAAAAAAAAAAGAAAAAAAGAGCAAAAAGTCGCCCGCAACGGACTTGAACCCTCGACCTGCAGCTCAGGAGTAAAGGGCTCTACCGTTGATCTAGACGCTTTTTTACGTTAGAGTTTGTTTTCAAACTCTATTTAAACCCTTTTTCAATTGTAAGCTTAATAAAAAGCCGTAGCTTATTTCTTGTGTTTTGGGCTTATTTAATAAGCGTTTTTGGTTATTTTGATTTTTCTTAGGATTATTATTAGGTTAGTGATTTTTCTAGATAGGTTTTACATTTTTCCCCTTATTTGTTTATTTTCTATGCATTTTTCTTTATCCGTTTTTTATTAAATCAATAAAAAATAGTTAAAAGTAGTTTTTAGTTAGGGAAAAATAATTTTTAGCTTTTAAATAAATATTTTGAGGTTTACATTAGTTTAACTTTTCAAAAACTTTAATTTTTAATTTTATATTATTTTAAGGTTTTTTATAAACTTTAATAATTTTTATAAAATTATAAAAAAGGTTTTAGGAGCTTTAATTTACTTTTTTATCTTAGTTAGATTATTTTAAGATTTTAGAAATTTTTTAGAATTAATTTTATCAACTTTTTATTTTTTCCATTATTTTAATATTATTTTATTACTAAAAATAAAAAGTTTTATTTTTATTTCTTTTTCATTTTTCCTAGGTTATTTATCATTAATTAGGACTTTTCCCATTTTTAGAATAATTTTATAGCTTTTAGATTTATTTTTATAATTATTTTAAGTTTAATTAGTTTTTAATCATTTTAAATCATTTTCAGAGTTTTAAAAATAGTTTTAATAGCTTTTAATTTTTAGAAAATTACTTTTTAGTCTTCTAATAATATAAGTTAAGTAATTATTCAATAAAATCATATTTTTGACATTTGTATTAGTTGTATTTAATTTTAGGGCTTTAATTAGCATTTAAAATTAAATATTAAATTAATAAAAGGTTTTAAAATATCTTTGTTGGATTTTTATCTTTATTTATATTATTTTAGACTTCTTTTTAGCCTTTTTGATCTTTTATTTATTTTGTTTTTGGCTTTAGTATCATTTTTCATTTTGGTAGTTTTTCACGACTTTACGTTTACGTTTTCTACGTCGTAGTGTAATTTTAACGTAACCATCTTTTCACCCTCTCATCCCCATCTTCTCAATATTAATCTCAAATAATTACAAGTTTAATCACACACATATACCTCCTTGGGAAACGAACTTTCTCTCTTTTTATTTGATTGGGTCATTAGTGTTGATTTTTCCTAAAATCATCACTCGATACTTACCGCTTTTACGTCCTTTTTCCTAAAGGGTGTAAATTTTACTCCAATCAGGGCCCAACATGAAAAGTGTAAATACTGATAATATAAGTATAAAATGGATTAAAACAAGTTAAAGAACTTATGATAAGCTTATTGGACTTAAAATATGTAAATAGATAAAACTAGTAAACTAGTAAAGAGTTACCAATACATAAACACTAAAATGAGTAAACAAGGATATATAAACCCACTTGATCATCATCATATGAACAAAATCATCATATGTATAATGTTATTTTGATAAAGTCATTGGAAAAAAGTCTAAGACCGATTATTATTTATATAGGTTTCCGTGACCGAAGCACGCCCGTCGCCGATAATCCGCCTTTAATTATCACCGTGAGTTCATAGCCTCGCACTCTTTTAAATGTTTTATAAAATGATTTGTAAACCCGCGAGGGAGATAACATGCTAGAATTTAAAAAAAATAGAACACAAGTAGTCCCGATGGTATGCTTAATGATATGGACCCGAATGATGCTATGACCCTATAAACGAGATAAAAAGGATTATTAGTAGTTAGGTTATGTCACTTAAAGTCCCATTAGCATGAATTGTGAACTACCGAGATTTGGTAGAAGCTTATGCATATGATAGTACTATTTGGGGACGATCACCCCAGTTCACGCCTTGACGGTTGATCCCTGTCGTACCACATTGATTGGTAAGCGAATTTATGTATGAGAAGATTTCCATAGCGTGATTTTTGTGACGACACGCTAATTTAGATGGGCAAATTGTTTGTCGGGTTCGCGGCCCGTTGTTTTCACAGTAAGGTAACAATGTCATGCGGCTAATAATAATCCATAATGTATTTCAATACAATACAATAACGATGCTAATAACGATGATAATATTACCTATAATGGTAATATTGAGGCTACGGTCTCATGGACGATTTAATATGTATGCTTGATTTATATATTGCCTGACTAGCAATACGAGGACTTACTTCTGATATTATACTTGTGTTATGATTTCAACAATTGTTTTATATAACGGTTTTATTAAACTCTATGAATTCACTCGGCATTCGCTGATATGATTTTTGCATGTTTTTATCTCAGGTGCTTGAAGGTAATCCGGATGGAGATCAACTCTGATGGACCACATAATATTAAAAATGTTCATTCGATCTATGTTTTGTAAACTTAATGACCTGTATAATTTGGGACCTGTTGTACACTTCAAAACTTTTTATCGAATGAATGTATGTTGAACCTTGTACAACCATTTTTATGTGTTGTCTATGATTGGAGTTATTGTGCTATCCCGTAACACTCTAAAATACCCTTCCGCTGTACCGATACAAAAAATGAGAGTGTTACACCATCATTTAAACTTAACACATAAATCACATATACATTAACCATATATGCCGTGACCTTTAAGGTCATGGTCTTCAAGACTTTTAGGTTACACACATCCATTTTATGAGATCTATGACTATTGGTTTAACCATAGTCCCATAAAACAAGATTTGTAACTCATGCAACCTTTAGATTTACAAAACGTCTCATATGGTTTTCGAATCTAGTTTAAAATATGGAATATAAAGCATATGTTTCTTAATAAAGATTTTTGAATCATGAATATGATTTTTATAAATATGTCGTGACCTATAATGGTCATAGCTTTATCAAACTTTGATCTTTAACATGTTATTTACTTGTGTTTATAGATGTATGATGATGCATGCATGAAGAAATGGAAGGACAAGTAGTGTATACCTTTCTTCCTTAAAAGTTACCAATGAAGATCTAGATGAACAAGAAGATTAGAGACCTAATCAAGAGGATGATGGAAACCCTAACTATAACCAAGCCGTGACCTTTAAGGTTTCGGCTAGGGCTTGTTATAGTGATTCCAAAGATGATGATGCCACCAAATGATTAGTAGTAAATATGGGACAAGGATTTAGTAGATTTAATGGAGAACTTTGGATTGTTGTGGCTTAATGCCGAATTATTTGAGAGAGAAAGATGAAGAGAGAATGAGATTTGGTTGCATGAGAGGTTGAGAGAATGTATGTGTGTGTTTCGGCTTAAAGGGGAGAGAGAAGGGTGAAGGCAAAAGGCATGATTGCCTTGGTAAGAACCATTGTGCCATGTGTTGGCTTTTCCAAAACCAAGACAACCCTTCTTCTTCCACATATGGGGTGTCGTGTCTAGCTAGCCAAAAAGGAGGGTAATGGGCTTTGGCTTGGGCTCATGTTGGGCTAGTACATAAGGAGTATAGTCTTGGGCTAGTCCAAGGAGGTTAAAACATGTTTGTGGTATACACACTTGCACACATACACGGCTACATACACTAGGTAACATGTTTTCCAACTTTGATTTAGTGTTGTGTATAGCCAAGTATTGATTATTCATTTTTATCATTTATTCTCCTAGACTTAAGTACAAGGTTTGAGCTATGTAACTTATTTACAACAAGTATGAATGTAAAGGTATAAGTACCTAAATGAACAAGTTCACACTCAACCTATAGGAATATACATATGAGTATGTGTTCTAGGATTAATGGGTGAAACTTCATTACATAAAATCATGGTAAAATCATGGATTTTACACGCGGCGACATTAAGATAATCTCTTTCATGATCATTCAATCTATTGTAAAACGTGTCAATTTGATGCAAGTCGGAAAATCCGTGATGAGGACACTCATGTAAGATTTCCTTAAACCGATTCCAAGCCGTAGAAAAACTCTCACTAAATTCTTGTGAAAATTTTGAAATCACGTTTTTCAAATGAGTAGTCTTAGAGGACGGGAAAAATTGGTTCACAAATTTTGAAATGATATCCTTCCACGTCAATATAGAATTGGGTGGCTCTTTCTCTAACCAAATTTTAGCGGGCCCCGCTAAAGAATGCGAAAAAAGCATCATCTTAATCGAATCATTAGCAACGTCCTTAAACTTGCAAGTGGCGGTAAGACGATTGAATTGGCGGATATGGTTGTGCGGGTTGTCCTTTTCATCACCACGGAATTTGTTGTTTTGGATCATCGACAACAAACCCGTTTTCACTTCAAAATTCTCCGCAAGGATGGCGAGAATCACAATAGCCTCTCCATAACCCTCGGTGGGTGCTTGAACTAACTCCATCATAGTTCGATTCGCCATGGTTGGTTCTTCTTCTACGATATGTTCGTCAATGGGAGACTCCTCGCTAGAAAGGTTAGGTGTGGTCTCCTTTCGGTGTTTTCGTTTACGTACACGCCTTGCTTAATTACGAGTAAGCATAAACGTCACGTAAAACGTGGGGATGAGCAAAGAAGATTCTTTTTGGTGTTTTTAATTTTTCCAATTTTTTTGTGGTTTTTGATTGTTTTTACTTTTTCTGGATTTTGGTGAATGTATTAAGTAGACAAAAATCTACAAATCTCTCCTCAAATTAAATCTCTTGATTAAAGGAGCCTCAAGGAATGAAAACGATCACGTGAAGTGAACGCCTTCGATGACTTTAGAACGTTGGTGGAACACCAAAACGTTCAAGAAGGTTTAATCAAATGAAACCAAGAAAATATATATGATACTTAGATAATACTTTGGTTGGAAAACCCTCGATTAGCCCTTTTTATCTAAACACGCACAAGCAAGCGGGGAAACGAGGCGGCGTGAAGCACTTAAAAACCTTTTTTCTTAGGTTATATTTTATAATAGCCGCCTTATACCCACCTTATAGTTTGTGTTTGTCAAAATTAAGCTTCACGAAAGTAATTATCTATTTTGCCTTTTTTCTTTGTTTGAGATTCAAATACAATGATTGAGTAATGACCTCCCAATCAAGGTTTTGTTTTCACACTTTTGGAGTACTTGTGAATATATTGTTCTACGTATACAATAGTAATATTCACACAAAAAACGAAAAACCGATAATACGTATTAGTAGAGTGCTACTAATACAAATAGCTATTTGGTTAGTATAAAAACAACAATTGTTCAAATCAAAACACAACACGCCTCCCCGGCAGCGGCGCCAAAATATAGTTGTAAAAATACACTTGTTTAGGAAAACAAGGTAATTAGGATAAGTATTAACAAGTAGTTTAGGAAAACCACAAGTAAATGACCCAAAGTGGGGATCGTTCTCAAGGAGGTGATTGTAGTAAAACACGTCTTTTAGGAAAAAGAGCGTAATTAGGGAAAGTATCAAGTGTCGGTTTAGGAAAACCAAGCACTAATGACCAAATGAAGTTCAAGTTTGTTTCCCAAGGAGGCAAGTGCGTTGTGTTAAGAATTGATTAATGGCTTGTGATTATATTGATGAGAAAAGAGAAAGAAAAAGTCGAATTGTGCTAAAAATTACACTACGACGTAAAAAACGTAAAATCGAGAAATTCGACGAAACGAAAAAGTCCTTAAACAATTGCCAAATTTCAAACCTAACTAAATAAAAATACTAGGATAAATAATTTGAAAACTAAAATGTCTAAAACCTATTTAACAATTTTATATTAATTTTTAAAGTAAATGAAAAACCTTAAAATTAAAAAAAATTAAAAATTAACTAAATTGAAAAACTAAATGGATGTAAACCTCAAAATATTAAATTAAAAACTAAAAATACTTTTTGAAAATTTTTAAAACTAATTTTATTATTGTTAATCTAATTAATAAAAACGTATAATAAAATTTTCCTAAAAATTAATTAAAACGTGAGAAAATTAAACTTTTTTAATCAAAAAGTCCCCAATGCTACACTAAACAATGGAAAAATAAAAAGAAAGGAAAAGGCTAAGTAAATAAGCTGGATTAGCTTGTTTAACACACGACTTATATAAAATAAGAAAAACACAAAAGCCCTTAAGAATTTAAACTGGTAAAGTGATACCAGTAAAAGTCCCAAGGGCAGTTGGTTATCACTTGTGTTGTTGAGCGAGTGGTCACGGGTTCGAGGCTGGCATAACCCAAAATTTTTTAACAGTTTTTTTTAATTTCTATTTCCACTTATGTTCACAGTCTTCTGACAATCCACAAACACAACTCAACACGAATTACACTCAACTAGCGCTCAAATTTGATGCCCAAACCACCAGATTTCAACTACACACTTTTTTTTCTTTTTATTTCCTTGTTCTTGCTGTTACAGGATATTTGGGGTATTATTTGAGACTTGGCTATTTATAGGGTAACAACGTCACCCTCACACCAAGTTCTGGTGTGAGGAGTCAAACTCAAATACACAGAATCACACAAATGCACACAATTCAACCATAGTCCAGGTAGAGTACACAACAGAATGTGAAAAATGAACTAAGAAATGCAAACAAATGGCTATAAGATGAGATTAGGCTAAATCTGTTATCCACTTAACAAAAGAAAACACTTCCAAACTCAATGTTTCTGACCACCAGACCTAGACCAATCCCAGATCTAACATCCTACACGAATTCAATTTATGAAACTAAAAAAACAAGACCTAAAGGTCCTATGGTAATGGTAGATATGAAAGTTGCTGTTATAAAGGCAAATCCGTGGCTATCTTCAATCCGTGGACCACCAAAAGCTCATGACACTAGACTACCAGCTAAGTTTAAAATTACGTCTACCCTAAATTTAATCTAGTAACTAGTAATCAAGCCGCAAATTTCCACTAATAATCCTAACAATCTACCGTGGACATCAAAGAAGCCAGTGGGCTACTTAATGCAATAGTGATGATTCAAAAATGATTTTACCCCAAAAGAAATCTTACAAGGCTACAAAACTACACAGTGTGACCCTATAACCACTTCTAAACAGGCTAAAGTCCTATTTTTAATGTTCAAAACATAGATTTACACCTCCAAACACCTGCTGGTGTGATTGTTGACAGCCAATGGTCACTGCTGAGGAAGTTAACCTGTTGGTGAGTTTCCACAACCTTTACGGGCTACGAAAGTTATCCAAACGACGAGACAACAACACCCAAGCCTACGATATCCTACTTTCTAACTATTTAGCAAATTCCAAACATCAACACACATTCACCAACCCAAATCACATCTACTATTACTTGTTGAGAGAATTTGGTGGAGATTTGTAAAGTGATTTCTCTTTTTCTTTTCTTAACTACAAAATCTCAAATAAGTTAAGACTCTATACTAACTAATGTTAATCAAAGGAATGCAGTTTAGATATCAAGCTATTGTGTCACTCTCAAACCTTAAAATGCCTAATCCAAACACTCCTTAAATACTCAGAATACAAATTTTCAAAGATTTAAACCAAGAATTCCAGAAATGTTCAATTAAATCAATGTTTCTCATATAAACATGCATCACAACGCATTCAAACTTGGTCACAACTCATCTAAACGGAAATACCACAAGTCACATCCATATTCATTTTAACATGGCAGATTAAGAAAAATAAAAAAAGGAAGAAAACGTACGGCAAGAACGTACATCCACGCTCTCGACTGTTTGAGCTTATGTACTCAGCGAAAACGAGTACAAGCTCCCAAACCAACCTGCTAAGACTTAACAAATGTGAACAGTAAAAGTAAAAGTAACCCTCAAAGTTGATTTCCTGAACACTTTTTAATAAAAAGGAAATGAAACCTAGACTTGAGCGTTTTCGCCTCACGGCTTTGTTACCCATGTTATTGCACCCACTGATACTTGATATAAGAGGATATCATGTATCCTTGGTCGTATAATAACCCGAATAAACAGCCTATGCGGCTTAGCTAAACCTCAATCTTAACGTTGATGAACCTATGAAAACGCTTTTTGGAAACTTCAAAACTTATGTGACAAATGGAATTTTACCAAGCTCAACTTGACAAGCGTTTGATATTGTCAGAATCAAACGCCCTAAATCAGTTTTTACTTGGGGTCTCAAGAACTTAAACGAAAATTTTAAGAATTGTTCTCTCTCAAACACGAATCAACAAGTAAATAACTAACAGGAATATTAAGCAACAATTGTAACTTTGGGACTTGTCTTTCATCATCAACTCAACACCATTTCATTAATACATAAAAATGGTTTTACAGGGTTGTGAAAAAAGGAAAAATAAGAACAACCTAAATGCACAGCCTAATGCTCTTTATATAGAGAGCTACCAAGATTCTAGAAAGTAAAAGAAGCTAAACCCTAATGTATGTAATTCCATAAGTGCCCTTACTCGAATTTCAATATATCCTCAAAAGATGCTGAATTTGAATTGGATCTTTTGGGAGTCTTGTGATCTTTGTTAGCTTCATGTGATGTGCCAGGGTGTGAAAAGTTCATCCAAAACGTTCAAAAGAGTGTGTTGAACAAGAAAAATCTTATGGGACGTTGGTTGCTGTCAATCTTTTGTTTGCAAGTGCAGGGGTCTCGTGGGAATGCCACGTAGCAAAGGGGGGACCGTTTTCTGGGGTGGATTAGGGTTTATAGGGTTGTGAATCATGGATCTGCACATCCATAAACCTTAATTTTTGCTAATGAGGTTTATGGGATTTTAGGGTTTATGCAAAGGATTTGGGGAAAAGATGATAACAGTGGTGGTTAAGCGCTTTTTTTTGTTTTTTTTACTATTATTAAATTGAGTTTAAACAAATTTAACGATAATAAAACTGAGTGGGATAGTTTTGGGTTACGGGTTGTTATGGGTATGGGTAAACCGGGTGTTGAGTTGACGTGGCAGGTAGATAGTGGTGGATTGGTTGGATATGGGTTTGGGTAACGGGCTGATGGGTTTTAACTTGGGTTTTGGTTAAATAGTTTGGCTAAGTGGCACAAGTGACCCCTCCCCTAACAGTATTTTACTCTTTAGCTTTGCATCTATGGTCCTTGGCTGTTTGCACCGTTAGTCCTCTTCAATTTGCACCCAAAGTCCTTATGTTGAATGGAAGGATCTAAAATGTAATTCTCATATCTTCAAGGGCCGATTTCAACAAGTCATCATATTTTAGGGACCCCAAAATATTTTTGAGATTCTTAGCGGTATAAAGTGTCAATCTTCAAAACTTGAGGGACCAAACTTGTACAATCTTCAAAGTAGGAGGGCATTTTGGAAAATTCAACACTCGGGTCCGGTTCATTGTGCGGCTTCTTTTCTCGTGTTCGTTTTTGCTTGTTTCTTGTGATCTTTTGTCATTTTCTCAATATCCGTACCTAAAATACACAAGCAACAAACACAATCATATATTTGGTATATTTCATGATATTTTATGCATTTTTAAGCCCATTTTGGACGATGAGACTATGTATATAAGCAGTCTCATCACTCCCCTATACTAAACCATTGCCGTGCCCTCACGCAATGCTAGAATAAAGTATCGTAGCACCTCCAAAATTCATTTTTATTCACATTTATTGAATGATAAACTAGCTACGCTACTACTATTACTTCTACTTGCGTTTTAGACATAATGTATGATTTTCATCGCAAAATGGGACGTTTAGGTTCATAGAACAAGAACACGTGAATGCTTCGTTAGAAATAATTTCGTCATCCTCGATTTTCACCCCAATTCCATGCCAAGCGTGCAACAAGATCATTGTCATTATAAGTTAGTAATGCTAACACTACTCATATGCCCTAATCAGGTACTTATCCTCCCATTTTCCTAAGTTGTATCTCTCATATTTTATTTTGTCTTGAATGTTTCACGAGGATACATTGTTTGACTTAAGCGATAATAGAGATTTAAGTCTAAAAATAGAGCCCTAACGGTGTAACCAAGAACATCAAATCAATAACCCCTCTAATAGACAACGATGTCAAAAAATTAAGTCAGCAAGAAGGATCAATAAACACGGTTTTATAACTGTTTTGAACATGAGACTTATTACCAGGACTTTTCTACGCCCCCTAACGGAAGGGTCTTATTATCATAGGTTTACCTCCATATTTTATTCAACTTCGCCATGAAGCTTTTATTATGACTTCGGTGTTGCCTTGCCTTTTATTATCCTCCTCATCGGTGGTTTTATTAGCCAAAGACGTATATCCTCACGCTAAGGCGAATTTTGGATCTTTAAAGCTTCAAAGATTAAGGCTTGATTCACTTTCAATTTGCATAGATTTTTTGGCCTTGTGAGCTTCAAATTGTTTGCTTGATTTAGGTGAGCACTTGAAATCTTATTATTGGGTGAAGCTTTCAATTATTCGGGTTCCCAATACTTCAAAACCGTGACGCTGGCGATACCTTAATGTCTTCCCAATTTAATTACACGGAAGCTACTAGAAAAGACTAGAAACCCAACAATCAAGACTAAACCGCTAAGTCAATATTTATTAAGCAAAAAATATTTACAAGCGAAGGGAGAATAAGCAAACAACGACAACACATGAGTTTTCGAAAGAATACGAGTACTCTATGTTTAGCATAGTAACTTATAATTAACCCTATCATTTCTCGTCCTCATTTAAGAGACTTAGCCTAATGTGAAGTTAAGGAATCGAAGCTAAGTGCTCAACACGCACGGTCGAGTCAAAAATTACACTTATTCTTACCATCGGAAAACCTACATTCGTGTCTTCAAACACTTATAAAACATTAGAAAAATTTTCAAATTTGGCCATTTTTAGCCTTATTTTGCAACAAAACGTTAAACAAGAAGATAAATTTTGGAAAGCGTGAAGGTTTGGCAAGGCAAGTATCTATTCACCCCCCATACTAAAGTAAAACATTGTCCTCAATGTTTCAAGTCTAGGGGTGCAAACATCCCCATACTAGAGACGTAGTCGAATACTTAATCTAGCATGGAAAGGGTGTAACCGTTAAATTTAAAGTCGTTTATGAAGTGTTCTATAAACCTAAGTTTAGAACATCAAATGATATATCATGGATATTGAGAAAGTCTTCAAAGAAAACGATAGAGTGATCCCATAAAACGATCACGAGAGGCTCCAATCGTGAAGATAATGATCATCTAAAATACACAATTCACAAAGAACCACGGAACAAAGGTTGGAAGGGCACAAATCCCCACACGTTACTACATTAGAAAGCGATAATATGTACATAGGATAAGCATGGGACTCCCCCACGAGGCATCTCGTTTTTTATTACCGAGTCATGAGCTCGACTCGATCCCCTCAATACTAATTATCATTGGGGAAGGTGATTTGGTCGAGGTAGTTCAAGGATGGAACTTCCCCGCCAAAGTAATGCTTCAACCTATGTCCATTCACCTTGAAATTGGTGCCATCATTTTGAGCTAGCTCGATGGTCCCATATGGAAAAACATGAGTCACGGTGAATGGACCGGATCAACGGGATTTCAACTTACCGAAAAAGATTTTCAAACGAGAATTAAAAAGCAAAACTTGATCCCCAATGTTAAAAACCCGTTTTTTAATTTTTGAATCATGCAACTTTTTAGTCTTTTCTTTATAAATCAATGAATTTTCATAAGCAATATCCCTTAATTCATCCAATTCATTTAATTGCATTTTCCAGTGTTTTTCCGCGGTGTCCATGTCATCATTATAATGCTTTAGGGCCCAATAAGCCTTGTGTTCCAATTCAATTGGCAAGTGACAATATTTCCCCTACACAAGCTTATAGGGAGTGCACCCAATGGGCGTCTTATGAGCGGTCCTAAAGGCCCATAAAGCATCGTCTAACTTATCCGACCAAGATTGTCGGTTTTCTCCTACGGATCTCTCCAAGATCCTCTTCAAAGCTCGGTTTGAAACCTCGACTTGCCCACTCGTTTATGGGTGATAAGCCGTAGAAAGTCGATGTGTAACCCCATATTTACTTAGGACCCTTTCAAATTGGTCATTACAAAAATGGGTTCCACGATCGCTTATGATCGTACGAGGGGTTCCAAACCGAGAAAACAAGCTTTTCAAAAACTTGACTACCACACGAGCATCATTGGTGGGCAAAGCCTTAGCTTCCACCCACTTAGATAGGTAGTCAACCGCGACAAGGATGTACTTATTACCACGAGATGATGGGAACGGCCCCATAAAGTCGATGCCCCAAACGTCAAAGATCTCACACACTTGGATGATATTTTGTGGCATTTCATATTTTTGTGAGGCTTTTCCTTGTCTTTGGCATGAGTCACACGACTTCACAATCTCATGTGCATCTCGGTAAATAGTAGGCCAAAAGAAACCGGCATCAAAGACCTTCTTAGCCGTGAGATTAGCACCATGGTGACCACCCGTGGGTCCATCGTGACAAGCTCTAAGGATGTTGAAGCTTCGGTACCAAAGACACAATGTCGAATAATTTGATCCGCACAAGTTCGAAACAAGTAAGGGTCGTTCCAAAAATAGAACTTGACGTCACGAAAGAATTTTCGTTTTTCTTGAGTCGTCATACCCTTGATGATGAAGTTTCCCGCATGGTAATTTGCGATGTCCGCAAACCATGGGGTAGAAGAATCAAGCTTGGAATTCACTACACCAAGTGTTTCGAGCGGAAATGTTTCGGTGATTTCCTTGGGCTCGTAAATACTTTGGTGAGGATCTTCCAAACGAGAAAGATGATCGGCCGCTAGATCTCGGCTCTCTTTTTGTCAACAATTTTGTGATGAAATTCTTGAAGGAGGAGAATCCAACGAAGTAATCTCGGCTTTGCATCTTGTTTAGCCATAAGATACTTGATAGCCGAATGATTCGTATATACTATGCATTAATCCAAGACGAGATAAGGTCGGAATTTCTCAAATGCATACACCACGACAAGGAATTCCTTTTCCGTTGTAGTGTATTTTAATTGAGCCTCGGTCATCGTCTTGTTTGCATAGTGAATAGGCAAGAAGTTCTTATCATGACGTTGCCCTAATACGGCCCCAATAGCATAGTCACTAGCATCACACATGAGCTCAAAGGGGAGGTTCCAATTGGGAGCAACAAGAATGGGAGCTTCGGTAAGTTTCCTCTTAAGGATTTCAAAGGCTCGTACACTATCTTCGTCAAAGACAAAACGTGCCTCTTTTCAAGGAGATGTGTAATAGGTCGAGAGATCTTTGAAAAATCCTTGATGAATCAACGATAAAAGCCTGCGTGGCCTAGGAAACTCCTAACTCCCTTAACGGTTTTGGGATGAGGTAATTTGGCGATGACGTCTACCTTAGCTTGATCTACCTCAATCCCCGCTTTCGAAACCTTGTGCCCTAAGACGATTCCACTTTTAACCATAAAATGACATTTTTCCCAATTAAGCACAAGGTTGGTTTCCTCACAACGTTTAAACATTCTCTCAAGATTCGACAAACAAGAAGTGAACAAATTACCAAACACGGAAAAGTCATCCATGAAGACTTCCATCGTCTTCTCGATCATATCATGAAAAATAGCCATCATGCACCTTTGAAAGGTTCCCGGTGCATTTCAAAGTCCGAATGGCATTCTACGATAGGCAAACGTTCCATATGGACACGTAAACGTAGTTTTTTCTTGATCAGGAGGATCGATAGGGATTTGGAAGTAACCGGAAAAACCATCTAAAAAGCAATAGAAATCGTTTCCCGCAAGACGCTCCAACATTTGGTCCATGAAGGGCAAGGGAAAATGGTCTTTTCGAGTAACGTCATTCAACTTACGATAGTCAATGCACACTCTCCATCCGGTCACGAGTCTAGTGGGAATTAACTCGTTGGCATTGTTTGGCACAACGGTCATTCCTCCCTTTTTATGGACACAATGGATAGGACTCACCCAAGGGCTATCGGAAATAGGGTAAATCATTCCCGCGTCAAGGAGTTTTAGGACCTCCTTTTTGATGACGTCGTGAATTTTGGTGTTCACCCTCCTCTGACATTGGATTGCGGGCTTGTAATCCTACTCCATTAAGATTTCGTGGGTACAAAATTTGGGATCGGTCCCCTTAATGTCGGATAACTTCCTCGTAATTGCCCCTTTGTGATCCTTTAGAACATCTACAAGTGCGGTTTTTTCATCATCCGAAAGTTCTTTCGCAATAATAACCGGCAACTTGTCGTCCTCCTCCAAAAATACATATTCAAGGTGAGGAGGTAAATCTTTCAACTCGAGGATAGGTGGTTCCTCAATCGAAGATTTGGGCTCGATACTCATAACCTCCTCAGGTGGAGGAAATTGCAAATCGTTAAGAAAATCCTTGATAATCGAGAAGTCCTCTTCATTTTTCGAGGTCTTCGTCACAAGTACGTGGAACACCGAATTCTTACAACGTAAAACCACCACCTTCAAATGGAGTGAAGGTTGGTGTCGAGTTATCAAGAATGGGATCAAGCATAGTGGGATTGCCACTATTTTCAGCATCACCAAAACCTAGAACTTCTTATGAAAGTTCCTCGCAAACAACGTCGATCATATCAACGAGGTTTATGGTAGCAACGGAATAAACATGAGAAAGTTGAGAATTTTGAGTTGCGTTAATAACAAGTTCCTCGTCGTTGAAACGCAAGGTGATCTTTCTAGCATGCACATCAATCAAAGCCATAGACGTATCTAAAAACAAACGACCTAAAATGAGAGGAACTTGAGGATCCGTGGGAATATCGACAAAGATAAAGTCTACTGGATAATAGAACTTTCATACTTTCACAAAAACGTCTTCCGCCAATCCACATGCGGGAATCGTGGAATGGTCGGCCAACTCGATAGACATTAGTGAAGGAGTAAGATTAGAAAGGTTGAGCGACTTGAAGATTGAAAGTGGCATCAAGTTATTGCTAGAACCAAGATCGGCCAAGGCATAACATTCTTCCATATCTTGAATTACACAAGGGATCAAGAATTTCCCGGGATCACCGACTTTTTGAGGTATGCGGTTAAGATAAACCGATGAACAACTAGACAATAGATGCAATTTATCCTTGTTGTTTAACATACTCTTAAAGTTAGCAGCAAATCGAAGCATCATGACCAAAGCATCGGCGAAACTCACATTAATGTGCAAATCACGAAACATTTTCATAAAAAGCTCAAATTGATAACTATCACGCTCTTGACGTTTCTCCTTCCTAAATCTCGATGGATAGGGAAAAGCTGGTGTGGGTTGAGGCATAGGCATAGCATTTGGAATCTCGGGTTCCAATGTTGGTGATGGGTCAACCGTAGGTGTGGCATGAACTGTACTTCGTGGGCTTGAGATATGCACCTTTTCGACAACCACCTCGGGTTCTTCCTCAATTTCCTCCACCGTTGGAGTAATTGGTTGAGGATTCGGTTTCTTAAGTGTCTTACCACTTCGTGTGGTAATCACTTTCATCTCTCCCTTCGGGTTTGATATTGTGTTACTAGGTAGACTACCCGAAGTAGAGGCTTTGTTCCCCATGACCGCTTCCAAAATAGCATTAAGCTTAACATCTTGACTAGCGGCTTTTTGGTCTATCATTTGTTCAAGCCTAGAATGACTTTGCTCAATTTTATTGTTTTGACCTCTAATTTGATTAGCAAAATCATTTTTCAACTCATTTTTCATATTGGTATTTTCCTTAGCTAAATTAGCTAACTCCTTTGCATTTTTAGCCGTTTCCCTAGCTTGACTAGCCAATTGCTCTTGAATGTTTTCCAAAATCTTATCATTTGTGGTGGCGTAATTCAAAAAGTCATTTGGAAGCTCTTTAGTGTAAGCATTTTTAAGACCTTCACTTAGGTTTTGAAAATTACAGTTTTGGTTTTGATTTTGCAATTGGCTACTACTCCCTTGATTCATATAGTTGTTATTACCCTTGTAATTGTTTCTTTGATTGTTTTAGTAACCAACTTGATTGTTTCGATAATTGTTAGCATTTTGATTTGGTGAAAAACCCGGTGGAGTCAATTGATTAGTGCGGGTAACTTGACCGTGTTTTTTATAAGTTCCCGCGGCCACGTAGGCACTCGAAGTGTTACCACCATTGGTAATGCACTCGGAGTAATCGTGAGCTCCACCACAATACATACAAGAAACCTCAACCGCTTTAGCCGTAGCGGGAGTGGGTTGTTCAACAACTTTAAACTCAATTAACAATCCCTTAAGCTTATCAAAATCTTATTTTCCAAATTAGCCTCGATTTGGCAAGCATCAATGGTTTGTGACAATGAAGGTGAAGGTGAAGACGAAGTCTTATGAACACTCGATTTGCTACGAGGCCTATAAACCTTAGACCTATTCTCAATGATTAACAATGCTTCTCGACCGTCTTACACAAAAAATTACCACCAGCGGCGGCATTAAGATAATCCCTTTCATGATCATTCAATCCATTGTAGAGCGTGTCAATTTGATGCAAGTCGGAAAACCCATCATGAGGACATTCGTGCAACATTCCCTTAAACATATTCCAAGCCGTTGAAAAACTCTCATTATATTCTTGTGAAAATTTTGAAATCTCGTTTTTCAAATGCGTAGTCTTAGAGGGCGGAAAAAATTGGTTCACGAACTTTGAAACGTAATCCTTCCACGTCAATATAGAATTGAGTGGCTCTTTCTCTAACCAAATTTTAGCGGGACCGCTAAGGAATACGGAAAAAGCATCATCTTAATCGAGTCGTTAGAGACGTCCTTAAACTTGCAAGTGGCGGTAAGACGATTGAATTGGAAAATGTGGTTATGAGGGTTGTCCTTTTCGGTACCACGAAACTTGTTGTTTTGAATCATGGACAACAAACCTATCTTAAACTCAAAATTCTCCGCAAGGATAGCGGGAATCACAATCGCTTCTCCATAACCCTCGGTGGGTGCTTGAAGCAACTCCCACATAGTACGATTAGCCATGGGTGATTCTTGTTCTACGATGGGTTCGACAATGGGAGATTCTTCACTAGAAGGTGTTTGGTTTCCTTCCATTTGACGACGTTTACGCGCACGTTTTGCTTTGGAGCGAGTTTGCATAAACGTAACGTACAACGTGGGGGTGAGCAAAGAAGATTCTTTTTTGTGTTTTTACGTTTTCTATTTTTTTGTGGTTTTTGATTGTTTTTACTTTTTTTTGGATTTTTGTGATTGTATTAAGTAGACAAGAATCTACAAATCTCCTCCTTAATCAAATCTCTTGATTAAAGAAGCCTCACGGAATGAAAACGATCACATGAAGTGAACGCCTTCGATGACTTTAGAAAGTTGGTGGAACACCAAAACGTTCAAGAGGGTTTAATCAAATGAAACCAAGAAAGTATATATGATACTTAATAATAATTTGGGCGGCAAAACCCTCGATTAGCTTTCAATCTTAAAATACTCACAAGCAAGCGGGGAAACGAGGCGGCGCTAAGCACTTAAGAGCGTTTTTCCTTAGGGTATATTTTATAATACCCACCTTATACCCACCTTATAGTTTGTATTTTTCAAAATCGAGCTTCACGAAAGTATTTATCTATTTTTTCCTTTTTCTTTTGGTTTGAGATTCGAATACAATGATTGGGTAATGACCTCCCAAGTCAAGGTTGTGTTTTCACAGTTTTTGAGTACTTGTGAATTTATTGTTCTACGTATACAATATAGTAATAGTATTCACATAAAAAACGAAAAACCGATAATACGTATTAGTAGAGTGCTACTAATACAAATAGATGATATGGCTATAAAAACAAAAATTTCCAAATCAAAAACACAACACGCCTCCCCGGCAGCGGCGCCAAAATGATTGTAGTAAAACACGTCTTTTTGGAAAAAGAGCGTAATTAGGGAAAGTATTAAGTGTCAGTTTAGGAAAACCAAGCACTAATGACCAAATGAAGTTCAAGTTCGTTTCCCAAGGAGGCAAGTGCATTGTGTTAAGAATTGATTAATGGCTTGTGATTATATTGATGAGAAAAGAGAAAGAAAAACACGAATTGTGCTAAAAATTACCCTACGACGTAAAAAACGTAAAATCGAGAAATTTGACGAAACGAAAAAGTCCTCAAAAAATTACCAAATTTCAAACCTAACTAAATAAAAATACAAGGATAACTAATTTGAAAACCCAAAATGTCTAAAACCTATTTAACAAGTTTATATTAATTTTTAAAGTTAATGAAAAACCTTAAAATTAAATAAAATTAAAAATTAACTAAATTGAAAAACTAAATGGATGTAAACCTCAAAATATTAAATTAAAAACTAAAAATATTTTTTTTTTAATTTTTAAAACTAATTTTACTATTTTTAATCTAATTAATAAAAAACATATAAAAAATATTCATAAAAATTAATTACAACGTGAGAAAATTAAAATTTTTTAATCAAAAAGTCCCCAATGCTACACTAAACAATGGAAAAATAAAAAGAAAGGAAAAGGCTAGCTTATTGAAGACACGGATTATATAAAATAAGCAAAACACAAAAGCCCTTAAGAATTTAAACTTGTAAAGTGATACCAGTAAAAGTCCCAAGGGCAGTTGTTTATCATGTTGTGTTGTTGAGCGAGTGGTCACGGGTTCGAGGCTGGCGTAACCTAAAAATTTTTAACACTTTTTTTTAATTTCTATTTCCACTTATGTTCACAGTATTATGACAATCCCCAAACACAACTCAACACGAATTACACTCAACTAGCGCTCAAATTTGATGCCCAAACCCCCAGATTTCAACTGCACACTTTTTTTTTCTTTTTTTCCTTGTTCTTGCTGTTTTAGGATGTTTGGGGTATTATTTAAGACTTGGCTATTTTTAGGGGAACAACGGCACCCTCACACCAAGTTGTGGTGTGAGGAGTCAAACTCAAATACGCAGAATCACACAAATGCACACAATTCAACCACAGTCCAGGTATAGTACACAACAGAATGTGAAAAATGAACTAAGAAATTCAAACAAATGGCTATAAGATGAGATTAGGCTAAATCTGTTATCCACTTAACAAAAGAAAACACTTCCAAACTCAAAGTTTCTGACCACCAGACCTAGACCAATCCCATATCTAACATCCTACACGAATTCAATTTATGAAACTAAAAAAACAAGACCTAAAGGTCCTATGGTAATGGCAGATATGAAAGTTGCTGTTATAAAGGCAAATCAGTGGCTATCTTCAATCTGTGGACCACCAAAAGCTCATGACACTAGACTACCAGCTAAGTTTAAACTTACGTCTACCCTAAATTTAATCTAGTAACTAGTAATCAAGCCGCAAATTTCCACTAATAATCCTAACAATCTACCGTTGACATCAAAGAAGCCAGTGGGCTACTTAATGCAATAGTGATGATTCAAAAATGATTTTACCCCAAAAGAAATCTTACAAGGCTACAAAACTACACAGTGTGACCCTATAACCACTTCTAAACAGGCTAAAGTCCTATTTTTAATGTTCAAAACATAGATTTACACCTCTAAACACCTGCTGGTGTGATTGTTGACAACCAATGGTCACTGCTGATGCAGTTGACCTGTTGGTGAGTTTCCACAGCCTCTACGGGCTACGAAAGTTATCCAAACGACGAGACGACGACACCCAAGCCTACGATATCCTACTTTCTAACTATTTATCAAATTCCAAACATCAACACACATTCACCAACCTAAATCACACCTACTGTTACTTGTTGATAGAATTTGGTGGAGATTTGTAAAGTGATTTCTCTTTTTCTTTTCTTTACTACAAAATCTCAAATAAGTTAAGACTCTATACTAACTAATGTTAACCAAAGGAATGAAATTTAGATATCAAGCTACTGTGTCACTCTCAAACCTTAAAATGCCTAATCCAAACACTCCTTAAATACTCAGAACACAATTTTTCAAAGATTTAAACGAAGAATTCTAGAAAGGTTCAACTAAATCAATGTTTCTCATTTAAACATGCATCACAACGCATTCAAACTTGGTCACAACTCATCTAAACGAAAATACCACAAGTCACATCCATATTCATTTTAACATGGCAGATTAAGAAAAATAAAAAAAAGGAAGAAAACGTGCGGCAAGAACGTACATCCACGCTCTCGACTGTTTAAGCTTATGTACTCAGTGAAAATGAGTACAAGCTTCTAAACCAACCTGCTAAGACTTAACAAATGTGAACAGTAAAAGTAAAAGTTTAACACCCCCAAATTTACACGCAGCGGAATACATCTTTGGGTGCTAAACAATGATACTACAACACATAATTTATAAAGAACGACCCAAGTAATCGTTACCAAAAGATAAGTTAAAACAACATATTAGTTTGTTTTAAAAATGGAACGATAAATAAATCAAAGAGTTTGAACAACAAAAGCAGTGCACAACTTCATTCCCGTGACCTCCAAGCTTCCACTTCTTGATTACCTGAAATACATGTGAGTAAAACAATCAGCAAAAATGCCGAGTGAATCTATAGGTTTATGTAATCAATTTGAACACAAGCAAAGATTATAAGTTTGTGGCATGCTTATAAGCATCAAATAATAATTTGCATCAACAATGATAATTGTATATAGCATAAATTGCATAAGCTCATGGAACCGAGCCCTTAGACACTCCCATATCAGTCTAATAAGACGAGAGATTTATTAATTGTCGGTTACCTCCAGATTATTGGTACATTGCCGTATACCTGACTTCTCAATACAATATGTTCAAACAGTGTGGAGGTCGGGCCTAAGCTTCTATGACAAGTCCACAAAAACTGAACCGGGGCGGCTTCCCCCATAGATCTATTAATTGTACTAGCGGTTAACCCATCATAGGTTAATTAACGGTCCATAATTGAGGTTTTAACAAAGGCAATCACTTAATGCAATTTAAAGGCAACCACGGGTCCATTCATAGAGGGACAAAGCATACAATAAAAATCTTGTGTTCTAAGTTTATAAAACATGTATTCCCCCTCGCGGGTTTAAAATCATTTAATAACTAGTATAAGCGAGGCTATAGACACACCTTAGCCAATAGTGGTAATGAGACGATCGCCGACGATAGATGATGCCTTTCAAACACGAGAACCGCAACCTATCAAATGAGGTGCGTTCATTAATAATAGACTCGAGAAATAACCCATACATAAGAATATAAAACTCGACTCATAAAATCACAACAAAATCGAGAGAAAATGATACAAGTGATACTATTACACTCTCCTATATATTCATTTTATTATTCTACGCCTTTAATAAAAATCTGCCAAAACATACCGAATGTCCAAGCCGTTTTCATATACTTAGACATATCAAACTTTTATGATACTACTCAGAGAACTCACTTACTATATGTAGAAAGTCCTCCCAAGAGCCCATTAAAAGATTTTACTTCAAAAGTTCCCTGCCCGACTCATCTTTGAATCACAAAATCCGGACAGTTTAGCGACCTTGACTTACGAAACCATTTTGACCATTCTAAACAACTCCATTTGTAAAACCGCCACTTGATTCTAAAAATAGACTCAAAATGATAAACTTGGAGCCTGGGAACAGCCCTTGAATCATTTTGAAACTCATTTTATAGTCCCCGAGATTCGATCTAAATATCGACAACAATTTTCGGATTGTGTCGACACTCGTCTCCCGGTACACGAAAATCAAACTAGTGTATCTTCCACCTCGTTTGGAGTTGGAAGGCCTACTTTATATCAAATCGAAGCTAACGAAATTCTCTACAACATAATCCCATAATATCAACCTATTTTCAGACTTAAGATTTCCGAAAATGCCTCTAAACCTACTGCCTAAAAGTGGCCATTTAAAAATCATACAAAATCAAGTTTTTGATCAAAACCAACAACTTTTATCATCATTCTAACATCCTAATATCATCACAATCTAATCCTAACATTTGTATCATCATCTAAATCAAGAACCCAAAAATTAAAAATCAACTTTTTAACAAAAACATAGCATGAAAATCTTTTGATCATCATTACTAACACATGCATACAACAAATTTGGATCAAACATAACCAACTTTTCTTGAAAAATTTATATGGTTACATGTGGATAAAAATGGTACCAAAATGTGCTCCTTTGAATTATAAGGATGAGACTTTGCTTGGTTTTTGAAGATTCAAACAAGAGTTTAAGAAAATTAAAGATTAAGGTGATGGTGTTCTTGATGTTACATGGCAACAAGAGAAAGAGAGGTGTAGTGGTTTTGTTTTTATTTTAAAAGTGTTTATATGTGTAAAAGTGTGAGTGGAAATGTTATATATAGTGTGGAGTTAGGGTAGTTTTTGCCAATTTGTGATAGTTTTGGTTCAAAATGTAAATATTAGTTAAAAAGCGGGAAATGATAAAAGTAAATTTTACAAATATTTACGGGACTCGGGTTTCGTAAAATACTTAAAAGTTTAAACGCACACGAAAAATAATAATATAACGACTCGATACGTAATTAAAACGATATCGTCGAAAGTATTAATTATTGAAACGATCGATAATAAAATATAAAATTTTAGGCATCCGTCGGTATCGCGATCACTAGTAGTCCTCGTTACTCGTAAAAATATTAAAATATAATATTTAATATCGGTTTCAACTTAAACCGTTAAACATAATAATATTTAACGTTATAAAATACTTCAAAATAATTGAAAATAGAATTAAATTATGACCTTATTTTTACGGGTTTTACATCCTCACCACCTTAAGGGAGCGACGTCCCGGCGCTCAACTCACGTCATGCACGAGTTGACCACTACCCGGAAGGATGACGGCATTCCTTATAAAGAAGTCTTCACGTTCCCACGTGAATCTCGATCCACGATCTCCATTGGTTCTTTTACAAAACGCAACTTGTTGTCAAGTTGTATCTCACCAAAAAGGAATAAATAAATCCTTATCCACAAGTCACCCGTCAAGCTCGACACATGTAAATTTTATGAATCACACGAAGCTCATTCGATAACAAGAATAGATGACAGGATTTTCGGATAAGTCCAGTTAAAAAGAATGTTGCAAGTTAAAGGATATCCATCGGCCGGATAGCCATGGACACACATCAAAAAGAACTAACAAGAAAAACATTCTCGTCATCAGAGGGTGCTCACACGCGGGTCCCTACTCAAAAGATACTACAAAGACACCATCTCACTTTCGCCAATGCGCATTAATGTCTCAATAAACATCGTCCTTGAAAGTCAAAAAGATATTACATAATATGTGTTCTACATGATCGGACGTCATCGGATGATGCCGTCTCAAGTTCTCACAACTTAAGATCATTTGACTAGATCACATACCATATAAGTACATAAAAGAAAAGGTCGAACATAAACATCGAGTATAGATCTCCACCGTTAATCATCGAGAAAACCATGAAAGAACCCTTGATAATAACTACTTGATCTCCAGAGTCTTCTATGATCCTTCGATAGTAGCAAGTAAGATTACAAAAACTTCATATCCATGATAAGTTGCCATTGATAACTCGGTCCTCAATCATTCCACAAGTACACACATAAATCCTGGTGACACTTATCGTTTCTTCTTATAACTGCTTCCCGAGATTCACTTTAAACTCCGAATAAAATAGTGATCTTCAATAAGAGGAATAGAACGAGATAAAAATGAATTCAATAAACGCAATAACGGACAAGATGTGGTAAAATGATTTAAGGTTGACGATCGACGAGGGATCTCGACTCACGTAACAGTAAAACATAATAATTCGCAATACTAGAACAATGAGAGCGAAGAATGAATTAAATATTAACATTAAAATAACGTTTGTCACAATTATCCGTCCTGGATTTGGTATTACCTTAAAACTCAATTGAGATACTTTCTTGATAAATATGATATATTAAAGATAGAAGTTAAAGAACTTTATAATTTATTTTGGTTGTCTTAAGAACCTTTGAAAGAACGACATGAATTTATTAATTAAACTCATATTGATGGTTACAATTAGAAAATATAATTTCCAAATTAAATCACTATTAGAAATATAAATTAAACCGGTAATTTCATTACATTTAAAGTAAAGTATGATAAGTCAATTACTTCAAAAGATAGAACATAATTTCATTTTAAACATTAGTTTTAGTTATACAGAATATGATGTATAAATTTGACCTTTTACTTGTGATGGTTATTTCAATAATTGAAAATTATTGGAAAAATGTATAAAAGTTCCATAAAAATTTATAATACGTTGTAGAAATACATAAAGGTGTTTATTATTTCAAAATAAATATGGGATATATTCGGGTTTCGAAAGGTGACAAGATAACAACGAATGCGAATGGAAATAATAGTCAACAATTAGTACGAAATCAACGGTACAAAAGAGAACGAAGCAAATGTCGTATAAATTCTTAAAGAGAATAATAAAATAAAGGCATTGATGGTAAGACGATAAGAAATAATAGATTAAACAAGTAGTCAAATTTGGTTAGTGCGGTCGATGGTTCACCAATATCAGCTCGTTAACTTAGCGGTGGTCGATACATGATCGGAAAGAAGATCCATACAAAAATTTTAGATGTTAGTGTTTAAAGGGAGAAGTCAAAGCACGGTTCACAAAAGTAGATTTCGAGACAAACGAGAGTGACGGACGTCATCCCGGATATACGGAAATCACTCTAATGATAATTCATTATTCACGTGCGGAGACATTCCAAAGATCTATAAAATCGCATAAAGAACATTGGACGAGAAGGAAGGATAAAACATCGAGACTTTCAAGTCATTTATCAACAGTCAGTAATTAGACGAACGGTCAAAAGAAATCAGTTACAAGACAAAATGAAGTAACAAGTGGAAAAAGCGATCGTCGAGTAAAAATGTATTCCTAAGCGCGTAATTCGTTTAAGAAAAGGTAAGAAAACGTATGCGGATGCATAGAAATTGCGCCACTTGCATAAATTATAAAGGTTTTCAAAACTTCTTTTCATTTTATTTCATTTTATTTATCTTTATCATAAATACAAGTAAAAAGTTGATTATTATCAAGATTTTTAAGGTGACTACTATTCAGCCTAGCATGGCTCCTTCTAAATTAGACATAGGTGATCAGGCCATGTATAATCTAGGAATAGCAATGCAGTGCTCAGTTTCGTCGAAAAGTATTAAGTTTCTTATGTTTATATAAACCATGCCATTCGAAAAATGGAATTTAAAAATAGTTTATAAATTTATAGGATACAAGTAATTTGTGAGATACTCAATAAGCAACTTTTAATGTTACGAAAAGTATTTTATAAGACCAAAGTAAAAATAATTGGTGAAAATAATCGTAAAACAATATCAGATTTATTTATAATATGACATTATGACAACGTATAAAGTAGTCAAAGTTTTGCAAAAAGTGGCAAATAGTAGCTCATAAAACAACCAATGAAATGGTTACAAGTTGTTAAGTTTTCAAAGGGTTATAAGGTTTAGACGAAAACGTCATGAGATACGCGATAAGAATGTCAACGAAGAATGTGAAGGCAAAACTTCAAAACTCAACTCAAAACAGTGGAAGGTTAGAAGAAAACGAAAATAAAATAACATCGAATGACAAATGAGTCATATATATGAAAAGAATAAAACAATCCACATGTGTATTCTTTGTAAGATACTCGACACAACATGCTTTTAAGAAAGTATGTTATTCGTTTTTAAATTACACCATTAATCCGGTAATTGCTAATCTTGTACTGTTTCTATTTTTAAATATTTTCACATGCAACTAGTATTCGTTAGTTGTAAAATAATATTTGTTAAAATTTTACGATCTCAAATGAAATCAAAACAGCTTAGAAACATTTAAAACTCATGTTCTAAATTTTCTATCAGATTTAACTTTTAAATATGAGCCGATTAATTGACCCGATAAACGACATCTCCAAGACTCAGAGTCTAAAGCATTTTGATGCAAAACGACGTTTCAGACGACTTTCTAGTTTTACCCGAGACCTGAAAACCAATGTAAAATGACAAAAATACCCCTGCAAGTTCTGTGCAGGTTTGACTATTTTATTTTAGAAACGTAGGTTTAACTTTTAAGTTTTGACCTGTTTATACTGCCCCTACAGTTTCTGCATAAAGTGTATTTTTCGACAATTCTTAACGGCTCAAAATATATACATATATACACACATGTCTTGTGGATTTTATAACAACGAAAAATAAATCTCGTAATGAGCATCAAATAAAATATAGCATGATGAATGACAGAAAATGCTTCAAGGTATTCATCACGAAATTTAGGAAGCAAGACGGTGAAAGACGTTCGTAATTTAGATTTCAAAATGCAATGTAGGCAAATCTCCTTGGTGCCACGATTGTCAAAAACACAAAACATAACAAGAAAAGAATGGAACATTAACGGGTTGCACTCCGGGAGCAAGAAAGTTAATGAAAAACAAATGATACAATTTTATAGAAGTAAAAACGTATTCCAATCTAGCGCCATAATCTAGACGAGGATTTATAAAATGACGATGACGTTACCGAGATATAAGCGAACAATACACTTCGGAGTCGATACATATAAATGTCAATGAATTAAATCTTCGCATGTCGTGTAAAACGATAATAAAAATCAACAAAATATTATGAAAAACCATGGTATTATTCAACACTATTTTAAGAAATGTTTCAAAATGTATGACTCACACGATAGCGGTTAGTCTATTCCAAGGACACATTGAGCTACACAATGGTCTGGAGATTACGTTAAAAGACGTCCAAGCACAAATAGCCGGAAGACGATTTGAATATCTATATAGATATCACAAAGGGTTAAACAATGAAAGTAACGCGCGTAGATGAAGTTATGTAAGGTCATAATATAAAAATTTTGCAATAAAAGCAATTTAAATACTTCAAAAATAAATACAGAAAGATCTTGAAATTCATTGTATTTATTTAAGTTAATCATTAATAAATGATAAACTTTTATCGAAAAGTTTAACGACATAAATATATATCGATAAAGGGATCCTAGATATAAATATATATCCATAAGTGGATCATAGTATTTATTTATAAATACTTGCCAATAAGGTATACGTAATAACGCATACTAAAGTGGTAATCCCAGAAGTAGCTTGAACGTGAAGTCACGCGAAGTCCTGTGCACCGACTCTTTGAAAAATAAAAACTGACAGTTATAGTTTAGGTTTTTAAAATAAAGACCTAGTTCTCTATAACTCATGGCTCTGGTACCAATCTTTAACACCCCCAAATTTACACGCAGCGGAATACATCTTTGGGTGCTAAACAATGATACTACAACACATAATTTATAAAGAACGACTCAAAAAGAGACGTTTTAGATTTATCGTTCCTAAAACATTTGTCAGAGTAGCGTAGTCCCAAGTAATCGTTACCAAAAGATAAGTTAAAACAACATATTAGTTTGTTTTAAAAATGGAACGATAAATAAATCAAAGAGTTTGAACAACAAAAGCAGTGCACAACTTCATTCCCGTGACCTCCAAGCTTCCACTTCTTGATTACCTGAAATACATGTGAGTAAAACAATCAGCAAAAATGCCGAGTGAATCTATAGGTTTATGTAATCAATTTGAACACAAGCAAAGATTATAAGTTTGTGGCATGCTTATAAGCATCAAATAATAATTTGCATCAACAATGATAATTGTATATAGCATAAATTGCATAAGCTCATGGAACCGAGCCCTTAGACACTCCCATATCAGTCTAATAAGACGAGAGATTTATTAATTGTCGGTTACCTCCAGATTATTGGTACATTGCCGTATACCTGACTTCTCAATACAATATGTTCAAACAGTGTGGAGGTCGGGCCTAAGCTTCTATGACAAGTCCACAAAAACTGAACCGGGGCAGCTTCCCCCATAGATCTATTAATTGTACTAGCGGTTAACCCATCATAGGTTAATTAACGGTCCATAATTGAGGTTTTAGCAAAGGCAATCACTTAATGCAATTTAAAGGCAACCACGGGTCCATTCATAGAGGGACAAAGCATACAATAAAAATCTTGTGTTCTAAGTTTATAAAACATGTATTCCCCCTCGCCGGTTTAAAATCATTTAATAACTAGTATAAAGCGAGGCTATAGACTCACCTTAGCCAATAGTGGTAATGAGACGATCGCCGACGATAGATGATGCCTTTCAAACACGAGAACCGCAACCTATCAAATGAGGTGCGTTCATTAATAATAGACTCGAGAAATAACCCATACATAAGAATATAAAACTCGACTCATAAAATCACAACAAAATCGAGAGAAAATGATACAAGTGATACTATTACACTCTCCTATATATTCATTTTATTATTCTACGCCTATAATAAAAATCTGCCGAAACATACCGAATGTCCAAGCCGTTTTCATATACTTAGACATATCAAATTTTTATGATACTACTCAGAGAACTCACTTACTATATGTAGAAAGTCCTCCCAAGAGCCCATTAAAAGATTTTACTTCTAAAGTTCCCTGCCCGACTCATCTTTGAATCACAAAATCCGGACAGTTTAGCGACCTTGACTTACGAAACCATTTTGACCATTCTAAACAACTCCATTTGTAAAACCGCCACTTGATTCTAAAAATAGACTCAAAATGATAAACTTGGAGCCTGGGAACAGCCCTTGAATCATTTTGAAACTCATTTTATAGTCCCCGAGATTCGATCCAAATATCGACAACAATTTTCGGGTTGTGTCGACACTCGTCTCCCGGTACACGAAAATCAAACTAGTGTATCTTCCACCTCGTTTGGAGTTGGAAGGCCTACTTTATATCAAATCGAAGCTAACGAAATTCTCTACAACATAATCCCATAATATCAACCTATTTTCAGACTTAAGATTTCCGAAAATGCCTCTAAACCTACTGCCTAAAAGTGGCCATTTAAAAATCATACAAAATCAAGTTTTTGATCAAAACCAACAACTTTTATCATCATTCTAACATCCTAATATCATCACAATCTAATCCTAACACTTGTATCATCATCTAAATCAAGAACCCAAAAATTAAAAATCAATTTTTTAACAAAAACATAGCATGAAAATCTTTTGATCATCATTACTAACACATGCATACAACAAATTTGGATCAAACATAACCAACTTTTCTTGAAAAATTTATATGGTTACATGTGGATAAAAATGGTACCAAAATGTGCTCCTTTGAATTATAAGGATGAGACTTTGCTTGGTTTTTGAAGATTCAAACAAGAGTTTAAGAAGATTAAAGATTAAGGTGATGGTGTTCTTGATGTTACATGGCAACAAGAGAAAGAGAGGTGTAGTGGTTTTGTTTTTATTTTAAAAGTGTTTATATGTGTAAAAGTGTGAGTGGAAATGTTATATATAGTGTGGAGTTAGGGTAGTTTTTGCCAATTTGTGATAGTTTTGGTCCAAAATGTAAATATTAGTTAAAAAGCGGGAAATGACTAAAAGTAAATTTTACAAATATTTACGGGACTCGGGTTTCGTAAAATACTTAAAAGTTTAAACGCACACGAAAAATAATAATATAACGACTCGATACGTAATTAAAACGATATCGTCGAAAGTATTAATTATCGAAACGATCGATAATAAAATATAAAATTTTAGGCATCCGTCGGTATCGCGATCACTAGTAGTCCTCGTTACTCGTAAAAATATTAAAATATAATATTTAATATCGGTTTCAACTTAAACCGTTAAACATAATAATATTTAACGTTATAAAATACTTCAAAATAATTGAAAATAGAATTAAATTATGACCTTATTTTTACGGGTTTTACAAAAAGTAACCCTCAAAGTTGATTTTCTGAACACTTTTTAATAAAAAGGAAATGAAACCAAGACTTGAGCGTTTCTGCCTCACGGCTTTGTTACCCGTGTTATTGCACCCACTGATACTTGATATAAGAGGATATCAGGTATCCTTGGTCGTATAATAACCCGAATAAACAGCCTATGCGGCTTAGCTAAACCTCAATCTTAACGGTGATGAACTTATGAAAAATTCTTTTTGGAAACTTCAAAACTTATGTGACAAACGGAATTTAACCAAGCTCAACTTGACAAGCGTTTGATATTGTCTGAATCAAACGCCCTAAATCAGTTTTTACTTGGGGTCTCAAGAACTTAAACGAAAATTTCAAGAATTGCTCTCTCTTAAACACGAATCAACAAGTAAATAGCTAACAGGAATATTAAGCAACAATTGTAACTTTGGGACTTGTCTTTCATCATCAACTCAACACCATTTCATTAATACATAAAACTGGTTTTACCGGGTTGTGAAAAAAGGAAAAACAAGAACAACCTAAATGCAAAGCCTAATGCTCTTTATATAGAGAGCTACAAAGATTCTAGAAAGGAAAAGAAGCTAAACCCTAATGTATGTAATTCCATAAGT
This sequence comes from Glebionis coronaria, assembly GCA_025667525.1. Lineage (NCBI taxonomy): Eukaryota > Viridiplantae > Streptophyta > Magnoliopsida > Asterales > Asteraceae > Glebionis > Glebionis coronaria. The sequence goes on along the minus strand of CM046881.1, from coordinate 267,499,910 downwards.
GCCCTTACTCGAATCTCACTATATCCTCAAAAGATGCTGAATTTGAATTGGATCTTTTGGGAGTCTTGTGATCTTTGTCAGCTTCATGTGATGTGCCAGGGTGTGAAAAGTTCATCCAAAACGTTCAAAAGAGTGTGTTGAACAAGAAAACTCTTATGGGACGTTGGATTGCTGTCAATCTTTTGTTTGCAAGTACAGGGGTCTCGTGGGAATGCCACGTAGCAAAGGGGGGGGGGATCATTTTCTGGGGTGGATTTGGGTTTATAGGGTTGTGAATCATGGATCTCCACATCCATAATCCTTAATTTTTGCTAATGAGGTTTATGGGATTTTAGGGTTTATGCAAAGGATTTGGGGAAAAGATGATAACAGTGGTGGTTAAGCGCTTTTTTAGTTTTTTTACTATTATTAAATTGAGTTTAAACAAATTTAACAATAATAAAACTGAGTGGGATAGTTTTGGGCTACGGATTGCTATGGGTATGGGTAAACCGGGTGTTGAGGTGACGTGGCAGGTAGATAGTGGTGGATTGGTTGGATATGGGTTTGGGTGACGGGCTGATGGGTTTTAACTTGGGTTTGGGTTAAATAGTTTTGCTAAGTGGCACGAGTGACCCCTCCCCTAACAGTATTTTACTCTTTAGCTTTGCATCCATGGTCCTTGGTTGTTTGCACCGTTAGTCCTCTTCCATTTGCACCCAAGGTCCTTATGTTGAATGGAAGGATCTAAAATGTAATTCTCATATCTTCAAGGGCTGATTTCAACAAGTCATCATACTTTAGGTACCCCAAAATATTTTTGAGATTCTTAGGGGTATAAAGTGTTAATCTTCAAAACTTGAAGGACCAAACTTGTACAATCTTCAAAGTAGGAGGGCATTTTGGAAAATTCAACACTCGGGTCCAGTTTATTGTGCGGCTTCTTTTCCCGTGTTCGGTTTTGCTTGCTTCTTGTGATCTTTTGTCATTTTCTCAATATCCGTACCTAAACTACACAAGCAACAAACACAAGCATATATTTGGTATATTTCATGATATTTTATGCATTTTTAAGGCCATTTTGGACGATGAGACTATGTATAAAAGCAGTCTCATCAGGAGGCTAGTGTGTTTTGTAAAGAAATGATTAACTTTGTGAGTATATTGATGAGAAAAAGAAAAAGAGAAAGAAAGTAGAAAAGGATGACGGTTACGATTCTGAATTACACTAAGACGAAGTCGTACACGTAAAACCGTAAAAAGTGACTAAAATTAAAAATTACCCTAAAAGTTCCTAGAAAATTGCAATAAATCCTAAAAAATGTAATTAGAGTTTACAAAAAACCAAAATTCACTCAAACCTTTTATTTAATTAAATAATAATTTTTTAATGCTAATTAAAGCCCAAAAAATCAATTTAATTAATAAAAAGCCGAAAATGAGATTTTTCACTTTTTAAACCTCTAAAATGACTTAACTAAATTAAAAACTATTTTTTAAAATTTTAAAATTAATTAAAACTATTTAAAAATGATTAAAAACTATAAAATCTTAAATAATTCTAAAAAATAATTAAATAACACTAAAATTAATATAATAACTTTAAAATTACTAAATTAATGTATTTGAACTAGGAAAAATGAAAAACTTGCAAAAATCTAATTTTTAGTTTTTAATAATAAAATAATAATAAAATAATATTAAAAATCCAAATTTATAAAAAAGTCTAAAAAGTTGGAAACTAGTTTATTTTAACCTAATAAACCCATAAATGAACTTGTAATTACCAAAATACCCCTAATGGGCCTTAAAATGGGCCAAAAACCCAAACAGTCCACTTAATGGGCTTAATTTAGGCCCAATAAGCAAAAGTGATCCAATTAAGCCCAAAACTTCCTATCTAACTCAAAATTTGATTTTAAGCACAAAACTCTGAAGGCCTAAAAGATGAAAGTGAGCTTATCAAAACTTAATAAGTCAACAACTTATTCTTAATGGGCTTTTTGGCCTATTAAGCCATAAGCTAATGCCATAAACTCTAATTTGACACAAAAACTTCTTTTGGGATACCAAAGAGATCTATGAAAAGAAATTTTGAACAAGCCCAAGAAATAAGCCTGAAATAAGCAAAAGCTCTCTTCACAAAACGACAATAGTCGTTTTTGAATTCTAGGCTACCTCAAGTGCTAATTCAACTTGCAAAAGGTTTTAAATGACTTAATTAAGCAAAATAATCAAAAAGTTTTCAAATAGGCACACTGAATAAGCTGGAATAAGCAAATAAGCAATTATGTAAAAGTCAACTTGATTGATTTTCTAGTCAAACCTAAAAGTCAAACCCTAAAAAGCTCCAGATTAGTTCAATGGGTCAAATAAGGAAAATTGATCACAAAAATAAGTTGTTGCAAGTCTAATAAGCTAGAATAGCTTATGAATAAGCTGATGATCAAATAACACTAGCAGTGGCTAGTTTCAGGGGAAAGGAGTTCCCAATAATTGACTATATTGATTTTTTGTCTTATGTGACTTTTTGTTAGATTCAAGTTAAGCAAAGGCACCCTTGTAACCAGTGGATCACAAGGAGTCAATAACAACAATAAAATCACAATTTCACCAAGCCAATTAACACAGATTAATTAAAAGATCACCAGATAAGCATCAGACATGAACAATAGCAGTTATGAACTTAATAAGCAGTTTTAGCAAGAATAAGCCAACCAAATTGAACCAAATGCACACAACAGCTTAGATTAATTCAAATGAACATAAATTAACTAGTTTCATGCAATGGTTCAAGGTTTAGACAGAGATTCAAGCCAATAAATGTTACGAATGAACAAAGAACAAGCAGTTTTGGTACTTTGCTGATATACTTGACCACAAATCCAATTTCAAACCCTCAAATCTCTTTAACAGGTTATATAAACTTGATTTAATCACTTGTTACCCCTAAGCATGCATACAATCAATGTGTTACCAAGATCTTAGGTCAAAACAAGCAGATTTCAAACTTTTATGGCACAATCAAGAAAATGATGTTCAAAAGCCAAAGACTTGCAGCAAATAGCACACAACCAAGTATTTATCAGATATAAGCAATAAACAACACTTTCCAATAACTCAAAAACAAATTGCAAGCTTAAACAGGTTAACCCAAACACCCTTTAACTTATTCAATCCAAGATTTAACAAAGTAAATGTGTGATTTAGTGTTACCCCAAGAACAACAAGTATAACATCAATATTATGCAGTATCAAGCAAGTTTAAGCCACAAGAACAACAAGTATAACAGCAGAACAAAAATTCACCAAAAATCAAGTATTTTATCAGATTTTTGAGAAAAGGACTCAAACGTCATGAATGTACATCCACACTCACGAATTTTTGATCTTATGTGCCTTGCAAAACAAGGCACAATCTTCCACAACAACCCTGCTAAGATTCAACAAGGTTAGAGCATAGTTATATAAAACAGAAAAGTGAAAAAGCTTGATTAATGCAAACTTGTTCCTACTTCCTTGAACATCCCCAAACTATAAGCTTATCACACCTTGCTATAGCCACTTATAGCCCAAAAATTTCAGGGTTGGAACCAAGATTTAGCAAAATATCAAGTTTTTGAGAAAACTTGGCAATTTCTTGCACAAGGTTTAAAAACAGGCTTTAAGACTTATCAAACATAAACATGTAACAATAATAAGAAAGGAATTAAGTTGGCACTTGGATTTCTTCAAAATTCAAACACATTTTCATTATAACTGAAAAGGGATTTACAAAACTTTGAACAAGGAAAAACCAAGAGCAAAAGCATAATGAAGCAGGTCCTATGCCTTATATAGGCTACAAGATTACTAGAAAGCATAAAAAAAACGTAAACCCTAGTGCTTGATCTTCCAGAAATACCCTTGAGGGATTTTTAAACTTGAGCTCATGTGATGGAACCTTGGCATCTTGTGAAGTTGGCAGCTTGTGGAATTGTGATCAAAGGCCAAAAATAAGCTTTAGTTGTAACCTTCAATGTGGGGCGTTGGATTTTTGGCACTGTTTTAGCATCTTCCCAAAAGTTGTATATCAGGGTTTATCATATGAGTTGTGGGATGAGGTGGCATGGGGTTTAAGGGTTGGGATGTGTTTAGGGATAGCTTAATCATAACTCTGGACAATTTCATGGCTTAATTACATGTAATAAGCAAAACCCCAAATGTGTTTGATGGTTGAGTTTTTACACACCTTTAGGAAAAGGAGGTAATTAGGGAAAGTATTAAGTGTCGGTTTAGGAAAACCAAGCACTAATGACCCAATATGGGGATCGTTCTCAAGGAGGCTTGTGTATTGTGTTAAGAATTGATTAATGATGTGATTATGTTTATGAAGCAAAGAAATGAGAAAAGAAAGTAGAAAGGAAAGATGGTTACGATTATGAATTAAACTAAGACGAAGTCGTACACGTAAAACCGTAAAAAGTGACTAAATTTAAAAATTACCCTAAAAATTCCTAGAAAATTGCAATAAATCCAAAAATATGTAATTAGAGTTTAAAAAAATTAAAAATCACTCAAACCTTTTATTTAATTAAAAAAAAGCCCAAAATGAGATTTTTTACCTTGTAAACCCCTAAAATGAGTTAACTATATTTAAAACAATTTTTTAAAATTTTAAAATCAATAAAAACTATTTAAAAACAAATAAAAACTATTTAAACTTAAAATAATTCTAAAAATTAATCTAATGACAATAAAATTAATCTAAAAATTTTAAAATTCCTAACTTAATGTATTTGAACTAGGAAAAATAAAAAACTTGCAAAAATCTAATTTTAAACACAATTTTTCAAAGGCCCAAAAGCTGAAAATAAGCTTAAGTTAGCTTATTTCAAAACAGCTTATTCTTAATGGGATTTTTGTCCCATTAAGCTATAAGCTGATGCCATAAGCTAAAATTTTACCCACGTCCTTCTATTGACCTAAATAAGCTATTTGCAAAAAGAAACTTGAAATAAGCCCAAGGAATAAGCCTGAAATAAGCCAAAGCTCTCTTCACAAAACGACAAAATAGTCATTTTTGAGTTCTAGACTATTTCAACAGCTGATTCAAGTTGCAATAAGTCACAAATAGCTTAACTAAGCTTAATAATAAAAAAACTTTCAAAAAGCACAACTCAATAAGCTGGAATAAGCAATAAGCAAATTTGTAAAAGTCAAACAGTTTGGTTTTCTAGTCAAACCTAAAAGTCAAAATCCACAAAGCTCTAGATCTAAATGGGTCAAATAAGGAATATTGATTACAAAAACAAAGTTGTTGCAAGTCCCAATAAGCTAGAATGGCTTATGAATAAGTTGTATGGATTTTAACACTAGCAGGGGCTAGTTTTCGGGGTTCAGCAGTGGGAAAGGTTTCCACTGCTTGACCTTTTTGACTTTTTGTCTTTAGTGACTTTTTGTTGGATTCAAGTTACAAACAAGGCACCCTTGTAATCATTGGATCACAAGGAGTCAAAAACAACAAAGATATCACAATCACACCTAGCCAATTAGTACAGTTAAATCAAAACATCACCAGACTTTGCCCAGATATGAACAATAAGCAGTTTTCACCAAATAAGCACTTTAAGCAAGATTAAGCCAACCAAAATTCACCAAATGCATACACAAGCTATAAATAATTCAAATGAACATAAATCAACAAGATTCATGTAATGGTTCAAGGCCTAGATCAAGATTCAAGCTCAAAAATGTTATTGATGGACAAAGAACAAGCAGATTTTATACTTTGTTGATATACTTGACCACAAATCTAATTTTAAACACTCAAATCTTCTTAATAGGTTATATTAAGTATTTTTAATCACTTGTTATCCCTAAGCATGCATACAAACTAAGTGTTTCCAAAATCTTAGGTCAAAACAAGCAGATTTCCAACTTTTATAGCACAATCAAGATTTTGATGTTTAGAAGCCAAGAAATTGCAACAATTAGCACTCAACCATGTATATGACAGATAACAACACAAATACACAACAACCAATAACTCAAAAACACTTTGTGATCTTAAACAGGTTAACCCAAACACCCCTTAACTTTTTCAATCCAAGATTTAACAAAGTATAAGTATGATTCAATGTTACCCAAGCCCAATCTAACACAATAACAACTATATTATACAGTATCAAGCAATATTAAGCCACAAAAACAACAAGAACAATACCAGAACACAAAATCACAAAAATCAAGTATTTTGACAGATTTTGGGTTCAAGGACTCAAACCTCATGAATGTACATCCACACTCACGAATTTTTGAGCTGATGTGCCTAGCAAAACAAGGCACAAGCTTCCACAATAAAGCTGCTAAGATTAAACAAGGTTAGAGCACAAAATATAAAAAACCGAAAAGTGAAAAATCTTGATTAATGCAACCTTTATACCCACTCTTTGATTATCCCCCAAACCACAAGCTCCCAACACCTTGATAAGCTCCTTATCAGGGTGTTTAGATCACTTGTAATACAAAATTCTAAAGATGTACCAAAGACTTAGCAAAATATCAAGATTTTGAACTTTGAGCAATTTCTTGCATAAAGTTTGAAAACAGGTTTTAAGACTTAAGAAGCACAATCATATATCATTAACAAATAACTAAAAAGGTTGGCACTTGGAATTTGTCACAAAATTCAAACACAATTCATTAATAATGAAGGAGGATTTACAGAATGTTGACCAATAATAAAACCAAGAGCAGGTTCAATGTAATGACCTAATGCCTTTGTATAGGCTACAAACTATGTCTAGAAAGCATAAAAATGTAAACCCTAAGCTGGTGAAGTCCCCAATTTGCCCTTGCAGATTTTTAAAACTTTGAACTCATGTGAAGGAATGTTGGCAGTTTGTGTGAGGTGTTAAGGTTGGAGGAGATCAAAGGGTCCATAATATGCTTAGGATTGAAGCAGCTTTCTTGGGCGTTGGATGGCTGGCATGTTTTGGCAGTTTCTTCAAAAGTGGTATAGCAGGGTTTATCATGTGAGGTGGGTGATGATGTGGCGCAAGGTTTAAGGATTGGGATGTGATTATTAGTCCCTTAATCTTAAATCTGGAAGAGATTAAGGGCTAATTTCAAGTATTAAGTGAATGCCCAATTTTTAATAAGAACACCAAGAACAGCCTGTTTGATCTTTGTTTGGGTTTAAACATGATGTTTAGCGCGAAATTAGTATTAACTAATTAATATTAGTTAAACCGGTGAGTGGAGAGGTGACATGGCAAAGGGAAGGGGTTTGATTGGCTGAAATGTGTGAGTGGGGCACGTGTCATGCTCTTGTTGGTCAATGTAACTTTCTTTGTCTTGGCAAAACTCGCCCCCAGCCTTTCTTTTCCTTTTCATTTGCAATTAATAGCACAAAACCGGATTTCCTTCTTTGTTGAAGTTTTACTTTTTACATTTTTGCCCCAAATACTTTTCCAAAGTATTTTCAAGGGTATTTCTTGCCATTTGATGATTCTTGAAGGGCTGTTTTGGCATTTTCTTCAAACATTATGGTCTTGACTTGTATGGTTGACTTCTTGGAGGAAGAAAATTGACAAGTATTAATTTTTTAGGGACCATTCTTGCTAATTCTTCAAAGTGGAGTGCCCTTTTTGTAAATTTGACAAACATTAAGGACCAATCTTGTAATTATGAATAAACAAGGGTTTAAAGTGTCAATTCTTCAATATTGGAGGACCCTTCTTGTACAATCTTCATTTCTTCAAGGGTTATTCTTGTAAAATCACCATTAGGGCTTGGTTCATTGTGCGGCTTCGTTTCCCATGTTCATTTTTGCTTGTCTCTTGTGATCTTTTGTCATTTTCTCAATATCCGTACCTAAAATACACATGTAACAAACACAATCATATATTTGGCCTTTTTCATGATATTTAATACATTTTAAGCCCATTTTGGACGATGAGACTATGTATAAAAGCAGTCTCATCACTCCCCATACTAAACCATTGCCGTGCCCTCACGCAATGCTAGAATAAAGTGTCATAGCATCTCCAAAATTCGTTTTTATGCACCTTTATTGAATAATAAACTAGATATAGTACTACTATTACTACTACTTACGTTTTAGACATAATGTATGATTTTCATCGCAAAATGAGACGTTTAGGTTCATAGATAAGAACAAGTTAATGCTTCGTTAGAAATAATTTTGTCGTCCTCGAATTTTACCCCAATTCCATGCTAAGCGTGCAACGAGATCATTGTCATTATAAGTTAGTAATGCTAACACTACTCATATTCCCTAATCACGTACTTATCCTACCATTTTCCTAAGTTGTATCTCCTATATTTTATTTTGTCTTGAATGTTCACGAGGATACATTTTTTACTTATGCGATAATAGAGATTTAGGTCTAAAAATAGAGTCACAACGGTGTAACCAAGACCATCTAATTAATAACCCCTCCTAATAGACAACGATGTCAAAAAATAAAGTCAACAAGAAGGATCGATAAACACGATTTTATAACGGTTTTGAACATGAGACTTATTACCAAGACTTTTATACGCCCCCTACCGGATGGGCCTTATTATCATAGGTTTACCACCATCTTTTATTCAACTTCGCCATGAATTCTTTTATTATGACTACGGTGTTGCCTTGGATTTTATTTAACCTCGCCATGAGGTGTTTATTATGGCGAAAGACGTATATCCTCATGCTAAAAGCGAATTTTGGATCTTTAAAGCTTCAAAGATTAAGGCTTGATTCGCTTTCAATTTCGCATAGATTTTCCGGCCTTGTGATCTTCAAATTGTTTGCTTGATTTAGGTGAGCACTTGAAATCTTATTATTGGGTGAAGCTTTCGATTATTCGGGTTGCCAATACTTCAAAACCGTGACGCTGGCGATAACTTAATGTCTTCCCAATTTAATTACATGGAAGCTACTAGAAAAGACTAGAAACCAACAATCAAGACTAAACTGCTAAGTCAATATTTATTAAGCAAAATATATTTACAAGTGAAGGGGGAATAAGCAAACAACAAGAACACATGTGTTTTTGAAAGAATACGAGTAATCTACGTTTAGCATAGTAACTTATAGTTAATCCTATCATTTCTCGTCCTCATTTAAGAGACTTAGCCTAATATAAAGTTACAGAATCGAAGCTAAGTGCTTAACACGTACGGTCGAGTAAAAAATTACTCTTATTCTCGCCATCGGAAAACCTACATTCGTGTCTTCAAACACTTATAAAACATGAGAAAATTTTAAAATTTGGCCATTTTTAGCCTTATTTTGCAACGAAACGATAAACAAAAAGATATACTTTAGAAAACGTGAAGGTCTGGCAAGGAAAGTATCTATTCACCCCCCATACTAATGTTAAACATTGTCCTCAATGTTTCGAGTCTAAGGGTTGTAAACCCCCATACTAGAGACGTAGTCGAATGCATAATCTAGCATGGAAAGGGTGTAACCGTTAAATTTAAATTCGTTTAAAAACCTAAGGTTAGAACATCAAAGAAAATATCAAGGATATTGAGAAATTATTCAAAGCAAACGATCGAGTGATCCCATAAAACGAAACGAGAGGCTCTAATCGTGAAGATCATGATCATCTAAAAACCACATATCACAAACAACCACGGAACAAAGGTTGGAAGGGCACAAATCCCCTCACGTTACTACATTAGAAAGCGATAATATGTACATAGGATAAGCATGGGACTCCCCCACGAGGCACCTCGTTTTTTGATTACCGAGTCATGAGCTCGACTCGATCCCCTCAATACTAATTATCATTGGGGAAGGTGATTTGGTCGAGGTAGTTCAAGGATGGAACTTCCCCGCCAACGTATTGCTTCAACCTATGTCGATTCACCTTGAAATTGGGGCCATCATTTTGAGCTAGCTCGATGGTTCCATAAGGAAAAACTTGGGTCACTGTGAATGGACCGGACCAACGGGGTTTCAACTTGCCGGAAAATATTTTCAAACGAGAGTTAAAAAGCAACACTTGATTTCCAATGTTAAAAACCAGGTTTTTAATTTTTGAGTCATGAAACTTTTTAAGTTTTTCTTTGTAAATCAATGAATTTTCATAAGCAATATCTCTTAATTCATCCAATTCATTCAATTGCATTTTTCCGGTGTTTTCCCACGGTCTCAATATCATCATTACAATGCTTAAGGGCCCAATAAGCTTTGTGTTCGAGTTCAATTGGCAAGTGAAAATTCTTCCCATACACGAGCTTATAAGGAGTGCACCCGATGGGCGTCTTATGAGCGGTCTGAAAGGCCCATAAAGCATCGTCCAACTTATCCGACCAAGATTAACGATTTTCCCGAATCGATCTCTCCAAGATCCTATTCAACGCTCGGTTTGAAACCTAGACTTGCCCACTCGTTCGTGGGTGATAAGCCGTAGAAAGCCGATGTGTAATCCCATATTTCCTTAGGACCCTTTCGAATTGGTCGTTACAAAATGGGTTCCACGATCGCTTATGATCGCATGAGGGGTTCTAAACCGAGAAAACAAGCTTTTCAAAAACTTGACTACCCCACGAGCATCATTCGTGGGCAAATCCTTAGCTTCCACCCACTTAGATAGGTAGTCAACGGCGACAAGGATGTACTTATTACCACGAGATGATGGGAACGACCCCATTAAATCAATGCCCCAAACGTCAAAGATCTCACACACTTGGATGAAATTTTGTGGCATTTCATCATTTTGTGAGGCTTTTCCTTGTCGTTGGCATGAGTCACATGACTTCACAAGTGTATGTGCATCTCGGTAAATATTAGGTCAAAAGAAACCGACATCAAAAACCTTCTTAGCCGTGAGATTAGCTCCGTGATGACCACCCGTGGGTCCCTTGTGACAAGCTCTACGGATGTTAGAAGCGTCGGTACCAAAGACACAACGTCGAATGATTTGATCCGCACAAGACCGAAATAGATAAGGGTCGTTGCGAAAGTAGAACTTGACGTCATGAAAGAATTTCCGTTTTTGTTTAGTCATCATACCCTTAATGATGAAGTTCCCCGCATGGTAATTTGTGATGTCCGCAAACCATGGGGTAGATGAATCAAGCTTAGAATTCACTACACCAAGTGTCTCGAAAGGAAATGTTTCGGTGATTTCCTTTGGCTCATAAACACTTTGGTGAGGATCTTCCAAACGAGAAAGATGATCGGCCGCTAGATTATTGGCTCCTTTTTGGTCAAGGATTTCGACATCAAATTCTTGTAGGAGGAGAATCCAACAAAGTAATATCGGCTTTGCATCTTGTTTAGCCATAAGATACTTGATAGCCGAATGATCCGTATACACTATGCATCGAGTCAAGACGATGGAAGGTTGGAATTTCTCAAGTGCATACACCACGGCAAGGAATTCCTTCTTCGTTGTAGTGTATTTTAGTTGAGCCTTGGTCATTGTCTTGTAATAAATAGATTTTAACTTAGTTATGAAAGTTCGTTTTTCCAGTCTTTTCGAATTGATCTCCGGTTAAAAGCGTGACTCAGTCATTTTTGGTGGAAAAATAAGGAAGATGATTATCTATTTCTACTAAAAAGGTAAATGCAAAACGGATTAAAAATAAGCCAACAACGATTAACTAATGATAACGTCACAATTTGAAATAGTAGAACGTGAATTAAAACTAAGCAATTAATAATTAATGAAAACTAAAAAACGAAATTCACTATCAACTTAAAAGGTAAATGCGTGAATTACTAAAAAGTAAGCTAAAAAAAAATTCCAGAAAAAATGTCACTTTTTCGGAAAAATTTAAAAAACTACTTGGTAAAAATAGAGATTTCGGGAAACGTGCTATTTTTGGAAAATTAAAAAAAATACAAATCTAAGAAAAACTACTTCGTTCGGAATAAATATATTGGGTCGGGAAAAGTCCTTCACTCGGAATATTACCTTCGTTCGGGAAAAACCCTTCACTCGGAATAATCCCTTCGTTCGGGAAAATACCTTCACTCGGAATATTACCTTCGTTCGGGAAAATACCTTCACTCGGGAAATTCTTCTTCGTTCGGAATTTTCTTCTTCGTTCGGAATAATTATCTTCGTTCAGAATAATTCCTTCACTCGGGAAAAATCACTTCGTTCGCGAAATTAGCTTGGTTCGGTAAAACAAGTTGGTTCGGAATAAAAGACTCATTCGGGAAAAACTGGGGAAAACAAAACAGTGACGAAAAATAGGAAAAATAAGGCACGAATTTAACCAAAATCTACCATAATCAATCTAAGAATTAAACCAAACTATCCACTAATAAACAACTATCAATACTAAATCAAACCAAATCAATAAAACTAACACTAATAACCAAATCAATCAAAACCCACTTAATCAAATCTATAAAAACTCAAGAACACAACCATAAACATAAGCAAAGATTAAACCATAGAAAATAAGAAAGGAAGAAGGAGATGAATAAAAAGCTTGATTAAATGTATAAGATTCAAACATTAAAACATAAAGATTAAAGGTTCTACAAATTAATCTAGAGAGAGAAAATAAAAACTAGAGAGAGAAATAAACTACACCTATATAAAACTACTCCTAAATTTAACTAACTAACAAAATGGCTGTGAAGTCCTCTATTTATAGGGGAGTGGTAAGTTGGTAGGTGGTGGCTTGTCTTCTTTCTTTTCTTCCGTCTCGTCCTTAAATTAAATTAAAGTCTCGACTTTGGCTCGGGATTTGTCGATAGCATCTTGAACTTGTCTTAATATTTCTTCATTTATTAGACTTGGGTTCCTCGACTTGTAAATCTTCCATCTTTGGTCCTTTTCTTCAATAAATCTTCAAAATAGGCCCATTGACTTCCAATCTTTTGCACTTTTGATCTTTTGACTTCGTCTTTTGTCTTTTTCTTCGATAAAAGCCCGTGAAAGCCCGTGTTTTCCTCCTTTTTCATCTTTTAGTCCCAAAACACAATAAAAACACAAACCACGCATAATTCCAACATTTAAGACATAAAATACACGTTTTGGCTTGGTTATTATTATAATTAAGTGGTCAAAGGATGGGTGTTTTCACACCTATCAAATCCCCTACACTTGACCATTGCAATGCCCTCATACAATGCGTTAATTACAAAGCAAGATTTACATTTTCCATCATAATCAATCCACATTGGCCTTTATTATAGAGACAAAATATTTAAAGGAAGAAAACAAGTAAAAAGATCAAAAACTTACTTTAGGGTTTTGGAATGTCATGAAAGTTTATCATCCTCAAGTTTCACGTTCCCCATACCAAGCTTAAAAACGAGATCATTGTTATTATAAGTTAGCAAACTATCACAAATTCATGTGGCCCAATTATTTACTTAGACTCCCTTATTCCTAGGTGTATCTCTTGTATTTTATTGTTGTCTTGAATGATCACGAGGATGCATCATTGACTTATTTCGATAGTTATTTAAGCAAGAAAATAAAGTAGGACGATTTAATCAATAGTTAGCTAAAGGATAAAATCTTTTAAAACTGCTTCTCGGGACCTCATAAAGTTCATATCTTGGCATAACTTGCTTCACGATTTGAGAACTTTCTCGGACCGATATTTGGCAGTGACTTCATAATTCAAATCTTGAGAGACGGTCATGAAATAATGGTCTTCTCTTCATAATAGGAATTTCTTCACTTGAACTTTTTGAGAGATTCTTCATACATGGACCACGACTTCTTCATTTTTCTCCAATCTTTACTTGGGATTTTGATATACAACGATCCGCCTCCTTTTAGGACTTGGATCTATTTATCCTCATACCTTGTTAGGGTCTTTTTGGATAGTCTTCTCCATGATCTTTAACGGAGTATTTGTGATAAGTGTGAAAACACTCATCAATAATGATCCAAAAACAACTCAAAACACAGTCAAATACATTATATTTAACTGAAAATATCAGAATTACGTGGGTATTTGTGTTTCATGTGTTTTCAGGTAAACAAGATATAGTTTTGAGCAAACACGCGGTTTCTAGGATTTATTTGAGAAAAGACGAAGAAAAAGTCGAAATAAGTTTTCAAAGACCTTACTTGTCATTATTTACCAAGAAGGAGGACTTAAGTTGCAATTTCAACAAAGAGAAAGGATGAAAAAGGAGTTTAGCTTAAAAGTTATAACTCTTTTATATAACTTTTGGAAAGAGTAAAAAAACTAAGGACCAAAAAGAAAACAAATGAAAAGTTTATTTAACTTTTTACTTGGTTAAAGTCAAGACTCATTCACAGATAAAAAAAAACGTGTCTTTCTTCTACAAACAAGAGAGAGAAAGAAACACTCGGTTTCATATCTTCAATTCACCAAACCTGCAAGTCCATTTTAAGCATGATCTATAAGCATTCATACAAAGTTCAAAGAAGAAAAAAGAATCCTCTTGTCCTTCTCTACATGAAGATACGGATTAATTAGATCAAGAGTGGAGGATGAAGAAACGCTCAAATCAAGTGGAGCAACGAAGAACAGATTAATCCTCGTATTTACACGTGGAAGAAGATGATTGGACAAGACACATCACCACCTGCTCTTCAACGCCTATAAATACCAAGAGAAGACCTCATTTGAAGATGGTTAGCTTAGGAGTAGATTACACCTAGTAACTAGTTAGATTAGTTAGTTAGTTTAATTCCATTTTATCTTTCTTGTTAAACAGTTGTAACAAATTTCAATTCAGTTGTAACGGATTTCTTCATGCTTCTATTAATGAAAGATTAAGTTTTCCTTATACTTCTTCCTGTTCAAAACAGTACTTTTGATTTCGAGATTTAAAGAGGGTTAATTTTGATCTTTGCCATTTTAGATATTGTTAAATCTTTTGGTTACTATTCATTAGAGATTATCAGCTTTATAGCTTGTTATACTGTCTAAATGATGAAGTTGTTTAGTTCATTAGTTAAGATTTCAGTTATAGGTTCTTGTTATCTGTTGTTACAAGTTCTTGTTATATCAAATTCTGTTTTTAACTCGAGCTTGTACAAGTAAAAACTTATTTGATCATTTGAGCTATTGAGGGTTTTATCGATTAATTGTTCAGGTCCGAGTAGCATATATGAAAATTTGTTTCTTTGCATTAGTTTTTTAGATCAAATTAGAGGTCTAATTCTTGTAGTGGAAGTTTAAACTTCTAAGTTTCAAATAGAATTTAAAGATTGCAGTTATTTGCTAGTTAAGTAGAAGTTAGAATCATATACTGTTCTATTTTGGTTCGAGGTTCTATTTCCGAGTTCAATTCAAATCTTTGATTTTAGTCTTTGGACCAGGTTCGTTAGCAGTAGTGTAATTTCGACTATGGATAAGGCCTAAATGTTTCTGTCGATAGAGTTAGTTTTCAGTAGGATAGGTTGCAGGTTTGTTGTTATGCAGGTACTATAGCAGAGCGTAGAGATACAGTTGGAATTTGTTTCGTAGGATTTGCTTGGATTTGATGTTCACAAGTTACTTGTAGAAGTAGCAGTAGAATTGGAGAATTAGGGATCGAGATTAGATAAACGAGCTCAGCGCTCCGCTTCACATCAAAGGACTGGCTTCGGATGCAGGGCAGTTCCTACTTTCCTATGTTGCAAACTTTAGTATAACCTGCTAGCTTTTTTAGTAGCGTAACACTTTGTTTAGATCTACTGGGACTGCTAATGTGCAATGTGTTTTGTTCGAGTTTCTGCTGAATGATTTGTTTAATAGCTTATTAAAATCTTGCATTTTAGCTGTAATGGAGTGTTTGGAATAGCATTGTTTGGTCGAATTCGAGTAAATCATTTGTAGAAATCAGTTAGGTTAGTCTAATTACTCTTTGGTAAGTATAGAATTACTTAGAGAATTAGTAGAACTTCATTAGTCCAGTGCTTATGCAAAAAGAAATCAAACAGAGAACATAGGCAGTATATACCATCTGATTATTATTGGATTGTTTTTTTTACAAGTTTATTCACTGTACACGTTTACTCCTTTACTTAGGATGCTCTCATTACATTCGCGGTCCACGGTTAGTTAAACTTTGGGCTCGCTAGACATTCTGTTTCGTACATAGTTGCATTAGTAGTCCAATTCGTTAGTTATAGTTAAACATTTAGTTGGAACAGATTTAGAGCTCGTTAATGATTTGTAGTCAGTTAGGCTATTGGACTTTTATACTTGTTGGGCTTCTTTTAAACTCAATTTTAATTGTTTGTGAAATTTTGAAATTGTAGATTTAATAAATTCTAGTTTTAATAGAATTTGATTTTTTTTAGTTTTATAAATGTAGATTTACTTTAATATGTTGCATTTTGAATTTTGTTATTATAATAAAAAATTGTGTTTTCCATTTTAAATTTCGTGCATTTAAATGTGGTATGTGCAATATGTTTTAGCTTACTACATATACGTAGATAGATAATATTTTACATTTTTTATGTGCTTTGTGCCAAGTAGTTTAAATACCAAAATTACGACTTTTAACCAAAAACAATTAAGTCTTTGTTTGAAAACGTTAAATCGTTTCGATTAGATACCGAGACGAAACTACACTAAAAACGAATTATTAAATGGCACCGCTGCCGGTTCTTTTCATGAAGATTAACGGTTTCGAGTGAGACGTATTGGATTTTGGGATCCGTTCACTTTGTGAACGTTATTTTTACGTATTATAAATCAAAAACATAAAAAAATCAAAAAGATAAAAAATATAAAAAATAAAAAACCACAAAATCAATTCTTGTCCTAAAGAATTGAACCAAAAATATAAAAAATCCAAAAAGTAACCTTTTTCCTAAAAGATTACACCCAAAAATATATATTATATCGGTTTTCATCGTTTTTACGTATATATAGTATTTTTCTTAAAAAACAAATAAATACAAAAAAAATTTTGATATATTATTATATGTAAATATATATACGTATAAGAACAACCAATACAATATTCTCCATAAATATTGCCAAGGCAATACACCGTGTTGAGGGGCGTTCCGGTCCTTGACACGCGTATCGATCAAACTCAATAAAGCAAGAATAGATAAACACTTCCAATAAGCAATAATTCGAAGAATACAAACTACAAAGTGTATAGAAAGGTGATGTGCTATAAAATGTCATCTAAGGGTCAATAGGTACTTAAGTGCTTCGCGCCGCCTAACCCCCCGTTCACTAGTGCGTATTCTAAGAAGGAAGGCTTTATTGGGGGTATTGCACCTAAGTAGTAATTACAAATATGATACTTTCTTGTGGATATTTCATATCGAACCTCGAGGGAAATAATCTCTTCTCCTTCAAAAGTCGACCGAGAGCCTATCTCTCACTCCTCGAGTTTACTTATATATGTACTCGCACACGTGTAACCATACCACCTTTGGTGTATTACTTCCTTCCCCGAGGAAGCTATTAAACGTCATTTTATTTGTATATACATTCGGCCACCTTGTTAAACATGGATACTCATTCCATGTTGGAGATTTTGCAACAACGATCCGCCAACGCTAATTATTCGCCTTGTTCGACATGTGGAGGTCCACACGATACTTATTTATGTGATCAAAACAATGGCTATTATGGGGAGGGATATGCTTATAATGGAACCGAGAACCCTAATTTTCAACCTAACACTCAAATGGACTATACCTGTAATGACTATATTGGATATTCTGGTTTTTCATCACAAAATCCACCATCATTTCATGATCAACCCTTTGATGAGCCATACCAAAACCAAGATTTTTCAAACAATGAAGGTTTTCCAAATAATGATAATTTTCAAAGCTTTAATCAAGAAAATTTTCAAAACCAAGGATGTTCCAATTATGGAGGTTTTCAAAATGATGATAATTTTCAAGGCTATAATCAAGAAACCTTTCATAATCAAGGATTTTCAAACAATGAAACCTTTCAAAATGATGAAAATTTTCAATGCTATAATTAAGATACTTTTCAAAATCAAAGATTTTCACATTATGAGGGTTTTCAAAATGAAGGGAATTTTCAAGTTTACGATCATGATAACTTTCATAATCAAGAATCTTTTCTAACCTATAATTCACCCAATTATGGAAATCCACCTCCACCCTATTCTTCGACTTATTCATGTGAGTTTTGTGTAAAAGAACCCCATTATGGTTATGATTGTCGACCAAGGGATCCGCCTTCTTATGCTCTTAGTGATCTCAATGAGCTTTCTTTTATATTCGAGCAACAAGGAAGAGACAATGGATATAGTTTAAAGGATTTTAAACGTATGAGAGAGATGAGTATCGAGGAAATGAGAGAAGAATCTCAGTGGTTGAGGGAGGAAATTAAGTCTCTTGAGGATGATGTAAGGAACAAACGGTTTAACATCAAGAAAATTAGTGACATTTATAGAGAATCGGTGAACAATTCCTCTCAGTCCCTCAAGAAAGATTTAGATGATTTACTCGTTAAGATTGATAAAAAAGAACATGAACCCATAAAAACCATGAGCTTTGAGGAAATAGAAAAGGAGAATGTGCGGATAATAGGAGAGATGGTGTCTCTTTTTAATAACGCGAAGATGAAACTATCTAATAAAGCGGACATTTGTGACGAGTTGTACATTAAATATCGTCAAATTCAGCATGAGTTACGTACTTTGGTCTTAGCAAAAGACGAAAAAGTAGAAGATTAAGGCATAAAAGACGAATATTTTGCTACTCGTAGGCCTTATCCATTATTTTATGACGATGATGACGATCCTCCGATTTGTATGACACTTAATGCTGACACACCTTCATCACCTTTACCTCACGTGGAACCCACCGACTCTTTAACCATGGGGAACGAGCCTCTTAGCACTAATACAAATACCGATTTGGATGAATTAACCCTTTCTAGTGTTGAGGACCTTATCCCAATCCAAAGAGAGCTTGAGAGGGTTTCCAATGAACCATGTGACGAGATTTGTATTGATACTTCTTCTCCTCATGATCACATTGAGATTTCATCACATATTGATCTTCATGCTACTACTAGTGATTTTGGTGACTTTGATCTTGATGAATTGTTTAAAGAAAGGGATAATGAGATTGAGGAAGAGTTTGTGCAAGACTTGCCACAAATGGATGATGATGATTGTGATTCTAGTGATGCATCTTATGCTATATCATCCAATGATTTGTCTTGTCAAGATAACATTCCTAATTTGGATGAAGAGTTTGCTCCTATAGGAAATGTGGATCCTTCTCCTCTCCCACCTTATGATTCTTGTGATGAAACCTTTGATGATCCTTCTGATAGTGATGAGTCCTTTACTTCTGATGATGATGACTCCATTTCTTCTATGACTCCTTCACCTATTCCTCTAAGTGATTTTGTGATACATTCAAATCCTCTTTTTGAGACATGTTTTGATAACCCACTTTTTGAGGAGTATGAAGAACCTAATAATGAGTCTATAGAAGAAGAATCCTTGATTGATCAACTTTCACCGGTTTTTGAGGATACACCTATTGATATTCATGATCATATCATCCCTAAGAGTGATTCTATCAATAATTCACCTCCTTTTGAGCCTTATGTTCCCACCCTACCACCCTTGAAGTTGGTTATTGATGAAGATCCTTTACTCTTAGAGATTGATTCTTTTTCACCTAAGGCACCTTTAGAACCAAAAACCTTTGATATGGATTCTCATATGGATATTGATGCCATCATAGAGGCTTTTCTTGCTAATATTGATATTGAGGTTGATGATAGTGATTCTAATTGGGAAGAGGAGCTTCGTCTTATTGACAACATGCTTTTTGGGAACATAGAGATTACACCTCCTTCACAAGATACTATTTCTATTGATCCTCCTTTCACTATGCCTTCTATGGATGATTACCCACCTTTTGATGATGATGATGAGCCTAGCATGGACATAATTGTTATGAATGTTTTGATTCCTAAACCTTCATTGTCTCATGATGCTTTGATAACGAAGGGGGAATCTCATATGGTTGACACGAGCTCATCTTCTTATTTTCCCATGAAGGGAAAGGTTTTTGATCCTGGGATACATAAATTTGAGACACCTTGGTTTTCATCTACTCCACTTAAGAGTGCGACTTTGATTGATATGAGCATCTTGTATGAGCTTACTTTGGTGATGATACCTATTTTGGAGTTGTTCACCTGTAGAGATGGAAACTATGTATTTGATCCTGGTGTGCTTCCTATTTGAGAGACTTCGTATGTTGGACAAACTTGAGACACGTTGGACCGTTTCATTTATCGAGGTGGATATTATAAATCTTATAGTAAATGGCAATGTGCTAAGTTTGAGTGTATCATGTGAGATGTGCTTCAAAGTGGATATTCTTTATTCTCTATGATGGTTTCCCAAGGACAACTTAATTCGGGGCTGAGTCGAGCTAGCGACTTAGGGTTAAAAAAATCAAGCATTGATTACCTAGGTTAGAAAACGTAGAGTAGATCTAAATAGGTTAGGTTTAATTAAAAGGGCGTTATAGTAGAGTTGAAGTGGAGGGGTGGCATTTCTTCGTCTTTTCATGTTTGTTTCAGGGGTTGCTCTCTCACATTTCATGCTTGGAGCTTATGGAGGAGGCCCGTGTATCTGGTTCACTTTGATTAGTTTTTGCTATTGTGATATTCAACATTGTGCTTAAAATGAATACCCTTTAGATGTCTCTTCCTTGGCTTGAGTTAAACAATGTACGCAATGTAATAAGTGTAGGGGAGTTTACTCCAATACTCTTAAACATTGAGGACAATGTTTATATTAAGTGTAGGGGAGACTTCTATCGAAGTGACCTTACCTAGACCATTGCCTTAACTTCATGATAACATGGAAAATTAATTTTTCAAACATTTTTCAAATTTTTGATCTACTTTGGCTACCAAAAATATGCATTCATAATTTTTGCATTAATCATTTTTCATTTGCATAACACATTTGCATTGTATATATTTCTTCTTTTATTTTTCATCAAAAATATATATAAAAAATATAATAAAAACATGGTTTAATAAATTTAGACTTCTTTGACATATTAGGCCCGCCATGGATATTTTGACTCAACCCAAGTTTGCTTAACTTAGCATTCTCTAGCTAGTATCCTTAACCATGTAGTCCTTCATTGGTCTATTAGGCTAAGCATCCACCAATCTCATTATTTGAGATTTTAAATTTGTGAAGAATGGGAAATGATAGAGTTGAAGCAAGTATATAAGGGCTAGATAAACTTCATGATAATTACTTGTGGCTAAACCCTTCTCTTCTTTACCTCTATTTTCTTCGCATGTATATATGTTAATAAATAATCAAGAACGGTTTTAATCGGTTTGTAATCTCTTATGCATTTTTGACTAATCATTCATGGTTGATATAAGTACGTCATAAGATTCTAAGTTAGAACGTTTTATGTGTACTAGACTTATGTCATGCTTAATACTTAGCGGGTGTTTTTCCTTTTATTCTTTTCAAATTTTTTTTGTGAGGAATAAAGAAAAATAAGAGCGGCTTACAAAAAAATGAGTGGCTAGAAAAAAAAGAGAAAAACAAAAAACAAAAATATAATATAGAAGACTCCCAAGAGGGTCAGTGAAGTGTTAATTATAGTAACTATTAGATTCCAATATTGCCTTGACGAGTTGCGGGGATTTAATAGTTGCTCCAATCCAATATTACCTTGACGGGTTACGGGGTTGAAGATCCAAAGTCTCAAAAAGGCGGCGGATGTAAATTGTTGCGTGAGTTTTACTTTTCTTTCCTTAGCGAGTGTGTAGCTACTTATTAATGCATGACATGAAGATTTTACACATAAGGCGAATGACTTATTACTTTTGAGTCAGAGTTATATTAATTGTGAGCGGTTTTTCAAGTAATGGATGAGAGGATTACTTAGGATTAAAACCGTGCTTCCTTATTTTTGGATTTTACATTTCTTATATTTCACGCTTCAAATAATGACAAATTTGCCCAAAAGCAAATTGCTCAAATAATAACCGGTTCCACATTTAATTGTCATGAATAAGTTGCTGCACCTTTTTACTTGTGAATGCAATGATCCCATTTTTAAGCTTGGTATGGGGAAAGTGAAACTTGAGGGTGATAAGTGTCCATGGTACCAAAGCCCTAATCTAAGTCATTGATTTCTTTATGAGTTATTTCCATCAAGACCATTTCAAGAAAATAAAAAATTTATAAATAAGATTGTTTTCCTTTGCATTGCATTGTAAATATTCAAAATCATTTATCATGTAGTATAGTCTAGTTTATTAGATCATAAAATGGCCAAGGTGGGTTAATTATGAAAAAAGTGCACTCTAGATCTTTGAAATGCTGCATTGCATGAGGTCATGGAAATGGTCAAGTGGAGGGGAGTTGATAAGTGTGAAAACACTCATCAATAATGATCTAAAAACCACTCAAAACACAGTCAAATACATTATATTTAACCGAAAATATCAGAATTACATGGGTATTTGTGTTTCATGTGTTTTCAGGTAAACAAGATATAGTTTTGAGCAAACACGCGGTTTCAAGGATTTATTTGAGAAAAGACGAAGAAAAAGACGAAAGAAGCTTTCAAAGACCTTACTTGTCATTATTTACCAAGAAGGAGGACTTAAGTTGCAATTTCTACAAAGAGAAAGGATGAAAAAGGAGTTTAGCTTAAAAGTTATAACTCTTTTATATAACTTTTGGAAAGAGTAAAAAAACTAAGGACCAAAAATAAAACAAATGAAAAGTTTATTTAACTTTTTACTTGGTCAAAGTCAAGACTCATTCACAGATAAAAAAAACGTGTCTTTCTTCTACAAACAAGAGAGAGAAAGAAACAGTCGATTTCTTATCTTCAATTCACCAAACCTGCAAGTCCATTTTAAGCATGATCAATAAGCATTCATACAAAGTTCAAAGAAGAAAAAAGAGTCCACTTGTCCTCCTCTACATGAAGATACGGATTAATTAGATCAAGAGTGGAGGATGAAGAAACACCCAAATCAAATGGAGCAATGAAGAACAGATTAATCCTCGTATTTACACGTGGAAGAAGATGATTGGACAAGACACATCACCACCTGCTCTTCAACGTCTATAAATACCGAGAGAAGACCTCATTTGAAGATGGTTAGCTTAGGGGTAGATTACACCTAGTAACTAGTTAGATTAGTTAGTTAGTTTAATTCCATTTTATCTTTCTTGTTAAAAAGTTGTATCAAATTTCAAATCAGTTGTAACGGATTTCTTCATGCTTCCATTAATGAAAGATTAAGTTTTCCTTGTACTTCTTCCTGTTCAAAACAGTACTTTTGATTTAGATATTGTTAAATCTTTTGGTTACTATTCATTAGAGATTATCAGTTTATAGCTTGTTATACTGTCTAAATGATGAATTTGTTTAGTTCATTAGTTAAGATTTCAGTTACAAGTTCTTGTTATCTGTTGTTACAAGTTCTTGTTATATCAAATTCTGTTTTTAACTCGAGCTTGTACAAGTAAAAACTTATTTGATCATTTGAGCTATTGAGGGTTTTATCGATTAATTGTTCAGGTTCGAGTAGCATATATGAAAATCTGTTTCTTTGGATTAGTTTTTAGTCAAAAAGTTTACTAGATCTAATGAGCTTAAGTTTCATTTACTGTCAAATTTTTTAGATCAAATTAGAGGTATAATTCTTGTAGTGGAAGTTTAAACTTCTAAGTTTCAAATAGAATTTAAAGATTGCAGTTATTTGCTGGTTAAGTAGAAGTTAGAATCATATACTGTTCTATTTTGGTTCGAGGTTCGATGTCCGAGTTCAATTCAAATCATTGATTTTAGCCTTTGGATCAGGTTCGTTAGCAGTAGTGTAATTTCGACTATGGATAAGGCCTGAATGTTTCTGTCGATAGAGTTAGTTTTCAGTAGGATAGGTTGCAGGTTTGTTGTTTTGCAGGTACAATAGCAGATCGTAGAGATACAGTTGGAATTTGTTTCGTAGGATTTGCTTGGATTTGATGTTCACAAGTTACTGGCAGAAGTAGCAGTAGAATTGGTGAATTACGGATCGAGATTAGATAAGCGAGCTCAGCGCTCCGCTTCACATCAAAGGACTGGCTTCGGATGCAGGGCAGTTCCTACTTTTCTATATTGCAAACTTTAGTATAACCTGCTATCTTTTTGAGTAGCGTAACACTTAGTTTAGATCTACTGGGACTGCTAATGTGCAATGTGTTTTGTTCGAGTTTCTGCTGAATTATTTGTTTAATAGCTTATTAAAAACTTGCATTTTAGCTGTAATGGAGTGTTTGGAATAGCATTGTTTGGTCGAATTCGAGTAAAACAGTTGTAGAATTCAGTTAGGTTAGTTTAGTTACTCTTTGGTAAGTATAGAATTACTTAGAGAATTAGTAGAAATTGACTAGTCCAGTGCTTATGAAAAAAGAAATCAAACAGAGAACATAGGCAGTATATACCATCTGATTATTATTGGATTGTTCTTTTTACAAGTTTATTCACTGTACAAGTTTACTCCTTTACTTAGGATGCTCTCATTACATTCGCGGTCCACGGTTAGTTAAACTTTGGGCTCCTTAGACATTATGTTTCGTACATAGTTGCATTAGTAGTCCAATTCGTTAGTTATAGTTAAACATTTAGTTGGAACAGAATTAGAGCTCGTTAATGATTTGTAGTCAGTTAGGCTATTGGACTTTTATACTTGTTGGGCTTCTTTTAAACTCAATTTTAATTGTTTGTGAAATTTTACAATTGTAGATTTAATAAATTTTAGTTTTAATAGAATTTGATTTTTTTTTAGTTTTATAAATGTAGATTTACTTTAATATGTTGCATTTTGAATTTTGTTATTATAGTATAAAATTGTGTTTTCCATTTTAAATTTCGTGCATTTAAATGTGGTATGTGCAATATGTTTTAGCTTACTACATATACGTAGAGAGATAATATTTTACATTTTTTATGTGCTTTGTGCCAAGTAGTTTAAATACCAAAATTACGAATTTTAACCAAAAACAATTAAGTCTTTGCTTGAAAACGTTAAATCGATTCGATTAGATACCGAGACGAAACTACACTCAAAACGAATTATTAATTTGCTTTTCGTCGTGTGTCTCGATCCTTCATATTGATTTTTGATAAATGATTCTTCACATCACTTGGGATATTCAGCAACAAAATGTAGCCCTCATGGCTTGTTAGGGCCTTTTCGGACTCGCCTATCTTCTCATCCCGCTTCAATAAGTTATGCCTTGCCTATGAACTCTAATTAATACCGAGAAACTTTTAAACAATCTTGGGCTAGAAGCTAAGTAACTTTTCAAATCGTACAACCTTACTTATTGCAATTAAATTTATTTGCAAGCGATGGGAGAAAAAGCTTATAATCAACTCACATAAATTCACGAAAGAATACCAAACTTATAATTGACTCTATCATCTCTCGTTCTCCACAATCTAAAATCTCAAGGAATGACACTCGTGGATGCTTAGACAATTAAATAAAAGTTTTGGGTTTTCAAGTCATCTATAGGATCTTGCAAACTCTTAGACTTTTTCATGTTTAGAATTCTCATTTTAATGTTCCCTTGATAAACGACTTTCTAGGATCAATTATAGGAACTTGCGAAAAGTTCTTGTTGTTAACCTGTAAGAGTTAAGACTTTCGCGTTTTAAAGGTCCCTATATAAAAGCCTAGCAAAACTTGACTTAAACACGTTAAGGATACTAGCTAGAGTTTACTTAAACACGTTAAGTAAACTCGGGTTGACTCAAAAGATTCACAACGTTTAAAAATTAAAACCACTTTATTAAAATTTATTCTAGTAAAGAAAGAAAATAACTATAACAAAGGTAAATACAACTAGGCCAAAATAGATCAAAAATTTTGAAAAATGTCGAAAAATCAATTTTCCGGTTAAAATGAGGACAAATACAAGGAAAAGCCCACTTAGCTTCGATAGAAGTCCCCCCTACACTTAATATAAACATTGTCCTCAATGTTTAAGCAAGTGGAAGTAAACTCCCCTACACTTATGACATTGTGCACGTTGTTTAAATCTTGCTAAGGAAAGGACAACTAAAGTGATTCCTATTTTAATATTGAATAATATCAAATATTTTTTGGTAATGGGTTTCCCTGGTAAATAGATTAACCAAAAAAACAGTAAAGTACAAATGGAATGTGGCTAAGGTACCACATTAACCTCAAGCTAAACAGCTTGATAAATATCTAGATCTAGTGCTTATGAAAAGCCATAAACACTTACAAACACCTAGCACAAAAATGAAATGAATCAAACTAACTAACAGCTGCCGTGAAGGAATTTCCACCTGCATTTGTTTTAGAGAATAAATTAGTTGTTTCATCATACACCATTTCAACCTCGTCATCTTCATCATCGGGATCCAACATAGTGTAAGAATTTGATGTAGATAGCCCAACACCTGATGATGACTTATCAATAGACTTCAACTTGGGCAAAGAAACAGTTTTCGTATTAGTCACTCCCTTCATCGGGTTACTAATTGTAGCTTTAGGAATAAATTTGACATTCGGCTGAACCGATGGACCAGTAAACTTACCACCCTTTATAGATTTCGTCATCTTTTTCTTTGTTTTGGTGACCGTTTGGAAACCATCATTAGAAATAGATGGGCTAGTACTAGCAGGAAGAACTATAGGAGAGACAACCACTTTCTTAGAGCATTGATCAAGAGAGTGACCAAAAGTCTTACACTCAACACATCTAGGAGGTCTCCATTCATATTCAATACGGATAGTTTCCTTTGTAAAACCTTCCCCCAAAAGAGAAGGGACACCAATGGTAACAACATCCACAAAATCAGCCTCAGCATTAACCTCAATTAAGCATCTGGCAAAACTACTCCGCCCCCATGACTCCTTACACATAGTGCTAGTGTAGGAATCTAGCATCACAGGTTTTCCAATGAAAGAAGCAATCAAACTAATTCCATCTTCTTCAAAGACTTGAATAGGCACATCATGTAATTTTACCCAAACAGGAATACGAGTCAACTCTTCCTTAATCAACCTAGTATCCAGCTACCATCTTTTGAGAATGATCGGAGAATTACAAATTAGCCACAAGCCCTCTTCTAAAACAGCTTCCAAACCAGCAAGTGACTTGAATTTGAAAAAGAAAAAACCCTTAGAGTTCATCATGATCCGTGTCAACCCATGTTTCGCCCAGTTGTTCCTAAGAAAATAATCCACAACCGGGAAGGCCATTCTCTTACCAATAAAGTAACCATAAAGAGTATGTTCAAGACGATGACTGACCTTCTGAACCACTTTACGAGGAATAGAGACATTAACAACTTCAAAAACATCTTTTGACACCAATTGACGAAAAATACCATTATCAGCAAACTGCTCCTTATC
Source organism: Glebionis coronaria (assembly GCA_025667525.1). Lineage (NCBI taxonomy): Eukaryota > Viridiplantae > Streptophyta > Magnoliopsida > Asterales > Asteraceae > Glebionis > Glebionis coronaria. The sequence goes on along the minus strand of CM046881.1, from coordinate 267,472,580 downwards.
ATTTGCACTAGTACTACAAATAGAAGCATGCGTATCCATTTTCTTAGAAAAATAAGTGGTAATATCCTTAATGGACTGTACACAATCATTACTTGCATCATTCGAATCACCCGCCTTGATCATCAAATCAGCTTCATACGCACACAAACAAATATATATCTCCTTCAATCGTTCACTGGAAATCAACCAACAGACAACAAATTTCATCACCTTTAAATTATGCTTGAGCTCACGAATTTCAGCCACCGTATGCAGTGGCATCTCAAAAACCTGACGAATCAAATCAATCGTACAAGGCTGCATATTATTGAGTAATACAACCTTTTCTCTCGGATCCATCATATCACTACTAATCACATCCACCGCGTTATTCAGTCGATCACCATTTGCTGTATCAACAACCGAATTAGGAATTGAAACATTAGAACTGGAACCCACCATAACAGACCAAACCCTAATAACAATTGCGATAAACCAAAACGACACTCCACCAATACTACCCTAAACAATAATAAGTGCGAGACAGAAAAAAAACCAAACGACCAATTAATAAACTCAAGCCCCACGATATGAAAACAACCGCACGTGATATTGAATCACCCTCACCCTACCATGTACTAACCTTAGACAACAACCGTCCAAGGTGTAATTAATGCAAAAAGGTTAGAAAACAATTAAAGATGATACAACGAACCCCTAAGAAAAAAAACGAATCTTCTAAACACCAACAAATTGGTAGTCAACAAACACAGCAAGTTATATGATTAAAAATCATATAAATATACTATATCATGCAAACACACCGACTTAATGAGACTAAAAGAATCGAATCAAAGAAAACAAGGGATGCGTATGACTTGAGAAGAAAAATCGGCCGCCATTGTTGATTTAGGGTTTTTATCTTTGTTAAAATATGAAATAATATCAAATAGAGAATCAAAAGAGTTTAAGATAAAACCGGGAAGACGGGTACACGGAATCACGGGTTGTCAAAATTCATCAAAAAAAAGTATCTTTGGAAGCTCGAATCCTTACACATGACAAGAAAGAAAACAACAAACACATACTAGGGTCTCCCCCTACACTTATTATAAAAACAAGGAACCAGGATAGATACTGCGGGTTGCCTCCCGAGAAGCGCTTGTTTTTGTTCATCGAGTCGTGAGCCTGACTCTACCTTTATTAGCATAGGACAAAGCTTGAAACATATCCACTGGGATCAAATACATGGTTTTCATCCATCAAGTAGCACAAGCTTAAGGCGAACAAGGCAAGCCAAAGAAGGGTGGGCAAGGTTCCCTTAAGCAAAGATGGAGCACGGTGGTAGTAAGGGTGAAGAGGTGCAAGCATATCTCCATAAGTTCCAAAGATCTGTCCTTTTATTTCATCAGATGGATACTGAGATGGCTTAAAAAGTGCAATATCGGGATCGAACACCTTTTCCTTTAGGGGAAAATAACACTCAATCTTAGTAGTCCTTGAAGAGGATCCGCTAATAAATCGCACAATATCATCCTCAGAAGGGGGATAGAGAGGTGTCAATACATAAGAACTGCGGATATCGGTGTCGGACGGCTTCTTCTCCTTTGAAACAGGGTTCTTCATATCCAAAGGAGGATAAAGACCATAATCATCAAAGTCCAAAGGCGGAGCATCACTCTCATTTGGGAAATAAGTGTTGAGAAAAGAAGCAAAGTCTTCCTCAAATGAGTAGTCATCCAAAGTAGGATCAAGCATTGTGGGTGGAGGATCTTCATCAAAAGTAGGTGCAATGTCATCATGAGAAGAATCACTCGAGAGAGTATCAGCCTCATCAAAATCATCATAAGTCGGCATGTCTGGATACTTAGAAGTAAAATCATTAGAATCATCCCCATCAGAACTAGAATCATCATAGATCGGTGGAGAATCATAGATTGGTGGGGGATCCAATGTGGAGAAAGAATCATCAACATCATCCACATCGTCTTGGAAAAGTGGATTATAATGGGCAGACTCGAAAAGAGGATTATCATATACAACAAAGTCATCAAGCTTAAAACTTTCCAAACTAGAAGTAAGCTCTTCTTGAAGCACATTAATCATTTTCGCGGATTCTTTTCCATTTGTCTTACTTGTAATCTTCCCTATCTTTAAAACTTGAGCATCATTCCCGACTCTTAAGATTATCTCACCTTCTACAACATCGACAAATGCTTTTCCGGTTCTCAAGAATGACCTACCAAGTATTAATGGAATACGAGGGTCCATTTCATAATCAACAACAACAAAATCAACAGGAAAAGTGAAGGTACCAACTTTAATAAACACATCTTCAGCAATGCCGACGGGGTAAGGAGAGTACAATTTGCTAGCTCAAGAGTCATATTTGTTAGTGTAAGATCGGGTAATGATAACTTTTTCCAGACACTTAAAGGCACCATATTTATACTTTCCCCGAGATCAGCTAAGACAGTAAATTCTTGGTTTTGTTGAAAATGCAAGGCAATACAAAACGACCGGGATCTTCAAGTTTTTCCAGAAGTTCTTTAAGAATGACTGCAAAACAGTTTTCTTTTAAGCGTGTGTTGACAAACTCAGCCATCTTTTCCTTCTTGTTAAGCAACTCCTTGAACGTTTTCACAAATTTCGGCATTTGGACAAGTGCTTCAACAAGGCTAATGTTAAATTTCATTTGGGAGATCATCTTCAAAAAGGAAGTAACTTGAGAATCCTCCTTAGTGAGCACTTTGCACTTGTCTAACCGTGAGGGATAAGGAATATTAGGTTTAGGAGGTGTAGGTGTAGAAGGTGAAGGTTGAGAAGTAGAAGGATTAGAGATGGAAGGTGGGGATGGTGAAGGGTTTTTCTTAGGTACTTCTTCCATAATAGGTGGAGGCGGTAATGGGGAACTAGTACTAGGCGTGGTAGTAGGAGGGTTAAATGGGGGTGGAGGAGGTGTAGATGGAGTAACCGAGGGAGGGGTAGAAGGTCCTACGAAAGTAGCTCTACTGCGTGTAGTCACAGCACTCACGTTAGCTCTCGGGTTTGTTTCGGTGGTGGAAGGAAGAGCACCTTGGGGACGAAGGGTTTGTAGTAGTTGAACGAATTTCCTATCCGTGGACTCTTGTATTTGTCTAGTTGATTCTTGCATTGCTTGCATTATTTTCACATGTTCACTCATTTTTTGCAAGACCAAGTCCATTGGTGGATGAGGTAAATTGAACCCTTGTTGTTGAAAACCTTGGTTTGGGTATTGGTTATAAGGTGAAAAACCTTGAGGATTGAAACCTTGGTTTGGAAAGCCTTGATTTTGCATTGGATAATTTCCCTGATTTGCATTTGCGCCCCTCACATTGGCATTACCTTGAAAATTAGCTCTCGGTGGCCCTTGATTGTTTTGGGTGGGTGGGTGTGGTCTTGGTTGAAAGCCGGGCGGAGCCAAATAATTCGTAGAATTATAGGACAAATGAGCAACATCGACATTCTGCTTGAAATGAACCCTCTCCGTGTTTTTATAAGCCTACACTTCCGCGTGAGATTGATCATAAGCTTTATCACAGTTAGCATAAGAGTGTGGCCCACCACAAGTTTCACAAGTTATATTAAGAGGATGGGCATGTTGAGTGGGAGGGTTATCTCGTAGAACAAGATGTTTTACTATAGAAGTAAGCTCCTTGATTTGAGTAGTGACTTCACTCTCACTGGCACTAGCCATAGTAGCCCTAACACTCTTGGTTTGGACTTTGGCCTTGTTCTCAATGATAGCCCAAGCTTCATTCATAGTTTTAACCAAAATATTACCCCCCCGAGGCACTATTTAGTGAATGGTCATTCAAACTTAATCCATTATAAAAAGTATTAATTTGATGTACCTTTGTAAAACCGTGTTGTGGACACTTTCTTAAAAGTTCCTTAAAACGATCCCAAGATTCACTAAATGTCTCACCGTACTTTTTTTCAAAATTGATAATGTCATTACGCAAAGCGGTAGTACGTGAGGGTGGGAAAAAGTAATTGATAAACTTGGTCTCAAGGTCCGTCCATGTTGTAATACTTTGGGGTGGTTCCTTATCAAGCCAAGTCCGGGCTTGTCCCTCGAGGGAAAAAGGAAAGAGGAGCAAACAAATTGCCTCTTGTGAGACCCCATTGTATTTAACAGTATTAGATAAGTGTATGAATTTCTTGATGTGATCATGAGGATCGTCATGAGTGCGGCCTAGAAAAGGTGTTGCGGAAACCATTTGAATAAACCCGGACTTGAGCTCGAAGTTATTTGCATCAAGAGAGTGACCAAAAGTCGTACACTGAACACATCTAGGAGGTCTCCATTCATATTCAATACGGATAGTTTCCTTTGTAAAACCTTCCCCCGAAAGAGAAGGGACGCCAATGGTAACAACATCCACAAAATCAGCCTCAGCATTAACCTCAATTAAGCATCTGGCAAAACTACTCCACCCCCATGACTCCTTACACATAGTGCTAGTGTAGGAATCTAGCATCACAGGTTTTCCAATGAAAGAAGCAATCAAACTAATTACATCTTCTTCAAAGACTTGAATAGGCACATCATGTAATTTTACCCAAACAGGAATACGAGTCAACTCTTCCTTAATCAACCTAGTATCCAGCTACCATTTTTTGAGAATGATCGGAGAATTACGAATTAGCCATGGGCCCTCTTCTAAAACAGCTTCCAAACCAGCAAGTGACTTGAATTTGAAAAAGAAAAAACCCTTAGAGTTCATCATGATCCGTGTCAACCCATGTTTCGCCCAGTTGTTCCTAACAAAATAATCCACAACCAGGAACGCCATTCTCTTACCAATAAAGTAACCATAAAGGGTATGTTCAAGACGATGACTGACCTTATGAACCACTTTACGAGGAATAGAGACATTAACACCTTCAAAAACATATTCTGACACCAATTGACGAAAAATACCATTATCAGCGAACTGCTCCTTATCATTTGCACTAGTACTACAAATAGAAGCAAGTGTATCCATTTTTTTAGAAAAATAAGTGGTAATATCCTTAATGGACTGTACACAATCATTACTTGCATCATTCGAATCACCCGCCTTGATCATCAACTCAGCTTCATACGCACACAAACAAATATATATCTCCTTCAATCGTTCACTGGAAATCAACGAACAAACAACAAATTTCATCACCTTTAAATTATGCTTGAGCTCACGAATTTCAGCCATCGTATGCAGTGGCATCTCAAAAACCTGACGAATCAAATCAATCGTACAAGGTTGCATATTATTAAGTAATACAACCTTTTCTCTCGGATCCATCTTATCACTACTAATCACATCCACCACGTTATTCAGTGATCACCATTTGCTGTATCAACAACCGAATTAGGAATTGAAACATTAGAACTGGAACCCACCATAACAGACCAAACCCTAATAACAATTGCGATAAACCAAAACGACACTCCACCAATACTACCCTAAACAATAATAAGTGCGAGACAGAAAAAACCAAACGACCAATTAATAAACTCAGGCCCCACGATATGAAAACAACCGCACGTGATATTGAATCACCCTCACCCTACCACGTACTAACCTTAGACAACAACCGTCCAAGTTGTAATTAATGCAAAAAGGTAAGAAAACAATTAAAGATTATACAACGAACCCCTAAGAAAAAAACGAATCTTCTAAACACCAACAAATCGGTAGTCAACAAATACAGCAAGTTATATGATTAAAAATCATATAAATATACTATATCATGCAAACACACCGACTTAATGAGACTAAAAGAATCGAATCAAAGAAAACAAGGGATGCGTATGACTTGAGAAGAAAAATCAGCCGCCATTGTTGATTTAGGGTTTTTATCTTTGTTAAAATATGAAATAATATCAAATAGAGAATCAAAAGAGTTTAGGATAAAACCGGGAAGACGGGTACATGGAATCACGAGTTGTCAAAAGTCATCAAAAAAAATGTATCTTTGGAAGCTCGAATCCCTACACATGACAAGAAAGAAAACAACAAACACATACTAGGGTCTCCCCTACACTTATTATAAAAACAAGGAAAAAGGATAGATACTACGGGTTGCCTCCCTAGAAGCGCTTGTTTTTGTTCACCGAGTCGTGAGCCTGACTCGACCTTGATTAGCATAGGACAAAGCTTGAAACATATCCACCGGGATCAAATACATGGTTTTCATCCATCAAGTAGCACAAGCTTAAGGCGAACAAGGCAAGCCAAAGAAGGGTGGGCAAGGTTCCCTTAAGCAAAGATGGAGCACGGTGGTAGTAAGGGTGAAGAGGTGCAAGCATATCTCCATAAGTTCCAAAGATCTGTCCTTTTATTTCATTAGATGGATACTGAGATGGCTTAAAAAGTGCAATACCGGGATCGAACACCTTTTCCTTTAGGGGAAAATAACACTCAAGCTTAGTAGTCCTTGAAGAGGATCCGCTAATAAATCGCACAATCTCATCCTCAGAAGGGGGATAGAGAGGTGTCAATACATAAGAACTGCAGATATCAGTGTCGGACGGCTTCTTCTCCTTTGAAACAAGTTTCTTCATATCCAAAGGAGGATAAAGACCATAATCATCAAAGTCCAAAGGAGGAGCATCACTCTCATTTGGGAAATAAATGTTGATAAAAGAAGCAATGTCTTCCTCAAATGAGTAGTCATCCAAAGTAAGATCAAGCATTATGGGTGGAGGATCTTCATCAAAAGTAGGTGCAAGGTCATCATGAGAAGAATCACTCGAGAGAGTATCAGCCTCATCAAAATCATCATAAGTGGGCATGTCTGGAAACTTAGAAGTAAAATCATTATAATCATCCCCATCGGAACTAGAATCATCATAGATCGGTGGAGAATCATAGATTGGTGGGGGATCGAATGTGGAGAAAGAATCATCAACATCATCCACATCGTCTTGGAAAAGTGGATTATAATGGGAAGACTCGAAAAGAGGATTATCAAATACAACAAAGTCATCAAGCTTAAAACTTTCCAAACTAGAAGTAAGCTCTTCTTGAAGCACATTAATCATTTTCGCGGATTCTTTTCCATTTGTCTTACTTGTAATCTTCCCCATCTTAAAAACTTGAGCATCATTCCCGACTCTTAAGATTATCTCACCTTCGGCAACATAAACAAATGCTTTTCCGGTTCTCAAGAATGGCCGACCAAGTATTAACGGAATACGAGGGTCCATTTCATAATCAACAACAACAAAATCAACCGGAAAAGTGAAGCTACCAACTTTAATAAATACATCTTCAGCAATGCCGACGGGGTAAGCGAGAGTACGATTTGCTAGCTCAAGAGTCATCTTTGTTGGTGTAAGATCGGGTAATGATAACTTTTTCCAAACACTTAAAGGCATCATATTTATACTTGCCCCGAGATCAGCTAAGGCAGTAAATTATTCGGTTTTGTTGAAAATTCAAGGCAATACAAAACGACCGGGATATTCAAGTTTTTCCAGAAGTTCTTTAAGAATGACTGCAGAACAGTTTTCATTTAAGCGTGTGTTGATAAACTCAGCTATCTTTTCCTTCTTGTTAAGCAACTCCTTGAACGTTTTCACAAATTTCGGCATTTGGACAAGTGCTTCAACAAGGCTAATGTTAAAGTTCATTTGGGAGATCATCTTCAAAAAGGAAGTAACTTGAGAATCAATCTTAGTGAGCACTTTGCACTTGTCTAACCGTGAGGGATAAGGAAGATTAGGTTTAAGAGGTGTAGGTGTAGAAGGTGAAGGTTGAGAAGTAGAAGGATTAGAGGTGGAAGGTGGGGATGGTGAAGGGTTTTTCTTAGGTACTTCTTCCATAATAGGTGGAGGCGGTAATGCAGAACTAGTACTAGGCGTGGTAGTAGGAGGGTTAAATGGGGGTGGAGGAGGTGTAGATGGAGTAATCGGGGGAGGGGTAGAAGGTCCTATGAAAGTAGCTCTATTGCGTGTAGTAACAGCACTCACGTTACCTCTCGGGTTTGTTTCGGTGGTGGAAGGAAGAGCACCTTGGGGACGAAGGGTTTGTAGTAGTTGAACGAATTTCCTATCCGTAGACTCTTGTATTTGTCTAGTTGATTCTTGCATTGCTTGCATTATTTTCTCATGTTCACTAAATTTTTGCAAGACCAAGTCCATTGGTGGATGAGGTAAATTGAACCCTTGTTGTTGAAAACCTTGGTTTGGGTATTGGTTATAAGGTGAAAAACCTTGAGGATTGAAACCTTGGTTTGGAAAGCCTTGATTTTGCATTGGATAATTTCCCTGATTTACATTTGCGCCCCTCACATTGGCATTACCTTGAAAATTAGCTCTCGGTGGCCCTTGATTGTTTTGGGTGGGTGGGTGTGGTCTTGGTTGAAAGCCAGGGCGGAGCCAAATAATTCGTAGAATTATAGGACAAATGAGCAACATCGACATTCTGCTTGAAATGAACCCTCTCCGTGTTTTTGTAAGCATACACTTCCGCGTGAGATTGATCATAAGCTTTATCACAGTTAGCATAAGAGTGTGGCCCACCACAAGTTTCACAAGTTATATTAAGAGCATGGGCATGTTGAGTGGGAGGGTTATCTCGTAGAACAAGATGTTTTACTATATAAGTAAGCTCCTTGATTTGAGTAGTGACTTCACTCTCACTGGCACTAGCTATAGTAGCCCTAACACTCTTGGTTTGGACTTTGGCCTTGTTCTCAATGATAGCCCAAGCTTCATTCATAGTTTTAACTAAAATATTACCCCCCGAGGCACTATTTAGTGAATCTTGGTCATTCAAACTTAATACATTATAAAAAGTATTAATTTGATGTTGTTGATCCCAAACTTAGATCGATTTAGATTTATGTATACGAGATTAGATCAAGTAATACACTTAGAGAAATCGTTGTATATGCTTATGATAATCTAAGTGTTATGCGGAATTAACACTTAAACAAGAACACACAATGATATAAACAAACTTTCACTTTGATTAATGATATCAAACTTGCTTACAATGAAAGTAGTTTACGAATGAAAATTATATGAAACCTTAACCTAAAGGTCTTCTTTTATAGACATAAGAAGCCTTGTACAATAATCTACGTATCAGCTATTCTAGGTAAAGATAAATATAGAAAATACATTGTTGTTCCTATCTTTACTAGAAGTAATCTAGAATACAATAAACGCGTAGAGTATATCTTCCCATCAATGCTTGTTTTCAATGTATCAACGCTTGACTTTATCTTGTCAACGCTTGAGCTGTCAGCGCTTGTTTTGTTCTTGTCAACGCTTGTTTTACTCTTGTCAGCGCTCAAGTGATCTGGTCTTAATTTATTCCCAACAATCCTCCCTAAACTTGATATCCACTCTTATGATCAAGTTTCTGAATAAGCATTAAGGACTAGGAGGAATCTTACAAACCTCATCATATTGGTAATGAATAAACCTGATCAAATCTTTTGCCACGTCACTTGAATAATCAATCTCCAGCTGAGTGTCCTTCATCTTCTCCAAAATAGCCTTGGATATGAAATACTGACCATCCACAAGTAGATACTCAGCAAACTTTGTAGAACTCAAATGGTAAACACCAGCAGCTGAATATAATCCCCATTGAAGACCACTGAGGTCATCTTCAAGATCCTTCCAAATAGTAGGATCCTCATCTCTTGGTCCACACATTCTTTTGAATGTGGACCACAGTTTTATTCCATTAGCTGAAGTTGGTGCTTTAGCCTCATACTTGGTCTCTAGCAACCTCCATAGATCAACCAAGTCTTCTCTATCACAACTTGCAAACAAAGATATGAGAGTGGTAAAAGTGTGTACCTCTTTACCATATCTGCCAATCTTCCAAAACCCACATTTATCTTCTTCATAACTCACAATTGGGTTCCTGTAATCTAATGGTAACACTTGCACCATATCTAAAGCTTCTAATGGTGAGAGCTTGAGGCTCTTTCTTATAACAGCGTCACTTGGATATAGTGGATCCATATCTTTGGGAAACTCAAGAGAAATTCCCTTCTTCACTGGTCTGGGAACAAACATAGCTTTCTTGAGCTCCATTTCTTCTGCAAGTTCTTCTTTTCTTTCATCATAAAGAAGTCTGAGAGTGTTTTCTTCCCTCACTCTCACCCAAATAGGATAAGCCTTGCATTCCAACTCATCAAATGTCAATGCCCTCAATTTCTGATAAGTCCATCCAACTCCATGACATCTGAGCAACATGCATTATAGCTCCCTTCTATCCTTTTTCAATTCTGAGAGAATATTGCTTGCCTTGTGTTTCAAAATTACCTGGCAATCCTTCTAAACTCTGAGAAGAATCTCCAAACCCCATATTTGATCTGAAATGGTCAAGTCTGGATTCTCCATACATCTTTCTTCCCAAGCATTGTACATTTAAACCACCTCTGGCATGTCAAAGTCAACCTACAATTTCAACTCTCTCAACTTCTCCTTAGCCAACTCATCGCCATACTCAAGTCTTTCTGGTTCTATAATCATCACACTTGAGTCTGAGCTAGCTCCATCACTTCCTTCTTCTGAAGTCACAACAAATGGTGACTCTTTCACCTCCTTTTTATCTTGTTCCATGATTTGTGCAGCCAATCTTCTATCAAATTCAACTTGAGCTGCATCCTTTGGAACAATCTCTTCTACCATTATACCCTTACCCTTATCTGATGTTGCAATGGTTGGTAAGGTAGATGGTGATACCTATGCAGAAACCTCCTTGATGATGGATGATGACTGGGATACATCACCCTCATGTGCAGGTCTGTCAACGCCCAATTTTGTTCTATCAGCGCCCAAAATATTTCTGTCAGCGTCCAAATTCTCCTTGTCAACGCCCAAATATCCTGCCTCAGCGCCTTTTGTAACTTCTTCCAACATAGCTATAATTGATAAATTCAAGTTGGTAGGAGAAACTAAGGACGTATCAAAACCTGTTTGTTTCCTCAAAGTTGTAAGGGCCTCAGCAACATCCAAGGATTGACCATCATGGCTGCCCTTATCACTCAGATTTATTGGATCTTCCTCCCATTTGGAATATTCCTCCATACCCCTCCTTGCACTAGCACTCTCCAAAACAACAATCCTCTCCCTCAATTGCTTGAGTTCAAGGCCTTGTGAGCTGACAACTTGTACTAAGTCTGCATTTTGCTTTTGCAAGCTCATGTAGACTGCCGTCAATTCCATAAGAGTCATTGGTTCTAGTCTGCCCTCTTCTAAAATGGGGATTTGACCTCCCAAGTCAGATTCATTGGGAAAGGATGAGGACTTAATGATGGTGGGACTGCCTTGGCCAGCTTCTAAGCCAGAACTAATAGTCCCAGCCTCATCCTAGGCACCAGCCACACTTGTGGTGGTGGTTCTCTCTGCTACATGGCTAGGACCACCAGAGGAGAACACTCCAGTAGTCCTTTGGCGTTTCATCAACCTATATTCAGGGGGTGTGGAAGATGGTGTGGAAGAATGGGTGGATGTGGGTTGGTTAAGGGTTTTTTTGGATTGTGAAGGTTGTGTGTCAACGTTGGAAATAGGCACATCAACGCCAACATTTAATGTGTCAGCGTTGAAGGAATCTTGGGCAAGTTGCATATGTTCAGGTGAAGGTAATGGTTCAGGTATTGGGTCAATTTGTGGTTGGGGGTTAATTTGGGGTTGGAGGTCTGGTTGGGGTTGTGCTGCTGCAATAACAGCAAGCATAGCTTGGGTTAAAGGTAGGTCACGATGGGGTGGTGAGTTCATCTTCATAAAAATAGCTTTCTTTTGCTCAGGGATCTTATAAAAATCATTATGATCCCTTGTGCAGTATCCTTGGACATCAAAAACCATTTGTAAAAAACAGGGATAAGCTAAAGTTATTTTGTTCCCCTTATTTTTACACATGCCCTCAAAAATCATTTTAGAATAATTAAATTTTTGCCCTGTTGCAATGCACACAATAGCACTAGCAATAGATCTATTGATCTCATTGTGTGCAGTGCATTTGGGACTCAAATATTGAAGGAGGACATGTATGAGGTACTTCCAGGCTGGGGGAAATTCCTGCTTGTGATACTTGTTTAAGGTACCTTCATCAGGAAAAGGATATCCCAAAGCCCTAAGCCCTTGTTCTATTTCATTAATGGGAAGGGTGGCTATACCATCAGCATCATCAAGATGCAAGGCTTGGCGTACCAAAGCCTCAGTAACCACCCAAGGTCTCCCATGAACAATAGAAGTCAATGTAGTCACTCTATTAATTGTTGAAGAACTTACAGTGTTCCAAAACTGTTTAATATGTGTGACTGGAATAAGTGGTGCATGAGAAAGAGCATACCTTAAGGGGGATGTGTTCAAATACGCCACCATTTGTGTGTATTGGGGAAACAGAGTATCATCAGCTTCAAGATACGCGATCATGTTATGTTGACTTCTGAACCCCAATTCCAAATCTGACGGTCTAAACTTTGGTGCCATTGTTGAAAGCTTTTAAATTTAAGTGATGAAGATGAAGTTGATAAGAGAAAATTGTGTTAGACAAGAATTATCGATACCCTGTTTAAAAATAGGAGCCAAATTTATAGGAGAAGAAAAAGCATGTGATAGGCCCAAAAATAGGCAAGTATTTTCAAAAAGTAATCAGGAAAATATTGAAAAATTATAAGTTTATCTCATGCATTAAATGAAAAGTAACAACTCCCAAAATTACGGCCTAAAAATATGTCAAAAAGTAACAACTGGGTAGGTCCCATTGAGTGTTAACGGTCAAAAATAACCTATCAACGCCCAACAGCTATAATCTTGTCAACGTTTGCCTATAGCCATGTCAGCGTCTAAATTGGTCACAACAACGCTTGGAAATATACTTGTCAGCGTCCAAAAATAAAAATGTTTAAAAATGTAAAATGACCTTAACAAAGTAATTTATCCTAGAGAAGATAACCAAAAAGCTGATAATTATTATAGGGCGGCAAGCACTGTCCAGTTATGCACACTTGCTTAAGCAAAATAGACATAACAGTCCTCTAGTGTCCCTTGCTAACCAAAACTCTTAACAACCAAGTTACCTTACAAAATTCCTTGTTACTCCCAAGTAAATCCCATAACAAAATTATTCCCAAGTCTCCCAACAGACCACAACCAATTCTAGGCCAAAAATGTCTTGGCAGCATGCATAGTATATCAACTTTGCATGCTACAGTGCCTCATGATTTAGTAAACTAACTCATACTCACCTGTGGACACAATCTAGAATTATGATAAGAGTATCATATGGATACCCAAACATCCTAAAGGTTCCTAAACCTCCCCTTAAACTATGATACATAAGTTTGCTAAAATCATGCATAAACATAAAAATTTATGTCAAGATAGGAATTAAAAATTCCAACCATCATCCATAAATAAAAACATGTCCAAATGCTTCTCCATTGATCCATAAGAAACTCTGTATCCAATGGTATACTGCTAACACCATCTGCACATTTAGATTGAAAACCACAAAACTAACATTGTTGCTGACAACGCCTCGATAACACATGTCAGTGTTGACGGAAGCTTTGTTAGTGTTAGACAATTATATTGCTGACAACGTTACAAAAACACTTATCAGCGTTCAAGCAACCTTTGTCAGTGTTAGAAAAATATAGTGGAAAATCTAAATCATCAATAAGACCAATAACAATGCATCATCCTGTACATACTTTTACAAAAGTACTCCAAAACACATACTATGTGAGATTGACCATTCCAATACTTGTTACCAAGTATTGAAATCTCCCAGCATCAAAAGGTTTAGTTAGTAAATCTGACACATTTTCCTCAGTGTCAACCCTATCTGGTTGTATTAAACCTTTCTCAAAGCAATCTCTTATAAAATGGTGTCTAATTTCTATGTGTTTAGTTTTAGAATGATGTACAGGATTCTTAATGATGCATAAAGTGCTATTATTGTCAACAAATATCTTGGTATGCATGAAATTATACCCATAGTCCAACAGCTGGTTCTGAATCCACAAAACTTGTCCACAACAAGCAGCTGCAGCAACATACTCTACTTCAGTTGTAGAATTACCATGCTCTAGGGGCTTGATGAAGGCCATACATAGCCTTTTTGACTCTATACACTTTATCTGGATTCTCTAGATCCTCAAAACCAGGAGGCTGCATCACATATACTTCCTCAACAATAGTTCCATAGAGGAAGGCACTCTTGACATCCATTTGATAGACTGTGAAGCCCATGCAGGATGCATAGGCTAGAAAAATCCTTATAGCTTCAATCCTTGCAACTGGTGCAAAGACTTCCTCATAGTCTATCCCCTCCTCTTGTGTATATCCCTGAGCCACTAACCTTGCCTTGTTTCTGACCACAATGCCTCTTTCATCTCTCTTGTTCCTTAGAACCCATCTTGTCCCTATAGGTCTGACATATCTGGGACAATCAACCAGCTCCCAAACATCCTGAATTACAAATTGGTGAAGCTCATCCTGCATTGCTTCCACCCAACTTGGTTCTTTGAGAGCATCAAATATTTTCTTCGGTTCCTGTTGTGACAGAAAACAGGCAAACAAACAAGCTTGCACAAGAGGGGTATCAACCTTCTTGTGTATATTGGCAATAAACCCACCAAGACCTTGATGAGATCTTCTAGTCTCAACTGGAGTCATAATATCACCAATGATCTGGGAAGTGGGTTGATTCTTCATTGTGGAAGTGAGAACGCCTCCTTCAAAAAGTCTGGTGTCCTCAACCTCATGCTCCATGTTGCCAATATCTTCTTCATCAGATTCTCTTTCATCAACATGAGGATGAACCTCTTCATATATATTGGAAGGTTCACCTTGTTCAAAAATGGAAGAGAAAAGATGTACATAATTGTTGTCAACGCCTGAACCTTGTTTGTCAGCGCTTGGGCTAACAACGCTTGACCTGTTGTTGTCAACGTCTGAACCATCAACGTCTGAATTGGTCTTGTCAGCACTAGATTTGCCTTTGTCAGCGCCTGAAGGACCATGCATGTTTGTATCTAGTGGTGCTTGGAGACCACCATTATCTTTACCAGCAGCAGCAGCAGCAAAGGCATCTGTCCAAATGGGAATGGTAACATATTCTTGGATAGGAGATGTCTTTTCTGCTTGTGATCCAACTTTTTCATGAACCTGAGTACCTGAAACATCAACAACTTGTTCCTCCATAACATTTGAAGTTACCTTCACAATGTCTGGATTAGTGACAGGCATATAATTTAAAGTTCTAGATAAAGGTTCCAAGTCAAACAACCAATTAGGACCACTTTCAGGATCACTAGGCTTATTTTCTAAAAACCTAACATGTACTCTTTCAAGTATACGTTTTTCTTCTTTAAGATAAACCCTATATCCCTTGCTCTGCACTGAATACCCCATAAAGTAACCCTCATCACCTTTTGCACTAAATTTCCCTAAGACATCACTAGTATCTAAAACTACTACATGACAACAAAAAGGTTTGAGAAAACCAATATTAGGTTTTCTTCCCCAAAGTAACTCATAAGGTGTTTTGTTCTGAATTTTGTTAACCAATGCTCTATTTTGAACATAACAAGCTGTATCAACAGCCTCAGCCCAAAAGGCTATAGGAAAATGAGCATCAGCCAACATTGTTCTGGCTGCTTCAATTAGGGTTCTATTTTTCCTCTCAGCAACCCCATTTTGCTGTGGGGTTCTAGCAACACTAAATTGCCTAGTAATTCCTTTCCTGGCACAGATATCATCTAGCTTCTTATTCCTAAATTCTCCACCATTATCACTCCTAAGCATTTTAACCTCATTGCCAGACCTCTTCTCAATCTGAGTGATAAAATCAATTAGAATATCAGCTATGTCACTCTTCATAGCTAGAAAGAATGTCCAAGTAAACCTAGAAAAGTCATTTGTGATGACAAAGCAATATGACTTACCATTCAAACTTTCTATATTGGTTGGACCAAAGAGGTCCATGTGTAGCATATGAAGAGGTCTAGAACTAGTAGGCACCTGTTTGGACTTGAATGAAACCTTGTGTTGCTTGCCTTTAAGACATGCAACACATGAGTGGTCATTGTGGAAGGCCTTCTCAGGCAAACCATCAACTAAGCCAAGTCTCACAAGCCTATTTATATTTTTAAAATTTATGTGCCCTAGTCTCTTGTGCCACAAATTACTCTCATCTACCGAGGCTTTAGCATAAAAACAAGACATATTATTATTCATTTTAATCCCATTCAAATTCACATTATATATGTCCTTATGCCTAGGTGTTCTATACTCAATATATTTCTCATCAGGGATCTTATAATCCTTGCTTAACACCAAACACTTAGTATCAGTAAACAGAACTTTATTTTTGTTATCACAAACTTATGATACACTAAAAAGGTTGTAATCAAGTTCTTTTACCAGAAAGACGTTCTCAAAACGCAAAATCTTGGTGAGAAGGGTTCCTTTGCCTGTGATAGTACCATATCCGCCTCCAAAGTATAACTTATCACCATCCTTAATGGGAGTGAAGTTGGTCAAGTAGTCTTCCTTCCCTGTCATGTGCCTTGAGCATCCACTATCCCAATATCCATAATCATTTACCTGTCTTTGAATGCCCTGCACATAAAGAAAACAAATTAGTTTTCTTTGGGAACCCAAGTCTTAAAAGACTTGGATTCATCTGGTTGTTCAATAAGAACAGACTTAGTTGTCACAACAACCCCATTCTCATCCTTCTTAGGATGAAATACCCAGTTAACCCCAATAGGTTTTGTAATGACCTTTGAAATGTAATTAAATCTGTTGCAGGTCATTGAAATCCCATTATCATTAGGGTTTCGATCTTTCTTGGGTCTCCATGTTAAGCTTGAAGAAGCTTTAGACCTCTTACCCTGTGGTTGCAAATATTTAGGTCTGGTCACGTTTCTGTCAGCGTTGGAATTAGTCTTGTCAACGCTGAGATTACCCTTGTCAGCGTTGAACCTAGGGTTTGCTATAGAAACCCATTGCCTATTTGACCAGGTGTTTGTCTTTTGAAATGGTCTTTGTCCATGAGTGTTAGACCCTTTAGTAAAGAATGGGGCAGGTCTAATCACTTGTGGACTTTGTTGCACACAAGGTTTGGGTCTGACAACGTTTGACTTCCTAACAACATTGACTTTGTTCCTGTCCGCGCTGAATTTGTTCCTGTCACCGCTGGCTTTGGGAGCGTTGACACACTTGTATGCCAAGTGTGAAAAGCTACCACAAGTATAACAAGCTTTTCTAGACACAATCTTAGGTCTAGAAGAGAAAAATCATGTTCCATTATTGCTAACCTGGCTCTTGGGTGACCTAGTATTTCTATACATCTCTTCATATTTAATGCTAGGTTTTCTATCAGCATTTGAGCCTAGGTCAACAGATTTACCAGTGATTGGGTTTGTAACCTTAATGGGAGTTGACTCATTGGGACTTTCACATAGCAAGCCACCCTTAACAAATAAAGTAGGGTTAGCTTTCTTCCATTCATTCAGGTCAGTCAACTTTTGTTGGTACTCTTCAACTGGAGTGACAACTCTTGGTGGAGGAATGAATTCCTCCTCTTGGAATTCTGGCAAACTAGTCAAAGATAGGTCTTTTTGTTGGACACCATAGAAGTCACCAGCTGGTGGTGGAACCAAAGAGTAATCATTCATCCCAATCCCAGTCATGTCCTTAGGATCCCTTTGTTTACCCACACAGTCTCCTAGGGTTTGAGTGGCTCTATCAAATCTTTGAATTTTAAGGCCAACATTGTCCTTATTCTTAATGGCCTCATCTAATTTAGCCTGTAACTCACCATTAACCCTTCCCATGATGTTTCTAATATCCATACTAGCCTCTAACTCATGTTTTAAGATATTTATTTTATCTTTTAAGTCAAATTCCATTTTCTTGTATTCAGAAACGGTTTTCTCAGTTTGAGTGAGGGCTACTTGGTAATTAGACAATTTGCACTTTTCAGTACTCACATCACTCATTAATCTTAACACTTCTTTGTTAAGTTTCTCAGTGTTTAACCTACAACCTTTACTACAAAAAGCATCATTGTATACCTCATTATCAAATGAAGAGGAGGAGTGTGCCATGAGAGCTTATTCAACATGCTCTTCTTCTTCAACCTCAGTAATCAAAGCTTTATCCTCTTCAACATTCTTAGCCAGATAGCTCCAATCCCATCCCATACCATCAATTCCTTGAACTGCAACCATGGCTTTGGAATCCTGATCTTTAACAACCTGACTTGAGGGTTTACCAGCATCAGATCTTCTAGGAGATCTGCATTCCCTCATGAAGTGCCCCATACGATGACAGTTGTAGCATTCAACTTTGGATTTGTCAAATCCAGTTGTGTCTTTAGCATTGAAGGTCATCTTCTTCTTAAACCTTCTGTTCCACCTATTTGCTCTTATACTAGCAAGAGCCATGTTCCACTTAATGTCTATCTCTTCCAAGTGCTCACCACTTATTTGCTCAAGGTCCTCATATGTAATCACTAAACCATTGGGCAAAGAAGCAATATAAGCACATACAGTATCCAAATCTAAACCAGCAGGTTTAACTTTTGGGGAGTCATTCTTGAATGTGTCAGCGTCTGAATAGGAGACGTTGACAGGACTTGTTCCAGCGCTGACATATGATGATCCAGTAACTGGATGCATGTAAGAGTCCTTCTGATTGAATTGACCTTCACTATGAGAGAAGAAGGCCATGTTACTGGTGGTAGACTTGCTTCCATGCTCTAAAAGAGTTTCATCTTCCAGCAGCCTTAGTTTGTTGTAGATGTCATCAAACGAGGAACTCTTATATGTATTGTTGGCAAGAATAGATCTTGCCTCAATCTTCCATGACTCACCAAGACTTTTAAGAAAGGTAGCATTAATGTCGACATCACCAAGTTGTGTCCCCATGAAGGACAACTTGCTTGCAATGTCAAGCAATCTGCTTCTCACACTACTCAGTTTCTCATTGGGTTGAGCTTTGAAGACAGCATAATCATGCATGAGTTGCTTTTTCTTCTCTTCCTTAGTGTCTGCATTGCCACCATATGCAACTTCAAGAGCTTCCCAAAGGTTTTTAGCAGATTCATAGCCTCTATATTTATGTTGGTTCTCTTGTCCCAAAGAGACTTTCAGAATATTTAGGGCTTTCATGTCGACCCTTTTCTTTGCTATGTCTTCAGCAGCCACAGCTCTACCATCTCCAGGTTTTTCTTTCTTATCCTCTTCAGAACATCTAGCAACAGCTGATCTTTGAGCAATAACATTAGAAATCTTTTGGGCTTTATCGAATGTGTTTCCATATTCAATAACCTCCCAGAGTGTGTAGTCATAGATTCCCAGATATTGCTCAAAGTTGAATTTCCACAAATCAAAGTTGGTTGCATCAAGCATGGGAATCTTGATGTTTGGTAAAGATGAGGATGAGGAGGTTATTGCTTCAGACATGATGTTGTTAGGGTTTTTGAAAAAAATAGGGTTTTGGTGATTTTTAGTGTTCTTGTGTTCTTTAAGATCAAAAGTTCCTCAACAAGCTCTGATACCACTTGTTGATCCCAAACTTAGATCGATTTAGCTTTATGTATACGAGATTAGATCAAGTAATACACTTAGAGAAACCTTTGTATATGCTTATGATAATCTAAGTGTTATGCGGAATTAACACTTAAACAAGAACACACAATGATATAAACAAACTTTCACTTTGATTAATGATATCAAACTTGCTTACAATGAAAGTAGTTTACGAATGAAAACTTATATGAAACATTAACCTAAAGGTCTTCTTTTATAGATATAAAAAGCCTTGTACAATAATCTACGTATCAGCTATTCTAGGTAAAGATAAATATAGAAAATACATTGTTGTTCCTATCTTTAGTAGAAGTAATCTAGAATACAATAAACGCGTAGAGTATATCTTCCCATCAGTGCTTGTCTTCAATGTATCAACGCTTGACTTTATCTTGTCAACGCTTGAGCTGTCAGCGCTTGTTTTGTTCTTGTCAATGCTTGTTTTACTCTTGTCAGCGCTCAAGTGATCTGCCTTAATTTATTCCCAACAGATGTACCTTTGTAAAACCGTGTTGTGTACACTTTCTTAAAAGTTCCTTAAAACGATCCCAAGATTCACTAAATGTCTCACCGTACTTTTTTCCAAAATTGATAATGTCATTCCGCAAAGCGGTAGTATGTGAGGGTGGGAAAAAGTAATTGATAAACTTGGTCTCAAGGTCCGTCCATGTTGTAATACTTTGGGGTGGTTCCTTATCAAGCCAAGTCCGGGCTTGTCCCTCGAGGGAAAAAGGAAAGAGGAGCAAACGAATTGCCTCTTGTGAGACCCCATTGTATCTAACAGTATTAGATAAGTGTACAAACCTCTTGATGTGATCATGAGGATCATCATGAGTGCGGCCTAGAAAAGGTGTTGCGGAAACCATTTGAATAAACCCGGACTTGAGCTCGAAGTTATTTGCATCAATAGCCGGAACCACAATCACATCTTCATTGCCTTCAACGTGTGATTACAAGAGCTCGATCATTGGACGGTTATCCATTGTGTTAACAACAGGAGACTCGACAACCGGAGGCTGAATGATTGTAGCTTGAATGGATTTCTTCTTGCGTGAGCGAGTACGCATACACCTACAAAAGAAAAATAGAGCAAAGAAATAGAAGGAATAAAATCTTTTTGGCGCAAAAATTTGAAAAAGAAATGCTTTTTATTATTTTTTAATGTTTTTGGATTTTTGAAATTTTTTAATTTTTATGGATTTTTGAAAAATTCTGAAAATTTTGCAAGAAAAATAACGTTCCAAAGTGAACGGATCCCAAAATCCAACGCGTCTCTCACAAAAAACCGTTAATCTTCACGAAAAGATCCGGCAGCGGCGCCATTTTAATTAACTAGATTTTAACTTAGTTATGAAAGTTCGTTTTTCTAGTCTTTTCGAATTGATCTCTGGTTAAAAGCGTGACTCATTCGTTTTTGGTGGAAAAATAAGGAAGATGGTTATCTATTTATACTAAAAAGGTAAATGCAAAACGGATTAAAAATAAGCCAACAACGATTAACTAATGATAACGAAACAATTTGAAATAGTAGAACGTGAATTAAAACTAAGCAATAATAATTAATGAAAACTAAAAAACGAAATTCACTATCAACTAAAAAGGTAAATGTGTGAATTACTAAAAATTAAGCTAAAAACAAATTCTAGAAAAACTGTCACTTTTTCAGAAAAATTTAAAAAACTACTTGGTAAAAATAGAGATTTCGGGAAACGTGCTATTTTTGGAAAATTAAAAAAAATACAAATCTAAGAAAAACTACTTCGTTCGGAATAAATATATTGGGTCGGGAAAAGTCCTTCACTCGGAATATTACCTTCGTTCGGGAAAAACCCTTCACTCGGAATAATCCCTTCGTTCGGGATACCTTCACTCGGAATATTACCTTCGTTCGGGAAAATACCTTCACTCGGGAAATTCTTCTTCGTTCGGAATTTTCTTCTTCGTTCGGAATAATTATCTTCGTTCGGAATAATTCCTTCACTCGGTAAAAATCACTTCGTTCGGGAAATTAGCTTGGTTCGGTAAAACAAGTTGGTTCGGAATAAAAGACTCATTCGGGAAAAACTAGGGAAAACAAAACAGTGACGAAAAATAGGAAAAATAAGGCACGAATTTAACCAAAATATACCATAATCAATCTAAGAATTAAACCAAACTATCCACTAATAAACAACTATCAATACTAAATCAAACCAAATCAATAAAACTAACACTAATAACCAAATCAATCAAAAACCACTTAATCAAATCTATAAAAACTCAAGAACACAACCATAAACATAAGCAAAGATTAAACCATAGAAAACAAGAAAGGAAGAAGGAGATGAATAAAAAGCTTGATTAAAAGTATAAGATTCAAACATTAAAAAATAAAGATTAAAGGTTCTACAAATTAATCTAAGAGAGAAAATAAAAACTAGAGAGAGAAATAAACTACATCTATATAAAACTACTCCTAAATTTTTACTAACTCCCAAAAATGGGTGTGAAGTCCTCTATTTATAGGATAGTGGTGAAGTTGGTAGGTGGTGACTTGTCTTCTTTCTTTTCTTCCGTCTCGTATTTAAATTAGATTAAAGTCTCGACTTTGGCTCGGGATTTGTTGATAAAATCTTGAACTTGTCTTAATATTTCTTCATTTATTATACTTGGGTTCTTCGACTTGTAAATCTTCCATCTTTGGTCCTTTTCTTCAATAAATATTCAAAATAGGCCTATTGACTTCCAATCTTTTGCACTCTTGATCTTTTGACTTCGTCTTTTGTCTTTTTCTTCGATAAAAGCCCGTGAAAGCCCGTGTTTTCCTCCTTTTTCATCTTTTAGTCCTAAAAAACAATAAAAACACAAACAACGCATAATTCCGACATTTACAACATAAAATACACGTTTTGGCTTGGTTATTATTATAATTAAGCGGTCAAAGGATGGGTGTTTTCAAACCTATCATCTTGCTAGCATAGTGAATAGGAAAGAAGTGCTTTTCATGACGTTGCCCCAAAACGGCCCCAATAGCGTAGTCACTAGCATCACACATGAGCTCAAAGGGGAGGTTCAAATTGGGAGCAAAAAGAATGGGAGCTTTGGTAAGTTTCCTCTTAAGGATTTCAATGGCTCGTACACAATCTTCGTTAAAGACAAAAGGAGCATATTTTTCGAGGAGATGTGTAATAGGTCGAGAAACCTTTGAAAAATCCTTGATGAATCGACGATGAAAGCCCGCGTGGCCTAGGAAGCTCCTAACTCCCTTAACGGTTTTGGGATGAGGTAATTTGGCGATGAAGTCTACCTTAGCTTTATCTACCTCAATCCCCGCTTTCGAAACCTTGTGACCTAAGACGATTCCACTTTTAACCATAAAATGACATTTTTCCCAATTAAGCACAAGGTTGGTTTACTCACAACGTTTTAACATTCTCTCAAGATTCGACAAACACGAAGTGAACGAACAACCAAACACGTAAAAGTCACCCATGAGGACTTCCATCGTCTTGTCGATCATATCATGAAAAATAGCCATCATGCACCTTTGAAAGGTTCCCGGTGCATTGCAAAGTCCGAATGGCATTCTACGATAGGCAAATGTTCCATAAGGACACGTAAACATAGTTTTTTCTTGATCACGAGGATCAATGGGGATTTGGAAGTAACCTAAAAACCATCTAAAAAGCAATAGAAATCGTTTCCCACAAGATGCTCCAACATTTGGGTCATGAATGGCAAGGAAAAATGGTCTTTACGAGTGGCGTCATTCAACTTACGATAGTCGATGCACACCCTCCAACCGTTCACGAGTCTAGTTAGAATTAACTCATTGGCATCGTTTGGCACAACGGTCATTCCTCCCTTCTTAGGGACACAGTGAATAGGACTCACCCAAGGGCTATCAGAAATAGGGTAATCATTCCCACGTCAAGGAGTTTTAGGACTTCCTTTTTTATGACGTCGTAAATTTTGGGGTTCACCCTCCTTTGACATTGGATTGCGGGTTTGTAGTCTTCCTCCATTAAGATTTTGTGGGTACAAAATTTGGGATCAATTCCCTTAATGTCGGATAATTTCTACGCAATTTCCCCTTTGTGATCCTTTAGAACATCGACAAGTGCGGTTTTTTCATCATTCGAAAGATCTTTCGCAATAATAATCGGCAACTTGTCGTCCTCCTCCAAAAATACATATTAAAGATGAGGAGGTAAATCTTTGAACTCGAGGATTGGTGGTTTCTCAATTGAAGATTTGGGTTCGATACTCATAACCTCCTCGGGTGGAGGAAATGGGAAATCGTTAAGAAAATCCTTGATAATCGAGATGTCCTCATCATTGTCGAGGTCTTCGTCACAAGTGCGTGGAACATCGAATTCTTACAACGTAAAACCACCACCTTCAAATGGAGTGAAGGTTGGTGTCGAATTATCAAGAATGGGATAAAGCATGGTGGGATTGCCACTATTTTCATCATCACCAAAACCTAAAACTTCTTGTGAAAATTCCTCGCAAACAACGTCGATCATATCAACGAGGTTTATGGTAGCAACAGAATAGACATGAGAAATTGGAGAATTTTGAGTTGCGTTTATAACAAGTTCCTCGTCGTTGAAACGTAAGGTGATCTTTCTAGCATGCACATCAATTAAAGCCATAGAGATATCTAAAAACGAACGACCTAAAATGAGAGGAACTTGAGGATCCGTGGGAATATCGACAACGAAAACGTCTTCGGCCAATCCACATGCGGGAATCGTGGAATGATCGGCCAACTCGATAGACATTAGTGAAGGAGTAAGATTAGGAAGATTGAGCGACTTGAAGATTGCAAGTGGCATCAAGTTAATACTAGCACCAAGATCGGCCAAGGCATATCATTCTTCCATATCTTGGATTGCACATGGAATCAAGAATTTACTGGGATCACCGAATTTTTGAGGTATGCGGTTAAGATAAATCGAGGAACAACTAGACAATTGTTGCAATTTCTCCATGTTGTTTAACATACTCTTAAAGTTAGCGGCAAATCGAGGCATCATGACCAAAGCATTGGCAAAAATCACATTAAAATGAACGTCACGAAACATTTTCATAAAAAGCTCAAATTGGTAATTGTCGCGATCTTGACGTTTCTCCTTTCTAAGTCTCGATGGATAGGGCAAAGGTGGTGTGGGTTGAGGCATAGGCATAGCCTTTGTAATCTCGGGTTCCAAATGTGCTAATGGGTCAACCGTAGGTGTGGCATGAGCGGTACTTTGTGAGATTGGGACATGCTCCTTTTCGACCCCCACCTCGGTTTCTTCCTCAATTGCTTCCTCCGTAGGAGCAATTGGTTGAGTAGTTGGTTCCTTAAGTGTCTTACCACTTCGTGTGGTAATCACTTTCATCTCTCCCTTAGGGTTCGATATGGTGTTGCTAGGAAGACTACTCGAAGACGTTTACACATTATAGCCTCAAACATGGATGAAATTTTATCCTCAAATATAGATTTCCTCTTCTCGGCCTTAATCATCTCTTGTTTTATCATGTTTCCCTTGTTCCATTTTTTGTTGGTTTTGTTGTAACCTAGTTACATTTCCCTCCATTTTGTTTGTATGGATCTTAAGCTGATTTGTTAACTCATTTTTCAACTCCTTTTTCAAGTCATTCTTAAACTCGGATCTTAGGCTAATGATCTCTCTTTAAATATTATCAAACCTAGTATCTTTTCCATTTGCGTATTCAACAAATTCATTTGGAAGATCTTTCAAAGTTTGCAAACCCTTGTTGTTGTTTTAAAAATCATTGTTTTGATTTTTGTTTGAAACTTGATTGTTATTAGCCCCTTGATTCCCATAGTTGTTCACTTTGTAATTGTTTTTAAAACCAACTTGATTGTTTCGATAGTTGTTGTTAGCATTTTGATTGGGAGCAAAACCCATTGGAGTCATTTGATTAGAGCGGGTAACTTGACCGTTTTGGTTGTAAGTTCCCGTGGCCGAGTAGGCACTCGAAGTGTTACCACCGTTGGTAATGCACTCAGAGAAATCATGACCTCCACCACAATACATACATGAAACCTCAAACGCTTTATCCGTAGCGGGAGCACTTTGTTCACAAACTTTTAATTCAATTAAAAGACCTTTAAGCTTATCAAAGATTTTGTTTTCCAAGTTCGCCTCAATTTGGCAAGCATCGATGGTATTGGACAAAGAAG
The DNA here is from genome assembly GCA_025667525.1 of Glebionis coronaria. Classification (NCBI taxonomy): domain Eukaryota; kingdom Viridiplantae; phylum Streptophyta; class Magnoliopsida; order Asterales; family Asteraceae; genus Glebionis; species Glebionis coronaria. The sequence continues at coordinate 267,446,833 of CM046881.1, read as the reverse complement.
GTGAATCCGAAGACGGAGCCTTACGAACACTCGATTTTTTAAGAGGACTATACACCTTAGATCTATTCCCAATTATCAACAACGCTTCCTCAACCGTTTTACACAAAAAATTACCACCCGCGGCGGCATTTAGATAATCCCTCTCATGATCATTCAATCCATTATAAAACGTGTCAATTTGATGCAAGTCGGAAAAACCATGATGAGGACACTCATGTAACATTTCCTTAAACCTATTCCAAGCCGTTGAAAAACTCTCATTAAATTCTTGTGAAAATTTCGAAATCTCGTTTTTTAAATGCGTAGTCTTAGAGGGCGGGAAAAATTGGGTCACAAATTTTGAAACGAGATCCTTCCACGTCAATATAGAATTGGGTGGCTCTTTCTCTAACCAAATTTTAGCGGGCCCCGCTAAGGAATACGGAAAAAGCATCATCTTAATCGAATCATTAGCAACCTCCTTAAACTTGCAAGTGGCGGTACGACGATTGAATTGGCAGATATGGTTGTGCGGGTTGTCCTTTTCATCACCACGGAATTTGTTGTTTTGGATCATCGACAACAAACCCGTTTTCACTTCAAAATTATCCGCAAGGATGGCGGGAATCACAATAGCCTCTCCATAACCCTCAGTGGGTGCTTGAAGTAACTCCATCATAGTTCGATTCGCCATGGTTGGTTCTTCTTCTACGATAGGTTCGTCAATAGGAGACTCCTCACTAGAAAGATTTGGAGTAGGTGTGGACTCCTTTCGGTTTTTTCGTTTACGTGCACATCTTGCTTGATTACGAGTAAGCATAAACGTCACGTACAATGTGGGGATGAGCAAAGAAGATTCTTTTTGGTGTTTTTAATTTTTCCAAATTTTTTGTGGTTTTTGATTGTTTTTACCTTTTTTGGATTTTGGTGATTGTATTAAGTAGACAAAAATCTACAAATCTCTCCCTTAATCAAATCTCTTGATTAAAGAAGCCTCAAGGAATAAAAACGATCACGTGGAGTGAACGCCTTCGATGACTTTAGAACATTGGTGGAACACCAAAACTTTCAAGAGGGTTTAATCAAATGAAACCAAGAAAATATATATGATACTTAGATAATACTTTGGTTGGCAAACCCTCGATTAGCCCTTTTTATCTAAACACGCACAAGCAAGCGGGGAAACGAGGCTGCGCGAAGCACTTAAGAGCCTTTTTCCTTAGGGTATATTTTATAATACCCGCCTTTTACCCACCTTATAGTTTGTGTTTGTCAAAATTAAGCTTCACGAAAGTAATTACCTATTTTGCCTTTTCTTTCTTGTTTGAGATTCGAATACAATGATTGAGTAATGACCTCCCAATCAAGGTTGTTTTTTCACACTTTTAGAGTACTTGTGAATTTATTGTTCTACTTATACAATATTGTAATATTCACACAAAAAACAAAAACCGATAATGCGTATTAGTAGAGTGCTACTAATACAAATAGATATTATGGTTAGTATAAAAAAAACATTTGTTCAAATCAAAACACAACACGCCTCCCCGGAAGCGGTGCCAAAATGATGGTTGAGTTTTTACACACCTTTAGGAAAAGGAGGTAATTAGTGCAAGTATTAAGTGTCAGTTTAGGAAAACCAATCATTAATGACCCAACGTGGGGATCGTTCTCAAGGAGGCTTGTGTATTGTGTTAAGAATTGATTAATGATGTGATTATGTTTATGAAGCAAAGAAATGAGAAAAGAAAGTAGAAAGGAAAGACGTTTACGATTATGAATTAAACTAAGACGAAGTTGTACACGTAAAACCGTAAAAAGTGACTAAATTTAAAAATTTCCCTAAAAATTGCAATAAATCTAAAAAATGTAATTTGAGTTTACAAAAAATCAAAAATTACTCAAACCATTTATTTAATTAAATATTAATTTTTAATGCTAATTAAAGCCCAAAAAATCATTTAATTAACTAAAAGCGCAAAATGAGATTTTTTAACTTGTAAACCTCTAAAATGACTTAACTAAATTTAAAACTATTTTTGAAAATTTTAAAATCAATAAAAACTATTTAAAAACAATTAAAAACTATTAAGACTTAAAATAATTCTAAGAATTAATCTAATGACAATAAAATTAGTCTAAAAATTTTAAAATTCCTAACTTAATGTATTTGAACTAGGAAAAATAAAAAACTTGCAAAAATCTAAAATTTAATTTTTAATAATAAAATATTAATAAAAATCCAAAATTTATAAAAAATTCTAAAAAGTTGCAAACTAGTTTATTTTAACCTAAGTAACATAGAAATGAACTTGAAATTACAAAATTACCCCTATTGGGCCTTCAAATGGGCCAAATACCCAAACAGTCCCTTAATGGGCTTAGAATTGGGCCCAATAAGAAAAAGTCCACAGAATTGGCCCAAAAGCTCCAGTTAAGCTTAAAATCTGATTTTAAACACAATTTTTGAAAGGCCCAAAAGCTGAAAATGAGCTTAAGTTAGCTTATTTCAAAACAACTTATTCTTAATGGGCTTTTTGGCCCATTAAGCTATAAGCTGATGCCATAAGCTAAAATTATACCCACGTCCTTCTCTTGACCTAAATAAGCTATTTGCAAAAAGAAACTTGAAATAAGCCCAAGGAACAAGCCTGAAATAAGCCAAAGCTCTCTTCACAAAACGACAAAATAGTCGTTGTTGAGTTCTAGACTATTTCAAACAGCTGATTCAAGTTGCAATAAGTCACAAATAGCTTAACTAAGCTTAATAATCAAAAAACTTTCAAAAAGCACCACTCAATAAACTGGAATAAGCAATAAGCAAATTTGTAAAAGTCAAACAGTTTGGTTTTCTAGTCAAACCTAAAAGTCAAAGTCCACAAACTCTAGATCTCTTAAACGGGTCAAATAAGAAAGATTGATTACAAAAACAAAGTTGTTGCAAGTCCCAATAAGCTAGAATGGCTTATGAATAAGCTGTTTGGATTTTAACACTAACAGGGGCTAGTTTTGGGGGTTCAACAATGGGAAAAGTTTCCACTGCTTGACCTTTTAGCATTTTTGTCTTTAGTGACTTTTTGTTGGATTCAAGTTACAAACAAGGAACCCTTGTAATCAGCGGATCACAAGGAGTAAAAAACAACAAAGATATCACAATCACACCTAGCCAATTAGTACAGTTAAATCAAAACATCACCAAACTTTTCCCAGATATGAACAATAAGCAGTTTTCACCAAATAAGCACTTTAAGAAAGATTAATCCAACCAAACTTCACCAAATGCATACACAAGGTATAAATAATTCAAATGAACATAAATCAACAAGTTTCATGCAATGGTTCAAGGCCTAGATCAAGATTCAAGCTCAAAAATGTTACTGATGAACAAAGAACAAGCAAATTTTATACTTTGCTGATATAGTTGACCACAAATCCAATTTCAAACACTCAAATCTTCTTAACAAGTTATATTAAGTATGTTTAATCACTTGTTATCCTTAAGCATGCATACAAACTAAGTGTTTCCAAAATCTTAGGTCAAAACAAGCATATTTCCAACTTTTATAGCACAATCAAGATTTTGATGTTTAGAAGCCAAGAAATTGCAGCAATTAGCACTCAACCAAGTATATGACAGATAACAACACAAATAAACAACAACCAATAACTCAAAAACTCTTTGTGATCTTAAACAAGTTAACCCAAACACCCCTTAACTTTTTCAATCCAAGATTTAACAAAGTATAAATATGATTCAATGTTACCCAAGCCCAATCTAACACAATAACAACTATATTATATAGTATCAAGCAATATTAAGCCACAAAAACAACAAGAACAAAAGCAGAACACAATATCACAAAAATCAAGTATTTTGACAGATTTTGGGTTCAAGGACTCAAACCTCATGAATGTACATCCACACTCACGAATTTTTGAGTTGATGTGTTGATATGAGCTTAAATACTCATATCATTTATATTAATAAACAATGAATAAATGCATAAAAAATGTGAAAATTCCTTGTATATGTGTTGTTTTGTTGTTTCATGTGTGTAGGTACCAAGTTCGTGAAAATCGGCAAAACCGACACGAAGTTTGAAGAAAAGTTCGACGAAGCAAAAAACGAGCTCGATTTAAGCGGATTTAAATTTATTGAAGATTATTTACCAAGTGGGTCCCACATGAGCTAAATGGGCCTGAAAAGCCCATAAAGATTTCAAAAAGCCTAATATAAGATCATGAAGCCCAAATATAATCCACATGGGACGGTTTGTACATGGACTTTTGAAAGCCCATTTGGCTTGATCAAGTAACGAGAAAAAAGAAGAAGTTAATATGAATTTTTAGTTTCAGTCAAATAAATAACACATTCACACGTTCTTAAATAAATGTTACCCACTCTCACTGTTCCACCACAAACTTTCGATACAATCTATGTGTTTTCTTCCCCAACCTCAAATTAACCAAAACCAGATTTATTCCTAACCCTAAAAACCTAATTAATTTACTGTTCATAAAAACCCTAATCCAATAAATCACAAAATTAATTTATGCGTTTTGTTCCCACGTGTTATTCACACGAGGGGGAAATAAATCTCCCATTAGTTTCGGAAGGGAAGAGTAGAAGAACAAGGCTACATGGCATCTGATTACTGGTCAAGACAGCGCATTTTCCCCAATCCACCAATAGAAAAGAACCACCTCAGCATTCAAAGAAGCACAACTAGCACAACGGATGCCACGTTGGCAATCTGTGTGCTAGTAAGCTATTATCAGCCCTTAGATCATGCCTTGGAAGAGAGAGAATAAGAGATGGAATATGCTATTGAAGATTCGAATATGCTCCCCTCAACAGCCTCGGGGGTTGGCTATATAAACCCCCAAAATACTTGTAATCGATATCCCTCTTTTTACTTTAAAGTTATAATGTTAGTTTAGTGTTAGAATTGTATTTTCTTTTATTTCAATTTGTACTGTTACTTTTAGTATTAATAAAAGATCTCATTCAGTTTCGTTTAATTTTGATCTTAAGTTTTGTTAAACATTGTTAAAAGCTTAGGCGATCTACAATTATATTAAGCTGAATGTTATTAACGAGTATTGTTTTAATAAGCTTGATTAATAGCTTATTTGAATGATATAGTAAAATTGGGGATAAAAACTTAAACCCACTGTTTAAGTTTATAAAAAGCTGTTGTTCGTGATTTAAATTGATGTTGGTTCAAGAATCGATGATGATTTGGTGACTCATAGTTTCTGTCGTTCGTGTTGATATATTATGATGGTAGTTTAGTATTGTTACTTGGTTCGAGAATGGCGGTGAATGGTGGTATTGGTGATGTTATTTATCCAGCTCAGCACTGCGCTACATCTCAACGGAAATCTCCAAAAGGTGCTTATCTCTTTTATTTTACATGTTTATTAGATTAATTTTTGTTTAAATGTTAATATGATTTAGATATTTGAGTGGTTTATGCGTTATTGTACCTGCTTGATTTATGGTTGTTTGTGACTGTTTATATGAATCTGATATAGTTTTATTATGGTTGTATTTGGTTGAGGAGTTTTAGTTTAATCTGATTTGATATAATTGTCTTTACCCGCTATTAAGAGTAGAATATGATATTTAGGTTTAAACATGTTTGAATCTGTTTTTTTATGGTGTTATAAATCTGTGTAGGTTCGATCAGTTTTAATGTTTTAAATGCTTTTGAAGTTATTCTGTTATAAAAACTGAAGTTGAATCTGTTTAGTTGTCTAAGGTTGTTTTATCGCTATGCAAGATGTAACACCCCCAAATTTATACAACTCAATACAGCGGAAGACTAGTTGGTGTTACGGGATAGCACATTACTCACATCATAGACAACGCTTAAAAATCGCGTCGTTTAATAATAAATCATTTCCATTCATAATTATCAAAGTTACATCGGTCCCAAGTCATTACATTTCATACAAAGTTTTACAAAATATTTGAATGGAAAATATTGTTTAAGTGCGGGCCATGAATTCTTGTCGTCTTCCCGAGAATTACCTTCAAGTACCTAAGACAAAACATGTTAAAAGAAAAGGTCAGCGATAACGCCGAGTGAATTCATAGAGTTTAATAAAATCCATCAATATAATATCAGTATAAAACTATTACTGAAAATCATTTTGTGCAAATCATTTTGATAGGCCATAAAATAGCCAAAGTCATTTTATACAAATCGTCATCAAAATCATAATATATGCATTTGCCTTAAAAACCGTTATACGAATCATTGTCGTTAAAAACACCATACAATACGTTTTTCAACGTTGTATCGATTAAATAAAACCGTTATATGAATATGGTTATAAAAAGCCTTAAAAATCATTATACGAGCCAATGTCGTAAAAACGTCATACAATACGTCTTACGACGTTGTATGAAAATAAAAACCGTTATATGAATATGGTTATGAAAACCAAAACACAAACATAATATCAATAGTATGACCCAGTATTGCTAGTCAGACAATACATCGTAATTCGGAGCGTCTAGTAGTATTTCGTTAGTTTTGGATTATTATAAGCCGCATGACATTGTTACCTTACTAAACCAAAAACGGGTAGCTAACCCGATACCAAATTTTCCCATCTAAAGTAGCGTGTCGTCACAAAGGTCACGCTATGGAAATCTTCTCATACATAAATTCGCTTACCAATCAATGTGGCACGACGGGGATCAACCGTCAAGGCGCGAACTGGGGTGATCGTCCCCAAATAGTACTATTATATGCACAAGCGTCTACCAAATCCCGGTAGTTCACAATTCATGCTAATGGGACTTTTAGTGACATAACCTAACTTTAATAATCCATTTTATTTCATCTGTCGGGTCCTTTAATCATTTATCGGGTCATACAATCGGGTAATTCAATCATACGGGTCCAAATCAATAAACAAACAATCGGGACAAATGGTGTCCTATTTTATAAAAACTAACATGTTATCTCCCTCGCGGGTTTATAAAACATTTCATAAAAACATTTAAAAGAGTGTGAGGCTATGAACTCACGTTGATATGGGAAGGCGGGTTATCGGCAATTCGGACGTACGGTACGTGCTTCAATCACGGAAACCTAGACAAATAATATTCGTCTTAGACTTTTGTCCAATGACTTTATAAAAATAACAATTATGTATACATATGATGATTTTATATATATGATGATCATGTGGGTTTACATATCCTCAATTACTCATTTTTGTGTTTTGTGTCGATAACTTTTATACTAGTTTTCTCGTTTTACCTATTTACGTGTTTTAGGTCCAATAAGCCTATTATAAGTTTATTAACTTGTATTAATCCATTTCATACTTATATTATCAGTAGTTATACTTTACAAGTTGGGCCTAAATGGGTTAAGCCCAATAACAAGTTTATAAGTGTTTTAGTCCATTTTTGTTGTATTATTAGTCCAATAACGTTAATTTAGTCCGTTAACGTCCGTATGTCCTATATTTCGGGTCTTATCGGTTTTTACTTGTTATACATGTTTATATATCAGTATATAAGTTTTATAAAGTTTACATTAGACGGGTCCAACCATCTAAGTTTTATTTAACAAAAACGTTAATTTTACGGTATTAGCCGAAAAAGTCGTAAAAATCATGTTTATAGTTTTATAACTTATAAAACTTAACAACTTACCATTTTTATAAAATGTCCACTTATTTACCATTGTACATATTTATATGAATGTATTATATGAGTTAGTGGGTTTTAATTTATATTTTATACTATTAAATTTTTGAGTGCTTATATAATAGTATTATACTTTAATTTCCAAAATCTGATTTTTATTTTCACTTTCACCAAAACTGCCATATCTTGAGTTCTATATGGAGATAGAAGCTCAAATTTTTATCACAAAAACTACATGATATGTGATACATTTAACTCTTCTATAGCTACTGTTGAATCATCTTCTAAGTATTTTCTAAAAATCGTCCAAAACAGTGAACTCAGATTTGTACCTTAAACTTGTTTTGATCATATCTCACTCATTACAATGATTCCATTGCATGGCCAACTCTCACATGTGTACAAGACATATAGCTTACTGTAAATGCATTCTACTTCATCATTTTATCTGTCCATGACCTGTTTCTTTACTGTTTTATACAGCCATCACTTTTAAGCAAGATTTTAGCCTTGTTCTTTATAGTTTTGACCTTTTTAATCATGTTTATCAACACCAAATCCCCACATAACATTTTTATCATCATATAATCATCATATACATATACAATAGGAAATAAAATACATGTTTACATAATCAAAATAACAAGAAGATGAGGAGGACAATCTTTATACCACCATGATGATGTAGGTTGTGATCAAACATGGATTTTGATGGAGAAACTTGTGATGCACCAAGACCATCTTCAAGACCACCATTCTTTATAGACTCCTTGTGGAAAATCAGCCCTAACACTTCATGGAAACTCCTCCTTGGATGTTATAACTTGCACCAATCAATAGGGCTTCAAAAGGGCATCAATATGTATATGAATAACATGAGATTTTGTGGTTGATTTTGATCAAATGAGGGTTTTGAGTGGGAGGAGGGACGGCACATTTGAGAGAGTGAGAGAGAGGATGAGTTGTTTGCATGAGTTGCAAATAAGAAGTGGTTTGGGGTAGTGGTTTTGTGATGTTTTATGGCTTAACTTGTAAGCTAATGGCTATGTGTTGCTACTTAGCTTACACTTGACACCAAATGTGGTGTGGTGGCTAAGTTAGGCCGGTTTGAGTGGAGGTGGGACAAGTGTCCCACTTGTCTCATCCCCATTTATTCACGGGTACTCCTCGATTCTAGTTTCCTCGATTTGCATGCCCTCGGGTCGTTTTACGAAAAAACGTTTTTATAAATTATGATTCAACGTCACAAAACGAATCCAATAAAAATTGTTTCATCAAAAACGGAGTTCGAAAACGTAAATACGTAATCCTAAGGTTTACGGTTTAGTCGTAAAGGATGTTAAAATAAAATCGTAAGTCCTAATCTCTTCTCGTAAATTTGTGAGTTTATGAACCAACACAAATTTAAAACTCCAAAATAATATTCATGGATAAATTTATTTTCTGAAATGTCGGACTGTCACCAAAGACGGTGTATGTAAACGTAAGCACGTAACGGTGAATCCTCCGGTTTAGACGTAGTCGATGCTACTCCAAGACGTAACTCCAAATTTCTTCCCAAAAATAAGTGAGTTCATATTGTAACATTAAAATAATATTTTCAAATAATATTTGAGAATAAAATATCAATCGTAAATTGACGGATTGTCACAGCATTTACCCCTAAACAAGATCTTTTTCCTCAAAGATCATCTTAATGCTCGCTTCTTATAGAGTTAAATCCATGTGGGTATTTCCTCCACATTCGGTCCTTTCTCACAAGTGCAATTCATTACAATACGCGAGTTTCATCAAACATAACTACGGGAATAAGATCAGGCTTAATGTTGACTTACTTTCTCTATCCATGATGTTCACAGGTTTTTGATGAATGCAACTTTTCGCCGATCTATGCTTTACTAAGAACAATCAGATTTTCACTTGATAGATATTCCATCAAGTTCGATTTACGAAACATAATTTACGCAGTTCTTGAAGTCCTAGGGTAGATCCAGCTTGTATGCCTTTCAAACCAATCTTCTTACATCATCTCAGTGGTCCCATACAACGGGGACTTATATCCCATGATTTGTCAGATCATGAATTCATTTTTCCAAGGTTAAAATTGTGGCATAACTTCGCTACCCATTTGGCACTTCAAGATCTACATTTCATATTCACATAAGCTCTTGCCCACTACCGGCAGTCAATAATCAGATCCTAATTTCAACAATCATTTCAGATTTCGCGGGTCGGGTATTTTGTAAGGATAGGTTCGCCATCATAGGAACCTTAAACCTAAAAGACATGTCCAACTCACAATGGGTGTATTTCGGGTATCTTCATCTCAACTCCTGATTACAGATGCTCTAATATTTAGATCCTAACAAGATTCGATCTCAATCCTAGTATGATGATTATCAATGATAATCTCTCCAAAGGAAAACGATTATACGATTTATTACCAAAGGTCATTCATTCAGACATAAAATAGAACTTATATTACTTTGTATCGTTACTTTACCTCGTCCCTTCGATTGGGGTGGTACATAGTACTCTCATCAAGGTTCGTTCTCAATGATTTCTGAGCAAATCTCTAGAAATTCGATGCGAAGCGAGGATCTCGATATAGATGATCGATACAGGCACGCTATGTTTACATAACTCTTTTTTATTTATCATTAACGGGAATGATATTAGCAGATTTGGTCAGTCTGTCGATGATGACCCAAATCAAATCTAATTCAGATGATGACCTTTGCAATAGCTAGACGTTTACTAATGTATGAGGCGATTTCTGCCTTCATAATTTGCCATCAGTACAACTTCTTCAGACAAAGATACTTTTAGTCAAAAATGACATACATATAATACTTATACTTACACGATTCCAATATAACTACATCTCATAATTCTTCATATTTAGACAATCACAAGTGGTCTTTTATATATCTAACGCCATTGGCTTCTCAATTCTAATGGTTCACATTAGCCGTGAAACCTTTCACTATTTATATTATCCTTTTTACAAACATTGTTTATTTTTATATCGTTCAGCAATTTATGTTGCACCTTCATTATTAAGGAATATGTCCTAACTTGTTCTTTATCTTTTCTACATAATGCGTCGGTGTCTATATTCACTTCTCATGATGATATAATTATCATGTCCATAATTCACTAAGATATTCTTTCTATATTATGACTCAGTAATTACGTTCACTTTCCTGATGAAATAAATATCATAACCGTATTTATTCAAAATTCTTGCTTCACATTTTCTATGTTTTAGTTTCTTCTCAACTATCATTTTTATCCGTTTTACTCAATCCGACGTCTAAAGCGTCGATAATTATTATAATTAATTAAATAATTATTAGTAAATTTTTATGAAGCGTAAACGTAAAAGTTTTAAATTTCTTAGTTCGACCAATTATATAAAATGTTCAAAAATAAATTTGAATTTAATTAACAAGATTTTTGTTGATTTATCGAAAATAATTAAAATAATTAATAAGGTCCTGAAAATGTTCGAGAAGTTTTTGGTTATACTTTGGTCAAAATTTTCTTAGTTGAAAAGCAAAAATTATCGTTTTAAGTTTTCAGGTTATGGTATAAATGGTTTTACTCAATCCTTCTTAAGTTGTCTTAAGGTATGCAAAAACATTTACCCCTAAACAGGAGTTTAGTTAAATGATTGGTGTATAAGGGAATAATCCCTTAAAAATCCTTTGTTAAAACATTTGTCAAAATATATTTCCATTTCTTTTTGGTAAAATCCAAAGTCTTAAAAGGGCTCTTAATTTTTTTTTTGAAGAGTCTATATGCATACATCTTACCATTATTAATCCAACGGTCATTTTATGTAAAGGATTAAGTTTTTAATCCCTAAGCGTTAATGGTTCTAATCTTTGAAAAGTCAATATAGCTTCCATTATCTATTAATCACACAGTTAAATCATGTAAAGAATTAAGTCTTAAATCACATGTTAATTATTCCAGGTACATGTTTTTATTGTTCGGCCAATTCAGGGCAGTCTATAAATAATTATTAACTCATTCTTATTCTTATAAATAAACAAATAGTCCTTAATGATCACAAGCACAAATTTATCAATTTACAGCCTACATACGTGATTCACCAATTTTATGAATGCTACATGTGCATTGGTCAATCCAAACGTCATCACGTGGAACTCATAATGTTCATTACAAGCACCGGATGTAGTGATTGGAATAGATAATCTCTTTCGCAGATGCGAAGTTGATGATAACCATGCTATGGATCAAATTTGCTAGAACCTCGTAAATGATTGAACAATTCTTCCATTTCGAGTTATGGATATAGTTTTCGATTGTCAATTTACTCAATTCACAGTAATCTATAAATATAAGGAATGATAACACCATAGCTCTTCAGGATGACAGGCTTGGTATAATAAAATCTTTCTCCGACAACTCTCTCAGTTGTACGGAAATTCCTTTAATTTAGATGGTGCTGACGTACAGTACACAAGCCACAAGTGCAGCACCGAGAATATAATCAAATACCAAATTCTACTTGCCTAAATGGCAAAAGTCTAGGTAACTCATCAACAAATACTTCCTAAGGTTTCAGATAACAGAAACATCTTGTAATACATTCATATTAGGTTCTTCTAGATTACAATATTTATAACTAGTTCACAACCAATCACGGTATAATTTCAAGTCTAAATGCAGGATATGGACATCCATCAAGAATTATTTAGATCACTTTTGATAATCAACATCTTATCTTTTAGGGAAATTCTACTCGAGTTCCCATCAATTAAGACAATGTCGTCATGTCATAATCAATCAATCCATTCTACCAGCATTATCACCTTTTCAGTTTCATTGCTGTCGATAAGATGTGAACTTCTCAAAAGACTAATAATAATTCATAATCCTTCACAAATTCAAGGATATCTGGAGACACAACTACTATTAAAAGAGTAAGGTCAACGCATAATCTATGCGAGAGAATTTCAAATCAGACACAGACGAAAACATTTAACGAATATGAATATATCCCATGTTTTCATAATTTGAGTACGCATTCGAAAGCTCCTCGGATCGTTACCCAGGTCATTCAAATGAAATCAAATCAAAAGAAATGATAAGAACATCAATACATCCAGTCGGGTATCAACACTCGGTTATCAGATACTTTTCCTAAGAATCTCACTACGGGAGAATTGGACAAGAAAGAATTGTCAATTGTCAAATAAGACAATTTCCACAGATGAGTAAATTCGACTCTGAAGAATAGATGCTACAGGCACATATGTAGGTGTCCCTACTAATATGTCCCTATTTTGCACTTCTTGCAGATCTCATAAAATTTTAATCTTCCACAATCTTCAAAGAAAATTTAGTGTTTATTAATCAGCTTTATGGTGACTACTAATCAGTCTTGCATGGTCTATTCCAAATTGTATGTAGGCGTGCAACTATATACAATTTCAAAATTAACGATGCAATACTCAGTTCGTCAAAATTTTATCATCATGTGTATAATAAAAACATTTTCATGCTTAATTCTTAAATAGGAATCAAAAATAAGTTTATAAAGATTTTCTTTATTATGAAAACAGTTAAGTTTTCCAAGGTGTTTTATAAACAACCTCATTCGATAACAATTATTTATAAATCTCATTTTGAATAATCCTTTTTGTGATGAAAATTAAATTTTCTCAAAGGATACCGTTTCAACTTTATAAAAACAATGTGTGATCTGCAAAAGAGTGATGAAGAGTTGTTCACCAAGAACTAACTACAATATGATAGGAAATGAGCTTTAACCAAATAATCATGAGGTTCATGATCTCGATAGCACTCAAAAGAATAATCCACAACGTAACTCAAATCAAGATGAGTACTTGTTCAATGGTTACATCACTAATGCGAGCATTAGGAAGAAGCAAGAAAAGATAGATAACATCGATATATGTAGAATTTAGCAATCAAAGGTAGTCTTTTCATTAATCACAAACAAGTCAAAATTGTACCGTAACACATTACGTGTCACTATGTCATACAATTCTCAGAACTCATCCTACCAACTGATGTCTCAGTTAAGTTAGGGATTATTTTTAAAAGATACCACAATGAATACTAATCTACAAGAGTCATTAGGTGTCCCACCTGTCCCGGAAGATCCATCGGTCCCAATTCAGAAGAAGATTTCTTCAATTTATTTGTTGGACACTGGGCATCCTCATTAGTGGACAATGGCCTAGGAACAACCCTTAACACGAATCAACAATCAATTAAAACCTTATAATTCAATCACAAAACTTAACGACTTCTATTAATAATCTCATATTCCATACAGGTTAAATTTTACTTTATTCAAGTTTCAACCAATTTTATACTCAATTCAATATACTACCTCATATTCCAATACTTTCAATCTTATTCTTAGGCCTTAATAGGGCAATAAAAGCTCGGTATGAACAATACTTAATTTCCAATCCTGTATCTCTTACAAAAATAATTATCAAACGAGTCACTAATATGAGATGACTCATACATTCAATCAGACTTCTCGGAAAGGTACTAGTGCATGAGGCTTTTGGGTAATGGTTCCAATGACAGCCTCAATTGCAACATTCACCCGTTCGATTTCAATTTAAGAATTGGGTGACAACGAATCAGATAACATCTTTTTAGGTGATAATGTTTTGTCAAATTCCACTTTATAAAGAAAGATCGTCATGACATCGATATCAGATTTAATCTCGCCAATTCTTTTTCAATATCACAATCAACTAATATCTACATTTCTACGAATATCAACCATTTTTTGGGATCATAAATATCCACAACTTGGTTTAGATCTAGGATAGCTAGAATTCCTACGAGAATAGCTTCGATTAATTTACTAGGGGATTTAGGGTTTCTTGTGACAATCGAAGTCGTATAAATACCTCGTATAAATATTGAAATAATCATCAAACAATCATGTAATAAAATTACATCATATATATATATATAATCCAAGTTATATATATATTAAAATAACACTTCTCAGTCTGGCCTTGTCGGTAACTCGGGAATTCTTCGGCACCGTTATAGTCAAAAGATTTTTAGACATTTTTAGAAAAATGTTTATAGTTAAAAGATTTTGAAAAGTTTTATTCAAAACCTTAGTTTTAAAAATCTTTCGTTCTCTATAACGAGAGCTCTGATACCAAACTGTAACACCCCCAAATTTATACAACTCAATACAGCGGAAGACTAGTTGGTGTTACGGGATAGCACATTACTCACATCATAGACAACGCTTAAAAATCGCGTCGTTTATTAATAAATCATTTCCATTCATAATTATCACAGTTACACCGGTCCCAAGTCATTACATTTCATACAAAGTTTTACAAAATATTTGAATGGAAAATATTGTTTAAGTGCGGGCCATGAATTCTTGTCGTCTTCCCGAGAATTACCTTCAAGTACCTGAGACAAAACATGTTAAAAGAAAAGGTCACCGATAACGCCGAGTGAATTCATAGAGTTTAATAAAATCCATCAATATAATATCAGTATAAAACTATTACTGAAAATCATTTTGTGGAAATCATTTTGATAGGCCATAAAATAGCCAAAGTCATTTATACAAATCGTCATCAAAATCATAATATAGGCATTTGCCTTAAAAACCGTTATACGAATCATTGTCGTTAAAAACACCATACAATACGTTTTGCAACGTTGTATCGATTAAATAAAACCGTTATATGAATATGGTTATAAAAAGCCTTAAAAATCATTATACGAGCCAATGTCGTAAAAACGTCATACAATACGTCTTACGACGTTGTATGAAAATAAAAACTGTTATATGAATATGGTTATGAAAACCAAAACACAAACATAATATCAATAGAATGACCCAGTATTGCTAGTCAGGCAATACATCGTAATTCGGAGCGTCTAGTAGTATTTCGTTATTTTGGATTATTATAAGCCGCATGACATTGTTACCTTACTAAACCAAAAACGGGTAGCTAACCCGATACCAAATTTGCCCATCTAAAGTAGCGTGTCGTCACAAAGGTCACGCTATGGAAATCTTCTCATACATAAATTCGCTTACCAATCAATGTGGCACGACGGGGATCAACCGTCAAGGCGCGAACTGGGGTGATCGTCCCCAAATAGTACTATTATATGCACAAGCGTCTACCAAATCCCGGTAGTTCACAATTCATGCTAATGGGACTTTTAGTGACATAACCTAACTTTAATAATCCATTTTATTTCATCTGTCGGGTCTTTTAATCATTTATCGGGTCATACAATCGGGTCATTCAATCATA
This sequence comes from Glebionis coronaria, assembly GCA_025667525.1. NCBI lineage: Eukaryota > Viridiplantae > Streptophyta > Magnoliopsida > Asterales > Asteraceae > Glebionis > Glebionis coronaria. The sequence goes on along the minus strand of CM046881.1, from coordinate 267,430,855 downwards.
CGGGTCCAAATCAATAAACAAACAATCGGGACAAATGGTGTCCTATTTTATAAAAACTAACATGTTATCTCCCTCGCGGGTTTATAAAACATTTCATAAAAACATTTAAAAGAGTGCGAGGCTATGAACTTACGTTGATATGGGAAGGCGGGTTATCGGCAATTCGGACGTACGGTACGTGCTTAAATCACGGAAACCTAGACAAATAATATTCGTCTTAGACTTTTGTCCAATGACTTTATAAAAATAACAATTATGTATACATATGATGATTTTATATATATGATGATCAAGTGGGTTTACATATCCTCAATTACTCACTTTTGTGTTTTGTGTCGATAACTTTTATACTAGTTTTCTCGTTTTACCTATTTACGTGTTTTAGGTCCAATAAGCCTATTATAAGTTTATTAACTTGTATTAATCCATTTCATACTTATATTATCAGTAGTTATACTTTACAAGTTGGGCCTAAATGGGTTAAGACCAATAATAAGTTTATAAGTGTTTTAGTCCATTTTTGTTGTATTATTAGTCCAATAAAGTTAATTTAGTCTGTTAACGTCTGTATGTCCTATAGTTCGGGTCTTATCGGTTTTTACTTGTTATACATGTTTATATATCAGTATATAAGTTTTATAAAGTTTACATTAGACGGGTCCAACCATCTAAGTTTTATTTAACAAAAACGTTAATTTTACGGTATTAGCCGAAAAAGTCGTAAAAATCATGTTTATAGTTTTATAACTTATAAAACTTAACAAGTTACCATTTTTATAAAATGTCCAATTATTTACCATTGTACATATTTATATAAATGTATTATATGAGTTAGTGGGTTTTAATTTATATTTTATACTATTAAATTTTTGAGTGCTTATATAATAGTATTATACTTTAATTTCCAAAATCTGATTTTTATTTTCACTTTCACCAAAACTTCCATATCTTGAGTTCTATATGGAGATAGAAGCTCAAATTTTTATCACATAAACTACATGATATGTGATACATTTAACTCTTCTATAGCTACTGTTGAATCATCTTCTAAGTATTTTCTAAAAATCGTCAAAAACAGTGAACTCAGATTTATACCTTAAACTTGTTTTGATCATATCTCACTCATTACAATGATTTTATTGCATGGCCAACTCTCACATGTGTACAAGACATATAGCTTACTGTAAATGGATTCTACTTCATCATTTTATCAGTCCATGACCTGTTTCTGTACTGTTTTATACAGCCATCACTTTTAAGAAAGATTTTAGCCTTGTTCTTTATAGTTTTTCACCTTTTTAATCATGTTTATCAACACCAAATCCCCACATAACATTTTTATCATCATATAATCATCATATACATATACAATAGGAAATAAAATACATGTTTACATAATCAAAATAACAAGAAGATGAGGAGGACAATCTTTATACCACCATGATGATGTAGGTTGTGATCAAAACATGGATTTTGATGGAGAAACTTGTGATGCACCAAGACCATCTTCAAGACCACCATTCTTCATAGACTCCTTGTGGAAAATCAGCCCTAACACTTCATGGAAACTCCTCCTTGGATGTTATAACTTGCACCAATCAATAGGGCTTCAAAAAGGCATCAACATGTATATGAATAACATGAGATTTTGTGGTTAATTTTGATCAAATGAGGGTTTTGAGTGGGATGAGGGACGGCACATTTGAGAGAGTGAGAGAGAGGATGAGTTGTTTGCATGAGTTGCAAATAAGCAGTGGTTTGGGGTAGTGGTTTTGTGATGTTTTATGGCTTAACTTATAAGCTAATGGACATGTGTTGCTACTTAGCTTACACTTGACACCAAATGTGGTGTGGTGGCTAAGTTAGGCCGGTTTGAGAGGGGGTGGGACAAGTGTCCCACTTGTCTCATCCCCATTTATTTACGGGTACTCCTCGATTCTAGTTTTCTCGATTTGCGTGCCCTCGGGTCGTTTTACGAAAAAACGTTTTTATAAATTATGATTCAACGTCACAAAACGAATCCAATAAAAATTGTTTCATCAAAAACGGAGTTCGAAAACGTAAATACGTAATCCTAAGGTTTTCGGTTTAGTCGTAAAGGATGTTAAAATAAAATCGTAAGTCCTAATCTCTTCTCGTAAATTTGTGAGTTTATGAACCAACACAAATTTAAAACTCCAAAATAATATTCACGGATAAATTTATTTTCTGAAATGTCGGACTGTCACCAAAGACGGTGTATGTAAACGTAAGCACGTAACGTTGAATCCTCCGGTTTAGACGTAGTCGACGTTACTCCAAGACGTAAATCCAAATTTCTTCCCAAAAATAAGTGAGTTCATATTGTAACATTAAAATAATATTTTCAAATAATATTTTAGAATAAAATATCAATCGTAAATTGACGGATTGTCACACAAGAATTGATAGATGATGAATGAGCTATTTTAGTTTGGTGTATTTGTTCTGATTTATAATGACCTATACGGCTGAGTTCATTTATCTGTTAAAGTCTGTAAGATCTTAACCTGCTTCATATAAAGGTTCTGATAAATCTTTTTAGTGTTAAATATAGTGATTTAAATTGAGTTTTGGATTAAACTGGCTTTTGAAAGTTTGGGATAATCTGTTGCAAGGTTTTAATTATATTAGTGAGGTCATACTAGAGGTTATTTTGAATTATAATGTTATTTTTTTAGTCTGTTTAAATTGATCTGATTAAATAGGATTGAGATAAACATGTAGGAAGGACTGTGAGTTTTATCTATGTAAGAGTTTTTTTTAGAGTTTGATGGATACTCACTTTCTGCTGGTCTGCCTAATTCAGTAGTGTTGTCTTGTTTAATTTGTTTTGATAATTGTATTTTCTTTTTTAATTTTACTTTACAGTTTGATCTGTTATTTGTCACTATAATCTGTTAGCTTTGATATAGCTGATTTAATTGTTTTATTATAAATTCAGTAATCCAAACGAATGGTTTGGAGTTACTGATATATTATTCTATCAAGATTTTCAAATTCAAAAAAATAATGCTCCAAAAAATCCACTCCTGTGGATTCGAACCCGAGACCTCTCGAATGCACAACCAGTTTGATTACCAACTGAGCTAAGAGCTCTTTTGAGTTTAATTTCCGTCTCATTAATTAATATAGTTTCTAGAATTATAGCTGACAGTTTTTGTTATATTCTTATACTTTATTTTAATTTCATTTTTAATAGTTTTATTACTTTTATATAAATTTCAGTTTTAATAATAACTAAAAAAATTTAAAAAAAAATAGAAATTTTTTTTATTAATTTTAAAAGTTTAATTAGTTTTTAAATAATTAGCTTTTAATTGATTTAGATTTTAAATAAATTAGTTTCCTAAATAGATTTTTAAAATAGGGTAAAAGTATTTTAATTAAATTTGTTTTTATTAAATAGAATTTTTAGATAGAGTTAATTTTTAATAAAGTTTTTATAATTTTAAGTAATTGATTTTAGATTAATTAATTCGGGATTTACGATTCATTCACTTTAGGATTAAAATAGGTTTAAAATTGGTAGATTTAATTTTTAGTTTAAAAAGCGAAAATCAATTCAAACCGATTGTCCAATTCAAAACTAAAACGTCTCAAATTCATAAGATCTTCTTGTACAACGAACTTGGTTCATCACGTGTTTAATTGAATCCGTCTTTGGTAATTTTAGACTATTACTTTTTCCTAAGGGTAATTTTCTAATTTACCCTATATCGTATCTAATTATCACTATACTATCATGATCACATCAAAAAATTTGGCGCCGCTGCCGGGGATCTTGTGTACGATTCGTTTTCGTTTAGATTTGTTGATCGTTGATTTGAAGACCCTTTCCGTCCTCGGAAAGTTTTGTTAATTTTCTATTATATAGTATGTATCGTTTTTCTTATTTTTTGTGATTAATATATTGTATTACGTAGAACAATAAATTTACATACTTTTCAAATAAGGCCTTAGTTGGGATTTCATCACCTAGCTATTGTCGTCGAATCTCCAAAACAAAAATAAAAGGCAAAATAGATAAATACTAATAAGAGGTTTGAACTCGATTTATATAAACTATAAGGTGGGTATAAGGCGACGTGCTATAAAAGGCCGTCTAAGGAAAAAGGTTTTTAAGTGCTTTGTGCCACCTCGTTTCCCCGCTTGCTTGTGCGTATATTGAGAGGGAGAACCTATTATTGGTTTACCGACTCAAGTAGTAATAAATTTTATTTTTGTAGTTTACTTATTGAACCTCGAGACGTTTAGGTTTTCACCTATCGTTTCAAAGTCGACCGAGTGTAATTTACTTCCATAGTAGTTATCCTTATTCCTTTTTTTTATCGATCATTTTTTATTGAGCAATACCAAATAAAATACCAAAAATAATCTTCTTCTTGTCTAATTTCTTTTCTTCAATCTTCTAAATTCTCGTCTTTGTAGTTTATGCAATTACGTTCTTCTCGACTTGTGATTGATTTTAATAGGCTTGAAAATATTCCTCGTAGAAATAGAAATCGACAACAACGAATAGTGGAACCCGAGTTTCCACCTATTGTTGTAGAGATGGCCGATAACCGAACAATGGAGGAATTGCTCCGTGCACCCACCGAAGGGTATGGGGAAGCAATCGTTGTGCCGGCTATTTTGGCGGATCATTTTGAGATTAAGTCGGGTCTTTTATCGCTCATTCGTGGCGACCAATTTCATGGCAATGAGACCGATAGTCCGCATTCTCACATTCGGAATTTTCATCGAATTACCTCGACTCTCAAGATTAGAGATGTGTCGAATGACGCGATTAAGCTCATACTTTTTCCGTACTCGCTCGAGGGTAATGCTAAGATTTGGTATGAGAAAGAACCACCGGGTTCGATTTTGACATGGGATGATTTAGTGTCAAAGTTCATGAATTATTTCTTTCCACCATCTAAGACAACACAGCTTAAGAACGAGATCACTAGATTTGAACAAAAAGTGCATGAATCGTTTGGGGTTGCTTGGGAAAGGTTTAAAGATATGTTAAGATAATGTACACACCACGGTTTCTCGGAATTGCATCAAATCAATACTTTTTATAATGGGCTTAATATGATTGAACAAGATTCTTTAAATGCCGCCGCGGGTGGTAATCTTTTTACAAAAACTCCGAGAGACGTGTGGGGTATAATTGAGAATAAATCTAGAGTGCAATATTCACGAAACACACCGAGTGTTTCCAATGTGAATTCGTCTAATACCAAGATTGCTAGATTGGACTCTAAGATTGACACGCTTTTGAATGAGTTTAGGAAGAATCCTCATGGATCGATTAATATGGTTGAGAGTTTTTGTGTATCATGTGGGAGCACATCCTAATTATGCTTGTTTAACAACGGGGTTTGATCAAGCTAATGCTTTTTCCGCGACGGGAACTTATGGCTCCAACGGTCAAGTTCCTCGTCAAAATCATGTTGCTCCACCGGGTTTTCCACCGCTTCAAAATAGGTACAACAATGGGAATAATTTTAACCGTGGTAACCACTGGAATTATAATCAAGGAAATGGGTTTAATGCTAATCAAAACAATCAAGGTTTTTAAATAACCAAAATGATTTGTCAAGCTACATTAAAAAGAATGAGGCAAATTTGAAGGCTTTTCAAAATAATATGCAAGGACAAATGGCAACTTTGAAAAATGAGTTTCAAAATACGATTAAAGAGCAAAATAATAAAATTGAGCTTAACCAACAAAGAATTGAACAAAGATTTGAGAAAATGTTTGAGCAAAGTCAAAATCGTATGCAACAAAGTATGGAACAAGGTCAAAATAAATTGCTTTCGATGTTTGAATCTTTTATGACCAAACCCTCCTCTTCTTCGGGTTGCTTACCTAGTAACACCATTCCAAACCCGAAGGGAGAGATGAAAGCTATAACCACACGTAGTGGGAAAGCTTTAGACGGACCTTTGCTTCCACATGTGAGTACCTCTCCGGTGAGGGAAGTGGAGCAAGAACCCGAGGTTGTTAAAGAAAAGGAAATTTCTATTCCACCAAAGGTAGACCAATTGCCTATTCCAAAACCCGAGCTTCTGAAGACTAAACCCACACTACCCTACCCTTCGAGACTTACCAAAGAGAATCTCCGCGAAAATACCAATGCTCAAGTGTCTACGTTTCTTGACGTGTTTAAGAAAATGTATATTAATCTTAGTTTCGCGGATGCATTGCTTAGCATGCCTAAGTTTGCTTCAACAATCAAAAAGTTGATGAACGATAAGGAGAAATTAGTTGAAGTATCTACATCCTTAAATGAAAGTTGTTCCGCGGTTCTCTCTAAAAAGTTTCCCAAAAAACTTGGAGACCCCGGTCAATTTTTAATACCATGTGATTTCCCTAATATGAAAGAATGCTTAGCATTAGCCGATCTTGGCGCTAGCATTAATTTGATGCCTCTTTCCGTGTGGAAAAGGTTATCACTTCCCGAGCTTACACCTACTAAGATGACTATCGAGTTAGCGGATCTATCGACCGCCTTTCCAAAAGGTATAGCCGAGGACGTGTTAGTCAAAGTAGGAAAGCTCATCTTCCCAGCGGATTTTGTAATTTGTGATTATCCGGAAAATTCTCGTGTACCTCTTATTTTGGGAAGACCGTTTTTAAATACGACTGGTTCTTTAGTTGACATGCAAGAGGGAAATTGACTTTACGTTTTGATGATGAAAGTATCACTCTTAATGTTGGTAATATCCTGAAGCCTTCTTTCAAGGACGACGAGGAATCAATCAATCAAATCGATGTGATTGATGTTGCTAGTGGAGAGGCTTCACAAGATATGCTTGGTTTTTCGGGTACTTCCAAAAGTGGCAATCCCACTTCATCGAATCCTATTATCTCTTTGGCTAAACCTCCACTCACTCCATTTGAGGGAGGAGACTTCGTCCTTGAAGAGCTTGAGAATAATGTTCTTTCAAAAATCGATAAGGAAATTGATGATTATCTTAGCAAACCATTCGATCCTAGTGAGTTTGATAGTGAGAATTTTGATCCCGAGGGAGATATTGCGTTGATTGAAAAATTGTTGAATATGGATCCTTTTGAATCACCACCTATGGAATTAAAAGTTGTGAGTGCTAATGAGACTAAAGTGAAAACCTCTATTGAAGAAGCACCCGACCTAGAACTTAAGGAACTTCCCACTCATTTGAAGTATGCTATTCTTGAGGGAACGAATAAGTTACCGGTTATTATTGCTAAGGGATTAAAGGAAAATGAAAAGCATGAACTAATTAAAGTGCTTAAGAAACATAAACGTGCAATTGCATGGAAAATCTCTGACATTAAGGGTATAGATCCAAAATTTTGTACTCATAAAATTCTAATGGAGGATGATTATAAACCCGCTATCCAAAATCAAAGAAGGGTCAATCCAAATATTCATGAGGTGATCAAAAAGGAAGTCACTAAACTTCTAGACGCCGGAATGATCTACCCTATCTCGGATAGTCCATGGGTTATCCCCGTGCATTGTGTTGCAAAGAAAGGAGGAATGACGGTTGTTACTAATGAGGATAATGAATTTATTCCTACTAGACTTGTGACCAGTTGGCGTGTTTGTATTGACTATTGTAAACTTAATGATGCCACTAGGAAGGATCATTTTCCATTACCTTTTATGGATCAAATGTTAGAGAGACTAGCGGGGAATGAATTCTATTGCTTTTTGGATGGATTTTCCGGCTATTTCCAAATCCCCATTGACCCTTGTGATCAAGAAAAGACCACATTCACTTGTCCTTATGGAACATTTGCTTATCATCGCATGCCTTTTGGACTATGAAATGCTCCGGGGACGTTCCAAAGGTGTATGATGGCCATTTTCCATGATATGATCGAGAAAACCATGGAAGTTTTCATGGATGACTTTTCGGTTTTCGGGGATTCTTTCACTTCATGTCTCTCTAACTTAGAAAGAATGTTGCAACGTTGTGAGGAAACGAATCTTGCGCTTAATTATGAAAAATGTCACTTCATGTGCAAAGAGGGAATTGTGTTAGGACATAAGATCTCTAAGGTCGGTATTGAGGTTGATAGGGCTAAAATCGAAGTGATTGTCAAATTACCTCCGCCCATCTTTTATACAAGACTTCTCTAAGATAGCTCGGCCTATGACCCATCTTTTGGAAAAAAGAGACTCCTTTCATCTTTTCGGATGAGTGTATTCAAGCCTTTGAGATGCTTAAAAAGAAATTAACCAAATCTCCAATCTTAGTTGCTCCGGATTGGGACCTACCTTTTTAAATTATGTGTGATGCTAGTGATTACGCGGTAGGTGCGGTTTTAGGGCAACGTAAATCAAAACATTTCTTGCCTATACATTATGCAAGTAAGACTATGGCGGATGCTCAATCAAAGTATACTACAACGGAAAAGCAGTTTCTTGCCGTTGTGTATGCTTTTGAAAAGTTTAGACCATATCTCGTCTTGTCTCAAACTATATTGTATACGGAACACTCGGCTATCAGATATCTTCTTAATAAACAAGATGCTAAGCTGAGGTTGCTCCGGTGGATTCTCCTCCTTCAAGAATTTAATGTCAAAATTCTAGACAAAAAAGGAGCCGAGAATCTCGCGGCCGATCATTTATCTCGACTTGAGAATCCTCACCAAAGCGATCGAGAGAACAAGGAAATCAATGAAACATTTCCTCTCGAGACGCTTGGTATAATTGATTTTCGTGGTCATGATAGTACCCCATGGTTTGCGGACATCACAAATTACCATGCAGGGAAGTTTGTGATCAAGGGTATGTCGTCCCAACAAAAACGAAAGCTTTTCAAGGATATATCCTATTACTTTTGGGACGACCCCTATTTGTTTCGTGTGTGCGCGGATCAAGTGATTCGTAGGTGCGTATTTGGCAAAGAAGCTCAAGATATCCTTAAATATTTTCATGAAGGACCCATCGGGGGATATCATGGTGCCAACGCCACCGCGAAGAAAGTCTTTGATGCCGGCTTCTTTTGGCCTTCCATATATCGTGATGCCCAAGTCTCGATCAAGACTTGTGATGCTTGTCAACGTCAAGGAAAGAACTCACAAAGGGATGAGATGCCTCAAAACATTATCCAAGTTTGTGAAATCTTTGACATGTGGGGGATCGATTTTATGGGGCCATTTCCATCTTCGAAAGGAAATAAGTATATTCTCGTAGCCGTGGACTATTTGTCTAAATGGGTCGAAGCTAAGGCTTTGCCCAAGAATGATGCTCGAGTTATGGTGAAATTTTTGAAACAACTCTTCGCTAGGTTTGGAACTCCACGGGCTATTATAAGTGATCGTGGGACCCATTTTTGTAATGAACAATCTGCAAAAGTTCTAAAGAAATATGGTGTCACTCATCGACTTTCTACGGCTTATCACCCTCAAACGAGTGGTCAAGTGGAGGTTTTAAACCGAGCTCTTAAAAGGATTTTGGAGCGTTCTATTGGAGAAAATCGGACTTCATGGTCGGATAAATTGGACGATGCATTGTGGGCTTTCCGTACGGCTTACAAGACGCCAATTGGTTGTACACCATTTAGGTTGGTCTACGGAAAAGCATGCCACTTGCCAATTGAACTCAAACATAAGGCGTATTGGGATCTTAAGCATTGTAACTTTGATTTGAGGACCGCGGGTGATCATCGCAAGGTTCAATTGAATGAACTAAGTGAAATAAGGGATCAAGCTTATGAAAATTCTTTGACTAAGAGGATTCATGAATCTAAGATCAAAAACCGCATTTTCAATGTTGGTGATCAAGTCCTCTTATTCAACTCTAGACTTACGATTTTCTCGGGCAAGCTTAAATCCCGTTAGTCAGGACCATTCACCATTGCACAAGTTTTCCCTTATGGCACCGTTGAGCTAGCTCAAAAAGACGGGCCTAACTTTAAGGTGAATGGTCATCGTGTGAAACATTACTTTGGAGGGGACATACCTACGGAGGTTGTCCCGGATCTTCAAACTTTCCCTAAGGACCAATGAATGCGGGGATCGAGTCGAGCTCATGAATCGGTGAACAAAAACGAGGTGCCTTGTGTGGGAGTCCCATACATTCTATCTTCTTTCTATTTTCTAACAACTAATAAGGCTTGATCTTTCAAGCTCGTGCTCGTGTTTTGTTGTTTGTTGTGAATAGGTAAGACCCTTATCATTGAAGACTCTCGTGTTCCGTTTTTGCCAGGCTACTTGATCTTCCATTCTTTGAATGCTAAAAAGGGGCACACTCTTTATCCTTTGATTTTTATCGACTAACGTTTTATCTTGAGGCATAATTAATAAACGGCTTATAGATTTGCGTGCTCTTTCCATGTTAGGATTTTGCATTAGACTCTTCGTGTTTTAGCAAGGGGGTGTTACCTTGAGCTAAGAAACATTGAGGACAATGTTTGGTTTTAGCATGGGGGAGTCAATCAATATAATCGCTTGCTATTGCTTTTGTCGTGTCTAAACGTAATTTTTCTCATTTTTCATAAAAATTTTAAATTTTTAGTGTTATTTTTAAGTTTTAATAAAGAAAATAAGTGCTTTTGACACAAATGTAGGCTTTCTGTTGGTGAAAATAAAAATAGTTTTTGACTCGACTCGGTTTTTAACCTTAGCTTTTCCTTAACGTATTTGAATTAAGTTTTTCTAGGCTTTTATATAGGGAGCTTTAAAACACGAAAGTCTTAAATCATACGAGTTAAGAACAAGAACTTTTCGCAAGTTCCTATAATTGATCCTAGAAAGTCTTCTATCAAGGGAACTTTAAAACGCAAATTCTAAAACTTGAAAAAGTATAAGAAGATGCAAGATCCTATATATGACTTGAAAACCCAAAACTTTGATTTAATAGGCTACGTATCCGTTGATTTCACATTTTTGAAATTTTACAATATGGAGAACAAGAGATGATAGAGTTCAATCATAAGTTTCTAAGGTTAAATTCTTCTTTGTGCAAGTAGTTTTTGTGTTTGATTTAATCTCCTCGTATTTACTTCCCACACTTGAATAATAATTGCTTAATAAATGAAGTTTTTAGCGGTTTAGGCTTAATATCTTAACTCGTAACTCCTTCTTTTTCTTCCCTTGTAATTAAAGTGAGAACACATTAAGGGTGTCAGCGTCATGGACTTTTGATCATGGGATTGCGGAAATTTGTCTTACTATACATATCATATTAATAAAGAAGAATAAATAAAAACATGTTCTCTAGGAGCCTTCGGGTGGGAGTCATGTAGAACTAACCTTGTCATTAGAGCCTTAGGGTGTATGTCAAGGGAACGTGTTGAATAAAAATTGCTTCATCATCATGAGCCATAAGGTGGGATGGTGATGTCAATTCCCTTATTTTTGTCCAAGGAGCCTTCGGGTGTGGATATTAAATAAGGAGCACAATTGCATCTTAAAGAGCCACAAGGTGTTATGATGTGATTGTTGCTAACTCCATTAATAAGGTCATAATTGACTTTTGAGGTTTTTATTTTTTCTTTTTAGTAGCCATATTAGCCAAATTTCGGGTCCGGGATTTATCCCTCAAATCGTGTTAAGTTATCCTTGATGTGGACTTTCTTTAGTGACAACGGTTTTTGAAGTCGAGGTTAGGTTTTGAGTGTTGAGTTTACACTGTTCTTGCCTTCATTTTGGGACTAATAAATATCAAAATAATGTCAAATGAGCCTTTGGGTGAATGACAAATAAAATCTAGAGATACAATTAGGAATAATAGGAGATTGAGTTTAACACAAATTAATTGTATGAGTTGGTTTAATTTTGGGGCTTATGATTGACAATGATCTTGTTTTTGCACTTGGCATGGAAAAGTGAAAAGTCGGGGACGATGAATCTATTTGAGTGTTATGATCCTAAAATTTATTTTTCAAATAATGAAAGCAATACATTATGTCTTTGTAAAATAAAAGTTTCAAAAGTTGAATAAAAGTGTAGTTAGTGTTTTATTTTATCATTGCGTGAGGACACGACAATTGCTTAGCAAGGGGGAGTTTGATATGAGCTTAAATACTCAAATCATTTATATTAATAAACAATGAATAAATGCATAAAAAATGTGAAAATGCTTTGTATATGTGTTGTTTTGTTGTTTCATGTGTGTAGGTACCAAGTTCGCGAAAATCGGCAAAACCGACACGAAGTTTGAAGAAAAGATCGACGAAGCCAAAACCGAGCTCGATTTAAGGGGATTTGAATTTATTGAAGATTATTTACCAAGTGGGTCCCACATGAGCTAAATGGGCCTGAAAAGCCCACAAAGATTTTAAAAAGCCTAATATAAGATCATGAAGCCCAAATATACTCAACATGGGACGGTTTGTACATGGGCTTTTGAAAGCCCATTTGGCTTGATCAATTAACGAGAAAAAAGAAGAAGTTAATATGACTTTTTAGTTTCAGTCAAATAAATAACACATTCACACGTTCTTAAATAAATGTTACCCACTCTCACTTTTCCACCACAAACTTTCGATACAATCTATGTGTTTTCTTCCCCAACCTCAATTTAACCAAAACCAAATTTATTCCTAACCCTAAAAACCCAATTAATTTACTATTCATAAAAAGCCTAATCCAATAAATCACAAAATTAATTTAGGGGTTTTGTTCCCACGTATTATTCACACGAGGGGGAAATAAATCTCCCATTAGTTTCAGAAGAGAAGAGTGGAAGAGCAAGACTACGTGGCATCCGATTACTGGTCAAGAAAGCGCATTTTTCCCCAATCCACCAATAGAAATGAACCACCTCAGCAATCAAAGAAGCACAACTAGCACAACGGATGCCACGTTGGCAATACGTGTGCTAGTAAGCTATTATCAGCCCTTAGATCATGCCTTGGAAGAGAGAGAATAAGAGATGGAATATGCTATTGAAGATTCGAATATGCTCCCCTCAACAGCCTCGCGGGTTGGCTATATAAACCCCCAAAATACTTGTAATCGATATCCCTCTTTTTACTTTAAAGTTATAATGTTAGTTTAGTGTTAGAATTGTATTTTCTTTTATTTCAATTTGTACTGTTACTTTTGGTATTAATAAAATATCTCGTTCAGTTGGTTTAATTTTGATCTTAAGTTTTGTTAAACATTGTTAAAAGTTTATGCGATCAACATTTATATTAAACTGAATGTTATTAACGAGTATTGTTTAAATAAGCTTGATTAATAGCTTATTTGAATGATATAGTGAAACTGGGGATAAAAACTTAAACCCACTGTTTAAGTTTATAAAAAGTTGTTGTTCGTGATTTAAATTGATGTTGGTTCAAGAATCGATGATGATTTGGTGACTCGTAGTTTATGTCATTCGTGTTGATATATTATGATGGTAGTTTAGTATTGTTACTTGGTTCGAGAATGGCGGTGAATGGTGGTATTGGTGTTGTTATTTAGCCAGCTCAGCGTTGCGCAACATCTCAACGGAAATCTCCAAAAGGTGCTTATCTCTTTTATTTTACATGTTTATTAGATTAATTTTTGTTTAAATGTTAATATGATTTAGATATTTGAGTGGTTTATGCGTTATTGTACCTGCTTGATTTATGGTTGTTTGTGACTGTTTATATGAATCTAATATAGTTTTATTATGGCTGTATTTGGTTGAGGAGTTTTAGTTTAATCTGATTTGATATAATTGTCTTTAACCGCTATTGAGAGTAGAATCTGATATTTAGGTTTAAACATGTTTGAATCTGTTTTTTTTATGGTGTTATAAATCTGTGTAGGTTCGATTAGTTTTAATGTTTTAAATGCTTTTGAAGTTTTTCTGTTATAAAAACTGAAGTTGAATCTGTTTAGTTGTCTAAGGTTGTTTTATCGCTATGCAAGAATTGATAGATGATGAATGAGCTATTTTAGTTTGGTGTATTTGTTCTGATTTATAATGATCTATAAGGCTGAGTTCATTTATCTGTCAAAGTCTGTAAGATCTTAATCTGCTTCATATAAAGGTTCTGATAAATCTTTTTAGTGTTGAATATAGTGATTTAAATTGAGTTTTGGATTAAACTGACTTTTGAAAGTTTGGGATAATCTGTTTCAAGGTTTTAATTATATTAGTGAGGTCATACTAGAGGTTATTTTGAATTATAATGTTATATTTTTTAGTCTGTTTAAATTGAACTGATTAAATGGGATTGAGATAAACCTGTAGGAAGGACTGTGAGTTTTATCTGTGTAAGAGATTTTTTTTTAGAGTTTGATGGATACTCACTTTCTGCTGGTCTGCCTAATTCAGTAGTGCTATCTTGTTTAATTTGTTTTGATAATTGTATTATTTTTTTTTTAAATTTTACTTTACAGTTTGATCTGTTATTTTTCACTATAATCTGTTAGCTTTGATATAGCTGATTTAATTGTTTTGTTATAAATCCAGTAATCCAAACGAATGGTTTGGAGTTACTGATATATTATTCTATCAAGATTTTCAAATTCAAAAAAATAATGCTCCAATCCACTCCTGTGGATTCGAACCCGAGACCTCTCGGATGCACAACCAGTGTGATTACCAACTGAGCTAAGAGCTCTTTTGAGTTTAATTTCCGTCTCATTAATTAATATAGTTTCTAGAATTATAGCTGACAGTTTTTGTTATATACTTATACTTTATTTTAATTTCATTTTTAATAGTTTTATTACTTTTATATAAATTTCACTTTTATTAATAACTAAAAAAAATGTTTTTTATTAATTTTAAAAGTTTAATTAGTTTTTAAATAATTAGATTTTAATTGATTTAGATTTTAAATAAATTAGTTTCCTAAATAGACTTTTAAAATAGGGTAAAAGTATTTTAATTAAATTTGTTTTTATTAAATAGAATTTTTAGATAGAGTTAATTTTTAATAAAGTTTTTTAATTTTAAGTAATTGTGTTTAGATTAATTAATTCGGGATTTACGATTCATGCACTTTAGGATTAAAATAGGTATAAAATTGGTAGATTTAATTTTTAGTTTAAAAACCGAAAATCAATTCAAATCGATTGTCCAATTCAAAACTAAAGCGTCTCAAATTCATAAGATTTTCGTGTACAACGAACTTGGTTCATCACGTGTTTAATTGAATGCGTCTTTGGTAATTTTAGACTATTACTTTTTCCTAAAGGTAATTTTCTAATTTACCCTATATCGTATCTAATTATCACTATACTATCACGATCACATCATGTGCCTAGAAAAACAAGGCACAAGCTTCCACAATAAAGCGGCTAAGATTAAACAAGGTTAGAGCATAAAATATGAAAAACAGAAAAGTGAAAAAGCTTGATTAATGCAAACTTTGTACCCACTCTTTGATTATACCCCAAACCACAAGCTCCCAACACCTTGATAAGCTCCTTATCAGAGTGTTTAGATCACTTGTAATACAAAAATTCCAAAGATGTACCAAAGACTTAGCAAAATATCAAGATTTTAAACTTTGAGCAATTTCTTGCACAAAGTTTGAAAACGGGTTTTAAGACTTAAGAAGCACAATCATATATCATTAACAAATAACTAAAAAGGTTGGCACTTGGAATTCGTCACACAATTCAAACACAATTCATTAATAATGAAGGAGGATTTACATAATGTTGACCAATAAGAAAACCAAGAGCAGGTTCAGTGTAATGACCTAATGCCTTTATATAGGCTACAAACTATGTCTGTAAAGCATAAAAATGTAAACCCTAAGCTGGTGAAGTCCCCAATTTTCCCTTGCAGATTTTTAAAACCTTGAACTCATGCGAAGGCATGTTGGCAGTTTGTGTGAGGTGTTAAGGTTGGAGTTGATCAAAGGGTCCATAATATGCTTAGGATTGAAGCAGCTTTCTTGGGCGTTGGATGGCTGGCATGTTTTGGTAGTTTCTTCAAAAGTGGTATAGCAGGGTTTATCATGTGAGGTGGGTGATGATGTGGCGCAAGGTTTAAGGATTGGGATGTGATTATTAGTCCCTTAATCTAAAATTTGGAAGAGATTAAGGGCTAATTTCAAGTATTAAGTGAATGCCCAATTTTTAATAAGAACACCAAGAACAGCCTGTTTGATCTTTGTTTGGGTTTAAACATGATGTTTAGCGCGAAATTAGTATTAACTAATTAATATTAGTTAAACCGGTGAGTGGAGAGGTGACATGGCAAAGGGAAGGGGTTTGATTGGCTTAAATGTGTGAGTGGGGCACGTGTCATGCTCTTGTTGGTCTATGTAAGTTTCTTTGTCTTGGCAAAACTCACCCCCAGTCTTTCTTTTCCTTTTAATTTGCAATTAAATAGCACAAAACCGGATTTCCTTCTTTGTTGAAGTTTTATTTTTCACATTTTTTCCCCAAATACTTTTCCAAAGTATTTTCAGGGGTATTTCTTGCCATTTAATGATTCTTGAAGGGCTGTTTTGGCATTTTCTTCAAACATTATGGTATTGACTTGTATGGTTGACTTCTTGGAGGACAAAAACTGACAAGTCTTCATTTTTGAGGGACCATTCTTGCATATTCTTCAAAGTGGAGGGCCCTTTTTGTAAATTTGACAAATTTTAAGGACCAATCTTGTAATTATGAATAAATAAGGGTTTAAAGTGTCATTTCTTCAATATTGGAGGACCCTTCTTGTAGAATCTTCATTTCTTCAAGGGTTATTCTTGGAAAATCACCATTATGGCTTGGTTCATTGTGCGGCTTCGTTTCCCGTGTTAATTTTTTCTTGTTTCTTGTGATCTTTTGTCATTTTCTAAATATCCGTACCTAAAATACACATGTAACAAACACAAGCATATATTTGGCCTTTTTCATGATATTTAATACATTTTAAGCCCATTTTGGACGATGAGACTATGGTAAAAGCAGTCTCATCACTCCCCCATACTAAACCATTGCCGTGCCCTCACGCAATGCTAGAATAAAGTATCGTAACATCTCCAAAATTCATTTTTATGCACCTTTATTGAATAATAAACTAGCTACACTACTACTATTACTACTACTTGCGTTTTAGACATTATGTATGATTTTCATCGCAAAATGGGACGTTTAGGTTCATAGAATAAGAACACGTGAATGCTTCGTTAGAAATAATTTCTTCATCCTCGATTTTCACCCCAGTTCCATGCTAAGCGTGCAACGAGATCATTGTCAACAACATTCAAGAAAGTTCAACATAAAGTATTCCGCTGTATCAAACTCTGAAACTTTCAAGAATTCAACAAAGTATAAGTATGTGGGACATGAAGTCACGAGGAGGAAAGTATCACAATAAGGCAAATATCGCACGTGAAGATGATGTCAACCACATGACAAGTTAAAGGTCAAAAGAACATGCTTCAAGTCAAAGCATAAACACTATCGATACATATTCACAAGAAGAAAAAGAAAAGTAAAAAAGAGAATGGACTACGAGCACAAGAACGAAGATCTAATATGCTAGATTTAGGATATTGTAATTTCGAGTGACCTCCCTTAGGGGGAGATTGTTGGAAATACATTTTTACTTTTAGAAGTCTCGGTCACTCCAATAATATAGTTACGGGCTCATAGTTATTTTAGGAATGCATTATTTAGTTTACCCGACCCATGAGCATGTTCATGGGCCGGTGGTCCATGTCTATTTATGGACTTGAGTATATAAACCTCTCCTTTGATAGAGAGGGTGTTGCTTGGTTATTATATTCAATATATTTTACACATTTTCTCTACTTTCTCTCTCTAGAAAAACCTTCAACCTCACTCTAGATCTAAGATTACCAATATTTTATATGGGGGTTTTAAAAATAAGAAAAAAAATTAATTTACACATCCATCTTAAAGAAACTTGAAAATACAATATACAATCAGACCCGAGTTCAAACATCCTCTAAATGAGACAGGAGCATCAGTAAAGAAACTTGAAAATACAATATCCATTCAAGAAACTTGAAAATACAGTATCCTTTCAAGAAACTTAAAGAAACTTGAAAATACAATACCCTTTCAAGAACTTCACCCTTATCAACATAATGGGCTTCCTATCTCCTTACGCCTCCATCTTAAAGAAACTTGAAAATACAATATACAGTCAAACCCGAGTTCAAACATCCTCTAAATGAGAGAGGAGCAACAATAATTTAACTGATTGTTCTTAGAGCATTAATAACTGTAAAATAGTGTTCTTCGTTTCGATTCGAATTGACAAAAGGTTCTAACGTGCGACTCAGTCGTTTTTTGCTTAAAAAAGAAAGGGTTTATCTATTTCTAAAAATTAAAACTTGAAAAGTATAAAATAAATATAAAATAAGGTAAAAATAACTTAAAAAGAAATAAAGCAAATTTGAAATTTAATAAAAAGTAAAATTTAAAAATAAAATAAAACAAAACACTTTAAAATAAAACTTCACAAAAATGGCGGGAAAATTTAGATTTGAAAACAATTCGGAAAACAAATCAAAACCTAATTCGGAAAAAGTGACCTTAACCTAATTCGAAATCTATATTAATAGTGTAATTCGGAATAAATGATTTTGAAATTAACTCGGAAAACAAGCTAAAATTGCAATTCGGAATATGTCACAAAACCTAATTCGGGAAAAACAATTTACAACTAATTCGGATAAAGGGAAAAGTTCACAATTTGGAATGTGAATCCAAAGAGTAAATCAGAAAACGTCTTAGTTATCTAATTCCGAAAAGGAAGCAAAACCACTATTCGGAATATGCAATTTAAAAGTTAATTCGGAATGTTTAAATGATAACCTAATTCGGAATTTTGTTAAACTTTATAATTCAGAAAATGCAACAATTAACTAATTCGGAAAAACTCATTGTGACCTAATTCGGAAAAAGTGATATCCACCTAGTTCAGAATAAAGTTTGAAAATACAATTCGGGAAACCTAAATCAAAATGTAATTCGGAATAACACAATGTTAACTAATTCGCAATATTTAAAATCAAATCACAGTTCGGATAAAAAGGGTTTGTTAATCCGGATTACTTGAAAATTAAGCAAAAATAACCAAATAAGCAAATAATCAAAAATTAAGGTAAACATATTTTAAGAAAAGCTAAATAAGACACGAATCAAAAACTCTAAAAATACCAAATAAGCAAAATTTATAAAATCAACTTATAAAACATTAATCTACCAAATCCACTTAATTAAAAATAAGCTAAACACACAATAAACAATAAGAACAATAAGCTATAAAATCAACCACATCAAAACAATAAGAACAGTGAAATAAGCAACTCAATCAAATAAGCAATAAGATCAAATAAGCTACATGATTAACCAAATCAAACATAAGATTAAAAATAACAAAGGAAGAATGAGATATATAATAAGCTTGAATTAAAGATGAAGATTAAGATAAGATCTAACAAAACAAGATTAAAGATGAAAATATTAAGAAACTTGAAAGAAAAACAAGAGAGAGAAAGTAATCAACTCCTAATCACCTTATCGAAAAACTAAAAACTAACTAACTACTACAAAATAAAGGTTTAAGGTCTATTTATAGTGGAAGGGATGTGGTGTTGTTGCTTCCTTTTTTCTCTTTGTCTTCTCATCTTTTTTTAATAATTCGTCTTTCTCAACTTTGTCTCGGGATTTGTCGTATATAAAATGAACTCGTCTTCTAATTTTATTCTTTTATTAGACTTGGTTCTTCGATTTCATTAAACTTCCGTCTTTGGTCTTTTTCTTCGATAAATCTTCAGAATAAGCCTTTGACATCCGTTATTTTTGCATTCTTGATCTTTTGACTTCGTCTTTTGTCTTTTTCTTCGATAAAAGCCCGTGAAAGCCCGTGTTTTCTTCTCTTTTCATATTTTGGTCCTAAAACACAATAAAACACAAACCACACATAATTCCGACTTTTACGACATTAAATACACGTTTTGATCTCGTTTTTATTTGTTTTAAGTGGGAAAAGGATAAGTGTTTTCACACTTATTAAATCCCCTACACTTGACCATTGCAATGTCCCCATGCAATGCATAATTTCAAAGCAATATTTTTCATTTTCCATTATAATTAATCCATCTTGGCCTTTATTAAAATATACTACAACTACTACAATAAAAGAAACTTAACAACGATGAAAAGATAAAAACTTATAAAAGATCTAACAATTTCCTTTAATTTATTAACTTTGAGATTGTTTGATGGAAGAAACTTATAAAGAAATATAAGATTTAAATTAGGGCTTTGGTGTCATGAATATTAATCACCCTCAAGTTTCACGTTCCCCATACAATCCATAAAAACAATATCATTGTTTACCGTAAGTTCTCAAGTTAAAACCACTTATATAAGACAATTATGTAATACTCCTTCTCCAATATTCCTAAGTTGTATCTCTAGATTTTAAAGATTGTCATTCACCCGTAGGCTCATTTGACTTATTAAATAATCATAAGTCAAAAAATGAAGGCAAAACGGTGCAAACCCGACACTTAGAACCTAACCTCGTCCTCAAAAACGTTGTCACTAAAGTAGGCCCACATCAAGGATAATTTAACACGATTTAGAGAATAAATTCCCGGATCCGAAATTTGGCCAATAGTTCTACTTATTATTATTTCCTCCAAAGTCATGTTGACTTTATGCGGAGTTTAGCAAATTCACATCATATACTCTTAGGCTCTTTAAGATGTAAAAGTGCTCCTCATCTATGATCCACACCCTCAGGCTCCTTGAACCACAAACAAGGGAATTGATTACTTATCAATTTTTATTCAACACTTACTATGCCATACACCCTAAGGCTCTAATGACAAGGTTCGTGCTACATGCCCCACACCCTAAGGTTCCTTGAGGTCATGTTTTAATCATATTCTTTTTTATTTATGATATATATAGTAGGTCAAATTCCGCGGTCCCATGGTCTGAATACCTCCTACTTAGTGGTTATGAACTACCTTAGTCGGAAGTCCACAACGCTGGCATCCTTAATGTGTTCATGATTTAATTACAAGGAAATAAAAGAGTTGGTTAAGAGCTAAAATATTGAATCTAAACCGCAAAATCCTCAATTATTAAGCAATTAAATATACAAGCGGGAAGAAATAGCCACAAAAAACTCATATAAGCAAGAATTAACCCTTAAACTTATTATCAACTCTATCATCTCTCATTCTCAACAATTTAAAATCTCAAGTAATGAGACTCGTGGATGCTTAGCCTAATAAACCAATTAAGGTCCATATACTTAAGGATACTAGCTTAAGTAAACTTTAAATAAGTAAACTCGGGTTGAGCCAAAATATTCACGACGGGCCTAATATATCAAAGACGTCTAAACTTGTTAAAACCATTTTATTTATTTATTTATTTTTTCTCTTTTCTGTTGACTTTGTTCTTGAAATGGAATATATACATACGATGGTGATGAGAAAAGGAAAGAAGATAAAAGAAAATAAATGAAAAATACTACTAGGCCAAAATAGATCAAAAATTTTGAAAAATGTCAAATAATATTAGATTTTCCGGTTCAAATGAGGACATATTCATGGAAAAGCCCACTTAACTTCGATAGAAGTCTCCCCTACACTTGATATAAACATTGTCCTCAATGTTTAAGAATGTGGAAGTAAACTCCCCTACACTTAGGACATTGTGTACGTAGTTTAAATCTTACTAAGGAAGAGATAACTAAAGTGAATCCCATTTCAACATTTATCGATAAAATATTGAATCACAAGAGTATAGGATAGAACCAGGAAGATGGGTACACGGGATCACGGGTCGTTAAATATCATCAAAAGTGTATCTTAAAAAACTCTAATCCTTGCACATCATAAGAAAGAAAACAACAAACACCTACGTGGCTCCCCCTACACTTATTATGAAAAACAGATAAAAAGGATAGATCATTGGGTTGCCTCCCGAGAAGCGCTTGTTTTTGTTAACCGAGTCACGAGCCTGACTCGAACCCGAATTAATTCAAGGGAAAAATAGAGAGGGATGGAATCATCTCATGAGAGATGTCCTCTCCAAAGTGCAACTTAACACGTTGGCCATTCACCCTAAATTTGGGCCCATTTGGTTGAGATAGCTCAATGGATCCATAAGGGAAGATTTAGGCCACGGCAAATGGACTGGACCGACGACTCTTGAGTTTTCTAGAAAATATTTTCAATCGAGTGTTAAAGAGTAAAACTTGATCACCTATGTAAAACTCTCGGTTCTTAATCATGCTCTCATGAATGAGCTTAGTCTTCTCCTAATAGATCAATGAATTCTCATAAGCCTCATTCCTAAGTTCATTAAGTTCATTGAGTTGGATTTTCCTAAAATCACCGGCTTTGTTTATGTTGAAATTAGCCCATTTCAAGCCCCAATAAGCCTTATGCTCCAACTCAATGGGGAGGTGGCACGCCTTTCCGTACACAAGGCGCTAAGGAGTACAACCTATAGGTGTCTTATAAGCGGTACGGAAAGCCCAGAAAGCATCATCTAATTTATCGGCCCATGAGGCACGATGCTCTCCCACGGTACGCTCTAAGATTCTCTTAAGTCAACGGTTAGAGATCTTGGCTTGATCATTAGTTTGTGGATGATACGCGGTGGAAAGTCAGTGATTGACACCATACTTAGCCATGACTCGTGCAAATTGATCATTTCAAAAATGAGTACCACGATCACTAATGATAGCACGAGGAACGCCGAATCTAGAAAATAATTGTTTCAAGAAGTTCACAACCACCCTCGCATCGTTAGTAGGTAAAGACTTTGCTTCAACCCATTTGGATACGTAGTCAACGGCTACGAGGATGTACTTGTTCCCTTTGGATGATGGAAATGGCCCCATAAAGTCGATGCCCCATACGTCAAAGATTTCACACTCTTGGATGAAACTTTGAGGAATCTCATCTTTATGTGTGATATTGCCTTGTCTTTGGCAAGCATCACAATGCTTAACCATCTCATGAGTGTCATGACCAGTGGGTCCTTTGTGGCAAGCTTCAAGGATTTGTAAAGTCGGTGGCCCTTCAACACACCTACGAATGATAATATCCGCACATTGCTTGAAAGATAAGGGTCGTCCCAATAATAGTGCTTAATATCCTTAAAGAATTTTTTCTTTTGTTGGGACGTTAATGATATGAGCAAAAACTCATATCATTTATCAACAAATCACCCTAAAACACAAGAAAAATACCTAAACTTTGTGCTATAAAGCGAAATTATGTGGTATGTTTTGTGTTTGTGTACACTTGTCTAGGAAAAAGGATATATTTTCAAGCAAATAAGGAAAAATCAAGCTTTATTGGATGAAAAAGACAAAGAAGGATCAAAAGTGACAAGACTTTGAAGAACAAGGACCTATCTTGACAACATTTCAAAGATGAAGGACCAAAAGTATACATTTGCCAAAGTCAAGATCAAAGTCAAACAAGGTGAACCTTCAAGTCAACTCAGTCAAAGGAGCTTTTTGATCAAGTTTGCAAGTGGAAGGACTTAAATTGCCAAAAGAATGAAGTTACTAGCTCAAAACCACAATCTGCCAAGTCAAGGGACTGTTTTTGCCAACTTTGGAAGTTAATCTCAAGTTTAATCCGTGTGATAGAGAATGGACCAATGAGAAGGCTCTATTTTTGAAAGTGGGATTGCCAGCTCTTGCCAATTAATGAAGAAAGAGAGAAAGTGGCGAATCACAAAAGTATTCCTGTCCACCAATCATATTTCACGTTTTTGGATATGATCCGTGTGAAAGAATTTCCTCCAATGCAATACCAACACGTGGCACCTCCTTCAACATAACGAATCTAGAATCAAGATGAAGATTTACTGCATTTCAGAAGAAACTTTATACATGAAAAAGACTCGTAATTGAACCACAAATCCATCCCACGTGCTTAATTAGACTGAAGATCAACAACAAAGAAAAGCCCAAATGTGTTCATAACCTGCAAAAATCAATTAGCAGATTAAAGCCACGTGGAAGCAAATGATTGGCTGCAACACGTCACCAACCCCAACCACTTTACATTTCTAGTCTATAAATAGGAGATTAGGCATTCATTTGTGCATGTAGCTTAAGTGTGAAAAAAACACACACTTAATTCCTTTCTTTCACATCTGTTAGAAAGTTAGTTAGCCACAACTCTCAAGTGTTTGACACACACTTGAGAGGTTGTTAGTTAGTTGTAACATCATTTGTAACCAACCTTTCGTTCAATCAATAAAATTCACAGATTTCTTTAAATTCTCATACTGTTCTACTCTACTGTTCATTCGTCTTCATTATTGATGTTTCTAGTGATCATTCTGAATCACTAGAAGCTGATTTGGAAAGCTTTTACTTGCTGATTTCCTCCTATAGCTGTCTTGTTCATTCAAAAGCAATAGTAGCAGATTTGAGTAGCTGAATTGGGTTGATATGTTGATGATGATGTTGTAGATGGTTAATGGTGTTGATTGTTGGCGTTTCATAGAATAGGTGCAGATATAAAGGAGGCTCAGCGCCTGCCTTCTCCTACAAAGGAGGCTTCAATTGAAAGGTGTACATGTTCTTAGTTTTGGTTCCACTGAATTGTTGATTGCATGCTCAATACCTAGATAGACTTTAAATGTTTGTATGATCAAAGGTGATTAGTGAATAATTGAGTTGATTAGAGTAATTGTGTAGCTTATTGATAAGAATAGCATTAGAATTTTAGTTAATTCAGGAATCTGTTTAGACATGGCTTATAAGATTTTGCTTGCTTAGCTCGTGTAGCATAAGTGTTCTACTTAGCTTGTTTTCATCTGGTTTCTATCACATTTTAGTAGTTGCACTTAGCTTGTTATCAATGTTTGAGTAGCTTGTAGTCTAGCTCAGTTTTCTTCATTGAATTTCATTCAAAAGTTGTAACTAGTGTTTGGCAATAGGATTTAGCATATGTTTTAGTAATAATCTGTGAGAAAAACGTGTTAAGCTCTAAACCTTTAGCTAATTCTAGTCAAGATAGATAGATTTCAGTCCATTTCTAGCAAAAGTTTTGGTCAAGTAACTCATTGTAGCAAAAGGTCATTTGGTCATTTGGTGTTTAAAACTCATTTCAGAAAAGTTGCAAACTTCAAATCATTGCTACGGCTTCATTTCTTGATGAAATTTTGTGAAATCAGTTTCTAAAGTTCAAGTAACATTTGAAGTTTTGGTCTTTAAGAGGAAATTCTACAGTTTGTAGAAATAGGCTAGAAATAAGCTTTTTAGTCAGCTCTTAGCCATTGCATTTTTCTATGATAAATAGACAAGCTGTTTTCTCAATCTAGCTAATTCACTTCATAAAACCCTTGATTTTCTTTCACATTTGGCTTTAGAAAGTGTTCTTGAGTAAGTTTTCAAAATTTCAGCTTTTTGGAAAATTGGTCAACAAAAGTCAACATAAGCCACTTTCAGCTTATTTTCGTTTTTAGAGCTTATTACAGGACCATTTCCTTTGAAACAAGATTTCCCCTTCTTTTTGTTAGCTGATTAACAAGTTTCTTTAATAAAATCAAGTAGTGCATGTTTAGCTTATCAGTTAGCTTATTTTAAGCTTATTAGAATTTGCTTATAAGAGTTTTAGGCAGTTTTAGCTTAATTCCTTTGACAGGTCTAGCTTATTTTCGATTTTAAGACGTTTGAAATTGGTTTGAGCTTATTTGGTCAAGAAACAAGCTCAAACGAGCTTATTTTAGTCTTGAACCCGTTTTTGGTTAAAAAGTCTTGAAAATTGCTTTTTGGTCCCTTTAGTTATAAACAGTCTTTAATTCAGGCTAATCTTTCAACTAATTAGGGTTTTCAAAAGTTTAGTCCTTGCATTTTCAAGTTTGTTAAAAAGTGGTTATTCAGTTTTTCAAGTTAGTTAAATTTAGTTACTTTGTTTGGAAAATTTTCACTTTTAATCCATATAGTTAACTGTTTTAGCATAATTAGTCCCTAGACTTTTTGACTTTGTATTTTTTGCATTTATATTTCATAGAATTTACATTTTCAGTCCTTATATTTTGTAGAATTTACATTTTAGCATTTTAATTGAATAAAAACTTGGTTTGTGCACTTTGTTTTACGTATAAGTAGATTGTATTTTTCATTTTAGCAAGGATTTGTTTGAATTAGCTATATAATATCCAAATACTTTACCAACCAAAAACAATTAAAAACTCGATCTTGTTAGGACTTTCAGTTTGTTAAGAACTGAGAAAAACGAACTTCAACTATACACATTTTAGTTAACCCTTCCATAAGAACACCACCCGCCAAATAGTTTGCAATGTCCGCAAACCATGGGGTATCATCAAGATTGAAATTAATAGACATTAAGGTTTCATGGGGAAAGTATTCATTACTCTCTTGATTTGGATGTTCCCCTTGATAAGGATCCTCAAGTCTACCAAGATGATCAGCGGCTAGGTTTTCCGCTCCCTTTTGATCACGAATTTCGATTTTAAATTCTTGGAGGAGCAAAACACAACGAAGGAGTCGCGGTATAGCATCTTGCTTGGTCAACAAGTATTTCAAGGCGGAATGGTCGGTGTAAATGATGGTGGTGGAAAGAACAAGATAGGGGCGGAATTTCTCAAAAGCATACACTATGGCTAAAAGATATTTTTCGGTAGTGGTATAATGCAATTGAGCCCTCGTCATTGTCTTGCTATCATAATGTATAGGTTGGAAGTGTTTGTTAACTCGTTGACCTAAAACCGCTCCTACCGCGAAATCACTAGCATCGCACATGAGCTCGAACGGTAACTCCCAATTTGGAGAGACTAAGACCGGTGCCTTAGTTAATTTACCTTTAAGAAGTTTGAAAGAGTCAAGAAAATTTTGAGAAAAGATGAAAGGAGCATCCTTTTCTAAGAGACGAGTTATCGGTCGAGCTATCTTAGAGAAATCTTGAATGAAACGTCGATAAAATCCCGCATGACCTAAAAAACTCCTAACTCCTTTGACGGTGGTAGGTGGAGGCAACTTAGCAATGACGTCAACTTTAGCACGGTCGACTTTGATACCGGCTTTTGAAATTTTGTGACCGAGGACGATGCCTTCTTTTACCATGAAATGGCATTTTTCCCAATTAAGAACGAGACGAGTGTCTTCACATCGTTTAAGCATACGTTCTAAATTGGCAAGGCAAGAAGAGAAAGAATCACCATAGACCGAGAAATCGTCTATAAAGACTTCCATAGTTTCTTCAACCATGTCATGGAATATAGCCATCATACACCTTTGGAAAGTCCCAGGAGCATTGCATAAGCCGAAAGGCATTCTTTTGTAAGTAAATGTTCCATAAGGACAAGTGAATGTGGTTTTCTCTTGGTTTTTTGGATCGATAATGTGACAATCCGTCAATTTATGGTTGATATTTTATTCTCAAATATTATTTAAAAACATTATTTTAATGTTATATTATGAACTCACTCATTTATGGGAAGAAATTTGGATTTACGTCTTGAAGTAGCATCGACTACGTCTAAACCGGAGGATTCTACGTTACGTGCTTACGTTTATATACACCGTTTTTGGTGACAGTCCGACATTTCAGGAAATAAATTTAACCGTGAATATTATTTTGGGATTTTAAATTTGTGTTGGTTCATAAAATCACAAATTTACGAGAAGAGATTAGGACTTACGATTATAATTTAACGTCCTTTACGACTAAACCGGAAACCTTAGGATTACGTATTTACGTTTTTGAACTCCGTTTTTTATGAGACAATTTTTATTAGATTCGTTTTGTGCCGTTGATTGATAGTTTATAATAACGTTTTTCGTAAAACGACCCGAGGGCACGCAAATCGAGGAAAATAGAATCAAGGAATACCCGTAAATTAGCGGGATGGGACAAAACAAGTTTATCCCACCCCACTCATATGGGAAGGCCAAAACTTGACACCACAACATGTGATGTGTCCAAGTTGTAGCTAGTTGCTTACACTTGTTAAGCAAAGCTTAACAAGTAAGCTACTTCTTCCACTAAACTAACAAAACTACTTCACTTTACCACTTGCTCTCATAAACACATACAAACCACTCATACTCTCCTCCCTCTCTCTCTCTAAATTTCGTCCAATAACCACCCCTAAACACCCTCATTTGATCAAATTTAACCATGAAATCATATGTTATTCACACATATGATGAAGCCCTTTTCAAGCTCTATTGATTGGTGGTGATTTTAACATCCAAGGAGAAGATTTGGTGATGTCCAAGGGCTGATTTCTACATGAAGTTTACAAGTATTGGTGGTCTTGAAGATTGGTGTTGATCTATCACAAGTTTTGCCATAAAAAATCTAAGCCTTTATCATAAACTACACAACCTTGGTGGTATAGAGATTGTTCTTCCTATCCTCTTGTTATTTTGATTATTTAATTTTGTATTTCCTTTATTTATGTATATGTATATGATGATGAATGATGATTAAAAATATTATGTGGGGATTTGGTGTTGATAGATTTGATAAACATGGGTAAAAAGATGGAAAAACCACATGTAAAAATGGTTAAATCTTGCTTAATAAGATGGCTGTATAAAAACAGTAACTAACCAAATGATAAACTGATAAAATGGCATGGTGGAATCAATTTACAGTAAATATTAGATGTCATACACATGTGAGAGTTGGCCATGCAATGGAATCATCAAAATGAGTGAGATATGATCAAAACAAAAGTAGTATACCAATCTGAATAGTCTGTTTTGTAGGGACTGTTAAGGATACTTAGACATGGATTGAGCAATATCTATAACTAACTTATTTGTATCACATAATATGAAGTTTATGCAATCCAAAAATGAGCTTCTATCTCATTGTAGAACTCTAGATATGATAAAAATGGTGAAGATGAAACTAAAAATCAGATTTTGAAGAATTAATGTTTAATACTATTATATAAGCACTCAAATAATCTTAACTCCTTTATAAAGACAAAATCAATTTGGTTGAATGTTGAAATATAGCTGGTTGAAAGTTGTTTTGTGGGCCCTATCATCTATATTTATTATACTCTAAAAAAAACACACACAGACTAATTAAACACACTCTCATCTCTCACCTACCCAACATCTACCCACCACTACCGGATCTCATTCAACCACCGCAGTAACACCCCTACCATGAAACCCATCCCACCACGCACTCACCTCCGCAGTAACACAACCACCACGAAGCCCCTCCCACCATGCATCTCTTTCGCACCACCATATAACCATGACAACCGAAAGGATTTTATAAGTGTTAAGTATATTTGACTTTCCAATAGATCTACGTATATTAATTAATTTTGATGGTTTTCTTTTATAAATCTTTTTATTGTATTTGTAGATCTGGTTTTCTTACAACCTTCGTTTAATTTCAAAGTATATTTGAGTTTCTTAATAAATGTGTGTATACTATATGTTTGATTGATTTTTTTATAGATTTGTGATTTTATATGTAGATGTGTGATATTATATGTAGATTTTTGCAGATCTGAGGTTTAATGGACTCTTGATTTTTGTTTTATAGCAGGAAAGTTTCCGACACCCTTTTCCGGTAAGCTGATGTCGTCCTGACTGTATTATTGGAAGGTTTCTTTTCTTGCCGGAAAAAATTGCTTCTCACTAAAATTTTTTGTTGCAAATTTGTCTCGATGGTAATTTTTTAAGTTTTTTAGATCTCTCTTGCCGGACCAGTTGCTATCGTCATCGCTGTCTGCCGGAAACATCTATCCGCCGTCGTTGTCTGTCAAATGACGATGAAAACCAAATTAACATGGATTATTGAAATAAGGATATGCTGATTTGGAAAGAGGAGATGGTGCATTTACATTACAACTAAAGCCTATTTGCTAATTTAGGTTGTTTGGGACGTGCTTATTCGGGTTTGATCTTTTTATGATATTAATATTATTGGCACATTTCCACCACTGAAATGTGTAATGGGGACGCGGGGTCCCAACGTTCGGTATGATGAAACACTTAGCAACGATGAAAAATCGATAACCCTCGAGAAACCTGAATTTTCTGAAATTAAATACTCATGTCCTTCGTCAAGGTAAATGGGTGTTTGGGGCTGATTTCAAACAGCGGCCGAAAAAGTTTTTTAAGGGTCTTTAGATTTGCTTAAAAGGGGAAAATGTATGTGTTTTCCCCAAGACTATTCTTTAATTTGACCCATTAGAGATTAAAATTTCACATTAGTTAACCCATTCATATTGAGACGAATTAAAATTGCCATATTTACTTGACTGATTTTTGTTTTTTGATGTATCTGCAGGCTTCACCTTCCATAAGATTCAACAAGGAAGGAAGTCTCTTGGCGGTTTCAACGAATGATAATGGCATCAAAATTCTTGCTAATATGTATGGTATTAGGGTATTAAGCACCAAGGTAAAATAATTTTTATGCCTTTCATCTCTTTTTTTGTTCTGTGCTTTTATACTGAATTCTCTACACATTGGCTTTTCTATAATTTAAAAAACATAAACCCAAAATAAAGTCGGGTTTGGCTATGGTTCTGAACGATGCGGGGTTGCACTGAACCGGGTAATGAAATATCTAGAATGATGATCTGGACTAAACATAGCCAGTAGACTGGTCTTGATACTGATCCTTGTTTGGTTACTTATCTCATCCTATATTTTATTGCATATATATGTTTCAGAATTACGCTCATACTTTTAATGTTTTTACATGGTCATCGATTAAAAGACTAGCACACACGAATTTGTAATATGTGTTGTTATGGTTTAACTATGTGAAAATGCATATGTGATTTTGAAATTACTATGCCTTTGTGCAATGTCGTCTTCTCTGCTTTCTTTAGTACCTGTTTGAAACACCATATTCTTTCAAGAGTTTGACACATGAAGGTATCAAGTGTAAATCATTCTAAAAAAATATATTAGAGATCCCCCATAAACTAGGATTTCCAGAAAGAAATAAAGTTACTAGCTTTTTTAATAAGTACGTGAATATAGTTTGTGATTATCTTGATCTACATTTCATGGATTCACTAATACATTGTTTTTATTTAGATTTCAAAATGGTACAAAGCAAGGGTCCAACTATGAGGACTGATGACCGAATCTATGTAGAAGAACCTTATTGTTGAGAAGACAAATTCACAAACAATGACTCTTCGTCTTCACAACTCATAACACAAGGAGGAATTGGCTCCGAAGGCTACAGACATAGTTCCTAGCTTTTGCTGAAAAGGTACACTCACTGCGTGTTTTTTTCTTCTTTTAGGTATGTTTGTGTTAGCTTATGTTTTTTTCTTCTTTAAAGTTGTTTGTTTAGGTTTTGGGCTTATGTTTCATAAGCTCCTATTTTTCGCCTTATTTTGGGTGTTTTTGGGCTTATATAAGCAAGAAAAAGTAGAGCTTATGAAATACAAGCTGAAATCATAGTTACACACTCACCGCGTCTTTTTATTTCTTTAGTGAGGATGTTTGTCTTATTAACTTATATGATGTTGGGCTTATGTAAAGCTTGATGCTTTTCAGCTTATTATACCTTCTTTAAGGGGTGTTTGTTTCAGCCTTATTTAGTTGGCTTACAACCTTATTTGGTTTTGGGCTTATGTTTCATAAGCACCAATTTTCTGCCTTATTTTGGGTGTTTTGGGCTTATATAAGCCCCTAAGTCTCAAATTAAGCCAGAAAAGTGAAGATTATGAAACATAAGTCCAAAACCAAATAAGCCCACATATAAGTGGAAAATACATCCCCCAAGGGTGTTGTTTCGACTTATGTTTCAGAAGATTTTTATTAAAGGTGTTGTGCATACATGTTTATGTAAACCGCTACTTATGTCGGCTGTTGTTAGTAAATGTGTGCGAGACATGTTTTAGTAACTTCTTTGCCCGTCTGTAACGTGCCAGTTGAGACAGTGAGTGCAAATGCCTTTATGTTGTTAGTATGTGTGTGCAATAACATGTTTTTTATTTACTGCACTATGCCTATTTGTAAGCATCCCTTTTGAGTTATTTCTTATGGCCTTTCTTTATGGCCAACGATTGATATAGGTTAATATTCTTTAGGTTCAAACGAACAGAAAGGCCATCGCGTTGGTCATCATAGTCTCCCCTTATTTTTGCTTATTTTGAAACTATCCGGCTTATTAGAATTTAGGGGGTGTTTTTTTCGGCATATATAGTCGGCTTATGGCCTATTTATTTTTAATCTAAGATTTGAGGCGGGTGTATGATATAATGCATCATGTCATTGGTTTCAGGAACATTTATTCAAATGTAAAAACTATTCATTGATCAGACATAATAACCAAGCACTTTAACTTTCATTGTTATGTATGGTGTACGTGTTGGTAGAAGCTACAAGGAATGAAACAAGTCTCGGTGGAGCTTATGATCTGGTATATAATGTTTGGGATGGGTGTGGAAAGCAAAAATGTAGCTGCAGGTCAAGCCCGTGACCATAAGCAGCCTCCCGTAACCTGGATTTATAGAACCACGCGTGGGGTTGATGTGTTCTCACAGTGAAAGTGAAACGTATCTTGGCGGGGCAGCACGGACCATAGTGGCTCAAGTTTTTATCAGACACAAAGGACATGAAAAAACGCGTCTGGTTTTTATGATTTTGCAACCGAACTGGTGGTTGTCTGTAATGAAATTGACCACGAGCTTACCCAAAGGTACCAACAATTACACATAAACTACACCACATAATTCAGGTTATTTTTATGCAATTTACATAATATTGCAACCTGATAACCGCAATGTTGTTTCAGTTTTTGGTGATTATGATGATAGTAACCACATGTGTTGGTCATAAAAGCTTATCTGAACACGCCGTGATAGATGTTTAGTGCAGGTGTTGGTCATAAGAAATGCAACCATCGCTCCATGAAGCCCTTTCTACCATTGGCATGGGTTTTGGCATTTCCATATTTACCACCTTACTCATATGAGGTTTAGTGATTCATTGCTTCATGATGGATCAACATTTTTGACGATTTGCTGTATATAGTGTTGATCCCCGCTGCAACGCAAAAACAACAACATGTTAAAGTAACATTTCATTCGTTATTATTCCACCTTTCACTATATTTCACTGCTTATCCATTTGTATTTGCTTACTGGTTGTTGATCCTAAGCTCATAGAGAGTTTATTTGTTTACCCTTTGGCAGGTCTGGATAAACCTACTACTTTATCACTTTGCAAATATGTATGGTCAAGAAGATGTAAGCATCTTTTGTAACCATGCAGTTTTATCAAATTCAGTTTCTTTTTTGAATTAGGGAGAAAAATAATTTTAATCATAGCTTAAATTATTTTTTGTCGGTTAGTGTTATTTGTTCACGTGAGTTTGGATCCTGATATCGGAAGAGAAAGATCACTTTCTGTATGAGGTACTGTGCTATTTTTAGTTATTATTTTTTCATGACTTTATGAGTTAGATTACATTTTTTTTGTTAAGTTTTGTTTTAGTTTTGCAGGTAATAAAGACAAAACGGAGCTGAATATACATAAAGCTATGGTTTCAACGACATTGGAAAAACACTGACGTTAGAACAGATATGGAAACCTTAAGATAGAACTCCATAAGAATACGAAAAAAAGAGCACTTGGTCAAACCACCAGTAGTGAAAGAGAAACCGGTAACATGTAAGAAGGTGGATTCAGTGGTGGTGCGTAAAGCTGATTCCTGTAGAACGAGAGATGGTGTTGAGGAAAAGGAATAATACACAACGAGCCAATTATGAAAACAACGGTAATAGCGAGAAAGTATGAACAATTATTTTCTTCATTTTTACCTGTCAGATTTAACTTGAAGCATATATTCATGTATATTTATGTATATACAGGAAATTAAAGATTCTCCATGGTAGCTTAACCCACATTGCAACAATTACTAGGAATGAAAAGCAGCAGTTGCAGCAACTTTTACCTCTTACAGTAATTGCTGTTAATGAAACACTCATTGTATCCTGGAACTATCAATTGTGTAATGGGAAAGTTATATGGAATGACATGGCACGAAACCTAAACAAAGATGAATTCGAACCGATGCAAAAGCCAGTAGTATTCGTTGTTAGCTCTTGCAAAGTTACTGAATACGGAGGTATGTACTTCAGCTTTCAAGTCTTATGTAAATGTAACAGGTTTGATCACCTTTAGAACAGATATGGAAACCTTAAGATCGAACTCCATAAGAATACGAAAAAAAGAGCACTTGGTCAAACCACCAGTAGTGAAAGAGAAACCGGTAACATGTAAGAAGGTGGATT
Organism: Glebionis coronaria; assembly: GCA_025667525.1. Classification (NCBI taxonomy): domain Eukaryota; kingdom Viridiplantae; phylum Streptophyta; class Magnoliopsida; order Asterales; family Asteraceae; genus Glebionis; species Glebionis coronaria. The sequence continues at coordinate 267,396,672 of CM046881.1, read as the reverse complement.
CAGTGGTGGTGCGTAAAGCTGATTCCTGTAGAACGAGAGATGGTGTTGAGGAAAAGGAATAATACACGACGAGCCAATTATGAAAACAACGGTAATAGCGAGAAAGTATGAACAATTATTTTCTTCATTTTTACCTGTCAGATTTAACTTGAAGCATATATTCATGTATATTTATGTATATACAGGAAATTAAAGATTCTCCATGGTAGCTTAACCCACATTGCAACAATTACTAGGAATGAAAAGCAGCAGTTGCAGCAACTTTTACCTCTTACAGTAATTGCTGTTAATGAAACATTCATTGTATCCTGGAACTATCAACTGTGTAATGGGAAAGTAATATGGAATGACATGGCACGAAACCTAAACAAAGATGAATTCGAACCGATGCAAAAGCCCGTAGTATTCGTTGTTAGCTCTTGCAAAGTTACTGAATACGGAGGTATGTACTTCATCTTTCAAGTCTTATGTAAATGTAACAGGTTTGATCACCTTTGGTAATACAATAATTCTTTTCAAATATATATCTTAAGAAAACAACTCAATACGGATTCTTACACCTTTGAGGTCATCCCTTAATTTGATTCACTGTCATAGAATGGGTAAATATGATTCATAGTTTTTGTTTTTTACCAACTGAATTCGTTGACTTAAGAATATTTAAATTTTAGTCGAAATCTATACCCATTTTGACCATAACCCGTGCAGGCTGTTGAAACTGAAACCGAACTTTTTACTTTATAACACCGTTCTAGGAAGTTTTAATTGAAATCGATCTTTTTACTTTATAACACCTACATTTCAAACCCTTCGATGTTGAGCTCAGTTTTAAATGGTGTTATAGTATGGCTTATGATCCCGAATTTTCACAACTCTCCCTAAACAACAAAGCATATGCACACTTCATGTATCTCGCTTTATACTGACAAGGAAATCTATTTTCTAGGTGACTTATTAAAGTGGAAATATGAATCCATCATTAGAAATATGCAAAGAAATGTCCAAACATTATGACACGGAAAAGACTCGAAACAGGTTCCCTTTCTAAACATTGCTGCAGCAAAATCCCGTAGCTACAAGGTAAGATTATCACATAATCCATCCGTGTGACATGTTCTGTAATTTTGCGGCTCATAACGTTATTTTACCCGACAGTATGTAAGGTTCACATCTAAGCCACCATAATCGGCCTCAACATTAGTACTACGAGTCCTTTAGCCAATGCATACAAAAGATTACAGCCGGCAATAGCGCACCCTACTGTGTCGCCCACGACCGACAACCGAATGCAACATACAGGTTACCTTTTACAAACTAACATCAAATAACATGAAATTACTACTGCCATAACTAACAAGTAACTATGCAGGTAAAATGAACTCGACCTCAAAGGAAGGACTCACATTTTAGAGGTCCACTACAACCCATCACGCAACAAATGAAAAATCGACTTCTATTTCGACAATAGCACACCTGAAGATATACTCGCAGGAACAACGTAGACGTTAAAAAAGTTCACTCTTCCAAGACAAGCCGACAGATCAGAATAAAACAGACTAACGGAAAAGCTCTACATGTCATCAAAAGCAAGTTAGTAGTTAAGTTTCAGTAGAGCTACTCTAGAAAATCTGAGTTACTCCAGCGAGTGTAAATCGGATATTCAAAGAAATACGTGTTGTGGCAAAAAAATTGCTACGCCGCAACGCGCGGGTTAATATCATCTCGTTCAATCCTAAATGACCCGTTTATATTAGAGTGATTGTAATTGCAGTTTCTTGAAGGTAACTCATGTTGAAGACAATTTTAGTATCTTATTTTCTCATGTATGTCATGTTTAATTGTTTATGTTTGGAATACTTTACTGTAATTTAAAAATGAGAATGGTTTCTTTTTTGCGTGATTATGTTTGTGAACATGGTTGTATATTTGAATTCATTTTGTATGTATTGAGCAATCTGTTTGTTAATAGCTCGGCAGTTTGGCCCTTGTAACTTCTGTGACACTTTCGGATTACAATTTGATCTTACCATGACATATCGAATCATGAATTTTTTGTCGTCAGACAATTTCCGCCGCTATGCGCGGGTAATCGCCTAGTATAGTATAAAATGTGAAATTAAAACCCACTAACTTATGAATTTCATTTATATAAATATGTATAAGGTTAAATAACTATAAACATAATTTTTACGACTTTTTCGGCTATTACCGTAAAATTAACGTTTTTCGCCAATTAAAACTTAGATGATCAAACCCGTCTAATGTAAAGTTTTTAAAAGTCATATACTGATATATAAGTATCTAATACAAGTAAAAACCGATAAAACCCGAATTATATGACATACGGACATTAACGAGCTAAGTTAGCATATTTGGACTAATGATTTAACTAAATAAGTTAAACACTTATAAAAATTACTTATTGGGCTTAACCCATTTGGGCCCAACATATAAAGTATAAATACTGATAATACAAGTATAAAATGAATTTATACAAGTTAATGAATTTATAATAGGCTTATTGAACCTACAACATGTAAATAGGTAAAACTAGTAAACTAGTAAAAGGTTACCAATACATAAACACAAAAATGAGTGAATGAGAACATATAAACCCACTTGATCATATATATATATATAAAATCATCATATATATACATAAATGTTATTTTTATGAAGTCATTGGACAAAAGTCTAAGACGAGTATTATTTGTGTAGGTTTCCGTGATTGAAGCACGTACCGTACATCCGAATTGCCGATAACCCGCTTTCCCACATCCACGTGAGTTCATAGCCTCGCACTCTTTTAAATGTTTTTATGAAATGTTTTATAAACCCGCGAGGGAGATAACATGTTAGTTTTTATGAAATAGGACACTAGTTGTCCCGATTGTTTGTTTGTTGATTTGGACCCGAATGATTGTATGACCCGATGAATGATTAAATGACCCGATAGATGAAATAAAATGGATTATTAAAGTTAGGTTATGTCACTAAAAGTCCCATTAGCATGAATTGTGAACTACCGGGATTTGGTAGACGCTTATGCATATAATAGTACTATTTGGGGACGATCACCCCAGTTCGCGCCTTGACGGTTGATCCCCGTCGTGCCACATTGATTGGTAAGCGAATTTATGTATGAGAAGATTTCCAAGCGTGATTATTGTGACGACACGCTAACTTAGATGGGAAAATTGAGTTTCGGGCTAGCTAACCGTTGTTTGTTGTAGTAAGGTAACAATGTCATGTGGCTTATAATAATCCAAAATAACGAAATACTGCTATACGCACTGAATTACGATATTGCCTGACTAGCAATACAGGGACTTATTATTGATGTTATGTTCGTGTTTTGGTTTTACATAACCATATTCATATAACGGTTTTTATTTAACTTTATACAACGTTATGAAACGTATTGTATGATGTTTTTACGACAATGATTCGTATAATAATTTTGAAGGCGAAAGCCTATATTATGATTTTGATAAGGATTTGTATAAAATGACTTTGGCGATTTTATGGCCTATTACAAAGATTTGTACGAAATGATTTTCGGTAATAATTCTATACCGATGTTATATTGATGGATTTTATTAAACTCTATGAATTCACTCGGCGTTATCGCTGACCTTTTCTTTTAACATGTTTTATCTCAGGTACTTGAAGGTAATTCTCGGGAAGACAACAAGAATTCATGGCCCGCACTTAATTAACAAATTTCCATTCAAATGCTTTGTAAAATTGTATGAAATAATATGACTTGGGACCTATGTAAATTTGATGTTTATGAATGGAAATGCTTTATTATTAAACGACGCGATTTTTAAGCGTTGTCTATGATGTGAGTAATGTGCTATCCCGTAACACCAACGAGTCTTCCGCTGTATTGAAATGTGTAAATTTGGGGGTGTTATAGTTTTGTACCAGAGCTCTCGTTATAGAGAACAAAAGATTTTTAAAACTAAGGTTTTGAATAAAACATTTCAAAATCTTTTAACTATAAACATTTTTCTAAAAATCTTTTGACTATAACGGTGTCGAAGAATTCCCGAGTTACCGACAAGGCCAGACTGAGAAGTGTTATTTTAATATATATATAACTTAGATTATATATATATATATATATATATATATATATATGATGTAATTTGATTACATGATTGTTTGATGATTATTTTGATATTTATACGAGGTATTTATACGACGTAGATTGTCACAAGGAACCCTAAATCCCCTAGTAAATTAATCTAAGCTATTCTCGTAGGAACTCTAGCTATCCTAGATCTAAACCAAGTTGTGGATATTTATGATCCCAACAAAATGGTTGATATTTGTAGAAATGTAGATATTATTTGATTGTGATATTGAGAAAGAATTGGCGAGATTAAAACTGATATCGATGTCATGACGATCTTTCCTTATAGAGTGGAGTTTGACAAAACGTTACCACCTAGAAAGATGTCATCTGATTCGTTGTCATCCAATTCTTAAATTGAAATCGAAAGGTTGAATGTTGCACTTGAGGCTGTCATTGGAACCATTACCCAAAAGCCTCATGCCACTAGTACCTTTCCGAGAAGTCTAATTTAATGTGTGAGTCATTTCATACTAGCGACTCATTTGATAACTATTGTTGTAAGAGCTATAGGATTGGAAATTAAGTGTTGTTCATATCGAACTTTTATTGCCCTATTAAGGTCTAAGAATAAGGTTGAAAGTATTGGAGAATGAGGTAGGATATTGCATTGAGTATAAGATTGATTGAAATTTGAATGAAGCAAAATTTAACTTGTATGGAATAAGAAATTGTTAAGAGGAAGTCATTAAGTTCTGTGATTGAATTATAAGGTTTTAATTGATTGTTGGTTCGTATTAAGAGTTGTTCCTAGACCATTGTCCAATAATGAGGATGCCCAGTGTCCAATAAATAAATTGAAGAAATCTTCTTCTGAATTGGGACTGATGGATCTTCCGGGACAGGTGGAACCCCCATGACTCTTGTAGATTAGTATTCATTGTGGTATCTTTTAAAAATCCTTAACTTAACTGAGATATTAATTGGTAGGATGAGTTTTTGGAATTGTATGACATAGTGACACGTAATGTGTTACGGTACAATTCTGACTTGTTTGTGATTAACGAAAAGACTACCTTTGATTGCTAAATTCTACATGTATCGATATTATCTATCTTTTCTTGCTTCTTTCTAATGTTCGCATCAGTGATGCAACCATTGAACAAGTAATCATCTCGAATTTAGTTACGTTGTGAATTATTCTCTTTTTGATTGCCATCGAGATCATGAACCTCATGATTATTTGGCTAAGCTCATTTCCTATTATATTGTGGTTAGTTCTTGGTAAACAACTCTTCATCACTCCTTTGCAGATCACTAATTGTTTTTATAAGTTAAAACAATATCCCTTGAGAAAAATTGGGTTTTCATCACCATATGGATTATTTATAATGAGACTTATAAATAATCGTTATCGAAATGAAGTTGTTTATAAAACACCTTGGAAAACTTAATTGTTTTCGTAACAAAGGAAATCTTTGTAAATTTATTTTTGATTCTTATTTAAGAATTAAGCATGAAAATGTTTTTACTATAAACATGATGATAAAATTTTGACGAACTGAGTATTGCATCGTTAATCTTGAAATTATATATAGTTGCGCGCCTACATACAATTTGGAATGGACCATGCAAGGCTGATTAGTAGTCACCATAAAATTGTTACTAAACATTACATTCTCTTTGTAATTGTGAAAAATTAAATTTTATGAGATCTGCAAGAAGTGAAAAATAGGGACAAATTGATAGGGACACCTACATATGTGCCCGTACTACTTATTCTTCTGAGTCGAATTTACTCATCTGTGGAACTTGTCTTATTTGACAATTGATATTCCCTTCTTGTCCAATTCTCCCGTGGCGAGATTCTTTGGAAAAATATATGATTACCGAGTGTTGATACCCGATTTGATGTATCGACGTTCCTATCATTTCTTTTGATTAGATTCATTTGAATGACCTGGGTAACGATCCGAGGAGCTTTCGAATGCGTACTCAAATTATGAAAACATGCGATATATTCATATTCATTAAATGTTTTCGTCTGTATCTGATTTGAATTTCTATCGCGTAGATTATGTGTTGACCTTACCCTTTTAAGGTTAGTTATGTCTCCAGATATCCTTGAACTTGTGAAGGATTATGAGTTATTATTAGTCTTTTGAGAAATTCACATCTTATTGACGACAATGAAACTGGAAAGTTAATAGTGCCAGTAGAATGGATTGATTGATTATGACATGACGACATTGACTTAATTGATGGGAACTCGAGTAGAATTCCCCTAAATGATAAGATGTTGATTATCAAAAGTGATCTAAATAATTCTTGATGAATGACAATATCCTGCATTTAGACTTGAAATTATACCATGAATGGTTGTGAATTAGTCATAGATATTATAAACTAGAAAGAACCTAATATAAAATTATTAAAAGTTGTTTGTGTTATCTGAAATTCTAGGAGGTACTTGCTGGTGAATTACCTAGACTTTCGCCATTAAGGCAAGTTGAATTTGGTATTGTTTATATTCCCGGTGCTGCATCTGTGGCATGTGCACTGTACGTCAGCACCATCTGAATTAAAAGAATTACCGTAACACTGAGAGAGTTGTCGGAGAAAGATTTTATTCTACCGAGCTCGTCATTATGAAGAGCTATGGTGTTATTATTCCTTATATTTGTTGAATTACCGTAAACTAAGTAAATTGACGATTAAAATCTATATCCACTACCCAAGATGATAGATTTGTTCGATCATTTACAAGGTTCTAGTGTATATTTGAAAATTTGATTCAAGGCATGGTTATCATCAACTTCGCATCTGCGAAAAAAGATTATCTATTCCAATGCACATGTAGCATCCATAAATTTGGTGAATCACGTGTGTAGGCTGTAATTTGATAAATTCATGCTTGTGATCATTAAGGACCATTTGTTTATTTATAAGAATAAGAATGAGTTAATAATTATTTATAGACTGTCCTAAATTGGCCGAACAATTAAAACCTGTACCTTGAATAATTAACATGTGATTTAAGACTTAATCCTTTACATTATTTGACTGTGTGATTAACAGAAAATGGAATATATTTACTCTTCAAAAGTTGGAACCATTAAGGCTTTGGGTTTTACCAAAAAGAAAATGGAAATATGTTTTGACAAATGTTTTAACAAAGGATTTTTAAGGGATTATTCCCTTATACACAAATCATTTAACTAAACTCCTGTTTAGGGGTAAATGTTTGTGCATACCTCGAAACAACCTAAAGGGGGTTGAGGAAAACATTTAAACCATAACTTGAAATTTGAAACAATAATTTTTGCTTTTCAACTAAGAAAATTTTGACCAAAGTATAAACAAAGATTTTTCGAACATTTACAGATCTTATTAATTATTTTAATTATCTTCGATAAATCAACAAAAATCTTGTTAATTAAATTCAAATTCATTTTGAACATTTTTATATAACTGGTCGAACTAAGAAATTTAAAATTTTTACGTTTACGTTTCATAAAATTAAATATTTATTATTTAATTACTAGTAATGCTTATCGATGCTTTAAACGTCGGATTGAGCAAAACTGATAAACATAATAGTTGAGATAGAACTAAGACTTAGAAAATATGAAGAAATAATTTTTTTATAACTACGGTCCTGATAATTATTTCATCAGGAAAAGTGAATGTAGATACTGACACAAAATATAGAAAGGATAAAGAATCAATTAGGATTGTGTTCCTTAATAATGACTGTGCAAAATAAATTGCCGAACAATATAAAAATAAACGATGTTTGTAAAAAGGGGTTCGCGGTTAATATGAACCATTAGAATTGAGAAGCCGATGGCGTTAAATGTATAAAAGGAAACTTGTGGTTGCCTTAATATTGAGATTTAAATGTATAAAAGGCCACTTGTGGTTGCCTAAATATTGAGATGTAGTCATGTTGGAATCTCGTAAGTATAAGTATTCTATTCATACTATTTCTGATTTAGTGTATCTTTATCTGAAGAAGTTGTACTGATGGCAAATTATGAAGGCAGACATCGCCTCATACATTAGTAAACGTCTAACTATCACAAAGGTCATCATCTGAATATTGATTCGATTTGGGTCATCGTCGACAGACTGACCAAATCTGCTAATATCATTCCTGTTAATGATAGATTCTCAATGAAGAAATTGACTCTTTTGTATTTAAAGGAGTTATGTAAGCATGGTGTGCCTGTATCGATCATATCTATCAAGATCCTCGCTTCGCGTCGAATTTCTAGAGATTTGCTCAGAAGTCATTGAGAACGAACCTTGATGAGAGTACTGTTTACCACCCCAATCGAAGGGACGAGGTAAAGTAACGATACAAAATACTAGAAGTGCTGTTTTATGGTTGAATGATTGACCTTTGGTAATAAAACGTATAATCATTTTTCCTTTGGAGAGATTATCATTGAAAACTATCGTATTAGGATCTAGATCGAATCTTGTGAGGATATATATTAGAGCATCTGTAATTAGGAATTGGGATGAAGACACCCGACATACCCCAATTGTGAGTTGGACATGTCTTTTAGGTTTAAGGTTGCCTATGATGACAAACCTAACCTTACAAAATACCCGACCCGTGATACCTGAAATGATTGTTGAAATTAGGATTTGATTATTGACTACCGGTAGTGGGTAGGAGGTTATGTGAATATGAAATGTAGATCTTGAAGTGCCAGATGGGTAGCGAAGTTATGCCAAAATTTTAACCATGGAAAAATGAATAGATGATCTGAAAGATCATGGGAAATAAGTCCCCGTAGTATGGGACCATTGAGATGATGTAAAAAGTTGGTTGAAAGGCATATAAGCTGGATCTACCCTAGGACTTCAAGGGATGTGTGAATTATGGTTCGTATATCTAACTTGATTAAATGTCTATCAAGTGAAAATCTAACTAGTCCTTAATGAAGTTTAGATCGGAGAAAAGTTGCATTCATCAAAAACCCGTGAACATCATGCGTAGAGAAAGTAAGTCAACATTAAGCCTGATCTTATTCCCGTAGTTATGTTTGATGAAACTCGCGTATTGTAATGAATTACACTTGTGAGGAAAGACCGAATGTGGAGGAAATACCCACATGGCTCTAACTCTATGATAGGTGTGAAAACACCCATCCTTTTTACCACTTAATTACAATAATAACCGAGCCAAAACGTGTATTTTATGTCATTTATGTCGGAATTATGCGTGGTTTGTGTTTTTGTTGTGATTTAGGAAGAAAAAGTGAAAAGTGGAGAAAACACGGCATTCAATTTTTTTTATCGAAGAAAAAGACGAAAGATGAAGTCGAAAGATCAAGAGTGGAAAAAGAACGGAAGTCCAAGACCAATTCTGAAGATTTATCGAAGAAAAAGTCAAAGGATGGAAGTTTACTAAAAAGCCGAAGAACTCGAGTCTTATTTATAAAGAAAAATCAAGACGAGTTAAAGAAATCCCAAGACAAAGTCCAAGATTAACAAAAGATAAAGAAGAAAAGGACTTAAGTGTGCAATTAAGGCAAAGAGGAAAGAGGGAGGAAGCTTCCTAAGCTCCTCCCTAATCACCCCTATAAATAGATTAGGCCTAGTTCATTTTCATGTTGTTGGGTGGTTTGACAAACCACCACTTCCACCATTTTTATTTCTTGTTAATTGCTTTCTTGCTTTTTAATTTCATGTTATGCACTTTTATTTCAAGTAAGTCTTTTAATTTTTGAACCATTTCTTTTAATCAAGTTCTTATTTTTAATCATCTTCTTCTACCTTTCTTATCTTGCTTATCTTTGATTCATGTTCATCTTTGATCTTATTTTCATCTTAATGCTTATTTGATTTAAAGGTTTCTTAAAAAGTTCATCTTTTTAAAAGTTTGATTTGAAAGTTTGCTTATTTTTAGTTTGATAAGTTGTTATTCATGCTTATTAAGTCAATTTCGATTTAGATTTGTTCAAGTTTTAGTTTGAGCTTATTAACCATAGCTTATTGCTTTTGCTTAATTTTCGGATCAAAAAGTTAGATCGGAAAGGGTAAACCCCTTTCCAATCACGTATTCCAATCACCTTGATTGGAAAAGGGTTTTACATTCCAATCAGCATTCCAATCAACATTCCAATCAGCATTCCAATCAACATTCCAATCAACATTCCAATCAGCATTCCAATCAACATTCCAATCAGCATTCCAATCAACATTCCATTCAGCATTCCAATCAACATTCCAATCAGCATTCCAATCAACATTCCAATCAACATTCCAATCAGCATTCCAATCAACATTCCAATCAGCATTCCAATCAACATTCCAATCAGCATTCCAATCAACATTCCAATCAGCATTCCAATCAACATTCCAATCAACATTCCAATCAACATTCCAATCAACATTCCAATCAGCATTCCAATCAACATTCCAATCAGCATTCCAATCAACATTCCAATCAGCATTCCAATCAGCATTCCAATCAACATTCCAATCAGCATTCCAATCAACATTCCAATCAGCATTCCAATCAACATTCCAATCAGCATTCTAATCAACATTCCAATCAGCATTCCAATCAACATTCCAATCAGCATTCCTATCAGCATTCCTATCAACTTCATTATTTGCACTTTCCGATTAGAGTTGATTTTAGTTTTAATTTTACGTCATTTAATTTCACGTCATTTACTTTTAACGTTTTAAATATTGCACCGTTTACGTTTCAACTAGTTTTAGTTTTAATTTCCCGTCCTTTATTATTAAGTCTTGCACATTTATTTTACCAAATCCAAAAATATTTGTTTCACCAAGAACAACTAATCTCACACAATTAACCGGAAATCAATTCGATTAGACACCGAGAAAACGAACTTTCAACTAGTAAAATCTCTACATTAAAATGGCGCCGCTGCCGGCTCTTTTCGTGAGGATCTACGGTTTTTTGTGAGAGACGCGTTGGCTTTTAGGATCCGTTCACTTGTGAACGTTATTTTTTTCGAGTCAAAAATTTTCAAAAAAAAAAATAAAATAATAAAAAAAAATAAAAAAAAAACAAAAAAAAAAAACCCAAAAACATTTGAAAAATCTTAAAAAGCATTTCTTTTTCAAAGTTTTGCACCAAAAATATTCTTCTTGCTTATCTATCTTTCTCCATGGATTTTTATGTCCATTGCGTCGGGTGTGGGAGACGATTGTACGGGAACGACTCTTGCCAATGGTGTACATGTGAGCGGTGCGGAAACGATATCGACAACACACAATTCGGATTTTGTCCCTTGTGCAAATCGACTAATTCATTCTTTTTGAAGCCACATCCTGTTCCCCCGTGCATCTATTGTGGAAGCGATTCTCATTGGCATGTTTCGTGCCCGGTTCGATACCCGTATGGTCACGGGCAAGAACCGGGGTACAGTTATGACAATGAAAATAGCTATCCACAAGACGCACCCAGTCTTTTTCCTCACCCGTTTTGCAACAACTGTGGGGGTCCTCGCGAAAGTTTTCACTGTCCTACGGGGGATCACAATTACTATAATTATACCCCTTCCAGTTTTGACCAACCCCTGCAATACCCAATTGATCATCAGCCTCGTCACGGGATGAGTTACCAAGAACCAATTGACGATCTTGCTACAGCCCTTCAAGAACAAAGAAACGATCTTGCTGCAGCTTTTCAAGAACAAAGCAAAGAGCTTTTACACACGCTGCAAACTTATATGGAGTCATTTTTACAGCAGCGATATCAGACGAGTACTCATATCCCTGAGCTTATTATTGGCCCTTTAGGTAATGAGGAGAGCGATGACGATATTGAGGTTATTTTCGACGAGGAGGAATTTCTAAAGCAAAGTAAGACTTCTTCCCTTCCTCCTTCGTCTATTGCTATCACACCCGAGGAGCCCGTTGGCTCTCTCATCATGGAGGATGAGCATATTGACGTTATCTCGGCAACTGAATCGGACAAATTCCTAAAGTCTCGTGTCGAGGAACTTGTCGCCATCCCAAGTGAGCCCGCAGGTATTCCGGAAAATCTGTGTGATGTGCCGACTTTTGCGGAGCTTAAGGACGAGGTCGATTTGACAGTCATTGATCACATAATCACAAATCCACAAGCGCTAATTGATTTTCCCAACAAGAGTTCAACATGTGGTGAGTATGATGATTTCGTCTTCGAGCCCGAGATTGCGGAAATTATCGACCGAGAGCTAGCTCTTTTGCCTCCGCTTCCACCTACAAGCGAGGTCGACTTTTCCAACATCGATGCCGAACTTGATGAGTTGGAACGTCTTATTTTTCATAATAATGACGAACCAACTCACATGCCCAAATATCCTATTCTCGAGGAGTTACCTAATCAACACTCCTCTTATGAGAATTATGTTTACCACATTCGTGAGGATTTAACTTATCAACAATCCCCACAAATGAATGATGGTTTCGTACTTGATCGTGGTCTTCTCAAACGAGTTTCTACACTCCTTCTCTATGATCATGAGGATAAATGCTTTGACCCGGGAGGTGACATGGACCATTCTATGATTGATACTTCTACGGCTTTGCCAATTGGTCTGCCTCCATTGTCTTTGGAGGATGACAATGTGATTCCCTTACCCACCCCACCTCCCGTCAATCTGGACTTCACTTGCTTTTCTGGTATTGAGAGGACCTTTTTACCATTCAAGACTTATCCTCCTGCCTCTCCTTTATTGATGTCCTCCGGGAACGAGGACAAGGTCTTTGATCCCGGTATTACATACGAGGCTTCCCCATGGACCATTTAATTTGGGGACGAGTCAGGCTCGTGACTCGGTTAATATAAACAAGCGCTTTTTGGGAGGCAACCCAATTATCTATCTATCTTTCCTGTTTTCACCATAAGTGTAGGGGGAGCCCCGTTGGTGTTTCTTGTTCTCTTTCTTATCATGTGCAGGGATTAGAGTTTTAAAGACACACTCTTGATGACTTTTGACGAACCGTGATTCCGTGTTCCCTTCTTCCCGGTTCTATCCTAAACTCTTTTCGATTCACTATTTTATATTTCTCAATGTTAAAATAGGAATCTCTTTAGTTGTCTCTTCCTTAGCAAGATTTAAACAAAGTGCACAATGTCCTAAGTGTAGGGGAGTTTACTCCCACATGCTTAAACATTGAGGACAATGTTTATATTAAGTGTAGGGGGGACTTCTATCGAAGTTAAGTGGCCTTTTCCTTGTATTTGTCCTCATTTTAACTGGAAAATCGATTTTTCGACATTTTTCAAAATTTTTAATCTATTTTGGCCTAGTTGTAGTTCCCTTTATTTTTGCTATTTTTCTCTTATTTTAATAAAATGGTTTTTAACAAGTTTAGTTATCTTAGATATATTAGGCCCGTTGTGAATTTTTTGACTCAACCCGAGTTTACTTATCCAAGTTCACTCTAGCTAGTATCCTTAACCGTGTAGACCTTAATTGGTTTATTGGGCTAAGCATCCACGAGTCTCATTCCTTGAGATTTTAAATTGTGGAGAACGAGAAATGATAGAGTTGGTTACAAGTTTGGTATTCTTTCATTAACTTATGTGAGTTAATTATGATCTTTTTCTCCCCTCGCTTGTAAATAAATAAATGCAATAAGTAAGGTCGTACGATTTGAAAATTTACTTAGCTTCTAGCCCAAGATCGTTTAAAAGTTGCTCGGTAATGATAAGAGTTCATAGCCAAGGCATAACTTATGAAGCGGGGCGCGAAGATTGGCGTATCCGAAAAGGCCCTAACAAGGCATGAGGATTCCATTTTATTGCTGAAGATCCAAAGTGATGTGAAAAGCATTATTCCCAAAATCAATATGAAGGATCAAGACTCACGACGAAAAGCAATCAACTCCCATAAAGATCATGGAGAAGTCTATCCGAAAAGACCCTAACAAGGTATGAGGATAAATAGATCCAAGTCCGAAAAGGAGGCGGATCGTTGTATCTCAAAATCCTAATTAGAGATTGAAGAAATAATCATGAAGTCGTGGTCAACAAAGCTGGAGTACCCCTCAAAAGTCTCCAAGTGAAGAAACTCTATAACGAAGAGAAGACCATTATCTCAAAAACGTCTCTCGAAGATATGAAGTATGAAGTACATGCCAAATATCGGCCCGAGAAAGGTCTCAAATCGTGAACCAAGTTATGCCAAGATATGAACTTTTTGATATCCCGAGAAGCAGTTTTAAGAGATTTTGTCCTTTAGCTAACTATTGATCAAATCGTCCTACTTTGCTTTCAGCCTAAATAAATTATCGAAATAAGTCAACAATGCATCCTCGTGATCATTCAAGACATCAATAAAATATAAGAGATACTCGTAGGAATAAGGGAGTTTAAGTGATTAATTGAACCACATGAGTAAATGTTTGTTATGCTAACTTGTACTAACAATGATCTTGTTTTTAAGCTTGGCATGGGGAACGTGAAACTTGAGGGTGATGAACATTCATGACACACAAGCCCTAATGTAAGTCTTAGATTGCTTTACAAGTTTCTTCCTTGTTGCATCTTGTTATTTTCTATCTTTTTTATTTTCCTTAGTTGTTTAATAAAGGCCAAGGTAGGTTGATTATGATGGAAAGTGTAAAACGTGCTTTGTAACTAATGAATTGCATGAGGACATTGCAATGGTTAAGTGTAGGGGATTTGATAGGTGTGAAAACACCCATCCTTTTTACCACTTAATTACAATAATAACCGAGCCAAAACGTGTATTTTATGTCATTTATGTCGGAATTATGCGTGGTTTGTGTTTTTGTTGTGATTTAGGAAGAAAAAGTGAAAAGTGGAGAAAACACGGCATTCAATTTTTTTTATCGAAGAAAAAGACGAAAGATGAAGTCGAAAGATCAAGAGTGGAAAAAGAACGGAAGTCCAAGACCAATTCTGAAGATTTATCGAAGAAAAAGTCAAAGGATGGAAGTTTACTAAAAAGCCGAAGAACTCGAGTCTTATTTATAAAGAAAAATCAAGACGAGTTAAAGAAATCCCAAGACAAAGTCCAAGATTAACAAAAGATAAAGAAGAAAAGGACTTAAGTGTGCAATTAAGGCAAAGAGGAAAGAGGGAGGAAGCTTCCTAAGCTCCTCCCTAATCACCCCTATAAATAGATTAGGCCTAGTTCATTTTCATGTTGTTGGGTGGTTTGACAAACCACCACTTCCACCATTTTTATTTCTTGTTAATTGCTTTCTTGCTTTTTAATTTCATGTTATGCACTTTTATTTCAAGTAAGTCTTTTAATTTTTGAACCATTTCTTTTAATCAAGTTCTTATTTTTAATCATCTTCTTCTACCTTTCTTATCTTGCTTATCTTTGATTCATGTTCATCTTTGATCTTATTTTCATCTTAATGCTTATTTGATTTAAAGGTTTCTTAAAAAGTTCATCTTTTTAAAAGTTTGATTTGAAAGTTTGCTTATTTTTAGTTTGATAAGTTGTTATTCATGCTTATTAAGTCAATTTCGATTTAGATTCGTTCAAGTTTTAGTTTGAGCTTATTAACCATAGCTTATTGCTTTTGCTTAATTTTCGGATCAAAAAGTTAGATCGGAAAGGGTAAACCCCTTTCCAATCACGTATTCCAATCACCTTGATTGGAAAAGGGTTTTACATTCCAATCAGCATTCCAATCAACATTCCAATCAGCATTCCAATCAACATTCCAATCAACATTCCAATCAGCATTCCAATCAACATTCCAATCAGCATTCCAATCAACATTCCATTCAGCATTCCAATCAACATTCCAATCAGCATTCCAATCAACATTCCAATCAACATTCCAATCAGCATTCCAATCAACATTCCAATCAGCATTCCAATCAACATTCCAATCAGCATTCCAATCAACATTCCAATCAGCATTCCAATCAACATTCCAATCAACATTCCAATCAACATTCCAATCAACATTCCAATCAGCATTCCAATCAACATTCCAATCAGCATTCCAATCAACATTCCAATCAGCATTCCAATCAGCATTCCAATCAACATTCCAATCAGCATTCCAATCAACATTCCAATCAGCATTCCAATCAACATTCCAATCAGCATTCTAATCAACTTTCCAATTAGCATTCCTATTAGCATTCCAATCAGCATTCCTATCAGCATTCCTATCAACTTCATTATTTGCACTTTCCGATTAGAGTTGATTTTAGTTTTAATTTTACGTCATTTAATTTCACGTCATTTACTTTTAACGTTTTAAATATTGCACCGTTTACGTTTCAACTAGTTTTAGTTTTAATTTCCCGTCCTTTATTATTAAGTCTTGCACATTTATTTTACCAAATCCAAAAATATTTGTTTCACCAAGAACAACTAATCTCACACAATTAACCGGAAATCAATTCGATTAGACACCGAGAAAACGAACTTTCAACTAGTAAAATCTCTACATTACTCTATAAGAAGCGAGTAGTAAGATAAATTGATCTTTGAGGACAAAGATCCTGTTTAGGGGTAAATGCTGTGACAATCCTTCAATTTATGGTTGATATTTTATTCTCAAATATTATTTAAAAACATTATTTTAATGTTATATTATGAACTCACTCATTTATGGGAAGAAATTTGGATTTACGTCTTGAAGTAGCATCGACTACGTCTAAACCGGAGGATTCTACGTTACGTGCTTACGTTTATATACACCGTTTTTGGTGACAGTCCGACATTTCAGGAAATAAATTTAACCGTGAATATTATTTTGGGATTTTAAATTTGTGTTGGTTCATAAACTCACAAATTTACGAGAAGAGATTAGGACTTACGATTATAATTTAACGTCCTTTACGACTAAACCGGAAACCTTAGGATTACGTATTTATGTTTTTGAACTCCGTTTTTTATGAGACAATTTTTATTAGATTCGTTTTGTGCCGTGGATTCATAATTTATAATAACGTTTTTCGTAAAACGACCCGAGGGCACGCAAATCGAGGAAACTAGAATCAAGGAATACCCGTAAATTAGCGTGTAACACCCCCAAATTTATACAACTCAATACAGCGGAAGACTAGTTGGTGTTACGGGATAGCACATTACTCACATCATAGACAACGCATAAAAATCGCGTCGTTTATTTATAAAGCATTTCCATTCATAAACAACAAAGTTACATCGGTCCCAAGTCATTACATTTCATACAAAAGTTTTACAAAGTGTTTGAATGGAAAAATATTGTTTAGGTGCGGGCCATGAATTCTTGTTGTCTTCCCGAGAATTACCTTCAAGTACCTGAGATAAAACATGTTAAAAGAAAAGGTCAGCGATAACGCCGAGTGAATTCATAGAGTTTAATAAATTCCATCAATATAACTTTGGTATAAAATTAGGACCAAAAATCAATTCGTACAAATCATTATAATAGGCCGTAAGATAGCCAAAATCATTTTATACAAATCCTTATCGAAAATCATAATATAGGCATTTGCCTTAAAATCAATATACGAGCCAATGTCGTAAAAACATCATACAATACGTCTTATGACGTTGTATAAAATCAAATAAAAACCGTTATATGAATATGGTTATGAAAACCAAAATACAAACATAATATCAATAGTATGACCCTGTATTGCTAGTCAGGCAATACATCGTAATTCGGAGCGTCTATTATTATTTTGTTAATTCGGATTATTATAAGCCGCATGACATTGTTACCTTACTAAGCCAACAACGGGTAGCTAACCCGATACCAATTTTGCCCATCTAAAGTAGCGTGTCGTCACAAAGGTCACGCTATTGAAATCTTCTCATACATTAATTCGCTTACCAATCAATGTGGCACGACGGGGATCAACCGTCAAGGCGCGAACTGGGATGATCGTCCCCAAATAGTACTATTAAATGCATAAGCGTCTACCAACTCCCGGTAGTTCACAATTCATGCTAATGGGACTTTTAGTGACATAACCTAACTTTAATAATCCATTTAATTTCATCTATCGGGTCCATTAATCATTTATCGGGTCATACAATCGGGTCATTCAATCATTCGGGTCCAAAATCAATAAACAAACAATCGGGACAAATGGTGTCCAAACTTTTATAAAAACTAACATGTTATCTCCCTCGCGGGTTTATAAAGCATTTATAAAACATTTAAAAGAGTGCGAGGCTATGAACTCACGTTGATGTGGGAAGGCGGGTTGTCGGCAATTCGGACGTACGGTGCGTGCTTCAATCACGGAAACCTAGACAAATAATACTCGGTCTTAGACTCATGTCCAATGACTTTATAAAAATAACAATTATGTATACATATGATGATTATATATATATGATGATCAAGTGGGTTTACATATTCTCGTTTACTCATTTTAAAGTTACGTGTTGATAACTTTTATACTAGTTTTCTCGTCTTACCTATTCACGTGTTTTAGGTCCAACAAGCTTATTATAAGTTATTTAACTTATTTTAATCCATTTTGTACTTATATTATCAGTACATACACTTTCAAGTTGGGCCCAAATAGGTTAAGCCCAATAAGTTCTTTTTATGGGTGTTTATCTTATTTAGTCCAATTATTAGTCCAAGTATTAGTCCAACATGTTTACTTAGCCCGTTAATGTCCGTATGCCCTATAGTTCGGGTTTTATCGGTTTTTACTTGTTATACATGTCTATATATCAGTATATAAGTTTTATAAAGTTTTCATTAGACGGGTCCAACCATCTAAGTTTTATTTAACAAAAACGTTAATTTTACGGCAATAGCCGAAAAAGTCGTAAAAATCATGTTTATAGTTTTATAACTTATAAAACTTAACAAGTTTCCATTTTCATCATTTATACACTTATTACACCTTTTATATATTTATATAAATAAGTTTTATAAGTTAGTGGGTTTTTATTTACATTTTATATATTAAAATGTGAGTGCTTATATAATAGTATTATTCTTTAATTTCCAAAAATCTGATTTTTAACTTCATCTTCACCAAAAATGCCATATCTTGAGTTCTACATGGAGATAGAAGCTCAAATTTTTATCACATAAACTACATGATATTTGCTACATTTAACTCTTCTATAGCTACTGTTGAATCATCCTTTAAGTATTTTCTAAAAATCGTCCAAAACAGTAACTTCAGATTTATACCCTAAACTTGTTTTGATCATATCTCACTCATTATTTTGATTCCATTGCATGGCCAACTCTCACATGTGTACAAGACCCATAGCTTACTGTAAATGGGTTCTACTTCATCATATTATCAGTTTACCACTTGGTTCTTTACTGTTTTATACAGCCATGCAAATTAATCAAGATTTTAACCTTGTTTCATATGGTTTTTCACCTTTTTATCCATGATTATCAACAACAAATCCCCACATAACATTTTTATCATCATATAATCATCATAAATATATACAATAGGAAATAAAATACATGTTTACATAATCAAAATATTAAGAAGATGAGGAGGACAATCTTTATACCACCATCTTGATGTAGGTTATGAGGTTGACATGGTTTTTGATGGAGAAACTTGTAGACAACCATGACCATCTTCAAGACCACCATGCTCCATGGACTTCTTGTGGAAAATCAGCCTCATGACACCATGAAAACTTCTCCATGGATGTTATAAGTACCACCAATCAATAGGGTTTTGAAGTGGCTTCAACATAGGTGTAAATAACATAGGATTTTGTGGTTAAAAATCATATGAAGGTGGTGTTTTGGTGGCTATATGGGACGGCATACATAGAGGAGGAAGAGATAAAAGAGTGGTTTTGCATGTGTGAAATGATGCAAATGGTTATGGTGTTGTGGTTTTGAGGTTGAATAGCTTACTTGGTAAGCTTAAGTTACATGTGTAACTTAATAAGGTGTACACTTAACACATAAGTGTCATTGTTGGCTAGTTAGGCCGGTTTTGATGAGTGGGGTGGGACAAGTGTCCCACTTGTCTCATCCCATTTATTTACGGGTACTCCTCGATTCTAGTTTCCTCGATTTGCGTGCCCTCGGGTCGTTTTCTGAAAAACGTTTTTATAAATTATGAATCGACGTCACAAAACGAATCCAATAAAAATTGTTTCATCAAAAACGGAGTTCGAAAACGTAAATACGTAATCCTAAGGTTTCCGGTTTAGTCGTAAAGGACGTTAAAAATAAAATCATAAGTCCTAATCTCTTCTCGTAAATTTGTGAGTTTATGAACCAACATAAATTTAAAACTCCAAAATAATATTCTCAGATAAATTTATTTTCTGAAATGTCGGACTGTCACCAAAGACGGTGTATGTAAACGTAAGCACGTAACGTTGAATCCTCCGGTTTAGACGTAGTCGATACTACTTCAAGACGTAATCCAAATTTCTTCCCAAAAAATATGTGAGTTCATATTGTAAATTGTTTTTAAATAATATTGAGAATAAAATATCAACTGTAAATTGACGGATTGTCACAGCATTTACCCCTAAACAGGATCTTTGTCCTCAAAGATCATCTTACCTTACTACTCGCTTCTTATAGAGTTAAGGCCATGTGGGTATTTCCTCCACATTCGGTCTTTTCTCACAAGTGCAATCCGTTACAATACGCGAGTTTCATCAAACATAACTACGGGAATAAGATCAGGCTTAATGTTGACTTACTTTCTCTATCCATGATGTTCACGGGTTTCTGATGAATGCAACTTTTCGCCGATCTAAGCTTTACTAAGAACAATCAGATTTTCACTTGATAGATATTCCATCAAGTTCGATTTACGAAACATAATTCACGCGGTTCATGAAGTCCTAGGGTAGATCCAGCTTATATGCCTTTCAATCCCAACTTTTACATCATCTCAATGGTCCCATACAACGGGGACTTATATCCCATGATTTGTCAGATCATGAATTCATTTTCCCAAGGTTAAAATTTGTGGCATAACTTCGCTACCCATTTGGCACTTCAAGATCTACATTTCACATTCACATAACCTCTTGCCCACTATCGGCAGTTAATAATCAAATCCTAATTTCAACAATCATTTCAGATCTCGCGGGTCGGGTATTTTGCAAGGATAGGTTCGCCATCATAGGAAACCTTAAATCTAAAAGACATGTCCAACTCACAATGGGTGTATGTCGGATGTCTTCATCTCAACTCTTGCTTACAGATGCTCTAAGATTTAGATCCTACCAGGATTCGATCTTAATCCTAACACGATAATTATCACTGATAATCTCTCCAAAGGGAAACGATTATACGGTCTATTACCAAAGGTCAATCATTCAAACATAAAACAGCACTTATATTACTCTGTATTGTTACTTTACCCCGTCCCTTCGATTTGGGATGGTACATAGTATTCTCATCAAGGTTCGTTCTCAATGATTTCTGAGCAAATCTCTAGAAATTCGATGCGAAGCGAGGATCTTGATTTAGATGTTCGATACAGGCATACCATGTTTACATAATTCTTTTGCATTTATCATTAACGAGAATGACATTAGCAGATTTGGTCAGTCTGTCGACGATGACCCAAATCGAATCAAATTCAGATGATGACCTTTGCAATAGCTAGACGTTTACTAATGTATGAGGCGATGTCTGCCTTCATAATTGCCATTAGTACAACTTCTTCAGACAAAGATATTTGTAGTCAAAAATGACATAAATAGAATACTTATACTTACAAATTCCAACAAAACTATATCTCACAATCTCCATATTTAGGCAACCACAAGTGGTCTTTAAAACATTTAATGCTATCGGCTTCTCAATTCTAATGGTTCACATTATCCGCGAACCTCTTTTATAATCTATATTATCCTTCTTATAAGCATTGTTTATTTTTATATCGTTTGGCAATTTATTTTGCACAATCATTATTAAGGAACATGTCCTAATTGGTTCTTTATCTTTTCTACATAATGCGTCGGTATCTATATTCACCTCTCATGATGTTATAATTATCATGTTCACAATTTAC
Source organism: Glebionis coronaria (assembly GCA_025667525.1). Classification (NCBI taxonomy): domain Eukaryota; kingdom Viridiplantae; phylum Streptophyta; class Magnoliopsida; order Asterales; family Asteraceae; genus Glebionis; species Glebionis coronaria. The sequence continues at coordinate 267,374,626 of CM046881.1, read as the reverse complement.
TCAGATATTCTTTCTATATTATGTGTCAGTAATTACGTTCACCTTCCTAATGAAATAAATATCACAACCGTATTTATTCAAAATTCTTTCTTCATATCTTCTATGTTTTAGTTTCGTCTTTACTATCATTTTTATCCGTTTTACTCAATCCGGCGTCTAAAGCGTCGATAATTATTATAATTAATTAAATAATTATTAGTTAATTTTTATGAAGCGTAAACGTAAAAGTTTTAAATTTCTTAGTTCGACCAATTATATAAAATGTTCAAAAATAATTTTAATTTAATTAACAAGATTTTTGTTGATTTATCGAAAATAATTAATAAGATTCGTAATTGTTCGAAAAATCTTTGGTTTATACTTTAGTCAAAATTTTCTTATTTGAAAAGCAAAAATTGTCGTTTCAAGTCTCAAATCATGGTTCAAATGGTTTCCTCAATCCCTTTTAGGTTATCTTGAGGTATACACAAACATTTACCCCTAAACAGAAGTTTAGTTAAATGTTTTGTGTATAAGGGAATAATCCCTTTAAAATCCTTTATTAACACATTTGTCAAAACATATTTTCATTTCTTTTTGGTAAAATCCAAAGTCTTAAAAAGGGCTCTTAATTTTTGAAGAGTCTATTTATATTCCATTATCCTTTTAATCACATAGTCAAATCATGTAAAGGTTCAAGTCTTTAATCATGTGTTAATTATTCAAGGTTCAGGTTTCTATCGTTCGGCCAATTCAGGGCAATCTATAATTAATTATTAACTCATTATTATTCTTATATACTAATATATAGTCCTTAATGATCACAAGCATGAATTTATCAAATTACAGCCTACACACGTGATTCACCAAATTTATGAATACTACATGTGTATTAGTCAATCCAAACGACATCACGTGAATCTCATAATGTTCATTACAAGCACCGGATGTAGTGATTGGGATAGATAATCTCTTTCGCAGATGCGAAGTTGATGATAACCATGCTATGGATCAAATTTGCTAGAACCTTGTAAATGATCGAACAAATCTTCCATTTCGAGTTATGGATATCGTTTTCGATTGTCAATTTACTCAGTTCACAGTAACCTATAAATATAAGGAAAGATAACACCATAGCTCTTCAGGATGACAGGCTTGGTATAATAAAATCTTTTTCCGACAACTCTCTCAGTTGTACGGTAATTCCTTTAATTTAGATGGTGCTGACGTACAGTGCACAAGCCACAAGTGCAGCACCGGAAATATAATCAATACCAATTTCTACTTGCCTTAGTGGCGAAGGTCTAGGTAATTCGCCATCAACAAATACTTACTAAAGTTTTACGTAACATAAACATCTTTTAGTATATTCATATTAGGTTCTTTCTAGATTATAATATCTATGACTAGTTCACAACCATTCATGGTATAATTTCAAGTTTTAATACAGGATACGGGCATCCGTCAAGAATTATTTAGATCACTTTTGATAATCAACATCTTATCATTTAGGGGAATTCTATCCGAGTTCCCATCAATTAAGACAATGTCGTCATGTCAGAATCAATCAATCCATTCTACTGGCACTATCAACTTTCCAGTTTTGTTGCCGTCGATAAGATGTGAACTTCTCAAAAGTCTAATAATAATTCACAATCTTTCACAAATTCAAGGATATGTGGAGACACAACTACCATCTAAAGAGTAAGGTCAACGCATAATCTACACGAGAGAATTTCAAATCAGATTCAGACGAAAACATTTAACGAATATGAATATATCCCATGTTTTCATAATTTGAGTACGCATTCGAAAGCTCCTCGGATCGTTACCCAGGTCATTCAAATGAAATCAAATCATAAGAAATGATAAGAACGTCGATACCTCCAGTCGGGTATCAACACTCGGTAATCAGATACTTTTCCTAAGAATCTTACTACAGGAGAATTGGACAAGTAAGAATTGTCAATTGTCAAATAAGACAATTTCCACAAATGAGTAAATTCAACTCAGAAGAATAGGTGCTACAGGCACATGTGTAGGTGTCCCTAACACTATGTCCTTATTTTACACTTCTTGCAGATCTCATAAAATTTTAATCTTTCACAATCTTCAAAGAAAATGTAGTGTTTATTCATTAGTTTTATGGTGACTACTAATCAGCCTTGCATAGTCCATTCCAAATTGTATGTAGGCGCGCAACTATATACAATTTTCAAGATCAACAATGCAATACTCAGTTCGTCAAAATTTTAACATCATGTTTATAGTAAAAACATTTTCATGCTTAATTCTTAGGTAAGAATCAAAAATAAATTTACAAAGATTTTCTTTGTTATGAAAACAATTAGGTTTCCAAAGTATTTCATAAACGACTTCATTTTGATATCAATCATTTATAAGTCTCATTTTGAATAATCCTTTTGATGATGAGAATTCAATTTTTCTCAAGGATACGGTTTTAACTTTATAAAAACAATGTGTGATCTGCAAAAGAGTGATGAAAGCTTGTTCACCAAGAATTAACTACGATATGATAGGAAATGAGCTTAGCCAAATAATCATGAGGTTCATGAACTCGATGGCACTCAGGAATACAAAGAGAATAATCCACAACGTAACTCAAATCGAGATGAGTACTTGTTCAATGGTTGCATCACTATTGCGAACATTAGGATGAAGCAATAAAGGATAGATAACATCGATACATGTAGAATTTAGCAATCAAAGGTAGTCTTTTCGTTAATCACAAACAAGTCAAAATTGTACCGTAACACATTACGTGTCACTATGTCATACAATTCTCAGAACTCATCCTACCAACTGATGTCTCAGTTAAGTTAGGGATTTTTAAAAGATACCACAATGAATACTAATCTACAAGAGTCATTAGGTTTTCCATATGTCCCGGAAGATCCATCGGTCTCAATTCAGAAGAAGATTTCTTCAATTTATTTCTTGGACACTGGGCATCCTCGTTAGCGGACAATGGTCTAGGAACAACCCTTAACACGAATCAACAAATAATTAAATCCTTATAATTCAATCACAAAACTTAACGACTTCTATTAACAATCTCATATTCCATATGGGTTAAATTTTTACTTTATTCAAATTTCAACCAATTTTATACTCAATTCAATATCCTACCTCATATTCCAATACTTTCAATCTTATTCTTAGGCCTTAATAGGGCAATAAAAGCTCGATATGATCAACACTTAATTTCCAATCCTATTATCTCTTACAACAACAATTATCAAACAAGTCACTAGTATGAAATGACTTGATCATTCAACTAGACTTCTCGGAAAGGTATTAGTGGCATGAGGCTTTTGGGTAATGGTTCCAATAACAGCCTCAAGTGCAACATTCACCCTTTCGATTTCAAATTTAAGAATTGGATGACAACGAATCAGATGACATCTTTCCAGGTGATAACGTTTTTTTTTCAAACTCCACTCTATAAGGAAAGATCGTCATGACATCGATATCAGATTTAATCTCGCCAATCCTTCTTCAATATCACAATCAACTAATATCTACATTCTACGAATATCAACCATTTGTTGGGATCATAAATATCCACAACCTGGTTTAGATCTAGGATAGCTAGAATTCCTACGAGAATAGCTTAGATTAATTTACTAGGGGATTTAGGGTACATTGTGACAATCTACGTCGTATAAATACCTCGTATAAAAATCAAAATAATCATCAAACAATCATGTAATAAAATTACATCATATATATATAATCCAAGTTATATATATATATATATATATTAAAATAACACTTCTCAGTCTTGGCCTTGTCGGTAACTCGGGAATTCTTCAGCACCGTTATAGTCAAAAGATTTTTAGACATTTTTAGAAAAATGTTTATAGTTAAAAGATTTTGAAAAGTTTTATTCAAAACCTTAGTTTTAAAAATCTTTCGTTCTCTATAACGAGAGCTCTGGTACCAAACTGTAACACCCCCAAATTTATACAACTCAATACAGCGGAAGACTAGTTGGTGTTACGGGATAGCAGATTACTCACATCATAGACAACGCATAAAAATCGCGTCGTTTATTTACAAAGCATTTCCATTCATAAACAACAAAGTTACATCGGTCCCAAGTCATTACATTTCATACAAAAGTTTTACAAAGTGTTTGAATGGAAAAATATTGTTTAGGTGCGGGCCATGAATTCTTGTTGTCTTCCCGAGAATTACCTTCAAGTACCTGAGATAAAACATGTTAAAAGAAAAGGTCAGCGATAACGCCGAGTGAATTCATAGAGTTTAATAAATTCCATCAATATAACTTTGGTATAAAATTAGGACCAAAAATCAATTCGTACAAATCATTATAATAGGCCGTAAGATAGCCAAAATCATTTTATACAAATCCTTATCGAAAATCATAATATAGGCATTTGCCTTAAAATCAATATACGAGCCAATGTCGTAAAAACATCATACAATACGTCTTATGACGTTGTATAAAATCAAATAAAAACCGTTATATGAATATGGTTATGAAAACCAAAATACAAACATAATATCAATAGTATGACCCTGTATTGCTAGTCAGGCAATACATCGTAATTCGGAGCGTCTATTATTATTTTGTTAATTCGGATTATTATAAGCCGCATGACATTGTTATCTTACTAAGCCAACAACGGGTAGCTAACCCGATACCAATTTTGCCCATCTAAAGTAGCGTGTCGTCACAAAGGTCACGCTATTGAAATCTTCTCATACATTAATTCGCTTACCAATCAATGTGGCACGACGGGGATCAACCGTCAAGGCGCGAACTGGGGTGATCGTCCCCAAATAGTACTATTAAATGCATAAGCGTCTACCAACTCCCGGTAGTTCACAATTCATGCTAATGGGACTTTTAGTGACATAACCTAACTTTAATAATCCATTTAATTTCATCTATCGGGTCCATTAATCATTTATCGGGTCATACAATCGGGTCATTCAATCATTCGGGTCCAAAATCAATAAACAAACAATCGGGACAAATGGTGTCCAAACTTTTATAAAAACTAACATGTTATCTCCCTCGCGGGTTTATAAAGCATTTATAAAACATTTAAAAGAGTGCGAGGCTATGAACTCACGTTGATGTGGGAAGGCGGGTTGTCGGCAATTCGGACGTACGGTGCGTGCTTCAATCACGGAAACCTAGACAAATAATACTCGGTCTTAGACTCATGTCCAATGACTTTATAAAAATAACAATTATGTATACATATGATGATTATATATATATGATGATCAAGTGGGTTTACATATTCTCGTTTACTCATTTTAAAGTTACGTGTTGATAACTTTTATACTAGTTTTCTCGTCTTACCTATTCACGTGTTTTAGGTCCAACAAGCTTATTATAAGTTATTTAACTTATTTTAATCCATTTTGTACTTATATTATCAGTACATACACTTTCAAGTTGGGCCCAAATAGGTTAAGCCCAATAAGTTCTTTTTATGGGTGTTTATCTTATTTAGTCCAATTATTAGTCCAAGTATTAGTCCAACATGTTTACTTAGCCCGTTAATGTCCGTATGCCCTATAGTTCGGGTTTTATCGGTTTTTACTTGTTATACATGTCTATATATCAGTATATAAGTTTTATAAAGTTTTCATTAGACGGGTCCAACCATCTAAGTTTTATTTAACAAAAACGTTAATTTTACGGCAATAGCCGAAAAAGTCGTAAAAATCATGTTTATAGTTTTATAACTTATAAAACTTAACAAGTTTCCATTTTCATCATTTATACACTTATTACACCTTTTATATATTTATATAAATAAGTTTTATAAGTTAGTGGGTTTTTATTTACATTTTATATATTAAAATGTGAGTGCTTATATAATAGTATTATTCTTTAATTTCCAAAAATCTGATTTTTAACTTCATCTTCACCAAAAATGCCATATCTTGAGTTCTACATGGAGATAGAAGCTCAAATTTTTATCACATAAACTACATGATATTTGCTACATTTAACTCTTGTATAGCTACTGTTGAATCATCCTTTAAGTATTTTCTAAAAATCGTCCAAAACAGTAACTTCAGATTTATACCCTAAACTTGTTTTGATCATATCTCACTCATTATTTTGATTCCATTGCATGGCCAACTCTCACATGTGTACAAGACCCATAGCTTACTGTAAATGGGTTCTACTTCATCATATTATCAGTTTACCACTTGGTTCTTTACTGTTTTATACAGCCATGCAAATTAATCAAGATTTTAACCTTGTTTCATATGGTTTTTCACCTTTTTATCCATGATTATCAACAACAAATCCCCACATAACATTTTTATCATCATATAATCATCATAAATATATACAATAGGAAATAAAATACATGTTTACATAATCAAAATATTAAGAAGATGAGGAGGACAATCTTTATACCACCATCTTGATGTAGGTTATGAGGTTGACATGGTTTTTGATGGAGAAACTTGTAGACAACCATGACCATCTTCAAGACCACCATGCTCCATGGACTTCTTGTGGAAAATCAGCCTCATGACACCATGAAAACTTCTCCATGGATGTTATAAGTACCACCAATCAATAGGGTTTTGAAGTGGCTTCAACATAGGTGTAAATAACATAGGATTTTGTGGTTAAAAATCATATGAAGGTGGTGTTTTGGTGGCTATATGGGACGGCATACATAGAGGAGGAAGAGAGAAAAGAGTGGTTTTGCATGTGTGAAATGATGCAAATGGTTATGGTGTTGTGGTTTTGAGGTTGAATAGCTTACTTGGTAAGCTTAAGTTACATGTGTAACTTAATAAGGTGTACACTTGACACATAAGTGTCATTGTTGGCTAGTTAGGCCGGTTTTGATGAGTGGGGTGGGACAAGTGTCCCACTTGTCTCATCCCATTTATTTACAGGTACTCCTCGATTCTAGTTTCCTCGATTTGCGTGCCCTCGGGTCGTTTTCTGAAAAACGTTTTTATAAATTATGAATCGACGTCACAAAACGAATCCAATAAAAATTGTTTCATCAAAAACGGAGTTCGAAAACGTAAATACGTAATCCTAAGGTTTCCGGTTTAGTCGTAAAGGACGTTAAAAATAAAATCATAAGTCCTAATCTCTTCTCGTAAATTTGTGAGTTTATGAACCAACATAAATTTAAAACTCCAAAATAATATTCTCAGATAAATTTATTTTCTGAAATGTCGGACTGTCACCAAAGACGGTGTATGTAAACGTAAGCACGTAACGTTGAATCCTCCGGTTTAGACGTAGTCGATACTACTTCAAGACGTAATCCAAATTTCTTCCCAAAAAATATGTGAGTTCATATTGTAAATTGTTTTTAAATAATATTGAGAATAAAATATCAACTGTAAATTGACGGATTGTCACATAGCGAGATGGGACAAAACAAGTTTATCCCACCCCACTCATATGGGAAGGCCAAAACTTGACACCAGAACATGTGATGTGTCCAAGTTGTAGCTAGTTGCTTACACTTGTTAAGCAAAGCTTAACAAGTAAGCTACTTCTTCCACTAAACTAACAAAACTACTTCACTTTACCACTTTCTCTCATAAACACATACAAACCACTCATACTCTCCTCCCTCTATCTCTAAATTTCGTCCAAGAACCACCCCTAAACACCCTCATTTGATCAAATTTAACCATGAAATCATATGTTATTCACACATATGATGAAGCCCTTTTCAAGCTTTATTGATTGGTGGTGATTTTAACATCCAAGGAGAAGATTTGGTGATGTCCAAGGGCTGATTTCTACATGAAGTTTACAAGTATTGGTGGTCTTGAAGATTGGTGTTGATATATCACAAGTTTTGCCATAAAAAATCCAAGCCTTGATCATAAACTACACAACCTTGGTGGTATAGAGATTGTTCTTCCTATCCTGTTCTTATTTTGATTATTTAATCTTGTATTTTCTTTATTTATCTATATGTATATGATGATTAATGATGATTAAATATATTATGTGGGGATTTGGTGTTGATAGATTTTATAAACATGGGTAAAAAGATGGAAAAACCACATGTAAAAATGGTTAAATCTTGCTTAATAAAAACAGTAACTAACCAAATGATAAACTGATAAAATGGTATGGTGGAATCAATTTACAGTAAATATTAGATGTCATACACATGTGAGAGTTGGCCATGCAATGGAATCATCAAAATGAGTGAGATATGATCAAAACAAAAGTAGTATACCAATCTGAATAGTCTGTTTTGTAGGGACTGTTAAGGATACTTAGACATGGATTGAGCAATATCTATAACTAACTTATTTGTATCACATAATATGAAGTTTATGCAATCCAAAAATGAGCTTATATCTCATTGTAGAACTCTAGATATGATAACAATGGTGAAGATGAAACTAAAAATCAGATTTTGAAGAATTAATGTTTAATACTATTATATAAGCACTCAAATAATATAGTATAAAATGTGAAATTAAAACCCACTAACTTATGAATTTCATTTATATAAATATGTATAAGGTTAAATAAATGGACACTTTATAAAAATGGTAGTTGAATAAGTTTTATAAGTTATAAAAACTATAAACACGATTTTTACGACTTTTTCGGCTATTACCGTAAAATTAACGTTTTTTGCCAATTAAAACTTAGACGATCAAACCCGTCTAATGTAAAGTTTTTAAAAGTCATATACTGGTATATAAGTATCTAATACAAGTAAAAACCGATAAAACCCGAATTATATGACATACGGACATTAACGAGCTAAGTTAGCATATTTGGACTAATGATTTAACTAAATAAGTTAAACACTTATAAAAATTACTTATTGGGCTTAACCCATTTGGGCCCAACATATAAAGTATAAATACTGATAATACAAGTATAAAATGAATTTATACAATTTAATGAATTTATAATAGGCTTATTGAACCTACAACATGTAAATAGGTAAAACTAGTAAACTAGTAAAAGGTTACCAACACATAAACACAAAAATGAGTGAATGAGAACATATAAACCCACTTGATCATCATATATATATATAAAATCATCATATATATACATAAATGTTATTTTTATAAAGTCATTGGACAAAAGTCTAAGACGAGTATTATTTGTCTAGGTTTTCGTGATTGAAGCACGTACCGTACATCCGAATTGCCGATAACCCGCTTTCCCACATCCACGTGAGGTCATAGCCTCGCACTCTTTTAAATGTTTTTATGAAATGTTTTATAAACCCGCGAGGGAGATAACATGTTAGTTTTTATGAAATAGGACACTAGTTGTCCCGATTGTTTGTTTGTTGATTTGGACCGAATGATTGTATGACCCGATGAATGATTAAATGACCCGATAGATGAAATAAAATGGATTATTAAAGTTAGGTTATGTCACTAAAAGTCCCATTAGCATGAATTGTGAACTACCGGGATTTGGTAGATGCTTATGCATATAATAGTACTATTTGGGGACGATCACCCCAGTTCGCGCCTTGACGGTTGATCCCCGTCGTGCCACATTGATTGGTAAGCGAATTTATGTATGAGAAGATTTCCAAGCGTGATTATTGTGACGACACGCTAACTTAGATGGGAAAATTGAGTTTCGGGCTAGCTACCCGTTGTTTGTTGTAGTAAGGTAACAATGTCATGCGGCTTATAATCATCCAAAATAATGAAATACTGCTATACGCACTGAATTACGATATATTGCCTGACTAGCAATACAGGGACTTATTCTTGATGTTATGTTCGTGTTTTGGTTTTACATAACCATATTCATATAACAGTTTTTATTTAACTTTATACAACATTATGAAACGTATTGTATGATGTTTTTACGACAATGATTCGTATAATAATTTTGAAGGCGAAAGCCTATATTATGATTTTGATAAGGATTTGTATAAAATGACTTTGGCGATTTTATGGCCTATTACAAAGATTTGTACGAAATGATTTTCGGTAATAATTCTATACCGATGTTATATTGATGGATTTTATTAAACTCTATGAATTCACTCGGCGTTATCGCTGACCTTTTCTTTTAACATGTTTTATCTCAGGTACTTGAAGGTAATTCTCGGGAAGACCACAAGAATTCATGGCCCGCACTTAATTAACAAATTTCCATTCAAATGATTTGTAAAATTGTATGAAATAATATGACTTGGGACCTATGTAAATTTGATGTTTATGAATGGAAATGCTTTATTATTAAACGACGCGATTTTTAAGCGTTGTCTATGATGTGAGTAATGTGCTATCCCGTAACACCAACGAGTCTTCCGCTGTATTGAAATGTGTAAATTTGGGGGTGTTATAGATAAGGATTTGAAAATATCCAGAGAAACCATCTAAGAAGAAATAGTAGTCATTACCCGCTAAACGCTTGAGCATTTAATCCATGAAAGGAAGAGGAAAATGATCCTTACGAGTGGCATCATTGAGCTTACGATAGTCTATGCAAACTCGCCAACCCGTTACAAGTCGAGTAGGAATCAACTCATTGTTTTCATTGGGAACAACAGTTATTCCGCCTTTCTTAGACACACAATGGACGGGACTAACCCTTGGCGAATCCGAGATAGGGTAAATCATGCCGGCATCTAGAAGTTTGATAACTTCTTTCTTAATGACTTCATGAATTTTAGGATTGATCCTTCTTTGACTTTGGATTGCGGGTTTAAAGTCATCTTCCATGAGAAATTTATGAGTACAAAAGTTAGGATCAATTCCACGGATGTCGGAGATTTTCCAAGCAATTGCTTTCTTATGATTCTTAAGCACTTCGATAAGTCGAGATTTTTCATCGTTTTTTATTCCTTGAAATTATGATGGGTAACTTATTATTTTCTTCTAGGAAAACGTATTCTAAATAAGACAATAAATCCTTAAGCTCTAAATCCGGTGAATTGTCGATGGAAGGCTTAGTCAAATTTGGATCATCATTTGTAACTTCCTTTGGAGTAGGTGGAGAAATATGGTCCTCATTGAGAAGTCTCTCAATGGTACGAATGTCTTCTTCCTAATCGGTGGGAGAATCGTCATATTGTAAGTCCACATCCCCTAAACTTGCTTCAAATTGTTGTAAAAGAAAGTCACTTTCTCCAAACGGAGTCAATGATGGAGCAATAGAAGCTACGGTCTCAACATGAGGTAAATGAGAAGTCCCGCTCTAACAAGCCTCATGAAAATGTTCTTCACATGCTTCGTCGAGCACATCGATGAAATTCACGAATTCAGGCTCATCCGGACGTTTGGAAAGTTTACACATACTAAAGACGATTTTGTCATCCCCTACCCTCATGATAAGCTCACTCGCGGCTACATCAATCAATGTACGCCCGGTCCTCAAGAATGGTCGTCCCACAGTTAAGGGAATACGGGGATCCATCTCATAGTCGACTACAACGAAATCGACAGGGAAAGTGAGTTTGTCGACTCCTACGAAAACATCCTCGGCTATCCCCACCAGATAAGAAACCGAACGGTTAGCTAACTCTAAAGTCATACGAGTGGGGACTAGCTCGGGTAAAGATAATTTTTCCCACATGGACAATGGCATAAGATTGATACTCGCTTCGAGATCCGCCAAAGCCATACAATTCTCTAAACCCGGAAAATTACAAGGAATAAGGAATCGACCGGGATCTCCGAAGTTAACCGGAAATTTTCTCAAAAGAACCGCAGAACAATTCTCATTAAATTGGGTATTGGCAATATCGAGCAATTTTTCCTTATCACTTAAAAGGTCCTTAAACATCTTAGCATACTTAGGAATGTGAGCGAGAGCCTCGGCAAAGGTGATATTAAAATTCAATTGTTTGGACATTTTTAGGAAGTTTGAAACTTGAATATCATCCTTATTCTTCAATTTATCTTTCCTCAACCTTGAGGGATAAGGTATATTGGGTTGAGTTGAAGGCTTTGGAGTGGATTTCTCACTTACATCCTTGGGTGGAGGAGGGGTAGAAGTGGAAGGTGAAGGAATCGGTTTGGGAACCGAAGGTATGGTATAAAATTGAGGTAAAAGGGGAACATAAGGTGTAGACGAAGGCATTAAGGGTGGTATCTCACAAGTAGAAGGTGAAGGAAGGTGGGTAGAAGTAGAAGGAATATCGGGTCCTTGGTTAGGTGGGGAATAAGATGGTTCTTCGGTGGTCCTACCGCTCCTAGTAGTGATGGCATTCACATTAGCCCTAGGATTGGTCACGGTGTTAGAAGGGAGGGCACCTTGGGGACGAAGGGTTTGAAGCATTTGCATAAATTTCCTATCGGCCGATTCTTGCATCTCTTTCATGGTTCGCTCATGATCGGTTAATTTTTGTAGAACCAAGTCCATTTGAGGATTATGCATGTTTATTTGATTATACCCTTGATTATTAAACCCTTGATTAGGAAAACCTTGGTTTTGATATTGATTTTGAAAACCTTGATTTTGAAAACCTTGGTTATTAAAGCCTTGATTTTGATTATTAAACCCTTGGTTTTGCCCTTGAAAATCCCCTTAATTTTGATTAAAACCCCTTTGATTAATATTCCCTTGAAAGTTACCCCGTTGAGGACCTTGATTCCTATTTTGGGCGGGTTGGGGTGGTCTTTGTGGAACTACAAAACCCGGGGGAGCCAAATAGTTAGTCGATTTATAAGATAAATTGTTCACATCGACATTTGGTTTAAAATGCACCCTCTCATTAGTGTTATAAGCATACACTTCTTGTTGATAAGGGTCATAAACCATGTCACAGTTATAGTACGAATGTGTCCACCACATGTCTCACACGTTTGACAATTTTATTTTAAAGCATGTACATGTGTAGTGGGAGGGTTATCTCTTAAAGCGAGTTGTTTTACTATTGAAGTAAGCTCCTTAATTTGATTAGTTACCTCACTATCACTAGCACTAGCCATAGTAGCCCTTACACTCTTTGTTTGGACTTTTGCTTTGTTTTCAATGATCGCCCAAGCCTCGTTCATAGTTTTCACAAGAATATTACCCCCCAAAGCACTATTTAGTGAATCTTGGTCATTCAAACTTAATCCATTATAAAAAATATTAATTTGATGTACCTTAGTAAAACCGTGTTGTGGACACTTTCTTAACAGTTCCTTAAAAGGATCCCAAGATTCACTAAACTTCTCACCGTACTTTTGTTCAAAATTGATGATATCATTCTGCATAGCGATAGTACGTGAGGGTGGAAAGAAATAATTTATGACTTTTCTCTCTAGATCCGCCCATGTGGCAATATTTTGGGGTGGTTCCTTATCAAGCCAAGTCCGGGCTTGTCCCTCGAGAGAGAAAGGAAAGAGGAGCTAACGAATTGCCTCTTGTGAGACCCCATTGTATTTCACAGTATTAGTTAAGTGGACAAACCTCTTGATGTGATCGTGAGGATCATCATGAGTGTGGCCCTTAAAGGTGTTGCGGAAACCATTTGAATAAAACCGGTTTTGAGCTCGAAGTTGTTTGCGTCAATAGTCGGCACCACAATCGCATCATCGTTGCCTTCGACGTGTGATTGAAGAGATCGATCATTGGACGGTTATCCATGGTGTTAATAACAGGAGGCTCGATGATAACGGCTTAATTGGATTTCCTCTTACGCGAACGGCTACACATACACCTACAAAAGAAAATTATAGCAAAGAAATAGAAGAAGAAACAAAGTTAACGTAAAAAGAAAATATTTTTGGTGCAATACTTTTGAAAAGAAATGCTTTTTATGAGTTTTTAAATGTTTTGGGATTTTTTTTGAAATTTTTTATTTTTTTTTGAAATTTTTTGAAATTTGGCAAGAAAAATAACGTTCAAAAGTGAACGGATCCCAAAATCCAATGCGTCTCTCTCAAAAAACCGTTAATCTTCACGAAAAGAGCCGGCAGCGGCGCCATTTTAATAACTGTAAAATAGTGTTCTTCGTTTCGATTCGAATTGACAAAAGGTTTTAACGTGCGACTCAGTCGTTTTTGGTTTAAAGAAAGAAAATGTCGTTTATCTATTTCTAAAAATTAAAACTTAAAAAGTATAAATAAAGTAAAAATAATTTAAAAAGTAATAAAGCAAATTTGAAATTTAATAAAAAGTAAAATTTAAAAATAAAATAAAACAAAACACTTTAAAATAAAATTTTACAAAATTGGCGAGAAAATTAAGATTTGAAAACAATTCGGAAAACAAATCAAAACCTAATTCGGAAAAAGTGACCATAACCTAATTCAGAATCTATATTAATAGTGTAATTCGGAATAAACGAGTTTGAAATTAATTCGGAAAACAAGATAAAAATGCAATTCGGAATATGTCACAAAACCTAATTCGGGAAAAACAATTTACATCTAATTCGGATAAAGGGAAAAGTTCACAATTCGGAATGTGAATCCAAACAGTAATTCGGAAAACGTCTTAGTTATCTAATTCGGAAAAGGAAGCAAAACCACAATTCAAAATATGCAAATTAAAAGTTAATTCGGAATGTTTAAATGATAACCTAATTCGGAATTTTGTTAAAGTTTATAATTCGGAAAGTGCAACAATTAACTAATTCGGAAAAACTCATTGTGACCTAATTCGGAAAGAGTGATATCCACCTGGTTCGGAATAAAGTTTGAAAACACAATTCGGGAAACCTAAATCTAAATGTAATTTGGAATAACACAATGTTAACTAATTGGCAATATTTAAAATCAAAGCACAGTTCGGATAAAAAGGGTTTGTTAATCCGGATTACTTGAAAATTAAGCAAAAATAACCAAATAAGCAAAAATCAAATAAGCAAATAATCAAAAATTAAGCTAAATAAATTTTAAGAAAAGCTAAATAAGACACAAATCAAAAACTCTAATAATACCAAATAAGCAAAATTTATAAAATTAATTTTTAAAACATTAATCTACCAAATCCACTTAATTAAAAATAAGTTAAACACACAATAAACAATAAGCACAATAAGCTATAAAATCAACAACATCAAAACAATAAGAACAATGAAATAAGCAACTCAATCAAATAAGCAATAAGATCAAATAAGCTACCTGATTAACCAAATCAAACATAAGATTAAAAATAAGAAAGGAAGAATGAGATATATAATAAGCTTGAATTAAAGATGAAGATTAAGATAAGATCCAACAAAATAAGATTAATGATGAAAATATTAAGAAACTTGAAAGAAAAACTAGAGAGAGAAAGTAATCTACTCCTAATCACCTTAATGAAAAACTAAAAACTAACTAACTACTACAAAATGAAGGTTTAAGGTCTATTTATAGTGGAAGGGATGCGGTGTTGTTGCTTCCTTCTTTCTCTTTGTCTTCTCGTCTTTTTTTTTTAATAATTCGTCTTTCTCGACTTTGTCTCGGGATTTGTCGATAGATAAAATGAACTCGTCTTATAATTTTCTTCATTTATTAGACTTGAGTTCTTCGACTTTATTAAACTTCCGTCTTTAGACTTTTTCTTCGATAAATCTTCAGAATAGGCCTTTGACATCCGTTCTTTTTGCACTCTTGATCTTTTGACTTCGTCTTTTGTCTTTTTCTTCGATAAAAGCCCGTGAAAGCCCGTGTTTTCTTCCTTTTTCATATTTTAGTCCTAAAACAAAATAAAAACTCAAACCACGCATAATTCCGAATTTTATGTCATTAAATACACGTTTTGGTCTCGTTTTTATTTGTTTTAAGTGGTAAAAGGATAAGTGTTTTCGCACTTATTAAGCAAACGGTTTAATAACGGCGTTTCTCGGCGTTACTACACTGTCAAGTGTTTTAAACCAACACCGTAGGGTCCGATCTTGGCCAACTAACGTGTCAAAGAGTTATTTAAAAAAGAAATAAATTAATTTACTCCCCCCCGGTGGCTAACAGCTAGTTTGTTTAAAAAATAATTAAAAAATATCCCTTAAACGAATAATTTAAATAAAAAAATACCCTCAATCTAAATAGTTATAGATACTACAATAGTTTATACTAATTTCACAAAAGCCAAACATAAATACACTCTTTCACAATGAATCAAAATCAATTTGGTTGAACCGTTTCTAATATCGATGATGAAACTGACGTTTACTTGTTACAACAAGCTTTCGATTATCACCAATGGATACTACAAGAAGAAATAGGCAGTTTGTTTGATAAATGAAATAATTGTAGAACGGGTTTTATGAAAATAAAAAGGAGAGTGATGTTGGTTGGTGTTCTTATTAGAGGAGTTAGTGTTGTTTTGATGTTGTGTTGATGTGACGTTGAGATAACAATTCTTATTTAGTGTTGTAATCTTGCGGCTGATGGTTTATAAAGTTTTTAACAATTATTAAAATCTAAACAAAGATCAAAGCACGTAATAGCGGAAGCGATTTAACAAGATCATAATAATAATACATTTATAATTAATCGAATTAGTGTTACGTACCGTTTTGTTAATCGATCCAAGATATAATCTAAAGTAACATTATATTACGTTCTAGTAAACACGTATGATAACGACTTAATATTAATACTAGGATGTGACATCCCTGGTTTTGAGGTTCGTCACTTAGTTTTATTTTGTGCTAGTTACGTGTCTTTACGTGTTTATGTGCTAATTGGTGTGTATAGATTGTGGTTTGGATATCGTTTCCGGTACGGGGTACCTTGTGAGTGAAACGATGTGTGATTATTTCATGTTCATGAGTTCACATGGTAGTGACTATGAAATGAGATGGTGTTATTTAGTGGTTTTACGTACACGTATATGTATTATAGAAAATCGTATTTTTACGATTTACGATTTAGCATTTAGAGGTCTCGGAAGAGGTATTTAATAATATGGATATTTTTTGGGATGGTTTTAAGTCATTTAGGACTTAGTTATAAAGTTTATTTCAAAATTTGAGATTTTTTATAAAAGTGTATATTTTACGTCTTTTTCGGTAAAACGCGTAAATTTGACTAGTTTTACGGTTTTGAGGTTTTGGAGGCTTTAGGAGCTGAAATAAATTAAGGTAATATTAATAAGATATTAGTTAACAATAAAGAGAAAAAAAATATAAAAAAATATATATATGAGGCGGTTTGGGACGAATCAAAGAAAAGAAAAGGGAAAAAAGGAAAAAGGGAACCGGGCTTTTTTAATAGGACAAGGACTTGTTAGGAAACTATATAAATACTTTTTATTAACCAAAACACTTCATAAAACCCCTGGAGATCACCTTCAAGTCGGCATCAATGGTGGTTTTAGGGTTCTTCATTAATTTTTCTTCTTTCAAAAATTCTAAGGTAAAATCTTTAATACTCTTTTTAATTAAAGTGTTTTAATTCTTTGTCAATCATCTTATGATGGATTTAGGTTAGGGTTTAAATAAGAATCTGTATTTTAATGATATTATAATGATTAGATGGTTTAGGGTTCGTAATTAATGGGGTTATGGATAATTAATTAGGTTAAATTAATTAAACCCGTATTTTAAAACTGGGCAGAATTTTGGGTCATTGTTTTGATCATATAGGGAGTTCTACAAACTCTTATTTTGTGATCCACATATCCCTGGAAAGCTAATTGAAGTGGCTTTCCAATGCAATAAACTAGAACTAAATTGGAGGTAGGGAATTAGGTCAAAAGCAGGTTACAACAGTCGGAGGTCAAAACAGTTTTGAAGTCAACCTGTTTTCTATTTAAGTTTTGGGTTATTTGGGGTACTTAGGGTTGTATTGGGATCTTCTCACGAACATGAGAGATGGTTTATATATTATAATAAGTATCTGCACTTGGGCTAAGGTTGTGGTTTAGGGTAAGACCCCCTAATTGTAGCAAACTTTTCATACGTTTAAAATCAGTGAATTCTGGATAGGTAACAATATATATACATATATCGGGGGCCTTAACAGTAGCTTTAAGGTTAGGGAAAGTGGGGGGGGGGTTTTAGCTAACATATGTAAAAGTATGAATATTCCTTTTACAGAAACCATGGGTATGTTTAAGTGGACGTTTGACTTAAAGTTTTGAGACCTAAAACTGGGACTGTTTTGTGTAAAGTATGAACGGGATAGTAATTAAACTTAACCAAGTTAAGGACTTGTTAAGGAAGGGTAATGGGGTTATTAGAGCTTATCAATGAGATATTTATATGGGAATAGGCTAGATGTCCATCATAGGTTGATGAGCCATCTTAGTGATTGGTTCATGTATTGATTGCGTGTTTTTGGTTTGTTAGCTTGTTGCTAGTGCGAGGACTTGTGAAGAAGCAATCAGGTGAGTTTCATAGTCCCATGTCTACTAATGATTTTGACTTCCAGATGGGATGGAAGAGACACTGTCTTGTTTTTATAAATTATGTTGTGGATGTTTTGTGTTTGGTGATGGACTTGTACATACTTATGTGATTAACTGCTAGTTGATTTATGATTGTTTTATGTTTTGACTTGGTACCAAGGGGATGTTGACAAGGCGGGGCCTTGGGATAGGTACATAGCGTGATCGTCTATGGGACTAATGGAAAATGACAAGGTTGTGGCCTTGGGATAGGTACATAGGTGTATGGGCGCCTATGGTACCATGGTTGTTGGTAAGGCGTGATGCCTTGGTAATTGTGGTTGTTGGTAAGGCGTGATGCCTTGGAAATGTGATGATTGATTTATCTTGAATGCTAGTTGTTAATGCATACTTGTAACACATTGTCCATATGTTATTGCGTTGATGGTTGTTATTCACAGCTTGTAACTGATTTAGCGTTGGAGTCTAAACCTATGACTCTCACCAACTTTATGTTGACGTGTTTTAGTGTCTCTTTCAGGTGTGAATGTGTTTAAGCTTGAGGATAGAAGTGGCTAGACTTGGATGCCTTAGGATTGCATATAGAAGGAGATCCCCGTTCCTTCTTAGTTTACCTTTATGTTTTTTTTATAAGTGATACATGTTGGCACCTATATGTTTGTTTTGTTTGTGTTATTTGTTTGTCTTAGGTAAGAGGTAGGACTGTTACCTACTTACTTAGACTCCTGCATTGTTGAGATATTGTCATGACATTTGTGTCACCATTTTTATGACATTTCTTATATCATTTAGTTAACTCTATAGACACGCTATTGTTGTGATGATATCCATACGTCGTGCCCCATATTCCGCCATAGTGGGGTGTGACAGAATGGTATCAGAGCCAATGGTTATAGAGAATTAGGTTGCCTAGTCGCGTAGCCTAGTATATAGCTTAAGGGTCCCTGCATATAGGCGTTGTAGGAGTATGTGTGCATTTTATAATAATTGATGTGTTTGGATGTTATTTATTGCGATGTTTTAACTAGTATGAATTGAACCATAGTATGTTCATACTTAGTCACATGTTATTTTCTTTTCGGGTTTGTGACTAGTGCGGGTTGAACCATAATCGTCCACGCTAGTCATTTTTGTATTTTGCTTAAATTGTACATTATAGTACATAATTTGGTACAAGGTAGTTTATATCTTTTGTTGAGTTATTTTATGTACCTGAGGTATGTTATTTTTGTTTTGATGTTTAAGTCATATTCCCTAAGAATCGTGTGGTGGTTCGAGTTACTAGGAGTACATGGGTAGGAAGGATTTTAAGGTGTTTCCATTCTGATGGGCGACATGACTTATAATTGATTATGTTTTTGTTTTGGATTTTGTCTATGCTGTTTTAGCTAGACTATGGATTTCTGTATTCCAAGAGTTAGACTATGTAATTTTATTAGTTGGAGTTTTTGACCTTATTGTTTATGTGGTTATGTGCTTAGGTGAGTTGATGGATTTATGTGTTATGTGTTGTATTTATTCTTATAAGTGTCATCATAGGAGGGAGTGCATTGGGGAAAGGGTAATTGTATAAGTATGGTGGTCAACATAGTTATACAAGTACCACAACTTCAATGGGTTCCTAAGTATGATTGCATGAAAGAGGGTTAGTACATGATTGTATATGATGAGATGTGGATTATTGGTATATGTATAGTATATATGGGTTTATGTAACGGTTGCCTACGATATGGATATTTTTTAGTGTGTTATTGTTTTGGGTTATAGTTGTGTTGTGTGATTTTGGGGTCACACGATATGGTTTGGTTTTGGAGGTGGGCATTATGCCTTGTTGTGGTACGGTGAGACGGTGATTACTCGTATGGAAAAACGAGCGTATAAAGCGGTTGATTGACTTACGTGTATGATAACGAGTATGTTTGGGGGATTCAATAGGTATACATATGCGGATGTATATATACTGATAGATGTTATGTTATGATTTATGGTCGTTCACTAGTTATTATAACTTGAACGTACCTTGTGTTTGTTCGTGTTTTATGGTGCTGGAGTTTGATGGAGTTTCAACGACGTTTTGAATCTTTTGAACTGTGTCTTTTAGCGTATTCTTTGAGTTTCGTATTTCACGTGTACGTTTTAAAATGGTGTTTTTGGTTTCAAGTCTATTGAAATAACTTGGGATTTCTTTTGAGATAATGAAATCTTTTGTGTTGGGTCTTGCATTTCTTTTGGTCGGTATATATTGAGTTAGATGGTTGGTTTTATTCGGTAAAATAAGGGTAAGGTGTTGGAGCCGTGTTTGAAACAAGATGTAACATAAGATTTCTTTTTAATCAACACTTATGTATTTCAAATTCTAAAAGACTTTCTTTGAAATAAAGCGAAGTAAAAATTTCTTTCTACCTACATAGTTTATATAATTGAGTTTGACCAATTTATGTCATTTTTAATTATTTATACAAGGTTAAATTGAGTTTATGAAGATTTCACATACAATTATATCTGTCATTTAAAAGGATTACATTGATCACTAAGTTTATTCTTTAGTTTTTTAAAACAACTAGTATAAAACTGATTTGGTCATAACTTGTTCGTTTTTAGAGCTTTTTGAGTGATTAAAAAGCCAAAAATTATGTACTCGGAACGTACTTTTCAAGTATTCAGAATGTATAGTCATGGGAGGTCAGTATCTTGGCCGAAATTATTGTACAAGTGTCGGGTTAGAGATTGAGTTGTGAATAGTAGTTTATTTTATTTGGGGTGCACGGGATACCTAGTCTTTGGGTTAAGTTTTGAGATTGGTAAAGGTTGTTTGAGAATGCATTTTGCATGTACGGTTAGTCGGGAGTTGTATTAATAAGAGTCTTCGTTAATATCAAAGAATCATCGGTGAGATTTATTGACTGTGAGGTCAAGAGTTTGGCTATGAGTTTAATTATTTTTGGTTTATATATGTGGTATTTTGAAACTTGAACTAAAGTTCACGTGGGAATGAGAGGAGTTCGTTTAGAAAAAGTATCATCGTGTGATTTGTTGGTTGTGTGTTGATCCTATGGAGTAAATTTCGGGACGATATTTCTATTAGGAGGGAGTGATGTGACAACCCTGGTTTTGAGGTTCGTCACTTAGTTTTATTTTGTGCTAGTTACGTGTCTTTACGTGTTTATGTGCTAATTGGTGTGTATAGATTGTGGTTTGGATATCGTTTCCGGTACGGGGTACCTTGTGAGTGAAACGATGTGTGATGATTTCATGTTCATGAGTTCACATGGTAGTGACTATGAAATGAGATGGTGTTATTTAGTGGTTTTACGTATACGTATATGTATTATAGAAAATCGTATTTTTACGATTTACGGTTTAGCATTTAGAGGTCTCGGAAGAGGTATTTAATCATATGGATATTTTTCGGGATGGTTTTAAGTCATTTAGGACTTATTTATAAAGTTTATTTCAAAATTTGAGATTTTTTATAAAAGTGTATATTTTACGTCTTTTTCGGTAAAACGCGTAAATTTGACTTGTTTTACGGTTTTGGGGTTTCGGAGGCTTTAGTAGCTGAAATAAATTAAGGTAAATTAAGGTAATATTAATAAGATATTAATTAACAATAAAAAGAAAAAAAATATAAAAAAATATATATATGAGGCGGTTTGGGACGAATCAAAAGAAAAGAAAAGGGAAAAAAAGGAAATAGGGAACCGGGCTTTTTTAATGGGCCAAGGACTTGTTAGGAAACTATATAAATACTTTTTATTAACCAAAACACTTCATAAAACCCCTGGAGATCACCTTCAAGTCGGCATCAATGGTGGTTTTAGGGTTCTTCATTAATTTTTCTTCTTTCAAAAATTCTAAGGTAAAATCTTTAATACTCTTTTTAATTAAAGTGTTTTAATTCTTTCTCAATCATCTTATGATGGATTTAGGTTAGGGTTTAAATAAGAACCTGTATTTTAATGATATTATAATGATTAGATGGTTTAGGGTTTGTAATTAATGGGGTTATGGGTATATAATTAGGTTAAATTAATTAAACCCGTTTTTAAAAACTGGGCAGAATTTTGGGTCATTGTTATGATCATATAGGGAGTTATACAAACTCTTATTTTGCGATCCACATACCCCTGGAAAGCTAATTGAAGTGGCTTTCCAATGCAATAAACTAGAACTATATTGGAGGTCGGGAAGTGGGTCAAAAGCAGGTTAGAACAGTCGGAGGTCAAAACAGTTTTGAAGTCAGCCTGTTTTCTTTTTAAGTTTTGGATTGTTTGGGGTACTTAGGGTTGTATTCGGATCTTCTCACGAACATGAGAGATGCTTTATATATTATAGTAAGTATCTGAACTTGGGCTAAGGTTGTGGTTTAGGGTAAAACCCCCTAATTGTAACAAACTTTTCATACGTTTAAAATAAGTGAATTCTGGATAGGTAGCAATATATATACATATATCGGGGCCTTAACAGTAGCTTTAAGGTTAGGGTAAGTGGGGAGTTTTAGCTAACATATGTAAAAGTATTAATATTCCTTTTACATAAACCATGGGTATGTTTAAGTGGACGTTTGACTTAAAGTTTTGAGACCTAAAAACTGGGACTGTTTTGTGTAAAATATGAACGGGGTAGTTATTAAACTTAACCAAGTTAAGGACTTGTTAAGGAAGGGTAATGGGGTGATTAGAGCTTATCAATGAGGTATTTATATGGGAATAGGCTAGATGTCCATCATAGGTTGATGAGCCATCTTAGTGATTGGTTCATGTATTGATTGCGTGTTTTTGGTTTGTTAGCTTGTTGCTAGTGCGAGGACTTGTGAAGAAGCAATCAGGTGAGTTTCATAGTCCCATGTCTACTAATGATTTTGAGTTCCAGATGGGATGGAAGAGACACTGTCTTGTTTTTATAAATTATGATGTGGATGTTTTGTGTTTGGTGATGGACTTGTGCATACTTATGTGATTAACTGCTAGTTGATTCATGATTGTTTTATGTTTTGACTTGGTACCAAGGGGATGTTGACAAGGCGGGGCCTTGGGATAGGTACATAGCGTGATCGTCTATGGGACCAATGGAAAATGACAAGGTAGTGGCCTTGGGATAGGTACATAGGTGTATGGGCGCCTATGGTACAATGGTTGTTGGTAAGGCGTGATGCCTTGGTAATTGTGGTTGTTGGTAAGGCGTGATGCCTTGTAACACATTGTCCATATGTTATTGTGTTGATGGTTGTTATTCACAGCTTGTAACTGATTTAGCGTTAGAGTCTAAACCTATGACTCTCACCAACTTTATGTTGACGTGTTTTAGTGTCTCTTTCAGGTGTGAATGTGTTTAAGCTTGAGGATAGAAGTAGCTAGACTTGGATGCCTTAGGATTGCATATAGAAGGAGATCCTCGTTCCTTCTTAGTTTACCTTTTTGTTTTTTTATAAGTGATACATGTTGGCACCTATATGTTTGTTTTGTTTGTGTTATTTGTTTGTATTGGGTAAGAGGTAGGACTGTTACCTACTTACTTAGACTCCTGCATTGTTGAGATATTGTCATGACATTTGTGTCACCATTTTTATGACATTTCTTATATCATTTAGTTAACTCTATAGACACGCTATTGTTGTGATGATATCCATACGTCATGCCCCATATTCCGCCATGGTGGGGTGTGACATAGGACGTTCAAAACAAGCTTAAACGTTTAGTGGAAAATCAACCCAACAACCCTAGAGAGGGGCTAGGACTTGATTCAAGAAACCAACACAAAGTTAAGAGGAACCCTGAAAAAGGTGTATGCTTTGTGTTGATCGCTGGAAAGAGAGAGAGAGAGAGAAAGAGAGAGAGAGAGAGAGAGAATGGCTGAAAATTGTGAAGGCTTTGGGGTGTTTATATAGGCCTAGAAAACTTGTAGGCCAAGATAAAACCAAATAAGGCTAGAAATCTTTCTCCCCCCCCCCCCCCTTTGCTCTAGTCGATGGTCGAAACACCCCCACTGGGTATTCTAGATCTCTCTCTTCTCTTATAGTATATTCCACATTAATCGTTTAGTCCTTAACTCTTAAAATTAACGAGGTTAAATTTTTTTAGCTCGATTTAATTAATAAAGATATAAATATATATATTAATAAAATTAACTCTTTACGTATTGTGTGAAATCCCGTAATCTCGAGTTTGATCCAAACACACTACTATTAGATTTATGTCCATAAACTACAGCTCCCACTTGGAAAATTTTAAAATAGTGTGATCACACCGGTTAGCGTCTAGTTACACGTTGATGCCTCTAGTACGAATCGAGTAAGGTCTTCTGGATAAAACCTTTTAATGATTCATCATTATTATTATCCTTTCGTTTTCTAATACAACGTTAATAAGGATATGGATCTTAGTCATTCCTTTCATTAACCATTCTGTTTCTCGTTCATAGATTCAACAAGATTACCAAAACATATTTGGGTTCGGCCACACAAGCATTTTACTAATCCCACGAGGGGCCCAACTGTATTAAACTCCAAAATGAATTTTGAGGAAACAAATTCCATATTGACTACAAGCAAAACTTATGAATTTTGCAACACATCTGAAAATAACCCATATAGCCACCAGTTACGTACATCGTTAGATTAATTCACAAAAATGAACTTGATCCATGACATTTTCCTGGCATCTCAGGTCTGACGATAACTATTTATGATATACTTGATGATAAAGATCCACAAAGTATAATCATATAGTTGTGGTAAGTATTATATTCGATTCATCGAATATTATCCAAAATCGTTCAATATAGTTCCAAGTATACTCTATCACAATTTCCATTTGCCTTAATTCAATAATACTCCCATATTATTAATTGACAACGGACATTTAGAATACAAAATTATTCATGGATTAAAACATGTAAAATAGCTAATTGAAGCCCAATTGCTTTGGCATGCTTAATGACCTTCGGTCTAGGCAAAGGCTTAGTAAAAGGATCAGCTACGTTATCATCTGTGTGAACTTTTATTAATTTGATTTCACGAGCTTTGACTTGTTCTCGGACGTAGTGATATCTACGCTTAAAGTTTTTGGCGCCTTTCATGACTCCAGCATCATTGGCGAATACAATTGCAGCAGAATTGTCATAATACATATCAATAGGTTCTTTGATTGAAGGCATCACTCCAAGATATCCAATAAACTTCCTAATCCAAACAACTTCCATTGCGGCTTCTGAAGCAGCCACGTACTCGGTTTGAGTCGCATGCATTGAAATCGTTGTCTTCTTTTTGCTCTTCCAGTAAACTGCTCCTCCATTAATAACAAACACGTAACTTGTCTGAGACTTTGTATCGTCTTTATCACATTTCCAGGACGCATCACGGATGTCTGTTACATTCAGTTGTGTGTCTGATTTCCCTCCGAACACTAAAAACATATACTTTAGAATATGTTTAACAGCGGTCTAGTGGAGCTTCTCTGGATTCTGCTGGTAACGACTAACCAATAACTGAGCAAACGCCACATCAGGCCTTGTGCATCTTACATCATACATAATAGATCCTACAGCCGAAGCATAAAGCAACTTTCGCATTTAAGCCACCTCTTCAGGTGTTGATGCATTCGTCTCATGACTTAAATCATGCTTAACTTCCATAGGTTGAAAACCTTTCTTGGAATTATGCATATTATACTTCTTCAATATCTTTTCAATATAAGCATCTTGACTAAGACCAATTAACCGTCTACTCCTATCTCGATAGATTTTAATTCCTAGAATGTATGCAGTTTCTCCCAAATCCTTCATAGAAAAACATTTACCAAGATAATCCTTAACACCTTTAAGTCTTGGAATGTTACTTTCCATGATTAAATATGTCAGCAACATATAAGATTAGGAATACTACATCACTTCCACTAGCTTTATGATATACACATGGCTCATCACGATTTTGAATAAATCCAAACTTCTTGATTTATCGTTTATTCCATTGATGTGATGCTTGCTTCAAACCATAAATAGATCGTTGAAGTTTAAACACACGTTTTGGATACTTAGGATCAACATACCCTTCAGGTTGTTTCATATATATATCTTCATCTAAGCGACCATTAAAGCAGGCAGTTTTAACATCCATTTACCATATCTCATAGTCATAGTATGCTGCTATGGCTATGAGAATCCTAATATCTCTCAAGTCTCATACAGGAGAAAACGTCTCCTCGTAGTGTACGCCAAAAGTTTGAGTAAAACCTTTATATACTAAACGAGCTTTATAGGATTGTATTTCACCATCCATGTCGGTTTTCTTCTTGTATACCCACCTATTTTTCACTACTTTAGCATTTGGTGGTGCATTTACAAGAATCTAAACATCACTGATTTCCATGGATTTCATTTCCTCAATCATTGCAATAATCCACTTAACTTTTTCAGGAACAAGCATGGCGGATTTATAATTAGCAGGTTCACCAAGATCCCCTACTTCCTCATCGTCATCCTCTATGTTAAGACATAGCCTGCTTGGTGCACGTATAGTCCTTTTAGACCTACGTAGAGGAACTAGTTCCGGTGGAACTCCCAGACTCTCTGGTTCTACAGGAATTATTTCGCTAGTATTTTCAGAACACAGTGTATCTATATGAATCTCTTCAAGATCATAATTGGTCCCATTGAATTCTTGATTTACAAGATCACTTTAAGGAATTCTCCATACCTTGCAACAATAGCTTTGTTTTCAGGTAGATAATAAAAGTAGTAACTCAGAGTTTCCTTAGGGTATCCTACAAATATACATTTCATAGATTGTTATTGGAGTTTATCACCCAAGTCACGTTTCACATACGCCTCACAACCCCAGACCTTTAAATAAGACAAATATGGTATTCTTCGATGCCATAGTTTATATGGTGTCTTATTTATCTTCTTCGTGGGAACCATATTTAGAATACGAACCGCGTATTCTAAGGCATAATCCCAAAAGGATAATGGTAAAGTTGTAAGATTAAACATAGATCGCATCATATCTCATAGTGTACGATTTCTCCTTTCGGATATACCATTTTGTTCAGGAGTATATGGAGAAGTAAGATTTTGAACAATCCCATTCTCACTTAGATAATCTTTAAATTCTTGGCTTAAGTACTCGCCACCTCTATCAGAACGAAGAGCTTTAATATTCTCTCTAGTTGCAATTCTACTTCTTTTAAACACTTTGAATGTTTCAAATACCTCATGTTTATGCTTAAGTAAATAAGCATAACCATAACGGCTAAAATCATCCGTAAATGTTAAGAAGTAGATAGCACCTTTCCTTGACACATATCTAAGTGGTCCACACACATCAGTGTGTATTAAACCAAGTAGATCAGCAGCGCTTTCAACATTATTATTAAAAGGTTTCTTGGTCATCTTTCCAGAGATACAAGACTCAAATTTATCAAATGATTCATCATTGATATTTTACAAAAGTCCTTCACGTTGAAGCTTTTGTATGCGCGTCTTCCTAATATGGGCAAGTCTATAATGCCAAAGGTAAGAAGAGTTATTGTCAAACTTTCTCTTCTTATTCATGCTAAAAACAGAAGTTTTATTCTTGGAAACATTATCATGCATGTCAATTTTAAAAACAACATTCATAGAAATTGCATTGAATTAGAAAATATCATCTATGAAAACAGAAATTCCATTATTATCAATAGTGTGAATAAATCCAAGATCCAACAAACAAGAAAAGGAAATAACACCTCTAACAATACAAGGTGCATAATGACAATTGTTTAAGATCAGTACTAAACCCGAAGGTAAAACTAAATTAAATATTCCTATAGCCTCAATAGCTGCTTGTGCTCCATTGCCCACTTGCAGATATTGCTCTCCAGATGATATTTTCCTTTCCACTTAAACTCCTACAGCGTATTACAAACGTTAATACCGCATCCCGTATCATATACCCCGTAATTTAACTTGTATGTTAAATTAAACTATTCAATCATAAATAAGTTACCTGATGCTTCAACACTTAGCTCAGATTTCTTTATCTTAATTTCTCGCAACTCATCGAGGTAAAGATGACAATTCCTCTTCTAGTGACCATTGGTGCCGCAATGGTGACAAGTCTCATCCTTTTGAGAATGATTCTTCTTATCAAAGTTTTACTTAGGCTTTTGATTTGTTGCAACTTGCTTGCCTTTATCACCTTTGCCTTTGCCTTTCATCTTTTTGTTCGCTTGCGGTTTTGGCTTACTCACTCTACCCTTTTGTATGTTAAGTACTTGAGGAGTAGAGGTTGAGCCTTGCCCTAAAACCCTTTTTCATAGTCAATGAGCATTGCGTGCAAATCATTAACTTTCTTCCCCGCGCAATGCATATTAAAATTCCTAACAAAATCATTAAAATCCTTGTTAAGGGACCTATTGATTAAGTTAATGGCCATATCATTGTCATAGGATTTCCCCAAGTGCAATGAGCTGTTCCATGTAACCTCTAATTTCCAAATAGTGTGCACTTACGGATTTTCCAGGGATTGCTTACAGCTATGCAAAGCACCTACTAAATCGTTGATCTCTACATCTTGAGGCTTCTCAAACATTGTCTTAAGTTCTTCAACCATGCACATGGGAGGATAAAGCTCAAACTTCTTTTGAAGAAAAGGTGACATTTTTCCAAGCATTAAGCAAGCCACATCAATGTGCTTCTTAATTTGAGTGTTGTAAGTGAGCCTTTCGGCATCAGAAGCCCCTTCATCAAGGTCCGCCGTAACGGTCTTGGACAAGTAATCAATAGTACCCGCTACTCCCAGAACAATTCTTAGGGAGCGATACCAATCATTGAAGTTTGGTCCAGTATGTTTTGGACGATCAAAGAAAGTTTTGAACGTTGAAGGTCTACGTGATTATTGGCCTATTCTATATCATGGATTTGATGGATTAATATGGTTGATTTAGATGATAAACATAAAGAGATGAAGGAATGAGATGAGGGATTAGAGAGAGAAAGGAGAGAAAAGGGGAAAACTAGAGAGAGAAAGTTAAGATGGAATGATTAAGTGAAAATGACAATCAACAACCCCTCCTAACATGCTAGGAGGGGATATATATAGCCCACCCTACATGTGGGCTATATGGACTATACATAAAGTAAATAGATCACGAGCCCGTTACATAATTATCGTTGGAGCGACCGATCCTTCATAAATACGTAAAAACGTATTTCTAACAATCTCCCCCTAAGGGAGGTCGCTCCAAGAAACAAAGTTCTAAATAGTCTATAACTCGTGATCTATGCTAACTAAGATGTGACCGAGACTTTATTGGGAAAAACGTATATCCAACAATCTCCCCCTAAGGGAGGTCACATCTTTTTACAAAATCTTAAACCTAGCATCTATGCTTGAGTCTTCGATCTTGTTCTTGTGAATATGCTTAATGTGATCTTTGACTTTAGACTTGAGCATGTTTCCTTGCCTTGACCTTGTGCATTCTTCACTTGTGATATTTGCCTCTTCGTGACTTCATGTTCCACATACTTATACTTTTAAATTCTTGAAAGCTTCAGAGTTTGATACAGCGGAAGACTTGACCTTCAGGCTTTCTTGAATTTGTTGAAGTACTAATTGTATGTAGTATAAGCATGTGGTGACGACTTCTTCTGGATTGTACACCACAATGCCACCTTTTTGTTACGCTCCGGTCGGTGAAGACCGTTGGACGATATTAAATATCGTACTTGTGGCAGGTAGTTTCAATAAAGAACCTCCTTGACAAGATTTCGCGGGTAAACCCGTTCTCTTTACTCGACCGTCCAAAGCTGACTGCGAACGTAAAGAGTGAATCATTTGGATAATATTATCCGCATGATTTGAAGCCGTCAATTCATGTTCCTGGAACAAGTGAAGTTCAATTAAGAACCGCACCATCGTTGCTTTCCAGTTGTCACTAGCTTGATTCATATAGAATCTTGCAAGTTACCTACCAAGTGCTGTTTGATGTTAACACTAGAAGGATTTCCATTCGTCACTGTAAATACTTAATAGTATTACTCTGAATGTTCTGGCAAGATCATTAAGATATTGCGTAGAGGCCTGGAACGTGTTTAAATTCATTTAAGAATTAAACCACTGTTGCTTTCCAGTTATCACAAGTTTGATTCATAAAGAATCGCACAAGTCACCTACCATGAGCTTTTTGATATTCGATCAAGAAGGATTTCCATCTTCATTGTAAATACTTTCGTATTACTCCGATGTTCAGGCAAGATCATGAAGATTTTGCGTAGGACTCTTAAGATCTTTCTTACTTTTCACAGTGTGTGAAGAAGCAAGGAAATATGAAAGTGTGTCCTAATGAGATATTTGATGATCTCAAATGGCTCTAGACTCGATCGTGCATTTTGGATTTTTAGTGATCGGAGGCTGGAGAGGAGTGCCACCTTTTCAATACCAATTTATTCGGAGTGAATAAATCAATAGATAATGTGTTGATCTCCGTGTGATTAAAACAAATACCTTTTGAGAGATATTTGAGTTAGCTGGGAAGGGTTGTGCATTGCATCACTGGGTCCATGACGTCTTTCTTCAATATCGAGAATCATTAACAAAAATGATCTCAATAGCATATGTATTGACCCGGTTTCTGCCTAAAGTTGTAAGGAAGGCTTCTTTCTTTACACCCTTTATCTTTACATTTCTTTTTCATTCTTCAACCTCTTCAATGCTTACCAATACGTCATCAATAGCACCTTGTTGTGATTGTTCCAGTGCTAACTTAAGTACTTGGTCGGCATTCAGCTACGTTCACAATCTTTCTCCATCTTTCCTAAGGACTACTATTTCTAGCTATGGAATGTCTTTGGGAAGATTCCTCCGGTTCTAGAGAAATCATTGGACTTTAACTTATCCTACCATCCTTATGTCACCACAATCTTCACCGTCGTGAATAGAGATGTTTTGGGTAAGTGTATGTAACCATGAAATCCATTTTGAAGTGCAAATCCATTTTGCTCCCCCTTAACATATGCCACGATATCCGAAAACATTTTGCATATGTCGGGATGAGCTATCACGTTAAGTCAAACCATTCATGATTGATCATATCCCATATTAAATCACATTTTCTCCCCCATATTAAAAATATTAACCCAATCGATGTTTTTAATATCAAATGATTTAATAGCATTTTAAGAAAATTTGGGAAGAAAAAATGCAAGTCCAATTATCTTCATGAATTACACAAGCTCCCCCTCAAATTAATGAGGGTGTGCTGAAACGTAAAATAAATACCTTTTAAACACAAGTGTAAGGTATTTATTACGTGCAAAGATCATATATAATAATGAATTCACAAGATTAACAATTTACGAGGTAGGACCTGAATGATGGAGAACATCATATGAGAGATTCACATGGTTCTTGTTCACGAATGCTGGTCACCTCGTCATGTCCCCGAGAAAATTAATTCCCGTTGTTGAGTCAAAGCTTTCCGGTGAAATGCTTGACTTGATTATAAAAAACGGGTTGCTATCTGAAATAATAGCAAACCATTTTGAGCATGTTTTAAAAGTTTGAACTTCTGCTCGAACTTTATTTACAACCCCGTGTCATTATTGAATGACATTTCTAGGTTCGTAAATATTATCGATTCCAGAAGACATGCTCTTTTTATCAAAACATTTTTGAACACACAATTTTGAAAGATTTAGAAAAACCTTTTGAGAAATTCTCGAAAAATTGTGTTCAAAGTTTTGAAAACCAATTACTTGAGCTTAAGATGTTGAATATCTTACAAAGCGAGCTCAAGTCCGATAAGTTGTAAACTTCCCGTTGTTAAGGATAAGTTTATCATCGGCGATAAACTTTCCTTTTATCTGAAGAACGAGTCCTAAGCTGACATTTACTTAGAAGTCGTTTTAATGAGCTTGAAAACTTTGACTGTTTTAACGGAAAGCTCATGACCGAGAAAGGTTAATTTCTCGTTATAAGGAAAAGTTCTCTTATTTGAAAGATACACTTTCCTTTATTAGCTTAAAACTTCGAATGTTTTAATACAAGCTCATGACCGAGAAAGGTGAATTTCTCGTTATGGGGATAAGTTATCATAAAAGATAATCTTTCCTTTATTTTAAGTTCGAGTTACAGTCTGACATTTAACTGTAAGTCATTGTGCATGAGCTTAAAAACCTTGAATGTTTTTAATTTTAGCTCATGCCCGAGAAAACTTAATTTCTCGTTGTTAGGATAAGTTTATCATCGGCGATAAACTTTCCTTTCTTTGAAGATCGAGTTATAGTCTGTGATGTGACTATAAGTCCTAGTGCAAGAGCTTAAAAACGTGGAATGTTATTAACATAAGCTCATGCCCGAGAAAAATGAATTTCTCGTTTTTAGGATAAGTCATCATCGGGATGAACTTTCCTGTCTTTGGAGATCGAGTTACAGTCTGTTATGTGACTGTAAGTCCTTGTGAGCTTTAACCATGAATCCCCTGAGATACTAGTTTCTCTGATATCTGCTTCTTCAGCAACCAAACTCTGAGAGTGTCCTTAGTTGAACGGTATACAACGATTGGACCGCTTCGTTCTTTTGGAACATCAACTTTGGTACCTGCATTCTCATTAGGAGTTTGTATACTTTTGCATGGATTAGCGATATCTATTTTAGAAGCACGTAGGGGTTCACGGTTTTCTGTTCTTGTGTCAGAGGTGGCCTGAAGGGATGATTCACTTGTCTTAGTTGGCAAACGTTTCCTTTTATAGAAAATCTTAAGTTCAGGCTTAAGTGATGTATCATCCTTTGCAATTTCCTCCCTAGTAGTCTTAGTAGAATCGGAGACTATCCTAGTTAAAGGGCACTCGTTTCCTATAAGAGTGAAAGTTCTACCAGTGGGGCGCCACATTTTACCAATGGGTTTGATTTTAGCGATCCACTGGGATTTAAGTCTAGCACGGGAGTTCACCTCATTAAGCAATTTTTTGATACAGGAATCATGATTTACCGTAAAGACACATTTTCTACATGTTTTACAAGTAGCATATTTAATGTCCGAGTAATTCCTAGATGATTGATCGACGCTCCTAGGAGATGACATGCTACGGTTAGCAGTGTTGAGTAATCTAGAAGGCATCTGACTAGGTTGGACATTGCTGTCTCTTACATGTGTCTTTTGAATAGCTTCCCTTTGACCAAAATCATGGCGCACATCAGTTGAACTAGTTCTAGACGTGGTCTTGGTATTTTTAGGGAAACTAGGGGCAATCATCTGATTAGATCTTGCTAACGTTGTTTTGATCACATTGGGCCTAGTTGCTGGAGTGACTGGTCTAGAAAACTGAACCAAATCAACTTGGGAGGCAAACCGCGGTCTCGAGGATTGTGGTCGCTCGGATCTAAATGCAGTAGGTTGTCTGACAATCAGTTGTCTGACGAACTGATTTGTAGGCGGTTTCCCCAAGATTGATGGTTTTTCAAGCTTAGTGTCCACACTAGGTTCTCTAGTTTTCCTTAACTCGTTTTTCAACGCAGCTATAGCAAAAACCTTTTCCTGTAATTGGGCCTTTAATGTTTCATTTTCTTTGAGCACGTTATCTTGGGATGCCAACTTAGATTCAAGCAGTTGAATTTGTTTCAAAAGATTATCTTTTTCAGCTTTAGAATCTAGAACAGTTTGATACAATTTTCTTTCAAGAACAACGTTTGACTTTTCAAGTTTTTCAAAGTATGTTTCAAATTTGTCCGTTTTCTTAGAAAATTCAAGTTTGGCATCCTCAAGATCTTTTGATTGCCGAGCTACGATCGTTTCGAGCTCTTTAATCTTGGAATCAGAATCAGTTAACGAGGCATATGTAAAGCATTTATCATGATGTACTATAGCATTTTGAACACTTTCTCCCCCATTATGACTCACATCGGATGAATCAGAAGTGGTATTTCTATCACTCTTTTCCATCCCATGTTTGTCATAATTAGGTTCAGAATGCTCAATATGCGGCATGTCATCAGCATATACATCATAACCAACATCACATTGTACCATGTTTGCAGGCTCTTCGTCATAAATGGGTAAGGTGTCATCCAGAGAAATCTCGTGAACATTCCCTGACGTGCCACTGGCATCATGTTGTCCTCCTGATTCTGTGCTCTTGGCATCGTTAGGCTCCAAGTTTTCAACCGTATGATCAGTTTTCTCTTGCATCGAAGAGTCTTGCACGCCATTATCATACCCTTGCTGAAGTCGAGATCTTTCATAAATAGAAGACGAGACCGATGACATGAGTTTCAAAATCGTATCACGGAAAACTCGAAGCTCGGTATGTGTATCTCGAAGAAATGATTGGCAAATCACTGAACTTTCAGGCTTGATGATATTGAATTGGAAGAAAGGCGTGAGGTGTGTCACAAGAGCCTTATATGCAAGAGTCGATGCAGAGTGATTAAAGTTGTTATGGTTGAGTTGCTCGGCGAGTTGGGTCAAAGTGGTGAAAATTGAGTCAATGAATATATGACGATCTTGTCCAAAGATTGTCACAAATTCGCTCCCTCCTTGAATCCCCGAAAGAGTGACAAGATGAGACTGAAGCATTTGAAATGAAGTGATGCCACTTTCTCTAGTATTGTCGTGCATTCGATGCAAGTCTCCCTCTTTAAGTGTCGAATTTAACGAGTCCATTGAAAATTGATGAACGATAAGTTACAACGGGAGGGTGTAATTCGACGAAAAATTGAGTTCTCGGGTTTTGACAAACCAACAAAAAATCCGTAAATGACTCTAATAATTCTCGATAGATGATATATCTCTATTGTCAGCTCAAGAAATTTTTGTCGACTCAACCGTTTGATAAAACAAATCGGAATCCAATACTCCCTCGTCTGACTCAAAAAAATAAACCCGTCAACAAATAAATCTTGTCACCTTAACACGTCACTTTGTCACGTTGTCACTTTATCACGTCACGATTATTACTTAATATCATAAAGTTTTTTCGAAATAAAAGTTTAAATAATAAATAAAATAAAAAAAAATAAAAATAAAAATAAAAATAAAAATAAAGATAAGAATTGATTATCAAAAATAGAATTAATATCTAAAATAAGAATTTTCAAAATAAAAACTAAAATTAACTAAAACGTTAAAAATAAGAATTATAACGAAAAATAAAAATGGATAATCTAAAACGTTAGATTTCCTCCTACACACGTGGCCTTTCTAAAATGCTTCTTGTTTTCTCCGTCCACAAGTATATAAAACTGTCATTGTTTTGTCCGCCCTTAACTTTATCTGCTTACAAAAACTCTCTCTTTCTTGTTTGAGTAAATCACAAAGAATCCGCTCCCTCCTTATCTTCTCCAAAAAAATAACACTTCTTCTTTCTGTCTCAGATTCGCAGCCTCCAAAAACATCGAATCCAATCTCACAAAATTTGTTCCAATCTCCTCAATCTCTACTTCTTTAATAGATGAAAAATTTGTTCCAATCTCCTCAATCTCTACTTCTTTAATAGATGAAAAATCAGTCACGAAACAGAGAAACAGTGCTGGCTTCAAGATCCAATAAAGGGTCTCGGGTAGGTGTTTTAATTGTGCATGTGTGAGTCTTTCTTCTTCATCTGTAGTGTCCTTCTGTGTCGAGGGTTTGTGTCGATTGAATGTCGAGAGGTTTGAGTTTGATTGGATGATAGAGGGAGTTCGAGGGTGAGTGAAGAATATGTCGTGTGTGTCGAGGATGGGTGTCGAGGGTGTGAGTTGTGGTATGGGTGAAAAAGTTGTATTTTGTTTTGGGTCAGAATGATGAGGGTTTTTCTGAGGGAGGCTAATGGTGTTTTTGAGTCTAGAGTGTGGGTTCGAGTCTGGTCGATAGTTTTGAAACCGTGAGGGTGTGAGGAGAGAGACGAGAGGGTTGGGATGGGTGTGAGTCTGGAGGGGGTATAGATGATGTGAGTTTTTGAGGGTGTTTGAGGTGTTCGAGAGGGTGTGGAGCGGGATGGGTCGAGAGGGTGTTTTGTTTGGGGTCGTGACGAGTGAGGGTCGAGAGATGATGGTGAGAGTGTACTGTTTGGGGTGAGTGATCGAGTCGAGTCGTGTTGTGGGTTTGCGTTCGGTGTCAGGTCGAGTCTAGTGGTCGAAACTCATGAGTTTGAGAGGGAGTCTGTGTCGAGAGAAGGAGTCGAGTGAGAAACGAGGGTGAGATTTTGTTTGGTTTTTGTTTTGGTTGCCGTTATGTTTGAACAGGATGCTTCGTTCGGAAGAGTTCCGAATCGGAACTTTTTCAAAAGTTGATTCGGAAGTTTTTCAAAAATTGAGTCGGAAGTTTTTCAAAAATTGATTCGGAAGTTTTTTTCTTCATCCGGAACTTTTTGTCTTCACCCGGAACTTTTTCTTCACCCGGAAGTTTCGTTCACCCGGAACTTTTTTGTTCGTCCGGAACTTTTTTCGTCCGGATGTTTTGTTCACCCGGAACTTTTGGGTTTGATTCGGAACTTAGAGATTGATTCGGAACATTTGAGATTGATACGGAACTTTTGTATCAGATTTGTTGGGACAAAGTTGGACAGTTAGGATTGGACAGATATCTTTCAAACAAAAATATGATAAAAAACAGATTAAAATAATAACTAATAACTGATTAAAAACTGATATAACAATAGAACTGATTAAAAATTTTATATAAAAAACTGATTTAAAAAAAAATTAAAAAATAAAAAAAGGATGAAATTAATAAAAAGATTTAGAAAACTAATAATAGAATAAAATTAAAGTGGCAAAATTGATTAAAAAAAATAAAAAAAGGACAAAATTAAAGGTTCAATTTAAGACATTCAAACAAAAAAAGGCAATCAAAATAGAAGGATTTAATAAAAAAATACAAAATTAAAAAGAGAAAAACACAAACTTTTATAAAAAACACCAACTTTTTATAAACACAAACTTTTTAAGATTTTATAAAGAAATTTTGATTTTTATATAAAAATTTGTGATTTTTTATCTAAAAAGTAAGTAAATTTGAATATTTGATATGATTTAACATATAAAAACACAAACTTTTTATAAAAATACAAACTTTTTATGATTTAAGCATGATTAAATCAAAACCCACCAAAATCAAAAAGAAATAAAACAAGAATAAACCAAACTAACCATGGCTCTTGATACCAATTGAAGGTCTACGTGATTATTGGCCTATTCTATATCATGGATTTGATGGATTAATATGGTTGATTTAGATGATAAACATAAAGAGATGAAGGAATGAGATGAGGGATTAGAGAGAGAAAGGAGAGAAAAGGGGAAAACTAGAGAGAGAAAGTTAAGATGGAATGATTAAGTGAAAATGACAATCAACAACCCCTCCTAACATGCTAGGAGGGGATATATATAGCCCACCCTACATGTGGGCTATATGGACTATACATAAAGTAAATAGATCACGAGCCAGTTACATAATTATCGTTGGAGCGACCGATCCTTCATAAATACGTAAAAACGTATTTCTAACAAACGTCTCACTTAAAGCGTTGTTGTCGGATTGAGCCATTTCTACAGAAATAAGTTCAAATATCAGTATTTTCGACAATACTTTCAAGAAAATAAAATTACTCCGGTAAATAGATTAACCATAGTATTTTTCTTGAAACTAGAACCTATATTGACATAGATCCATTACATCAATTGATCTTCTAGTAATGAATGCATTCAACATAGTGACTTGTCGAACAATTCAATTGACAAACAATTTTCTATTTCTAGATATTTTAGGGACTTACATTGCCAAAAGAACGTTTTGCATTGTAAACATGTTTCATCCCCTCTGAATGCATTACGTTTCTAGATCTCACTAAGTAACTTAATTAAGTCGTCTAATCTAAAGAACGTAAAACCTTCATGCGAATTCTCATTCAATGAAAGTTTTCTTTTCATCATAATAACATCCAAGAATCTCATATGACGTCATTGTAACTTCAAATGTTCGTCAATTAGATGGCATTCGACTTAAATTTAAAGGGTATAAATTTGATGTCTAAATTAATGTATGGAGAAGCATGCATACATCTCCATAACATAAGTTTAATAAAACATTTAGTAAACTTTTTTGGCGAGACTAAATATACACAAATTATTGTTGAGGTATTTTAACACCCCCAATTCACATTGCGCAGCAGAAATACACAACTGGGTGTTATTAACAAACTTCATTTCACAAACTCTTTATACGACCTAAAACAGTATATTTAGGAATAAATAAGGAAATAATTTAAATCAGTGTCTAAAACCTTCAATCCCAAGTAAAATCAGTTTAAAAATATATTAGAGTAGCTTACAGATTCCCCAAGGATCTTAACAAATCGACAAACCTTTTAACCAATGTACTTGACCGTATACTATAAATTTATGACAAAAGGGAAAGAAATCTGTTTTAGACCAAATTACTACAAAAGCAATCCAGCAATCCTTCTCCAGCAAGCTCCGCAACTCAACAACTTCATTACCTGAAATACATGCTTAAAATCATCAACACAACGGTTGAGCGAGTCTATAGGTTTTCCAAATCAACATTTGAACACAAGAGAAAAAAAATCAATCAAGATCATTTAATGAATTGTGCGCATACAATATATTAGTCAGGAATTTAGGCATATAGCAATAACTATTGAATTGTATTAAGGTCATGACACCGACCCCTTAACTTAGTCACCCACGCCTAAAGCCGGCATGACTAGATGAAATTCCAGTGCCCCTACTAGGGTATCAATTGCAAGAATACCAATTCTCATTCTCGTAAAATATCCTTCCCAGAGGTTACTCAGCGTAAAGCTCTGGTCTCAGATAGGGTCGTCAGCCCGATAGTACTATCATTAGAATAAGCGGCTATTCCCAACTCACAACATCAAGTCAGAAGATAGTTAACGGCTCATGAATTAAGGAACTTTTGCAATTTAGGTACTTATACAATTCAAAACAACAAAGGCAACATAGGCAACATTCAGGTCCAAACAATCAATCATGACTTGTGTTCATTTTACTTTCAAATAGGATGTATCCCCCTCGCGGGTTTTAAAATCATTCAAAACAATTACAAAAGCGAGGCTATAGACTCACCTGGAGTAATAGCAGTAGCAAGACGATCTTCGACGATAGTTGATGCCCGATAAACACGAAAACCACAACCTATCAAATAAGGCGTGTTCATCAATAATGAACTCGAGTAAAATCCATACTTAGTAACATCAAACTCAAAATCATAAAATCACAACCAACCCAAAATGAAAACAATACAAGTGACCTTTTACTCCATTCTATATGTTTATTCTATTAGTTAATTCTTTTGATAAAAATCTGCCGGTACACACTAAATGTACAAACTCATTTACCCCACTTAAGCACGTCAAATTATTATGATACTAATCAGAGATATCACTTACTATATATAGAAAGACCTGTTAAAAGCCCATCAGAAGATTTTACATTTAAAGTTCCCCGCCCGACACATCTTTGAACTACAAAAACCGGACACTTTTACGTCAACAACTCATATAGTCTTTTTAACTCATTTATTTTTTTCCGTTTACAAAACGACACTCGTCTTTGAAAATAAACTCAACATCATCATACTTATCATTCAAAATCAGTACTTGACACATTTGAAAATCCTTTTTACAGTCCCCGAGATTCGATCCAAATATCGACAACAATTATATATTGTGCCGATACTCGTCTCCCGGTACACAAATAATCAAACTAACGTAACTTTTCGCTCATTTGGAGCTAGAAGCACTACCTTATATCAAATCAAAGCTTAAGACATCCTCTTCAACAATATCTAATTAGTTCGTATAAAACTCAAACTCATATTTTCTGAAAATTACCTTTAATAATCTGTTATAAAATACATCTTTAAAAGTCATTCAAAATCAATTTTCACCACATTTTAACACCATTTTACCACTATAATCATCCTATATTACTACTTTCAAGCTTAACACATTATATCATCCTAGATGATCAAATCATAAAAACCCAACTCAAAAATTTCAACATGCATTCATCAAAAATAATATATAAGCACATAAACACCTACATACAACAACAATTTAAAATCAAAATACAAGATTTTTATCAAGAAATGGGTTTTTCAAAAATGTTCTTACATGTAAGAAATTTTTATACCAATGTGTAGAGAATCAAGTAACTAAGTGGGTCTTTGATTACTTTTAAGAGATTCAAGCTAAATTTTAAAATTTTGGGGTGTTTGTGTGGCTTGGGGTGGACAGACAAAGAGAGGAAAAAGAGGGAGAGAGAGAAATGTGGTGGTGGTGGAGTTTTGGTTGTGTTTGTGTGTTTATTTTCCAATTTATATCGAAAAGGTTTAGGGTAGTTTTTGCCAATTGTGATTCTTGTGGACCAAAATGCAAATACTTTGTTAAAAAGCAGGAAATGACTATTAGTCACTTTTGAAAATATTTACGGGTCTCGGTTTTCATAAAAATACTTCTCAAAACTTAAAACGCACACAAAATATGATATTATATAGTCTCGACACGACCAAATATGACATTAAAATAAAAACATCAAAATATTAAATATCAACATGTTTAAAATAAAACGTAAAATTTATCGGGCATCCGTTGATATCGTTATCACTAATAATCCTCGCAACTCATCAAAACGTAGAAATATAACTTTCAACATTCATCCAAATCAAATCACCAGTCGTCATAATAATCAATCTCGTCAAAAATTTCAAAAATATACGTAAAATATAATTAAATACTGACCATGATTTTGGGTTGTCACATCCTACCCTCCTAAAAGAGAGAGACGTCTCGGCGCTCAACCCGCCTCATACTCGTACTTCCTCACTTCTAGAGTCAACTTGACCTCTTATCCTCAAAAGATACTCACGTCTTCCACACCGGTTCAACTCAATCCTTATGATATCACTATATCCACAACTATTACTACACTTTAACTTTCAATTTCATCTTCTATTATGCTAATATTCCTTCATCATTCATACTCCTTCTGCATCACTTTCTCAGTTTCATTCATGCCCCAATACTCTGACAACTTGACCCACGACTATGTAAGTTCTCAAATTACACCTCTTAACTACTGATATGACGATTATCATCGCATAAAGATTTCATCATCACTATGCTCCATTAGTCCTCATAGTGAAATATTTAAGATATCATCATCCTAAGTTTCAATTATATGTTGATGTGATTGATACCAAATTCAATTACCATCGTTCAATTCATCCTTTCACTCTGTCCATTGCTTTCCGAAAATATGCAATGTTGGGAATAAATCTATGTATACTTGTTACCCCTGCTAGTTAATTATTCGTACCCCTGCTAGAGTAAGTTTCCCCTGCCAAATAACAAAGGCAGGGGGATTGGTTCCCCTGCTGAAGTCAAAGGCCCTGCCGTCAGAGATAAACTTGGAATAGATTTTTACGCGTTTCTTTTACTACTCCTTAATACTTTCCAAGTTTTTTAGTAGTGATCTTGTACGTGAGTCCTTATGCCTATAAAAGGACTCACTAGGTTAGCATGGAAAGTGTGTCTTTTCTCTATTGTCTTTCATCACCATACTTTAAGGTTTTGTAAACCCTAATACCATTTTAGGGTATTCGTATATCATTGATATATTAAAGTTCAACGTTTGCTTCAATCATATTTTTCTTGTGATAAACATTATATTCCGCATCTTGTTTAGTTACTTTGCTTTGCAAAGTTTCTCTAGTTTTAGATTGAATACTTTCTTTCTATCACAACCCTTAAACAAGCTATTAAGGTTTAAGATCTGAGTTTGGGATCAACAAGTGGTATCAGAGCTTGTTGAGAAACTTTGTCTAAACCAAGAATAAAACCCTCATACCAACCATGTCCTCAGACTCTTCCTCAAACAGCAACAATCACAATAACCTCAAATTACCCATGTTGGATCCTGAAAACTTTGAATTATGGGAGTTTAGAATCCAACAATACCTCAAAATGGAACACTATGTTCTCTGGGAGATCATAGAGTTTGGTGATAAATTCAACAAAATGGTGGGAGTTGAAGAGGGCAAGGAAGAAGATAAAGGTGAAAGTTCCAAAGGTAAGGACAAGAAGAAATCTGTTGCGCTTTGTGATAAGGAAATACTAGCCAGAAGGCATGATGTCAGAGCTCACAGCTCATTGCTGTTGGCTCTACCTGATAGGCATCAACTAAGATTCAGAAAGTACAAAACAGCTAAGGAACTATGGGAAGCCATAGGCACAACCTTTGGAGGAAATGAAGCCACAAAGAAGAAGAAGAAGAATCAAATTCTTGATGATTTTTCTTCTTTCAAAGCAATTGGTGATGAATCAATTGGCGCTATTTACAATAGGCTTCAAGATATGGTGGCCCAGTTGGAGTTCTTTGATATTGAGGTGACAAGAGAGCAGGTGAATACCAGGTTCCTTAACAGTCTCCAGAAGGAATGGTTTGTCTACAAGGCAATTTGGCAGAATAAGGACGACTTGGATAACAAGAACATTGATGACATATACAATAACTTGAAAGTGTTTGGACCTGTTGTCAATGAGATGAAGTCAAAAGTAACGATTCCCACCAATTAGAGTGGATCTACTGAGTCACCTGCTAACATGGCATTCATATCACAAAGCAGTGGAATCTCCAAAAGTAGTGGAATCGAAGTAGGCCCTGCTGCTTATTCCCATGCTACTAGGTCTGGATCATCTTATGATGAAGAAAGGCCAGCTACATTAAGTCTTGACACTGCTTGTGCTTTTGTAGCATCCCAATGGCCACAAGGATCTACTGTGTTGCACGAAGATCTATGTCATATCAGTAAGCAAGGACTAGAGGAGATGGATATCAATTGGAACATGGCTCTGCTTAGTATGAGAGCCAACAGGTTTTACAAGAAGTATGGAAAGAAGATCTCAATCAATCCCTCTGATGTGGCTGGGTTTGACAAAACAAAGGTTGAATGCTACAACTGTGCCAAGAAGGGTCATTTTGCTAGGGAATGCAGAGGACCTAAGACTGGGAACAACTATAGGAAGGAAACCAGAGATGATGATTCTGGTGCTAAAGCCATGGTAGCCATGCAGTGGATAGATGGAGCAGGTGGATGGGACTGGAGTGCCATGACAGAGAATGTGGAAAGAAATCAAGCATTGATTGCTGAGGAAAAAGAGGAAGATTTTGCACTTATGGCCATGTCAAGTTCCAGCTCAGACAATGAGGTATACAATGATTCATATTGCACTAAAGCTTGTTGGAAAAATACTGAGTCATTGAATGATCAAATTAGAAAGGTTAAAGCTGACTATATCAATTTTGACAATGATCTTGATAATTATAGACGTGCTTTAGAATAGTTAGAGTCCACCATAAGAGAGTTTAAACAAAGAGAAAGTGATTATAGGGATCACATTGTGATTCTTGAAAGAGATGCTAAGGAGAATAATAACTCCATTAAGGAGTTGACTGCTGAACTTGAAATTTTTAAATCTAACAAAAAGATTGATGATGAAACTGTTGAAAAATTTGGAAAAGCTTCAAAAGATTTAACTAAAGCAGTTGAAATTGGTCAATCTCCTAGGGAAAAAACAGGGGTTGGGATTAAAAATGAGCATGCTACCATACCACCACCTCCTGCCAATATTCATGCACCTTTTCCTAGAAAAGACTTGTCTTGGACTGGTCTCCCTTGTTTTCAAAAACAGGATGATATTGAGTTTGACTTGAGTGCTTACATACCTAATAGTCTTGATACTGAAGAGCCACTAGTGAAAACTAGTATTATTAGGGACTTTGAAAAGGAACAGATTGCTTTAAAACAATGGAAAATTGATAACCCTGTTCTATTTTCAAGAGGAGGACTTTTTGGTAGTGATTCTAGTTCTAAGAGTAGTTCACCCAAATCTAAAACCAGATCACAGTCCCCTAAGTCCACCATTAAATATGCTGGTATGTACAGGCTTGTCAAAGGTAATCAAAGAAATTGGAATGACCAAAAGTCTCATCAATTAGGAGAAGACTTTGTGATAAACACAAAGCCCTGCTTCACATGTGGCAGTTTTGATCACACTTATCAAGAATGTAAGGCACCAATGGAAGTTGTGGCTACAAATCCTTTAAAGGATATGCAACCTAAAGCCATTCTTCTAAATGCAGGGGCAAAATCCTTTTCCCCTGCCAAGTATGTTGCCCCTACCTTGAGAAACAAGGTTACTGACAAATATGTTGTTCCTGTACTTAGAAAGGTGAATGATGTTCATACCAAGCCCATCACTTCCATGACCAA
This sequence comes from Glebionis coronaria, assembly GCA_025667525.1. Taxonomy (NCBI): domain Eukaryota; kingdom Viridiplantae; phylum Streptophyta; class Magnoliopsida; order Asterales; family Asteraceae; genus Glebionis; species Glebionis coronaria. Next base: position 267,330,094 of record CM046881.1, on the reverse strand, counting down.
CCCAACACCTCATAATGCATATAGATCTGGCCCTAGACCTCACCAACACATAAATAGAGTCCAAAACAAAAGATGGGTTCCCTCTGCTAAGCATAGGGATTCCCCTGCTAAACCTGAGGTATCCCCTGCTAGCAAAGTTTTGCCTTCTAGGAACATGGGTAGATGGGGAAAAGCTGTGAAAGCCTCAGCTCGTTGGGTTTGGGTACCCAAAAGGGGTGCTCAGTCTAATGGTGTATCTCTAGTTTTTGATAAGCTATCCTACATTGATACACGAGGTAGATCCAAGTCTGTAATGGCTTAGGTCCCCAAGAAAAACTAATTTGGTTTTCTTTTTGCAGGTGACAAAGAAGACAAAGGATGATAGAGCATATTGGGATAGTGGATGCTCAAGAAGCATGACTGGACAAAAATCTTTCTGTCTAACTTTGTGCCCCTGCATGACAATGATGGTGTTTCTTTTGGAGATGGGCATGGAACAATAACAGGAAAAGGAACTATTGTCACCAATGGGATGACCTTTGATAATGTCTACTTGGTGAAAGAACTCAAGTGCAATCTCTTCAGTGTGTCACAGATGACTGATAACAAGAATTTTGTCTTGTTTACTGACACTGAATGCCTGGTGTTAGGAAAGGAGTTTGTCTTACCACCAGACACTCCTATTGTACTCATAACACCAAGACAAAAGAACATGTACACAATTGATCTCAAAGACATCTCTCTTCAAGACAATGAAACTTGTTTCATTGCCAAAGCCTCAGTTGATGAGTGTAAGAAATGGCATAGAAGACTTGGTCATCTTAATTTCAAGAACATGAACAAACTGGTGAAATATAATCTGGTTCATGGTCTTCCTTCCAAGTCCTTTGTCAATGATCATACTTGTACTGCCTGTCTGAAAGGGAAGCAACACAGAGCATCTTGCAAATCAAAAATAAGTATGTCCACTACCAAGCCATTGGAACTACTACATATGGATCTTTTTGGTCCTACTTCTGTGGCAAGCATAAAGAAGAAATGGTACTGCCTAGTGATTACTGATGATTTTTCAAGGTTCACATGGAGATTCTTTCTATTTGAAAAGAGTGACACATCTGATGTACTCATTGGGTTCATCAATCATATTAAACTATCAAAAAGCATGAAGGTAGTGACCATGAGATCAGATAATGGTGGTGAGTTCAGAAATCAGAAACTGGATTCTTTCTGCATAAACAAAGGAATCAAGAGGGAGTTCAGCATTGCAAGAACACCTCAACAAAATGGAGTTGCATAAAGAAGGAATATGACACTCATTGAAGCTGCAAGAACTATGATGTCTGATTCCAAACTTCTAGTTATCTTTTGGGCTGAAGCTGTATCCACTGCTTGTTATGTACAAAACAGGGCCTTGGTGGTTAAGGCACACAACAAGACCCCTTATCAGCTATTCAATGGAAGACCTCCTTTAATTGACTTCTTTCGACCTTTTGGATGTCATGTGATCATCTTGAACACTATTGACAATCTAGGCAAGTTCAGTGAAAAGGGAGATGATGGATATTTTGTGGGTTATTCATTAAACAGCAAGGGATATAGGGTCTTCAACAAGAAGACAAGCAAAATCACAGAAAATCTTCATGTGTATTTTCTTGAAGACAAGCCTGAAGATGTTCAAACAGGTCCTGATTGGTTCTTTGACATAGAGGTTCTTTCAAAATCTATGAATTATGTACCTGTTGTATTGTAGAATACTAACATTTCAGGTACACAAGAACCAACTGGTGCAGAGAAGTCACCACTGAGGTACATGAATGTACCCTCACTATTTCCTATTGAAGCTGCTGGTGAAGAAGATGATCCTTCTCTAAGAAAAGAACAGCCAACCTCATCCCCTGTTATATCACTTTCTGAAAGTAGCGGAATGACTGAAAGCAGTGGAATCCAGGATTCCCCTGCTAGATCAATTGCTTCCCCTGCCACAAAGGATCCTTCTGCTAATGATACTAATGATGAAGAAAGAGAATCCCCACTCATTTCCTCATCTACACCCATATCTGAGGGTCCTCTTATAACCAGCAGTGGAAGCAGAATAATTAAGAGTGGATGTCCAAGTTACTCAGAGCTACATTCAGCTCATCAGCACCCATCTCTAGGACATGCTGTATCTTTTGGAAGTTCTTTTGAGGACTTCTTTCGTAATCAAAATAGCCCTATCAATTCTGATTTGGAAGAAGATGAAACAGAAGTAATCATGCAGCCTACCTACAGAATCAATAAGGATCACCCTATCTCTCAAATTATTGGTAATTTTGAAGCCCCTAGACATACAAGGTATACAGCAAAGGAGCACAGCTTCATTGCCAACATCACCATGAAGTTTAATCATGACAACATGTAGTTTTGTCTGTTTACTGCATTTTTTTCACAAGAAGAGCCAAAGAAGATTTTTCAGGCTTTAAATGACCCAAGATGGGTTGAAGCCATGCAAGAGGAGCTCTTACAGTTTGACATTCAAGAGGTTTGGATTCTAGTAGATTGTCAAAAATGGGCAAGGCCCATTGGGACAAAGTGGGTACTCAGGAACAAAAAGGATGAAAGGGGGATAGTTGTCAAGAACAAAGCAAGACTGGTGGCACAAGGGTATACACAGGAAGAAGGAATTGACTATGAGGAAGTATTTGCTCCAGTTGCCAGGATTGAAGCCATTAGATTATTCCTTGCTTATGCTTCATTTATGGACTTCACTATTTTCCAAATGGATGTAAAAAGTGCCTTCTTATATGGCACCATTGATGAAGAAGTCTATGTTATGCAACCTCCAGGGTTTGTAGACCCAGAACATCCAGACAAAGTTTACAAGGTGAAAAAGGCTATGTATGGACTTCACCAAGCTCCCAGGGCCTGGTATGGGACTCTCTCTAAATATCTCTTAGATAATGGCTTTAGCAGGGGGAAGATTGATCAGACCCTGTTCATCAAGAAACAAAAGGGTGACCTTCATCTTTGGATCCACTAACTCTATACTTAGCAAAGAGTTTGCAAAATTGATGCAAGATAAATTTCAAATGAGTGCCATGGGAGAGTTAAGCTTCTTTTTGGGGTTACAAGTTCAGCAGTGGAAAGATGGGATATTTATCTCACAAGACAAATATGTGGCTGAGATTATGAAGAAGTTTGTCATGTCTGAGGGAAAGAAGGTTGATAGGTGTGAAAACACCCATCTTTCTACCACTTATTTCTTGCTAAAACAAGACCAAAACGCGTATTTAATGTCATTTGTTTGGAATTATGCGTGGTTTGTATGTTTGTTATGTTTTCAGAGCCAACCGGATAAATATTGGAGAAAACATGGGATTGCACGGGTTTTATCAAGGAAAAAGACTGAAGATGTGACACCCTAGAATCGAGGTCATTAACGTTACCCTAAATTACGCTAATTTTTGAAATTTTTAATAAATCTTAATTTCTATATTTATAAGTATTTTGGTTAAAGCCGATGTTCGAGGTTATAATTTTTACGATTGACGTTTTAAGAAGGACGATGAAGATTACAATCCCGAGGGATGCCCAATTTTATATAATTATTGACGATTTATCGATAATGTAATTTTTCGAGAATTTTATTTACGGTTCGTGTTAAGTTGAGTCGGGTGAGTTTTATAGCCTTCCGAGTACATTTAAAGTATCCCAAAAATATTTTGGAGCGTTCGGGAAGATTTCCGACTCCCGTAAAATTTTCAAAATTGACAAATGAGTCTAAACCGCAAAGTTATAGTGGCGTTTTTACTTAAGGCCAAAAGAAAGCAAAATTTACCATTTAGGTCCCTCCCAATCTACCAAAAAGCCCAAAATGGACACACACACAAACACATAGAACACATCACCAAAAAATTAAACTCTCTCTCCCTCTCTTGTCTCCATAGCCGACGGACACCCCAAACCACCAAGAAAATCCATCAAAAACTTTTTTCACTTGATTTTCATAAAAACTAAGGTTAGACCACATCTAATTTGGTCATTCCCTACATTTCTATGTGCTCAAATCCCACATGCACTAACAAAAATTTTCCAAGATTTTTCAAGATGATCCAAATTCGTTTTTGTGGCTAAATGTTGTAATGCATGTTAATTTTATGAGTTATGGAAGTATAAACACCAAGAAAACCCACCAAAAATCAATTTGGTTGTGGTGATTGGGGCACCCAAACCCCACGGCACAAGGGGTGTTTGGGGAGCCATGGTGGTTGTCGAAATTTGAGCTTATCCTAGTGTTTGGTTATGTGTTTAGTGATGATTTGAGTAGGTTTAATGGGTTGCATGTTTAATTTCTTTGATTTTGATTTTGAGTTTGGTTGATCAATAGGGGTAGGACTGATTATTGGTGTTTGGATATGTTTAGGGAGGCTTAGGATGTTGCCTAGAGGTGGTTAGAAGGTTTGGAATCGAGTCTAAGTGTGTTTTTGGTATGGTCATTTTAGGCAGAAACTTTAGGTCCATTTCATAAAAATTATTTTTGTTCCAGGTCTTGAAAACAAAATGTAGTTGTAGAGGGTCTTCTTGTCTTTAATTTGGTATAAGGTAGAGCCCGTGACTCAAAACGAGCTAAAAGTTATGACATTTTAAAGATCGAGTACCGAGAGATGAGGACTTTCATAATCCGGATTTGTGTAAAGTTTTAGTCAAATCCCGAGGGTCACAAGTATAAATTGGTAAATGTTCAAGGGTCAAAATTTGGTCCCAAACCTGTATAAATGGGTCTATATGTTGACTTAGGAGTCAAAGAAGTCAAAGGTACTTTTCATATAGGTCAAAGAGGTCAAAATTGGTCGAAGTGCAATTTCAGCCCGTAAAATGTAGTCGTAGAAAAGCGTCGAGTAACGAGTCGTAAAAGTAAAAACATTTATTGGGCTTAAAAACATGTTATCTACAGGTCTTATAGGATTTTTGAGAATTTTGTCAAATTTTATAAGTGTGGGTAAACATGGTAAAACAGCCCGTACTTTAGTCAAGTACCGGCGAGAACGAGTAAAAATGGATAGCGTAGATAATGAGAACGAATGGTATAAAATGAGTGATACTTGTTATTTTGTTTTTGGCGTGAGTTATACTTGTCCTAAGTGACTAGTATATATGTATTTTATACAGTACCGTAAGTATTTAAAATGAGAATACTCATTACGCGTTATTTGTGATAGGTGTTGATTTAACCGGGCATCCGTTTCGTCGTCAGTGATCATCCCTCGAACTACCGACTACTTAAGATATAAGGTGTGAATTTATAGCCTCGCTTATATTTATTTCAAATTGTTTTACCCGCGAGGGAAATGCATGCTAGTTTTTAAAAGGAACGTATATCATGAATGATTGTTAGACCCGAAAGTTGCCTTAGAAATTGTGTTGAGTACCAAAGTTGCAAAAGTCCCTAAAATCATGAACTATTAACTATTGTCCTGCCCTCGAGTAGGGGGAAATAGCCGCTTATGCAATTTGTAGTACTACGGGGTTAACGACCCAATGCTAGCCGAGAAGCTGTACTTTTAGTAAGTTCTGCGGTAGATTATTTTGTATGAGAAATAAGGTATAATTGCAACTGATGCCTTTAGAAGGGGCACTGGTTTCATCTAAATCACGCCGGTATTTATTACGCGGGTGATTGAGTTAACGGATTAGTGTCATGAGCTTAAACACAATTGTCAGTATCCTGATTATAGTTTGTTTGATCGACAAGACTATAAATGATCACGAATGGTTTTTATTATATATACGTTCAAATGGATTGTAAAACCTATGAATTCCACTCAACGTTTTCGTTGACCAAAATTTTGGCATGTGTTTCAGGTAACCGCTGAGGTGTAGGATGGAGCATGCATGGGATGGACGTTGTGTGTATGGCTTGGAGTCCGCTTGTTTTTCCCTCCTTTTCTAATTGAACAATTTTTAAGTTTAATGTTATGTTGTTGTAAAACTGAAGTTTTTGGGTTGAGATTCATGGGGACCGAAAACGCTAAACTCTGTGTACCAAATTGGGGTTGGAAAAACCGTGGACATGTATCATCTAACAATTTTAAATTCAAGTTTTAAGTGACGTCTTTTTAGCGTCGTTTGATATATCTTGTGTGCAATGAATACTGTGTAGCACCCATTGTTGTAGTTCCGCTGCGCATAGCAATTGTGGGGGGTGTTACAGATTGGTAATCAGAGCCACGAGTTATAGAGAACTAGGTCGTTTTTGAAAATCCTAAACTATAACTTTTGGTGTCGTAAGAAAAGGGTCCAAGCACACACAACTATCCTGCATGGCTCCGGTAAGATTTATTGTTGTATTTATGGCATTTGACGTATACTTTTGAGTAAAGTATATATGTGGGTAATTATTACGTAAGTATGGAATTACTATATGTAGACGTTGAATTTTACGAGAAATATCCGACATCGTAATTTTTGTATTAATCATGCATGAGCATCATATTATTACATTTCGGGCATATGTACCACCTTTGCATTGCATTTGCATGCATGTATTTATAACTATTGTATAATTACTTATGTACCCTCCGAAATTCGCTGTTATTGCAGGAATGGCCGAGGTACCGCCTAACGATAATGGAAACGATTATGCCGTAGGTCACGAAGGGGGACCGTTTCCTCCGAACCCGCCGGACAATGATAATGGATGGATCGCTCCAGAAGACGAAATAGGGCCGGAAAACGACAATGACGAAAGTGAGGTGGATAATTTCAGCATGAGTAGTGACGAGAGTGAGGATTCCGAAGAAGAGCCCGAGGAGCTAATGGATGATGGCATTCCCGAGGATGCTGTAGGCCAGACCGAACCTGATTTGTTTCAATCTCCGAATTCGCCGAAGGGTTATGAGGTACCACCGACCGGTCGTTATGAGGAGCAACCCTTTAATCGCCCAATGGACAATTGTAAGGATTATTTGAGAACAGTGCCAGGATTTGTTCGAGTAAGTAATGGGAGCAGTGGAGAGTCCAGCAAATCATCCAAGTCGCCATCGATTCATGAGAATATTGCAAGGGTCTATTTTCCGAGACCGAGACACTACTGGGATCCCGCAGGTCGTTTGGGGAGGATGGAAAGGCTGATGTATGAGCGGTTTGTAGTCGAGACTAGGGTAATTAAGAAGTTTGATAAGACTGAAAGGGAACACCAAAGACTGTTGGAAAGGACGGCAAGAATTGAGTATGATGGGAATGTAAACAAAAGTGACATCAACAGTTTAAGATCAATGGTTGCAAATTTAAGTGCTAGTCTTGACCGTGTTAGGGAGGATCAGATGAGGTTGTCGAGGATGCAGAGTTGGGAGCATCGTGTGAGAGATTCATTACCCCCGGATTGGAGATTCGTGGACGATTTGGAGATGGAGGCGAACGACTTCATGATTCAGCCGCCTACTGGAGGTGCTTGTATTACGGTGGGTAGTCAGGTAGCGATTGAGTGTGGATCCACATCAGGGACGAAAAAGGAAACGGAATGTGGGCCGGATGAGAAAGGAAAAGGAAAAATGGATGATGTGGATGAGGACGATAGTGATGAGGAAACCGAGGAAGACGACGACGAGCCGCCATCCAAGAGGCCGTGTGGATCACCACATGCCTAGTTACTTGTTTTGTATTTTCTTTGATCATTGTAATAGAACTATTTTGGACCTTTGTATGATGGTATTATGACGAGAAACTCAAGTACTTGAAGTTTTATGGTGAACGATTGTAGTGGCAATACTTGTCACGATTTTGGTTAATTATCAATACAATCTATGTTACCTTTCATGATCTGTGATATGTCTTAATTTGATCTTTTGTGGTGTGAATTGATGAATATTAGTAACTCCGTAGGGATGTGTCGTTGTATGTATATTATGTCTGGGAAACTTGATATGTATACTTACATTGTTTTTCTATTTTTCTTGTCTTGCAGAAAGAGATATTCGATAACACCATGCCTCCAAAGTTGACCGCCGATCGTGTTAACACCATGATTCAGGAAGCTATAGCAAATGCGTTGGAAGCGGACCGAGCTGGGAGAAATCAGGACCAGGGAAGGAACGCGGGGAGACAGCAAGCCCCGAGAGTGTGTACCTATTCTAGCTTTATGAAGTGCGGTCCCACGCAGTTCCGTGGAACGGGTGGAGCTTTAGAACTTAGACGATGGTTGGAAAAGGTTGAAAGTACGTTCGAAATCAGTGGTTGTGCAGAAGCGGATAAAGTGAAGTTTGCAGCGGCTACGTTTCTTGATGATGCGTTAAGTTGGTGGAATACCCAGGTAGCTACGGTTGGATTGGCTGTAGCGAATGCAAGGACGTGGAATGCGACGAAAGCTTTGTTGACTAAGAAGTTTTGCCCAGAGGAGGAATTGGGGCAATTGGAGGACGAATTGAGGCACTTGACCTTGAAGAACAACGATATAGCTGCTTACACCAGGAGATTCAATGAGTTAAGTCTTTTGTGTCCGGACATATTTGCCAATGATGCCAAGAAAATGAATCAGTATATTAAGGGTTTATCCAGCAATATTAAAGGTGAAACAACTTCGTCAAAACCTGGAACGTTTGATGAAGCGGTTCAAATGGCACACGCATTGATGGACATTAAGCTTCAGGACAAGCAGAACTACATTGCTGAGGGCAACAAGAGGAAATGGGAAGCGGCACAAAGTAATCAATCCCAAGGCCAGAACCGAGGTGGAAATCGAAACAACCATGGGCCGAACCGTAATCAGCAGTTTAATCAGAGAAGGAACGAAGGGATGAGGGCAGTGACGAACCCTAGAGGTGTGAAAGTGAACCCCCATTGTGGTAAGTGCAATTTGTATCATGTTGGAAATTGCCCGCCTGCATGCGGAAAGTGTGGGAAGGCAGGTCATAGGACATCTGGTTGTCGAACGGGAGGAGTAGCCATTGGGCTAATGCTATTAGAATGAGGGGATGTTATAGTTGTGGAGAAAGGGGTCATGTGCAAGCGAATTGCCCGAAGGCAGGAAACAGGCGGGGAGGTAATAATGCGGCTGCTGTGTATCAAGTGGGAACGGCGGATAAACCACAAGGTCCCAATGTGGTTACCGGTACGTTTTTGCTAGACGCTTGTTATGCTAGTATTTTATTTGATTCTGGCTCCGACAAGAGTTTTGTAGACGTTAGATTTAGTCGTCATATTGATAGGGAACCGGTGTTGTTAGCGACTAGTTATAACGTTGAATTAGCCGATGGAAAAATTGTTAGTATGAATTCTATACTGAAAGGGTGTACCTTGAAGTTAGGAAATTACGCTTTTAAAATCGACTTGATGCCTATAGAGCTAGGATCGTTTGACGTGATTGTGGGAATGGATTGGCTAATGGCGCACAGTGCTATGATCGTCTGCGGTGAGAGATTGGTTCAGATTCCGTTGAGGAATAGGGTTTTGACGGTAAAGGGAGACGAATGCACTTCTCGTTTGAAGGTGATTTCGTGTTTGAAAATGATGAAGTACGTAGAGAGCGGATGCGATGTGTTTTTGGCACAAGTTTCGAGTGATGGTGATTTAGAGGCAAGGATCGAGGAGGTACCAGTTATTTGCGAGTATCCGGACGTTTTTCCAGACGAGTTGCCAGGTTTACCGCCTACCCGTGAGGTCGAGTTTCGAGTTGATTTAGTGCCAGGAGCTGCGCCGGTTGCACGTGCACCTTATCGCTTAGCACCATCTGAGTTAAAGGAATTAGCGGAGCAATTGAAGGAATTGATGGACAAAGGATTTATTAGGCCGAGCTCATCACCGTGGGGAGCGCCAGTGTTGTTCGTAAAGAAGAAAGATGGTTCGTTTAGGATGTGTATCGACTATAGGGAACTCAATAAGCTGACGGTTAAGAATCGGTACCCATTGCCGAGGATTGACGATTTATTTGATCAATTGCAAGGTTCCAGCGTATACTCTAAGATCGATCTAAGATCAGGGTATCATCAACTGCGTGTAAGAGAGGAGGATATTCCTGTAACTGCCTTTCGTACGCGGTATGGACACTTTGAATTTCGAGTGATGCCGTTTGGGTTGACGAACGCACCTGCTGTATTCATGGACCTTATGAATCGCGTGTGCAAGCCGTATCTAGATAAGTTTGTTATTGTTTTCATCGACGATATACTTATTTACTCTAAGAGTAAGGAGGAGCACGAGAAGCACCTAAGAAAGATTTTGGAGTTGTTAAGGAAGGAGAAGCTGTATGCAAAATTCTCTAAGTGTGAGTTTTGGTTGGAATCAGTGCAGTTTCTAGGTCATGTGATTGATAGTGAGGGAGTTCGTGTAGATCCTGCCAAGATCGAAGCGATCAGGGAATGGTCGGCACCGACGACGCCGACTGAAGTTCGACAATTTCTGGGTTTAGCGGGGTATTATCGAAGGTTCATTGAAGGATTTTCTTTGATTGCAAAACCATTGACGAGGCTTACCGAAAAGAATAGGGTGTATGAATGGGGAAATGAGGAAGAACTTGCTTTCGAAACGCTTAAGGATAAGTTATGTTCCGCGCCGATTTTGTCATTGCCTGAAGGAACCGAAGACTTCGTAGTGTATTGTGATGCGTCTCGTAAGGGTTATGGAGCGGTATTAATGCAACGTGAAAAGGTGATAGCTTACGCGTCGAGGCAACTGAGGAAAAATGAGGAGAACTACACGACGCACGATTTGGAATTAGGAGCTGTAGTTTTTGTGTTGAAGTTGTGGAGACACTATCTGTATGGGACAAAGTGTGTTGTATTCACTGACCACAAGAGTTTGCAGCACATTTTAGATCAAAAGGAGTTGAATATGCGACAAAGACGATGGGTTGAACTACTGAGTGATTATGACTGCGAAATTCGCTACCACCCTGGGAAGGCGAATGTTGTAGCGGATGCACTGAGTAGGAAGGAACGGGAGAAACCTTTGAGGGTTAGAGCTTTAGTGATGAGTGAGAGCGTTGACGTAACCGAAACCATACTGAAGGCTCAGGAGAGAGGACTAATGAAAGGGAATGTTGAAGCCGAGAATTTGGGACGAATGTTGAAACCTCTTTTCGTAATTAGGTCAGACGGACTGAGATATTTTGAGAATCGGATTTGGTTACCACTGTGTTCATCTGAGGAAGGAAAGCCTGGAGTTCGAGAATTGGTTATGAATGAGTCGCATAAGTCGAAGTATTCGATACATCCTGGATCGGACAAAATGTACCACGACCTGAAGAAAGTCTATTGGTGGCCGAACATGAAGGCAGATATTGCTCGTTACGTTAGTAAGTGTTTGACTTGCGCAAAGGTTCAGGCAGAACATAAGAAACCATCTGGATTGTTGGTACAACCAGAAATCCCAGAATGGAAATGGGAGAAAATCGCAATGGATTTTGTGACGGGTTTACCTAAGACTCCTAGTGGATGCGATATGATATGGGTAATTGTGGATAGGTTGACGAAATCTGCTCATTTCTTACCTATGAAGAAGACGGATAGCATGGAAAAACTCGCCAGCGTGTACGTGAAGGAGATCGTCTGTAGACATGGAGTGCCGTTATCGATCATTTCGGATCGCGATAGTAGATTTACGTCGGAATTTTGGAAATCGCTTCAACGTGCGATGGGCACTGAATTGAGTTTAAGCACGGCTTATCACCCGGAAACTGACGGCCAGAGTGAACGAACTATTCAAACAATGGAGGACATGCTCCGAGCATGCGTGATTGATTTTGGAGGAAGTTGGGAACGCCACTTGCCTCTGGTGGAATTTTCGTACAATAATAGTTATCATGCGAGTATCAAAGCGGCACCGTTTGAAGCATTGTATGGAAGGAAGTGTAGATCGCCTGTGTGTTGGAGTGAAGTAGGGGAAAGTCAATTGACTGGACCCGAAATGGTTTTAGAAACGACAGAGAAGATCGTGCAGATCAAGAACCGACTACTTGCTGCGAGAAGCCGACAGAAGAGTTATGCCGATAACCGAAGGAAACCGTTGGAGTTTGAAGTTGGGGATATGGTTATGCTCAAGGTATCGCCGTGGAAGGGTGTAATTCGTTTTGGGAAGAAAGGAAAGTTGAGTCCGAGGTATATTGGACCGTTTAAGATCGTTGAACGAATTGGACCAGTAGCGTACAAGTTAGAATTGCCGACCGAGCTTATTGCTATTCACGACACGTTTCACGTATCGAACCTGAAGAAGAGTTTGGCGGATAAGGAATTGGTGATTCCTTTGGACGAGATTCGACTAGACGACAAAATGCACTTTGTGGAAGAACCTGTGGAAATTATGGACTGGGAGGTCAAGCGGTTGAAGCGTAGTAGGATTCCTATTGTGAAGGTCCGATGGAATTCTAAGCGTGGACCGGAATACACCTGGGAACGTGAGGACTTTTTCAAGGAAAGGTACCCTCATCTGTTCCAGTAGACGAAATGTGAGTACAAGAAGAGGCGAGCGCCGGGACGTCGCTCTCTTTAAGGAGGGGTGGATGTGACACCCTAGAATCGAGGTCATTAACGTTACCCTAAATTACGCTAATTTTTGAAATTTTTAATAAATCTTAATTTCTATATTTATAAGTATTTTGGTTAAAGCCGATGTTCGAGGTTATAATTTTTACGATTGACGTTTTAAGAAGGACGATGACGATTACGATCCCGAGGGATGCCCAATTTTATATAATTATTGACGATTTATCGATAATGTAATTTTTCGAGAATTTTATTTACGGTTCGTGTTAAGTTGAGTCGGGTGAGTTTTATAGCCTTCCGAGTACATTTAAAGTATCCCAAAAATATTTTGGAGCGTTCGGGAAGATTTCCGACTCCCGTAAAATTTTCAAAATTGACAAATGAGTCGAAACCGCAAAGTTATAGTGGCGTTTTTACTTAAGGCCAAAAGAAAGCAAAATTTACCATTTAGGTCCCTCCCAATCTACCAAAAAGCCCAAAATGGACACACACACAAACACATAGAACACATCACCCAAAAATTAAACTCTCTCTCCCTCTCTTGTCTCCATAGCCGACGGACACCCCAAACCACCAAGAAAATCCATCAAAAACTTTTTTCACTTGATTTTCATAAAAACTAAGGTTAGACCACATCTAATTTGGTCATTCCCTACATTTCTATGTGCTCAAATCCCACATGCACTAACAAAAATTTTCCAAGATTTTTCAAGATGATCCAAATTCGTTTTTGTGGCTAAATGTTGTAATGCATGTTAATTTTATGAGTTATGGAAGTATAAACACCAAGAAAACCCACCAAAAATCAATTTGGTTGTGGTGATTGGGGTACCCAAACCCCACGGCACAAGGGGTGTTTGGGGAGCCATGGTGGTTGTCGAAATTTGAGCTTATCCTAGTGTTTGGTTATGTGTTTAGTGATGATTTGAGTAGGTTTAATGGGTTGCATGTTTAATTTTGTAGAATATTGATAATCAATGAATCTATGAAGGGGTTTGTTGATTTCTAGAGAGAGAAAGTTAGAGAGAGAAAGTGAGAGAAACTATGTGAATTTTATTAATATGGAATCAAAGAAATGACAACAACCAACCCCTTTCCTTAGTGGAAAGGGGTATTTATAGTTCCAAGTCATAAGTGGACTTGGACCGGTCCATGACAAGCCCATGGACCGGTTCTTACTTAAGTTAATAAGCAAATAATAACTAATTACTAACTACGAGCTATTACAACATAAATCATATTGTGGAGTGACCGATGCTTCTAATATACGTTAAAACGTATTTCTAACAATCTCCCCCTAAGGGAGGTCACTCCACGTTACAAAGTTCTAAACCTAGCATACTATACTAAGTCTTCGTTCTTTAGCTCGTAGTCCTTTCTTCTTTTCTTTCTTTTGTTGTGAATATGTTGGTTTGATCTTTTTGGCTTTGACTTGAGAGCATTGTTCTTTGGCCTTTCACGTGCGATCTTTGCCTTTCTTGTGAACTTTGCCTCCTCGTGACTTCATGTTCCACACACTTACGTCTTTTTGTTGTATTCTTGAAAGCTTCAGAGTTTGATACAGCGGAAGACTTCATCTTGTACTTTCTTGAATTTTTGTCGCAAAAGACATAAGCATGTGGGAACGACTTTTACAGGTACACCGCAATACCACCGTCTTCACTGGTACACAACAACGCCACCGTCTTCAACAGGTACTCAGCAACGCCACCGTCTTTAGCAGGTACACAGCAACGACACGAATAAAATGGCTTTGAACATTTTATTCTAATTCGGTAGCATTTTACCTCCGGTCGGTGAAGACCGTTGGACGATATTAGATATCGTACCCGTGACGGATAGTTTCAATTAAGTAACTTCCTGACAGGATTTCGCGGGTAAACCCGTTCTCTTTATTCGACCGTCCAAAGCTGACTGCGAACATAAAGAGTGAATCACTTGGATAAATTATCCTTGTGATTAAAAGCCGTCAATTCATGAAACCTGGAACAAGTGAATTTCAATTAAGATTTTCACCATCGTTGCTTTCCAGTTGTCACGAGCTCGATTCATAAAAAATCTTGCACGTTACCTACCAAGTGCTGTTTGATGTTGACACTAGAAGGATTTCCACTCGTCACTGTGGTCAATAAAGAGTCACTCTGAGTGTTCTGGCAAGATCATATGATAATGCGAAGAGGCCTGGAACGAGTTTAAGTTCAATTAAGAATTAAACCACTGTTACCTTCCAGTTTTTCACAAGATTGGTTCTAAAAGAACCGCACGTGTAACCTACCATGAGCTTGTTTGATGTTGGCTCAAGCAGGATTTCCATCTTCATTGTAATACTTACGTATTACTCGGATGTTCTGGCAATATTACAAGAATATTGCGTAGGACTCATGAAAATCTCTTACTTTTCACAGTGTGTGAGAAAGCAAGGAATAAATGGAAAGTGTCCTAATGAGACTTTTGATGATCTCTTGGCTCTAGACTCGATTGTGCGTTTTGATTTAGTGAGCGATGGCTGGAGAGGAGTGCCACCTTTTCAATACCAGTTTATTCGGAGTGAATAAACCAATAGATAACGTGTTGATCTCCGTGTGATTAAAACAAATACCTTTTGAGAGATATTTGAGTTAGCTGGGGAAGGGTTGTGCATTGCATCACTGGGTCCATGATGTCTTTCTTCAATACCGAGAATCATTAACAAAAATGACCTCAATAGCATATGTATTGACCCGGTTTCTGCCTAAAGTTGTAAGGAGGGCTTCTTTCTTTACACCCTTTATCTTTACATTTCTTTTTCATTCTTCAACCCCTTCAATGCTTACCAATACGTCATCACTAGCACCTTGTTGTGATTGTTCCAGTGCTAGCTTAAGTACTTGGTCGGCATTCAGCTACGTTCACATTCTTTCTCCATCTTTCCTAGGACTTCTAATTCTATCTAGGGAATTGTCCTTGGGAAGATTCCATCGGCTCTGATGAATCATTGGACTAAACCTATTCCTACCACCCTTTTGTCACCACATCCGTCGTGAATTAAGCGTGTTTTGGGAAGGAATTGCCACCATGAAAAATCATTGAAAATCACCTAAAGTACTTGTGATATTGAAATCAAAAGTTTTGTACCTTAGGTGTTTTGTTCATCAAAAACGCTCCCCCTTAACACGTGCTTTACACATATTAAGTTGGATAATCTTTAAGTCTTTTTCATCTTTTAGCCAAGTATCACTTACGTCTCCTTAATCCCATTTTCTCCCCTTATCCAAAATGTTAACCATTAATATTTGGGATATTGAATGGATTAACCGGTCTTTGGGTAAAAATGAAATCGATGTTTTGGCCATAGAACAAGTTATTGCTCCCCCTTAAGTTAATAAGGGATAGTTGTAGTGCTTTGGTATGACATATTTTGAAAGATTTAGAATCTCGTGAGAAATTCTTGAAAAATTATCATACCTTAACACTACAGCAAGCCATACAAGCACATTATTCACAAATATACATATTCACAATTGAAAACCAATATAAAGTGACCTGAAATGTACAACCCATTAGATGGATCGTTGCAGTAGCTTGTGGTGCACTAAATACGGTCTTCCACCCACGAATCTTTCCAAGCTCCTCATCAATCTACGTTCACGGAGCTTTTGATCGATCTTTTTGATCACATACTTTGCCATCTGCCGGTAACCCGGATGCCAATCCTCCGTCATCTCTGGCAAAGTCCCGCCCGAATTCAGATGCTCCAACTTATCTCTGACTTGTATAAGAGTGCCATCGCTATACTTGTGGAGCTCCCCCACCCTCATAAACTTCATCAAACCTCGACTGTTCAAGTAGAAAATGCCGTAATTCGGGACAGAAATTCCGGTATATGGACATCTTTCTACATGTTGAGGTAGCACTTGATTCACAGGACGGGTTAAATTGAGCCTCCTCTGATAGCTTTCGACTCCCAACTGAAGATCCTCAACTCGTGACTTGATGACAACGCTTCGTGTGAACATACGAAGTGCTGTATTCAAAGCAATCAGGTCTTCACGAGGAATGTGAGTAAGTTGATCTCGGGTCATCAGAAGCAGCATATCTTCGATATCCTCAAGGCGAATGATGGAAAAGTCTCCTTGCTGGATTTTGTATTCCCTGTCATCCTCCCTTTTCAAACGAATCTCCGTCACATGATAGTAGCCGTTCTTGGCTTCAGTTTTCATTCCTAGGATGCTGGAGATGCGGATGTCGGATCTAACATTGCTTCCAGAATTGACCAAGCAGCAACCCCTGTACGCCCTTCGGACTCGTTCGTCCCAACGTACACACAACTTAGCAAACGCATCTATTAGCATATCCTCAAAATCTAAAAGCCATGCCTATCACTTAGAACGATCACAAGTCGTTTTCTAAAGCAAAACCACTCAATTACCATGTAGCCCTTAATTTTCACAATCACTTTTGAAAATCAATTTTAATGACGAAGATGATTTTACTATTTTCTCCCCCTTAAACAATGACCCGTTTTCTATTTAAAGAGCTGTAGTCATTGTTTAAAGAGTCAAATAGTGATGAAAGCATTTCCAATTTATATCTTGAAAAATTTGATTCGTGGTGTCAATAAGATTTCTCTTATTTTAACAAATTAATGCACTGAGACGTACACAAATTCGTGTCAGACCAAGTTATAAAGTAAACTTGATCCCTTTGCATGATTTGGCTTGTAAATCACGCCCGAGAAAATTAATTCCCGTTCTGAGCCAACGTTTTCGAAGGAAATACGTGACTTTAATATGAAAACCGGGTTGCAGTCTGAAATAACTACAAGC
The DNA here is from genome assembly GCA_025667525.1 of Glebionis coronaria. Lineage (NCBI taxonomy): Eukaryota > Viridiplantae > Streptophyta > Magnoliopsida > Asterales > Asteraceae > Glebionis > Glebionis coronaria. The sequence goes on along the minus strand of CM046881.1, from coordinate 267,312,858 downwards.
CATAATGGGCATGTTTTAAAAATGTACAACTTTTATACGGACTCTATTTATGGCACCGTGTCAATATTAATCGACATTTCTAAGGCCGTAAATATTACCGTACTAAAAGACATGCCCGTTTTAAACGAAAAATATTTTTGGTTTTTCTTGATTTTATAATTTTTTATGGTTTTTCTAGGTTTTATAATTTTTATGGTTTTTCTTGGTTTTATATTTTTTATGGTTTTTCTTGGTTTTATATTTTTGTATTTTTCTTTTGTGGTTTATATATTTACGATAATATACATGATCACAACCAAAGGATACTCTGAATAGTTTACCACGACTATTCAGCTGATTCTTCTGCCAACTCTTTGAGAGTCGCTGGAGTGAATGATTTCATACCAAGCTTGTCGATCAAAAACTCGATTCGTCCTCGATCTAAGGCTTTGGTGAACATATCCGCCAGCTGATACTCAGTAGTGACAAAATACAACTCGATCACTCCGTTCTCCACCTGCTCCTTAATGAAATGGTAGCGAATGTCTATGTGCTTGGCCCGGGAGTGTTGAACATAGTTGCAGCAAAGGGAAATGGCGCTCTTGTTGTCACAATACATCGGGATTTTGTTAAATCCAAGACCGTAGTCAGTTAATTGTGATCTCATCCAAAGGACTTGAGCACAACAACCGGACATGGCGATGTATTCAGCCTCCGTGCTTGATATTGCAGCGCTTTTCTGCCTTTTTGAAGACCAACTGATCAATCTATCTCCTAGGAGTTGCACAGATCCAGAAGTGCTACGCCTCGTATCTTGACATCCAGCATGATCGGCATCTGCGTATGATATTAAAGCAATCGAGGAATCTTTCGGATACCATAGACCACGATGAAGTGTTCCTTTTAGATACCGAAAGATCCTTTTCACAACATGTAAGTGCTTTTCGGTAGGCCGAGCCTGATACCGGGCACACATGCATACAGCAAATTGCAAATCAGGCCTGCTAGCAGTCAGATAGAGAAGGGTGCCAATCATTCCACGGTAAAGTTTCGGATCGACAATAATCCCATCCCTATCTTCATCTAACTTGGATTTCTCCACCATTGGAGTGTCTACGGGGTCACAATTCTCAAAGTTATATTTCTTAAGAGATTCTAGAGCATATTTGGATTGATTAATAAAGATGCCTCTGGGATTCTGAGAAATCTGTAATCCTAAGAAAAATGAGATTTTTCCCATCATCGACATCTGAAAGCGTGTGGACATTATCTTCTCAAATTGTTTAGACAATTCTATGTTAGTGGCAGCAAAAATTATATCATCAACATAAATTTGTACCAGAAGCATGTCGTTGCCGTCCTTGAGAGTGAATAGAGTAGGGTCCACTTTGCCTTTGGAGAAGCCTTCCGACATGAGATATGTTGACAGGAGATCATACCACGCGCGTGGAGCTTGTTTCAACCCATAGAGAGCCTTCTTAAGCTTGTACACATGGTTAGGAGACTCCGTACTCACGAACCCATCCGGTTGACTAACATAAACCTCTTCCCTTAGTTCACCGTTCAAAAATGCCGTCTTCACATCCATTTGATAGACGATCATGTTCATATGAGCAGCAAACGCAAGGAATAGTCTAATCGCCTCCAATCTAGCCACAGGAGCAAAAGATTCCTCAAAGTCTATACCCAAGGCTTGTTTATATCCTCTAGCGACCAGTCTAGCTTTATTCTTCAATACCGCACCCATCTCATCAAGTTTAACCTTATAGACCCATAACAAAGTGAGGATGTTAACCTTGTCAGGGCGAGGAACCAATTCCCATACTTCTAGTCGTTTGAATTCATTGAGTTCCTCCTGCATAGCTTCAATCCAAGATGATTGGGTCATAGCATGCTGCCAATTTTTGGGTTCAACTTCAGAGAGAAATGCATCAAAGTAGCAATAAAGTGCACTTTCTTGTAGTTGATGGCGTGTAGAGACTGGTCGATCTAGATCTCCAATAACATTCCTAATTGGGTGATCTTTTGTCCATTTAGTGCTATGGTTTTCAATCCTAGGTGGTCTGGAGTGAACAATAGATGGAGCTTCTTCTGAGGTAGACGCGGCTGAAGGGTTTTCAGGGATCGCTACACCAAAGAAAGGAAGCTCTTGCAAGTGAGCATATTCCAAGTCGTGATCAGTAGAATCCTCTTCTACATCATTAGGCACAAGTAGGGGTGATGATTCAGGTGTAGTTTGAGAATCACTTGGTGAAGGTGCATCCGGTTCAATGTGAATTGTAGATGCATTAGATAAAGGTTCATTAACTTGAGCAACCACTTCAGGTATTGGAGCAATTACTACAGGTGTTGGAACTTCATCAGTCGGGGGATCGAAGAATTCATCAAACAACGGTTGAAACAGTTTATCCCACTCAGGCCTAGTTGGTGATAAAAATGATGTAGAAGTAGGATTGTTTGGAACTAATCCGGAACTTATAGCACCGGGTCCCATCTCATGAAGCGCGGGTTCAGAGCTGTGTTGCTCAGAAGCCATCGCTGTCAGCTCGTCGAAATCTACGTCCATAGTTTCTACAATCTTGCCAAGACGACGGTTATAGATTCGGTATGCTCTTTTGGACGGTGAGTAACCAATGAAAATACCTATATCGGCTTTTGGTTGAAGCTTACCCAAGTTCTCACTATTGATGTTTGGATAACACAGGGCACCAAACACATGGAAAAATGAAACATCGGGTTTGCGGTCATGTAGAAGCTCATAAGGTGTTTTTCCATGGCGTTTCCGAATGATAGAACGGTTTTGGGTGAAACATGCAGTAGAAATAGCCTCTGCCCACAAGAACAATGGAGCGTTCGCATAAATAAGCATGGTCCTAGTAGCTTCCATAAGTGTGCGATTTCGTCTTTCAACGACACCGTTTTGTTGTGGAGTGCGTGCAGCGGATGTTTCATGTGATATACCAACTCCTTCATAATAATCACGAAGAGTCTGGTTGACGAACTCTGTACCATTGTCTGTACGAATACGGCGGACAGTGGTATTCAAACGTACCTGAATGAACTTCAGAAAAGTGATGATAGCCTTCGGAGCTTCATCCTTTATACGTAGAAATCTAACCCATGTAAACCTTGAGAAATCATCCACAATGACGAGAATGAATTTCTTACCGCTCACACTTTCAGTTCTCATCGGTCCACAAAGATCCATATGCAAAAGATGAAGTTTTTCTTGATTAGTGTCTTCAGCTTTGGGTTTGTAAGATTTCTTGGTGCTTTTCCCCCTTGAACACGCGGAACATAAATGGTCCTTGTGAAATTTAAGCTTGGGAAGACCACGAACTAACTCGTTTTTAGCCAGATGATTAATAGCATCAAAATTAAGATGAGATAATCTGCGATGCCATAACCATGACTTGGTCTTAGAAGCTTTAGAGAGAAGACATACTGGAGAAGCGGCCATCATGTCTTGTAAGGACAAAGTGTAAAGATTTGCACCGCGAGATCCCTTCAACAAATCTTTTCCTTCCAAGTTGCGGATGAAACAAGTGTGTTGTCGAAAAGCAACCTCAAGGTTGGAATCACAAAACTGTCCTACTGAGAATAAGTTATGACCAAGACCTTCAACATAGTATACCCTAGAAATCGTCACGTTTCCAATCTGATATTCACCATATCCCATAATCTTTGCTATATGATCATTCCCGAATTTAACCGTACCAAGAAACTTGCTGACGAAATTTCAGAGCATCGAGCGATTTCCGGTCATATGTTTTGAACAACCGGAGTCCAAATACCACAGGATGATTTGGACCACCTGAAAATATCACCACACACAGACAATGTAGAGGTATCGGAATCTGAGTGTTCCTTGTTATTAGCAGGTACAGATTTAATAATCTTAGATTTGCTAACTCTAGGTTTCTTAGATTTCCTAGCCTTTTTCTTCTTAATTAGTGGTGTAGATTCTAATTGGCTCAAATCCTGAGGTATTTCTACACTGATAGGCACTATAGTGGGGGCTGACCTAATTAAAGGGCGTTGTTTCCTTACTTGAGTGCGAGTGTTCCTAACTAAAGGACGCTCAGACCTAACCTCAATGGATGCATTCCTAGTTAAAGGGCACATTTTACCATCGAGAGTAAAGGTCCTACCAGTGGGACGCCATTGCCAGCCAACTTGGGCACGAGTTCTACCCGTTGGCTTCCATTCAAGACCATTCTTAATAGCATTCATTTCATTAACGTGATCAATCAGACACAAATCATGACGCTGGGAAAACATACATTCATTACAATTCCAACAATTTAAATCAGAATTCACGAATGGTTTAGGCTGCTGCACAGGCGCAGAGCTTTTAGTCTTAACATGATTCGTTTTATTTAAAACTGAACTAGCATTCCTATTGTGGACTTCTACTTTCTTCTTTGTGGCACTACTAGTGGCGGGCTTGATCTTATCTTTCTTGAGTGGCGATCCTTTAGCCTTAGTAGTCGCTTTTAATCCTGTAGAAGGCAAATTGGGAACATTAGCAACAGATTTTAAAGGTGTCTTACTTGATTGTGCCAATGACGGTTTCGCTCCTGGAGTCTTATTAAATGGAGTGACAGCAATGGGCCTATTGTTAAGTAGTGCAGAACCTGGTGTACCTATGTATTGCAAATAAGCCAAGCAATATTGAACTCGCTTAACATATTCATGAGCCGAATAATAGTCGCTACTTAAGGGATCTAAGGCATAAAGATCGTCTACAATATCCCTAAGAAGATCGACATGCTTAATGGCATTCCTCATATAATCATCGTAGGTAACCTGGTTTCTCTTATGAAGCGGATTCTTATAAAGCACTACTGACTTGGTTGTTGGAGCACTAGTGGACGGTGTAGAGTCGGTAGCTAAGTTATCAACAACTTCTTGTCGGGTGAGAAGAAGTGTCTCCTTTAACTCAGCCAAAACCATATTTTTGTCTATGAGCAGGATGTTCAAGTCAGAGATTTCTTCGCACTTTTGGTTCAGTTGTTCAACATAATATTGTTGCTGTGTCGCATTAAAAGCGAATCGATCTTCTAGTGAACCATAAAGAGCGGATAGTCCCTGCCTTGTCCGATCCATCTCCCCTAGAACAGTTGATAGTCTAATTTCTAAGACCTGGTTTTTAGACTCTGCGGCCTCTAGTTCCATTCTTAATGTTTCCTTTGATGATATCTCTCTCTTCAATCTCATGATTTCTTCCTCTAATGTCTTAACAATTGCAATCATCTTGTCACTTGTCTCAACACCGTTTTCACAAACATTTGATATCAAAAGATTTTCATTTTGAGCTTGTTGTTTTAATTCTAAAGATATACAATGTTGTTCTAGTTGATTAAAGCGTTGAGAAAGTAAATTATAAGAATCTTGTAGCTTTAAAAACTCAGCGTTAGATTCGTGACAAGAATGATTATCTACCTCATTTACAGTTTCAGCAACATTTACAGAAATATCACAAACATCATCACAAATATCCTCACAAATATTCACAGCATCACAATTCATCATAGCGGATGTAAGCTCATTCGAATATTTAACATTTACAATAGTAAGCACATCACACGAGATTACTTCGGACAAGAATCGGTCATATTCGGTTGAAATCTTTTCCTTTTCAATTAGTTGCAGTTCGTAAGCGGTGTCCATTTCATAAAACACTTTTTGAACTTCACCAATTTCAAACTGAAGATTTTCCTTAAGAGATGCAAAACTTCTTTTTAGACTTTCGACAAACGGATTGATCTCAGTTTTAAACACCTCGTTCATGTGTTCGAAAGCCCATTCTCCGGCATTTAAGCCATTTGAAGTCGTACATTCCAAGATGACCTTGTCAAAGTTAGTAAAGTATCGGTTAATCTCTTGCAAGTTTAACCATACAGTGCTAACAGGTGGAAGAGTCTTTGGAATTTCCTTAGGACCTTCCATGTTGACAAGTGTAGGAAATGTACTAGGGCTTTCTTCCTCTATCATGTAGGTTGGTGCTGTAATGAGATCTTTGTCCATATGGAAGCGAACTCTAAAATCAGTTTTAGCAAGCTCCTTATTCATTTTAAAATAATCACAATCGGGATATTTTGCTGAATTGTATGACCGATCCTCATCAACTAGAACCTTACTTGTTCGATCATTGGGAAAAACAATCGGGTCTAAAGCCAATCCTAATTGAGTTGCATTATAAAGTCTAGGACTATGTCTTAAAGCTTGTTTTGCATATCGCGGATTAGGGGGAAGGCCTTTTAGACGTGATAAGTTAAACTCTTTAAACGAAGCATCAAATAAGTGAACTAGTTGTGAAGCAGCGTATTGTCTTAACAGCAAGTAGTCTAGACTTCTAATCTTATTAGTAGCATTAATCTCCATTTCAGTCTTCTTAGATTCGAGTAATTCAAAATCAGTTTGAAGTTTTTGAAAATTAGTGACCACTAACTCCTTTTCTCTAAGTTCATTAGACAGATTTGCTCTTAAGTTTTCGATTTCTTGCAAGTGACCCATTTGTTTGTTTCTAAAGTGATCATATTCGAGATTTGTGAGAACACTAGACGAAGGCACTAATTCCAAAGTTTGTACTTTCTCATTGCTTAAGGCAAGCTCATCAGACAAATTCTTATTCTTAGCTAAGGTTTCTAAGAGTGCAGCATTCATTTGGCTAAGTAATGTAGCAGGAACCATGACCAAATCTTGTTGAGCAGGAGTAGGCGTATGCGAACTGGGTCCCGGTTGTGATTCACTCAAAGTCTGGGAACTCACATTGATATTGCTATCATTGTGTGTCTCCTCATTTGAAAGACTCACCACCGAAGATTCATTCGAATCAGCACTCTCTTGCCCAACTTGATGTGGTTGAATACTAGCATCAGTGGCATTATCGGTGTTATTAATAAGTACCTCAGATTTCTTATCTGGCCCTAAGCTGGAGAAAGTTGCCATGAAAGCAGCCTTTGCAGTTTGAAAGTCATCACAGTCGGAATCATACGCATCAAGATCATCGGCTTGGTAAGCTGCATTCTGCGTAGTGACAACGTCTTGTTCAGCAATCCCTGGGTCAGCAAGAAATGCAAGCTCCTCTTCATCAAGTTCCCTTCCTTGCGCCTGAGCATTTACCAGATAGATCTTTTCTGCAAACCACTGTCCATCCCTTCTCCTCTTGGGTTTCTTACAATCCCTGGACATATGACCCTCTTCCTTGCAATTGTAGCATGTGATCATTCTCAACTTGCCTGTATTAGCCCGTGGAGGGTTGTTGACCATTGGAGCAGGAGCAGGATTGACGGTGCGAACATTGGTTGAAGTAGAAGTTCTCCCCTGATATGGTTGAATTGGCTGAACCATTACCCTGCCATTCTCAATTGTAGCTTGTTGGCGAGAATTGGATGAATTCCTCAACTGATTGTTGGTAGGAGCTGATCCTCTGAATCCTCGTTTGCTTAAGGTTCTTGTGAGATAAGCAGACATAGTAGTTAGCACTTCAACTGGGTCAGCTCCTTGTTGGAATACAGGAACGGGGACTTCTTCATCATCACAATACAGTGCTTGATCTGGATGAGCTGCATAATCAGTATAAGGAAGACTCATTTGATCAGGGTAGCTTGTTGGATATGCTGCATTCTCTTGATAAGAAGAATATGATGGCTGAGCATAAGGTGCAACATTTGCTGGATGAAGTTGTGAAGCATACTGTGGTGAGGGTGCATTGAACCGATATTGTTGATGATGTGAGGTGGGTGGTTGTGGTAGAATCGAGTATTGGGGAAAGGCTGGTGTCAAGTAAGGTGATTGATGATAAGCTTGATGTCCCAAGATATAGGGTGTATTGTTGTGAGACAAGCTTGGTTGATTCGCCATCAAAGCTAAGGAATCTGGGTGCATACCACGAGGAGAACGGTGCATAATCACATGCTTCTCATGTTGCTGAAGGAAGGCATAGATTTGATCTAAATTGCACTTATGAAAATCCCGGGTTAACTTCACATCGGTAATATACTCACCCCATTCAGCTTGAGGTAGAGTATTCAAGAATTTGGTGTTAACCTGGAATGGTGCAATCACAAGATTGTATACATTCAGATCATTCATGAGTGTGGTGAATATGAAGTAATAATCGTGGAGCGTTTCCCCTGGGTTGTAGGTGAATCTATCAAACAAATCATACAGCTGACACTCCCTTTCTTGTTTGGTGAGAGACGTTCCTTGTAGCAACACCTTAAGTCGTTCCCATAGATCCTTTGCCACCGTATACTGACTCACCATCCTATAGATGTCATGGGGAAGAGCTTGGAGAATTGTTTGAAGAGCTTTTTCATCTGCATCTGCAACAAGTTGTTGAGCTGCAGTGAGTTCTTCAAATTCTCGTGGTCTAGTCACGTTGTCAACCGTAATGGTACCATAGTCGAGTGGACCATTCAAAATCGATTTGACCATAAGCCTTCCGTATGTCGGTTTCCCCTTTAGATATTGCATCATTCGACCTTGCCATGCCTCAAACACCTCTTTAATGAGCATCGGTGGACGGCTATCAGTTCCCGTTATGATTGATATATCCGTAAGAGATGTCATCTGAGGCATTACTGAATTTGGATTCATTTTGTTTTTCTTCAAAGAAACAGAGATTATCGGTTGATCGAGCAGTGAAGTAAAGCTTGTGAATTGTGTTGTGTTTTTGTTGTAAGAAACCAAGATTAAATCCTCTAAAAAATCGTCGAAAAAACAAGCAAAATAACCCTTGATTCGGAACTTTTTGTTGATTCGGAAGTTTGATTCGGAAGATTACCTTGATTCGGAACTTTTTGTTGATTCGGAAGATTACCTTGATTCGGAACTTTTTGTTGATTCGGAAGATTACCTTGATTCGGAACTTTTGGGTTGATCCGGAACTTCTTGGTTCGGAAGTTCTTGATTCGGAACTTTGGCTTGATCCGGAACTTCTTGACTCGGAAGTTCTTGGTTCGGAACTTTGGCTTGATCCGGAACTTCTTGACTCGGAAGTTCTTGGTTCGGAAGTTTCTTGATCCGGAACTTCTTGGTTCGGAAGTTTCTTGATTCGGAACTTCTTGACTCGGAACTTCTTGATCCGGAACTTCTTGGTTCGGAAGTTTCTTGATTCGGAACTTCTTGACTCGGAACTCCTTGATCCGGAACTCCTTGATCCGGAACCCCTTGATCCGGAACTTCTTGATCCGGAACTCCTTGATCCGGAACTTCTTGATCCGGAACTTTTGCTGAGTTAATCAGAAACTCCTTACGATGAACAGTCGAACAGTGAATATGAAGATTAAGCCCAGATTTTGACCAAATTACCCAAAAAGTTTTGTGCTTTCGACTAAAATAAGTAACAACTAATACTTATCCACTAATCCCAATCACAAAAACACCAAAAACACCAAGAATCAAGACGATTTTTCTTAAAGAACACTAATACAATCAAAAACTAAAAAAAACCACACAAATCACCACCTTAAATCACCCCATAGCTCTTGATACCAAATGTAGAATATTGATAATCAATGAATCTATGAAGGGGTTTGTTGATTTCTAGAGAGAGAAAGTTAGAGAGAGAAAGTGAGAGAAACTATGTGAATTTTATTAATATGGAATCAAAGAAATGACAACAACCAACCCCTTTCCTTAGTGGAAAGGGGTATTTATAGTTCCAAGTCATAAGTGGACTTGGACCGGTCCATGACAAGCCCATGGACCGGTTCTTACTTAAGTTAATAAGCAAATAATAACTAATTACTAACTACGAGCTATTACAACATAAATCATATTGTGGAGTGACCGATGCTTCTAATATACGTTAAAACGTATTTCTAACAAATTTCTTTGATTTTGATTTTGAGTTTGGTTGATCAATAGGGGTAGGACTGATTATTGGTGTTTGGATATGTTTAGGGAGGCTTAGGATGTTGCCTAGAGGTGGTTAGAAGGTTTGGAATCGAGTCTAAGTGTGTTTTTGGTATGGTCATTTTTAGGCAGAAACTTTAGGTCCATTTCATAAAAATTATTTTTGTTCCAGGTCTTGAAAACAAAATGTAGTTGTAGAGGGTCTTCTTGTCTTTAATTTGGTATAAGGTAGAGCCCGTGACTCAAAACGAGCTAAAAGTTATGACATTTTAAAGATCGAGTACCGGGAGACGAGGACTTTCATAATCCGGATTTGTGTAAAGTTTTAGTCAAATCCCGAGGGTCACAAGTATAAATTGGTAAATGGTCAAGGGTCAAAATTTGGTCCCAAACCTGTATAAATGGGTCTATATGTTGACTTAGGAGTCAAAGAAGTCAAAGGTACTTTTCATATAGGTCAAAGAGGTCAAAATTGGTCGAAGTGCAATTTCAGCCCGTAAAATGTAGTCGTAGAAAAGCGTCGAGTAACGAGTCGTAAAAGTAAAAACATTTATTGGGCTTAAAAACATGTTATCTACAGGTCTTATAGGATTTTTGAGAATTTTGTCAAATTTTATAAGTGTGGGTAAACATGGTAAAACAGCCCGTACTTTAGTCAAGTACCGGCGAGAACGAGTAAAAATGGATAGCGTAGATAATGAGAACGAATGGTATAAAATGAGTGATACTTGTTATTTTGTTTTTGGCGTGAGTTATACTTGTCCTAAGTGACTAGTATATATGTATTTTATACAGTACCGTAAGTATTTAAAATGAGAATACTCATTACGCGTTATTTGTGATAGGTGTTGATTTAACCGGGCATCCGTTTCGTCGTCAGTGATCATCCCTCGAACTACCGACTACTTAAGATATAAGGTGTGAATTTATAGCCTCGCTTATATTTATTTCAAATTGTTTTACCCGCGAGGGAAATGCATGCTAGTTTTTAAAAGGAACGTATATCATGAATGATTGTTAGACCCGAAAGTTGCCTTAGAAATTGTGTTGAGTACCAAAGTTGCAAAAGTCCCTAAAATCATGAACTATTAACTATTGTCCTGCCCTCGAGTAGGGGGAAATAGCCGCTTATGCAATTTGTAGTACTACGAGGTTAACGACCCAATGCTAGCCGAGAAGCTGTACTTTTAGTAAGTTCTGCGGTAGATTATTTTGTATGAGAAATAAGGTATAATTGCAACTGATGCCTTTAGAAGGGGCACTGGTTTCATCTAAATCACGCCGGTATTTATTACGCGGGTGATTGAGTTAACGGATTAGTGTCATGAGCTTAAACACAATTGTCAGTATCCTGATTATAGTTTGTTTGATCGACAAGACTATAAATGATCACGAATGGTTTTTATTATATATACGTTCAAATGGATTGTAAAACCTATGAATTCCACTCAACGTTTTCGTTGACCAATATTTTGGCATGTGTTTCAAGTAACCGCTGAGGTGTAGGATGGAGCATGCATGGGATGGACGTTGTGTGTATGGCTTGGAGTCCGCTTGTTTTTCCCTCCTTTTCTACTTGAACAATTTTTAAGTTTAATGTTATGTTGTTGTAAAACTGAAGTTTTTGGGTTGAGATTCATGGGGACCGAAAACGCTAAACTCTGTGTACCAAATTGGGGTTGGAAAAACCGTGGACATGTATCATCTAACAATTTTAAATTCAAGTTTTAAGTGACGTCTTTTTAGCGTCGTTTGATATATCTTGTGTGCAATGAATACTGTGTAGCACCCATTGTTGTAGTTCCGCTGCGCATAGCAATTGTGGGGGGTGTTACAGAAGACGAAGTCTATTGTCCAAGAGATGCAAAAGATTTGAAGTCAATGGGCCTATTTGAAGATTTATCGAAGAAAAGGACCAAAGACGGAAGATTTATACATGTCGAAGAAACTCAAGTCTATTTAACGAAGAAATTAAAAGACGAGTTGAATTTAATCGACGACAAATCCCAAATCAGAATCGAAAACGTCAACTTTTCTGAAAAGACGAGAAGACAAAAAGAAGGGAAGAAAGCCCACTCACCAACCAAGGGAGAAGCCTATAAATACTCCTTTCATTCACACATCCGGCCTCTATCATCTAGTTTTTCAGTTATTCTTCTTCCTAGTTTTTAGGAGCCATCTCCCTTAAGGAGTGGTTTTCATCTTGTTTAATTTCTTCCATTCGTGTAAGTATAATCTTTTCTTGTTTGTTGAATCTTAATTCATTAATACAAATCATCTTTTAATCTTTCCATCATCTTGTTCTTCATATCTTTTTGACTCTTAATTCTTAAGTTTTATTCTTACGGTTTGATTGTCAAAAGTAAGTGGGTTTTGAGATTTAGTTGTTTTGGATTCAAGTTTTCTATGAGTAAAGGATTAGTGGTAAAATTGGTTTAAGTTTTGATCATAAACTTGGTGATTTTTGGTGATTGAACTCGTTCATTGATTTCCCCTGTTCCTCGCATTCCCAGTTTCTGATCTTGCCCAGATTCCGAATAGGGAATCTGGGGTTGTGTTTATTCGGAATATTTCTATTATTCCGAGTAGTGGCTAATTTTCTTGTCTATTCGGAATATCTAATATTCCGAGTAAGGCTTTCTTTCCAAGATTTTCTGAATAGGGTTTCTCAAAAATATATTCCGAATAGCCCAAACTTTCCGAATAGAACAAATATTCCGCATAAGAAATACTTTCCGAATAGGACATTTTCCATTTATTCCGCATAAGGAAGATTATTCCGAGTAAGGCAATTTTTCCGCATAGCTTACTTTCCGCATAGGACCTCGTATTCCGCATAGAGTTCAATGTTCCGCATAAGAGACACTTTCCAAATAGAGCTTCTCTTAAGTTATTCCGCATAAGTGATACTTTCCGCATAAGACTTTTGTTCCGCATGACCTTAATTATTCCGAGTAAGGGAAACATTCCGAATAGAGCAGTATATTCCGCATAGCAAGAAACATTCCGAATAAGAGACTTCCAGTTTTATTTTTCAGTAAGGTATTTTCTACTGTTTCATTTAAAGTCTATTTTCATTTCTAGTTTCTAGTTTAATTTTATTATTACTTGTCTTTATCATTTTAGTAGATTTAGACCCAAGCTCCCCCTTTTTAGTCACCAATTACAACTATTCCACTTTTGACCGTGATCGATTCGAGAAGATACCGAGAACGAAACAACGATATATATCAATTGGGTACGAGCAACGCAAAGAGAGATCTTGCAAGCAAAAACCTTTTTATTAACCAACCAAAAGTCAGTTATTAAAATGGCGCCGCTGCCGGCTCTTTTCGTAAGGATCAACGGTTTCTTGTGAGAACAATTGGATTTTGGGATCCGTTCTTTCGGGAACGTTATTTTCAAGCACAAAAATTTTCAAAAATTCCATAAAAATATAAAATTTTCAAAAATACAAAAACATTAAAAAAACCTATAAAAACCAAAATATTTTCTCTTGCATTTTCTTTTTAGTGTATGCGTACTCGATCCACGTCTTATTCAGAGCCCGAGACTCTCGAACAATTAGACATGGCCGGTGTACACAACAACAACAACAATATCCCACCCCCCCAACACAACAACAACAATAATAACCCACCCCACCAAAACATGAATAATCTACCTTTACCCGACTTACGCACCATGGAGGAGCTATGTCAACCCACGATGAACGGACGTGGAGGCCTGATTGCACCGATGCATGTCACGGCTCAGGAGTTTTCATTAAAGCATCACATGATCCAGCAAGTACAAACGAATCCATTTCGCGGAATTCCGGATGATGATGCCAACAAACACCTCGACAAATTCATAACCATTACCCAAAGCATGAAATCCCCCGATGTTTCTATGGATGACCTTCGCCTCCAACTCTTTCCTCACTCGCTTTCTCACCATGCCGAAAAATGGTTTGACCGTCTTCCTAAGAATTCTATTCATACGTGGAACGACATGACTCAACGCTTTTTATCGCGCTACTTTCCCCCATCCATGGTCACTAGCCTTCGTAACCAAATCAGTGGATTTATGCAAGAGAATGATGAATCGCATTTCGATGCTTGGGAACGCTACAATGATTTGATCGACCGCTGTCCTAATCACAATATGCTCCCCGTCACTCTCATTGACACCTTTTACAATGGTCTCACTTTTCGTGATCGTGACACGATCAATGTCGCCGCCGGTGGTACTTTTATGAAAAGGAGACCGGAGGAGTGTCGAGAGTTGATCGAAAACATGACTACTCACCACAAGAATTGGGATTCATCCGCATCCTCAAGATCTAACTCGAGAGTCATTGTTTCTTCTACTACTTCCAATCCTGAGATGACTGAAATCTCTCGACAACTCGCTGAAATGAACAAGAATTTCATGACCATAGCCACAAACCACTTTCAACAAGCTAAAGCCGTTGCTATTTCTTGTGACACATGTGGTGGTCCTCATTCTTATAATGATTGTCCTTCTACTCAAGGCAATTATTCTGAAAACGTTAACGCGGCATACGGTACATATCCCACGGGAGGCTATCAAGCTCGCCCTCAAGGAGACCGTAGCATGCTAAGTTATCGTTCCAACAATTATCTTGCACCTCCCGGTTTCCCTCCTGCAAACCAAAACCAACAACAAAGTTATAACCGAAACAACCAATCCCAACCTCGTGCTCAAAATCAATATCAATCCCAAAGAAACACCTACCCAACTCAAGGAAATTCTCAAGCTTACCAAGCTCCACCTCTCAATCAACCGATGGCAGTGAATCCCGACGTCGAGTCGTTCATGAAGACTAATCGTGAGATGGTGACGAATCTTCAGAGTCAGTTTGTCAACTTGAAGAATGACATGGTGAAACAAGGAAGCGATATTCGAGCCGAGCTAAGGAATGATATGGCCAAACACAGCGATGCTATTAATGCCAACATGCAAAACTCTTTTAATAATCAAGCTCTTCACCTTCGTGATATGATTGGTTCGCTCATCCAAGGTAATCAACCCTCTTCTTCGGGTACTCTTCCGAGTAATACCGTTGCGAATCCAAGAGGGGAGATGAAAGCAATCACCACTCGTAGTGGAAAAGGTTATATGGAACCCGAGCTTCCTACACCTCCACCCGTGATTGTGAACAAGGAAACCGAGCAATTTTCCCCACCTCCTTCACCTTCTATCCCCATTTCCTCACCACCCGTGGTTCTGAGTGATCCTATTCCCTTAAAGCCTTCTTCTTCATCCAATATACCTTATCCTTCAAGGTTGAGGAAAGAGAAGCAAAAGAGCAAGGATGATATTCAGGTTTCAAACTTCCTAAAAATGTTTAAACAATTGAATTTTAACATCTCCTTTGCCGAGGCTCTCGCTCACATGACCAAATACGCTAAGATGTTTAAAGATCTTCTAAGTGATAAAGAAAAGTTTCTTGACATTGCTCAGACCCAACTTAATGAGAACTGCTCCGCAGTGCTCTTAAGGAAATTGCCCACCAAACTTGGTGATCCGGGTCGCTTCTTGATTCCTTGCAACTTCCCGGGAGTAGAGAATTGCATGGCCTTAGCCGATCTAGGTGCCAGTATAAACTTAATGCCTTTAAGTGTTTGGAAGCAATTATCTCTCCCCGAGCTAGTCCCCACTAAAATGACTTTGGAATTAGCCAACCGTACGGTTGCTTATCCAGTGGGGATAGCCGAAGATGTCTTTGTTGGCGTTGATAAATTCACCTTCCCGGCGGATTTTGTCGTCGTTGACTACGAGATGGATCCTCGTGTTCCATTAATCGTTGGACGTCCATTCCTGAGGACCGGTCGCACTCTCATTGATGTAGCCGCAGGCGAATTAATCATGAGTGTTGGTGACGATCAAATTGTCTTCAACATGGGTAAGATTTCTCAGCAACCTTATTCATATGAGAATGTTAATGCTATTGATGTTCTCGATGAGGCTTGTGAAGAACATTTTCATGATGCTTGCAAAAGTACTCTCCCTTCTCTACCCAATGTTGAGACCGTTGCCTCAATTGCTCCGGCATTGACTCCTTTTGGAGAAAGTGACTTGGATGAGTTCGAAGCTAGTTTGGGTCCTCTCGACATTAAGTATGATAATTCGTCCACCAATTGGGATGAAGATATTCGTACTATTGAGAGACTTCTCAATGAGGACCCATTGTCTCCTCCTACTCCTAAAGAGGTGACTAATGATGATCCATCGTTAGTTTCACCATCTACTGAGGATCCTCCTAATCTCGAGCTTAATGACCTACCGCCTCATCTTGAGTACGTTTTCCTAGAAGACGACGAGAAGTTACCGGTCATCATTGCAAAGGATCTGAAAGAAGACGAAAAAGCCCGCCTTGTCGCTGTGTTGAAGAAGCATAAAAGAGCTATCGCTTGGAAAATCTCCGACATCCGCGGAATTGATCCTCACTTTTGCACACATAAAATTCTCATGGAGGACGACTTTAAGCCCACAATTCAAAGCCAAAGAAGAGTGAATCCTAAAATCCATGACGTCATCAAAAAAGAGGTTATCAAACTTCTTGATGCGGGTATGATTTACCCTATTTCGGATTCACCATGGGTTAGTCCAGTCCATTGTGTGCCTAAGAAAGGTGGAATTACCATTGTGCCCAATGCAAACAACGAGTTGATTCCTACCCGTCTCGTTACTGGGTGGAGAGTTTGTATAGACTACCGCAAACTCAATGATGCCACGAGAAAGGATCATTTCCCTCTACCTTTTATGGACCAAATGCTTGAACGTTTAGCGGGTAATGAATATTACTGCTTTTTGGATGGTTTCTCGGGTTATTTTCAAATACCCATCAATCCCCAAGATCAAGAGAAGACAACATTCACTTGTCCCTACGGCACATTTGCTTATAAAAGAATGCCTTTTGGCTTATGCAATGCCCCCGGGACTTTCCAAAGGTGCATGTTGGCTATCTTCCATGACATGGTTGAGCAAACCATGGAAGTCTTCATGGATGATTTCTCGGTCTTCGGGGATTCCTTCTCTTCTTGCCTTGCCAATTTGGAACGTATGCTTAAGCGGTGCGAAGACACTCGCCTTGTTCTGAATTGGGAAAAATGCCATTTTATGGTAAAAGAAGGCATTGTGCTAGGAAACAAAATCTCTAAGGCCGGTCTTGAAGTCGATCGTGCTAAAGTTGATGTCATAGCCAAATTACCTCCACCTTCAACCGTGAAGGGTGTGAGAAGTTTTCTGGGTCATGCGGGCTTCTATCGTCGATTCATTCAAGATTTCTCTAAAATCGCTCGCCCGATGACCCACCTCTTGGAAAAAGATACTCCTTTTATCTTTTCTAAAGAATGTCTCGACGCCTTCAATCTTCTCAAGGATAAGCTAACTAAGGCACCGGTCTTGGTCACCCCTAATTGGGAGCTGCCTTTTGAATTGATGTGCGATGCTAGCGACTTTGCTATTAGTGCGGTTTTAGGCCAAAGAGTGAATAAACACTTCCAACCAATCCACTATGCTAGCAAAACAATGAAGGGGGCTCAATTGCATTATACGACAACCGAAAAAGAGCTTTTAGTTGTTGTCTATGCTTTTGAGAAATTTCGCCCCTATCTTGTTTTATCCACCACCATCGTATACACGGACCATTCCGCGTTGAAGTACTTGATGACTAAGAATGATTCTAAGCCAAGACTTCTCCGCTGGGTTTTACTCCTTCAAGAATTCAACATTGAAATTCGTGACAAGAAGGGTGCTGAAAACCTGGCCGCGGATCATCTGAGCAGACTTGAGGTTCCATATCAAGGGGACCATCCGAACAAAGAGATCAATGACTTTTTTCCCCTTGAGACCTTAATGTCTATAAATCCCAATCTTGATGGCACCCCGTGGTTTGCCGATATTGCAAACTACTTAGCGGGTGGTGTTCTTATCCAAGGGTTAACATCCCAACAAAAGAAGAAGTTCTTGCACGATGTTAAGACTTACTTTTGGGATGACCCTTTTCTATTCAAACAATGTGCTGATCTGATCATTCGTCGATGTGTTGACGGACCGTCAGCTTTTGATATTCTCCAAGCTTGCCACAAAGGACCCACCGGTGGTCACTTTGGTCCCAACTACACCGCCAAAAAAGTGTTTGACTCGGGATTCTATTGGCCCACCATTTATCGTGATGCTCACGAGATGGTTAAACATTGTGATACTTGCCAAAAACAAGGCAAGATCACACATAAAGATGAGATGCCTCAAAATTTCATACAAGAATGTGAAATCTTTGATGTATGGGGCATCGACTTTATGGGGCCATTCCCGTCTTCTAAAGGCAACAAATACATCCTTGTCGCTGTCGACTACGTTTCTAAATGGGTTGAAGCCAAATCTTTACCCACTAACGACGCGAGGGTGGTTTGTAAGTTCTTGAAACAACTATTTGCTCGTTTCGGTGTTCCTCGTGCTATTATCAGTGACTGCGGGACTCATTTTTTCAACGATCAATTTGCAAGAGTCATGGATAAGTATGGTGTCAATCACCGTCTTTCCACCGCTTATCATCCTCAAACCAACGGTCAAGCCGAGATATCCAACCGTGGATTGATGAGAATTTTGGAACGTACTGTGGGAGAGCATCGTGCCTCGTGGGCCGATAAACTTGATGATGCTCTGTGGGCTTTCCGTACCGCCTATAAGACGCCGATTGGTTGTACACCTTATCGTCTTGTGTACGGGAAAGCCTGCCACCTCCCCATCGAGCTGGAACATAAGGCATACTGGGCCTTGAAGTGGGCTAACTTCGACATCAACAAAGCCGGTGATTTTCGAAAGATTCAACTCAACGAGCTACAAGAATTGAGGAATCAAGCTTATGAGAACTCATTGATCTACAAGGAGAAGACCAAGATTATCCACGATGCTAAAATCAAGAACCGAGAGTTCAACGTTGGTGATCAAGTCTTACTCTTTAACTCTCGGTTGAAGATCTTCTCAGGCAAGTTGAAGAGCCGCTGGTCTGGTCCATTCACCATCGCCAATGTCTTTCCCTATGGTACCATTGAGCTTTCTCAGCCAAATGGGCCCAACTTCAAGGTTAATGGCCAGCGTTTGAAATTGTACGTTGGTGAGGACATCTCTCAGGAGATGATTCCATCCCTCACCACGTTTCCCTTGAATTAGTTCGGGACCGAGTCAGGCTCGCGACTCGGTAAACAAAAACAAGCGCTCCTCGGGAGGCAACCCGAGTATCTATCCCCCTTTCCCGTTTTTTATCATAAGTGTAGGGGGAGCTATATAGGTTGCTGGTTTTTGGATGGTGATGTGATTACAGGGATTATTGCACTCTTGGAATCTTTGAAGAACCGTGTCCCCATGTTATCCGAAATCCGGTTCTATCTCTCAACTATCGTGATTCAATTTTCTTCATACTCACATTTGAAATTGATCACTTTAGTCGTCTCTTCCTTAACTCGAGTTAACAAACGTGCACAATGTCATAAGTGTAGGGGAGATTTTTCCCACATGCTTAAACATTGAGGACAATGGTTATCTTAAGTGTAGGGGGGACTTCTATCGAAGTTTTAAGTGGACTTTTCCATGAAAATGCCTTCATTTAACCGGAAAATCATATTTTTCAACATTTTTCAATTTTTTTTATTAACTTTGGCCAATTAGTCGTAATTTTTAAATTTTTATCGTTGCTTTCATATGTATATACCCCGCAATAAAGTCAAAAATATTAATAAAATGGTGTAGCTAGTTTTGAAATCTTTGACATATTAGGCCCGTTGCGTTTATTTTGACTCAACCCGAATAGACTTATTCAAGTTTATTCTAGCTAGTATCCTTAACCATGTAGACCTTAATTGGTTTATTAGGCTAAGTGTCCACGAGTCTCATTACTTGAGACTTTAAATTGTGGAGGACGAGAAATGATAGAGTCAATTATAAGTCGGTATTCTTGCACAAGCTCACTTGGTGTAATTATTTGCCTATTCTCCCATCACTTGCTAATAATTTATCTGCAATAAGTAAGGTCGTACGATTTGAAAGGTTACTTAGCTTCTAGCCCAAGATCGTTTAAAAGTTGCTCGGTAATGACAAGAGTTCATAGCCAAGGCATGAAGCGGGGCGCGAAGATTGGCGAGTCTGAAAAGGCCCTAACAAGGCATGAGGATTCAAATTTTATTGCTGAAGATCCAAAAGTGATGTGAAAAGCATTATTCCCAAAATCAATATGAAGGATCAAGACTCACGACGAAAAGCAATCAACTCCCATAAAGATCATGGAGAAGTCTATCCGAAAAGACCCTAACAAGGTATGAGGATAAATAGATCCAAGTCCGAAAAGGAGGCGGATCGTTGTATCTCAAAATCCCAATTAGAGATTGAAGTAATAATCATGAAGTCGTGGTCAACAAAGTTGGAGTGCCCCTCAAAAGTCTCCAAGAGAAGAAACTCTATTATGATGAGAAGACCATTATCTCAAGAACGTCTCTCGAAGATATGAAGTATGAAGTACATGCCAAATATCGGCCCGAGAAAGGTCTCAAATCGTGAACCAAGTTATGCCAAGATATGAACTTTTTGATATCCCGAGAAGCAGTTTTAAGAGATTTTGTCCTTTAGCTAA
This sequence comes from Glebionis coronaria, assembly GCA_025667525.1. NCBI lineage: Eukaryota > Viridiplantae > Streptophyta > Magnoliopsida > Asterales > Asteraceae > Glebionis > Glebionis coronaria. The sequence goes on along the minus strand of CM046881.1, from coordinate 267,292,376 downwards.
CTATTGATCAAATCGTCCTACTTTGCTTTCAGCCTAAATAAACTATCGAAATAAGTCCAAAAATGCATCTTCATGATCATTCTAAGACAAAAATAAAATATAAGAGATACACCTAGGAATAAGGGAGTTTAAGCATTTAATCAAGCCATGTGTGTAAGTGTTTGAATTGCTAACTTATAATAACAATGATCTCGTTTTTAAGCTTAGTTTGGGGAACGTGAAACTTGAGGGTGATAAATCTTCGCAGCACCAAAGCCCTAATGTAAGTCCTCGATCTCTTTACAAGTTATTTCCACATAGCTATGTTCTATCCTTTTGTTTACTTTAAAGGTTTTGATTTCTCTTAGTACTTTAATTTTTGTTTAGTAGTATTCAAATAAGGCCAAGGTTAATTAATTATGAGAAAAGTGTAAAGTTGCTTTATCACTAAGCATTCCATGAGGGCATGGCAATGGTTAAGTGTAGGGGATTTGATAGGTGTGAAAACACCCATCTTTCTACCACTTATTTCTTGCTAAAACAAGACCAAAACGCGTATTTAATGTCATTTGTTTGGAATTATGCGTGGTTTGTGTGTTTGTTATGTTTTCAGAGCCAACCGGATAAATATTGGAGAAAACATGGGATTGCACGGGTTTTATCAAGGAAAAAGACTGAAGACGAAGTCTATTGTCCAAGAGATGCAAAAGATTTGAAGTCAATGGGCCTATTTGAAGATTTATCAAAGAAAAGGACCAAAGACGGAAGATTTACACATGTCGAAGAAACTCAAGTCTATTTAACGAAGAAATTAAAAGACGAGTTGAATTTAATCGACGATAAATCCCGAATCAGAATCGAAAACGTCAACTTTTCTGAAAAGACGAGAAGACAAAAAGAAGGGAAGAAAGCCCACTCACCAACCAAGGGAGAAGCCTATAAATACTCCTCTCATTCACACATCCGGCCTCTATCATCTAGTTTTTCAGTTATTCTTCTTCCTAGTTTTTATGAGCCATCTCCCTTAAGGAGTGGTTTTCATCTTGTTTAACTTCTTCCATTCGTGTAAGTATAATCTTTTCTTGTTTGTTGAATCTTAATTCATTAATACAAATCATCTTTTAATATTTCCATCATCTTGTTCTTCATATCTTTTTGACTCTTAATTCTTAAGTTTTATTCTTACGGTTTGATTGTCAAAAGTAAGTGGGTTTTGAGATTTAGTTGTTTTGGATTCAAGTTTTCTATGAGTAAAGGATTAGTGGTAAAATTGGTTTAAGTTTTGATCATAAACTTGGTGATTTTTGGTGATTGAACTCGTTCATTGATTTCCCCTGTTCCTCGCATTCCCAGTTTCTGATCTTGCCCAGATTCCGAATAGGGAATCTGGGGTTGTGTTTATTCGGAATATTTCTATTAATCCGAGTAGTGGCTAATTTTCTTGTCTATTCGGAATATCTAATATTCCGAGTAAGGCTTTCTTTCCAAGATTTTCTGAATAGGGTTTCTCAAAAATATATTCCGAATAGCCCAAACTTTCCGAATAGAACAAATATTCCGCATAAGAAATACTTTCCGAATAGGACATTTTCCATTTATTCCGCATAAGGAAGATTATTCCGAGTAAGGCAATTTTTCCGCATAGCTTACTTTCCGCATAGGGCCTCGTATTCCGCATAGAGTTCAATGTTCCGCATAAGAGACACTTTCCGAATAGAGCTTCTCTTAAGTTATTCCGCATAAGTGATACTTTCCGCATAAGACTTTTGTTCCGCATGACCTTAATTATTCCGAGTAAGGGAAACATTCCGAATAGAGCAGTATATTCCGCATAGCAAGAAACATTCCGAATAAGAGACTTCCAGTTTTATTTTCAGTAAGGTATTTTCTACTGTTTCATTTAAAGTCTATTTTCATTTCTAGTTTCTAGTTTAATTTTATTATTACTTGTCTTTATCATTTTAGTAGATTTAGACCCAAGCTCCCCCTTTTTAGTCACCAATTACAACTATTCCACTTTTGACCATGATCGATTCGAGAAGATACCGAGAACGAAACAACGATATATATCAATTGGGTACGAGCAACGCAAAGAGAGATCTTGCAAGCAAAAACCTTTTTATTAACCAACCAAAAGTCAGTTATTAAAGGTGTCCACACCAATGGACAAGGATCATCCATGGGACAGAGATGGTCCTGGAAAGCTTATAGATGTCAGGAACTACAGGTCTATGATTGGGTCTCTCATGTATCTCACAGCTTCAAGACCTGACATCATGTTTGTAGTCTGCTTATGTGCAAGATACCAGGTGGCACCAACAAAGTGTCATTTATTTGCTGTAAAAAGAATTTTTAGGTATCTAAAGTGCCATCCAACCTTAAGACTTTGGTATCCCAAAGAGTCACCATTTGAGTTGATATCTTACTCAGATAGTGACTATGCTGGCGACAACAATGATAGGAAGTCTACAATAGGGGGATGCCAATTTTTGGGAAGCAGACTTATATCTTGGCAATGTAAGAAGCAGATTATTATCGCCACATCAACAACTGAAGCTGAGTATGTAGCAGCTGCTGCATGCTGTGGTCAAGTACTTTGGGTTCAAAATCAACTGCTTGATTATGGGTATAACTTTCTTAAAACCAAGATATTTATTAACAACAACATCACCATTTGCATTATTAAGAACCCTGTTTTTCATAGCAAGACTAAACATATTGAAATAAAACATCACTTTATCAGATATTGTTTTGAAAAAGGACTAATTGTCCCTGAGAAAATTGATACAGAACTTAATGTTTCTGATCTTTTAACAAAAGCTTTTGAAGTGGGGAGGTTTCAGTACCTGGTTGCAGGTATTGGAATGGTTACTCCCTAAAAATTGATGTCTATTATTTCATGTATATTCAGGGTTGCTTTATTGCTGTTGTTGTATAAATGTTAGTCAATTTTTCCATCACTTTTCATTCCACTGCTTTTGAACACAGATCCCCCTGCTGGGGGTTCATTCCCCTGCTAAGAGAGTTTCTCTCTTTAAACTGGGTTTGTTCTGTTTAAAAGTTGTTATATATGGTTTTAGACTAACAATGTAGAGTTCCATATGGTGCATAACTATTCTCATTGGTGAATCAGGTATATGCTCTATGTTTAACGGGAGGTTAGGTCACACATTTAGGACTCAGGGTATCCTTAGGATGCTCATATATGATCTTAGATCATATCCATTGGTGAGTAAAGGTTCAGGGTGATGAGGGCTTGCTGCAAAGCTTGTCAGAATTCTGAAACCTTGAGGCACTGTAATGGGTACTTGCACTTCTCTATCAAAACAACTTGATGTTCAAGTACAGATGTGTGGTACACATTGCCAAGACTAACTGACCATAGGTAAGGGAAAAGGTAGGGATGGTGACTAGGGTATGCATATTTTCTTGGGTTGACCAGGTGCAGGGTGACTTATGTGTTGACTTTTTGTGCTTAGACCTTTGCTGAATAGAGGACTCTTGAGTTTTTATGTATCTATCTTGTGTATACAAGTGTGTGCATTAGAGCAGAGCTAGTTAGCATTGGTCTCTCCATGACTAGTCTAATACCCCTAGGAAAGTTTCCCCTGCTTTCACCTTTTGCTTCCCCTGCTTTAACATCATTCCCCTGTTTGACCGTTGACCGACAATACCGTTACCCTGTTCATAGCCGTTGGGCCTGCTTGCACAAATTTTGGTTAGGGAATATTTTATTGTTTTTAAAAGATATTTAAGGCGCTTTCTTCGCTGATTGGTAATCTTTAATTTATTATTTCAAATAAATTATTTTTTTATCAAGATTAATCTTTGATATTTTTGTAATTTGAAAATTTGGTCCAATCACAGCTCTTCAATTCGCCTATAAAAACTTAATTCCCTTCACAAGCAGGTCCATCTCTCTCTCTTGACTAAATCCCACCTACCTCTCACCATTATAAACCTTCAAAACATTTTCAAACTTTATCATGTCTCAAAATTGCTGCTAATCATAATCAAATCGCTTTATTGCATGATGAACCAGCAGAGTTTGTTGATGTTGTGGCCTTTCTAAAATCCTCGTATTTTAGAGTGGCCCTTCTCATCAATCCTAGAATTTACACCTCACACATTCAGCAGTTCTGGTCTAAATCCATGACCAAAACAGTGAATGGAGAGGTCACAGTTCAAAGCACTGTAGATGGTCATCCCAAGGTGATTACACTTGCCTCCATCAGGGACAATCTTCTTCTTGATGATGAGGATGGGATTACCAACCTATCTGAGGCTGAAATCTTTGGGGGTCTTGTTAAATTGGGGTACACTCTTTTTAAAGACCAAAAATGTAAGTTTGCTAAAGGTCAGTTTGCCCCACATTGGAAGTATTTGATTCATACAATTTTGCAATGTTTGTCACCAAAAACCACTGCTTTCAATGAATTTGGTAGTGAGATGGCTTCTGCCATGATTCGTTTAGCAACAGGGAGGAAGTATTGTTTTTCTCAAATGATTTTCAAAGGAATGGTTAAAAATGTTTCAAGCAATTCAAAGTTTAGTATGTACCCAAGGTTTATAGAACTTCTGCTGAATATGAGTGAACATGGTCCAATAACACACAAAACCTACTTTTCAGCAACCAAGCATACCCCCAAACTATTCACCACACTTCTTGCACCATCACCACAGTTTTTTGGCAGGTCCATTCCACTCACTTCAATTATGATGAAACAAATCAGACAGGAAGAAGCCAAGACAAAAACAGCTAAACACAAACCTTCTGATTCCCCTGCCAAGAACCTACACCCTGCCAGTACTCTACCCCCTGCTGATCCACAACATGAAAGGCGATCTAAATCCAGGTTTGCCAGGTCTCCCTTGCCTGGTGAATCTTCACAAGTAGCAGAGAGGAGAGTCTCCAAGGGTTTGGAGCAAACTGAGGGTTTGGCTACCACTACTGTCTCATCCTCAAGCGGTGAGCAGGATAGTGACACCATCAGTAAGTCCTCTCCCTCACCCATGATATCCAAAAAGGGTAGAAATTCCCTTCTAGGGTTGAGAGCAACATGAAACCTATTACCATTTTGGAATTGACGAAAATGTGCATGAGCTTGAAAAGGCAGAATGCACAACTTGTACAAAATGTCAAAAAGAAAGGTCTGGTTATCAATAACCTGGAAACCAGACTTGCCACACTTGAGGGGAGGAGAAAGACCAGACTTATCATATCTACAGATGAGGATGCTTTCAAAGGGGAGGAAGTTCCCAATACAGAAGAGTCTACTAAGTACTATTCATATCCTGGTGGTGTACAAGGAAAAATAGCAAGTGCTGAGAAAGGGATTGAGAAAGGAAGTGCTAATAAGGGAAGTGATAAGGGGAGTGCAACTAAAGAGATTGCTTAAACATTTCTAACTATGGGCAATCAAGAAGAAGCCCCTGCTTCAAAAGTTTCCCCTGCTGTTGCTGATCCCACTGGTGTAAGTCGTTCCCCTGCTAAGCCTATTACTCAAACTTTTGTTAGAAAGAATAGAAAGCAACCAGCTCAGAAGGGAATTACAATCAAAGAACCTGCATCTAAAGTTAAACCAGCACCAGCAGTGGATCCAAAAGACAAAGGAAAAGGGATCATGGTTGAACAGCCCAAGAGAAAATACAAGCATAGAACTCCTGAACAGCAAAGGGCTCAAGAAGCACATGATGCACAAGTATCTCTCAGGCTACAACAAGAGGAGATGGATATGCAGGATCAGAGAATGCAAAAGATGAGGCCTAAAGATATGCTCAAGTAGGTTGAAATTATGCATAGAGAGTTGGATGACAGGGTGCCTCATGTTGGTGAATTTCTAGATCAATAGGAGAAGGAGTTAATAAATGCTCCTTTGGAAGACAGGTATGAATTGACTTGCCTTGTTTACAAATATCAAACTGAATATCTGGAAATGAGGGCAAATCAAATTCAGAGAGAGAAGTATTTGAGTTATGAGAAAAGGAGACTTGAACACTACAAAGTTTTGCTCAAGAGACATAAGAAGTGGAAGGATGGGGACTTCACATATATGAGTTTTGAAGCTATAAAAAGGGCAGTCAGGCCAGTCTTAAGAGAATATGATGTGGAAGATTTTATGAATATGAACTCTCCTGAGGAAGCTGAGTATCTTAGGAGACAAAGTGAAGTGTTACAGAAAGCTAGGGAATCCAAGAAAAGAAAGGCTGAAGGAACAACTTTGGAAACTACACAAGCAGGTGCATCATCCCAAGCAGGTGCATCATCACAAGCAGGGTCATTACATCAAGCAGGTGAAAGTTTTCCAGAGATTGAGAAGTCTGTACTTAATGTATAAAGAGCAGCCAAAAGACTCAAGAGAATGGAGAAAGTTGGCACAGTTACTAAGGAGTCTCAACGTCCTTCAAATGAAGAAATTGATAAACAGCTAATTCTGCAGGAACATGATGATATCTCACCTAGTGAACTTGGAAAGAAGTTTGCTATCATAGAGTATGCTGTTTATGAACACAAACGGAGGACTAGGTGGAAGCTTACAAGAGCTGACAATACAGCACAGACATTTCTAAGTCTAGATGTCATGTTTCAAACCTTGGATAGTGAGGACTTAGAAGATCTGTGGAAAATTTTGAAAAAGACTTTTGCTGCAAAACCTCCTACCATGGATGGTGTGGAGAAGGATTGGGTAATCTGGGAGTGCATGCATAGGATGTATGAGCATGAGTTATTTGATCCTATATTTGATGCAGTGAATAAAGGATATTTGTTGTATTGGAAGCTGTTTACTAATTCTGGGGTCTATGAGGTAGTAATGAAGGGAGTGAGTGTGTACTTGATCAATCATCGTTATTATCCCTTCACTCAAGAGACCTTGAAGAAACTAGCACAGGCTAACTTGATTGTAGATGCTAAAACGCCTGTTGCTTATGATCTGGTAAGGATGATGCATAGTCAGATTTGGCCAGAAAGTTTGTAAGCATCCTCATCAACTAGGATTTATTCAGAAACTTGTCTTTAAGGGAAAGCACAAGTTTAGGGGAGGGTTGTTAGGAATAAATCTATGTATACTTGTTACCCCTGCTAGTTGATTATTCGTACCCTTGCTAGAGTAAGTTTCCCCTGCCAAATAACAAAGGCAGGGGGATTGGTTCCCCTGCTGAAGTCAAAGGCCCTGCCGTCAGAGATAAACTTGGAATAGATTTTTACGCGTTTCTGTTACTACTCCTTAATACTTTCCAAGTTTGTTAGTAGTGATCTTGTACGTGAGTCCTTATGCCTATAAAAGGACTCACTAGGTTAGCATGCAAAGTGTGTCTTTTCTCTATTGTCTTCCATCACCATACTTTAAGGTTTTGTAAACCCTTATACCATTTTAGGGTATTCGTATATCATTGATATATTAAAGTTCAACGTTTTATTCAATCATATAGTTCTTGTGCTAAACATTATATTCCGCATCTTGTTTTGTTACTTTGCTTTGCAAAGTTTCTCTAGTGTTAGATTGAATACTTTCTTTCTATCACAACCCTTAAACAAGTTATTAAGGTTTAAGATCTGAGTTTGGGATCAACAAGCAATATTCCTTCTTAACTCAATTCTTCACACTTTCTGTAAAAATATCTAATATTCAAAAGTCAATCTCAATCTCTGGGTTATATATAATATGTTCAAACATTAATCAATACTCATACTTTATCACAACGATTTCCAGAATTCAAAAATTACTCTGCCTCTATGTCCCGAGGTTACTCTCAAACTAAACACAATGAGATTATCCATAATTTTGACCAGTCACTTATATACTTTCTATACTCATCTTCCACTTTCATTCATTCTAACAATCTCTATGTCCCGAGTGTAGTGCTTGCTAGATCACTGAATCACTGTACCTTCCATAGTACATTATTACACCTTCCTTGTATCATATATTGTTTAAATAACTCCGTTAGTCTCATATATTAAAATATGAAATGTATAATGGTCAGATCACTTCCTGATATCGTAATACATTTTATTTACCCCAAGTTCTATAACTTGTAGTCTGATTTTGTAATACAACTTATTCCAATCAGACTGTATCAATACTTCAACTTGTAAAATTCCTTCAATACTACTTGCGACACTCTCAGCACTCTAAGAATAATTAAATTCTCTTTTTGATATGAATAATTTATTCACCACTGGTCCTTGCATTCTTAACACACTCTCTGATCTAATAGAAGAAAAATTAGATAATCACAATAACCGTTTTTGTCCCACAAAAACATACATCTCAACTCTCTCATTTCTATTACCATTCTATTTCAAAATTTCCAACAATATATTGATCTTCTTTCTTTGGCATTCCTTTTCTATTCGTTTATCAATTCAATTCTAAGGTTCCTTCCATTCCATCCATTCTGCTTGTTGTTACCAATATTCCAAATATCTCAAAACTCAAGAGTCAATTCTCAATTACTTCAGAAATTTTATAAGCCCTTTTTCCTTATCCTCCTTACTGAATACTTTCTAGTCGATAGTGAAAGTATCCACACTCATCCTTCATAACCTGAAACACACTTCGTAATATAGAACTATAACATATCTCATCTATAATTTACCGATTATTATTTCCCCGTCATCATTAGTTAATCCTTAACTCCTTCCTTTTAAAATTCCCGAATGGCATTTATAAACAAGTCCTTCTTATTCTTATTTTCTTCATACTTGATTCCATACAAGTAATACTTTTCAATCCCAAAGCAAGTACCACAATGTCAAATCTCATGATCATATAAACCCTGTTACACTTCTTTATTCAAGTCAACACACTACTATTACTTTCCTTTTCACTTGATATTATCCAAATATGATCATCGCAGCTCTATAATTTCTTCAGATTTCTCCTGTACTAACTATACAGGCACATAACTTCAATCTATCCTCAGTGTTCATAAACAACTTCCTCAACTACAAAGTCAGATCTCAAAACTACAACTTAAACATATTTTCCATTCATACATCTAGTTCTTCTTTGTCAGCTTTATCATTGGTTCAACAATCAGTGAAAACCTCCTGATAAACCTCCGATAATACTCAACTTACATAAAGGAATTGACAAGCTTCAGTCGGTTTCGTCGGTATCGACAAAGCCTCAATCGTTTCAATCTAGTCAGCTTTCACAATCACTTCAGCCATAGATCGCACATTCTAAAACATCTATATTACTCCAACTAAAATTAATATCCAAAGAATTTCACACACCATTTCTTTTTTCCCTAACAATTTTCCAGTTGTTATTAAATACTTTCCTTTCCTTCAGTTATCAGTAAATGTTTTGTTTGTTCATCCTCATAGCAATCATCTTATTCCCAAAACATCCAACTTCTTTCCTTACTTCTATTATTACTTATCTGATGACTTACCCTTCCAGTCAAATCAGATTATCCTTATTGTCTCATCTGCCAACCCTTACAATCAATCTTATTACCATCCTCAACTTCCTGACAATGACATACAACAAAATATACAATCAGACTTCATAACTCCCATCACTAAGCTAACACAAAGCTTCCTTTTCCCAAGACGACAGTGAACTCTACGATTCAGCAGAACAACCACAAATACCCTTAAATAATAACTCATCTTCCATTCCCTTCCGACTACTACTGGTAAAGCGCACATAAAATTCGATCTATTACAATTTCCTCCTACATAACTTCTCATCATTGACCCATAAAATCTTCAAATAGAAATTACACTTATTACTTCCTGAAATTAGTACTCAATGCTCAACAACATTCCAATATAATTGTTTCCACCTTTATTTATCATATCCTATGACATTCATCCTTATCCTGGTGAACTCTCTCACAACTCTAGTTCGGCTAATTGCGCAATACCTCTTAATTTCATAAGCTCAGAAAATATTCCCTTAATATATATATATATATATATATATATATATATATATATATATATATATATATATATATATATATATATATATATATATATATATATATATATATATATATATATATATATATATATATATATATATATATATATATATATATATATATATATATATATATATATATATATATATATATATAGTTATTGACAATCCTTCCATCGGTTAATTTCTTATTTCAACCAATCGCTAATCCCTGTTGATTTCTCGTCCTCAGGTCAACTAAAATCTATCATCTTCAAATCTCAATATATCCTCAATAACACCTTCAAAATTTAAATACACCCTCAATAACACTTTCAGAATTCAATGCAATTCTAATTCAATGATTACCAGATAAGAATATACAAATTACTACATCTAAATCTCAAATCTTATCAGCATTTCCAAAATATAGGCTGTAATAGCAGCAACATTTTCTTTCATATTGATTTTCCATTATCTGAATAATTCCTTTATTCAATCTTCTTTACCGAAATGAAAACATTTCATTACCACAGAAATACCAATTCCTATACTACACTCCTTGTTATTCCTTTAGCAGCCCGACCTCCAGCTAGTCCGTACTTACGTCAAGTAAATAGATAATTACTTAAGTGGTATAAGATATATGTGATCTTACACATCATACTTCCTCCTGCTTACCCGATTTATAGTAACTGCTTGAATACCATCTCTTCTTATCTTAGACTGTTAAATTCCAAGTTTACCTTCTATTAGAGGAAATAAATTGCTATTCCTTATTGTCATTTGCAACAATATCATTCCTTTACCCTTTTCTGCCACACTTAATTTCGAATCAGTATCATCTTCAAATTACTATATCTTTTCGTCTAATTGAACATTCCCAAATGACTATTGATATATCTCAAAACATCCATCAGCTACTCGAACTTATCCATGTAGTTGCACCTTCCCAATTACCATTAGTATCCGTACGACACTCTTCACCGCATCTCTTCTCATTACTAGGAATCTAACACACAGAAATCCTTTTAAAATCTTACAGAATAACAGCAGCATCTCCAACTGGAACAGCAGCATCTTCAATCTCAGCATCTTAAATCTCAGCAGCATCTTCAGTCTCAGCACCTCGTCTCCTCACAACTCTATCAGCTTCAAACAATCTAACAACTATTCCCACAATCATATAATCTACCCAAAGGTTAACAACCCTTGGAGACATATTTTAAGATACTCAATCACACAGGAATCCCTGCTAATGACAGAAACATATCTCACTCAACTCTTTTTATGTGACAACAGTAGAAAGAAACTTGATAAGTATAAACATCGAGATAGAAAAAATATGATCTTTTCATCAAGATATATCATGAAGACTACATGCGCCAACAGCACAATACTACCTCAATTCCACAATCATCTCACAAAAGAGAGAATAACAAAGACACATCAAAATACTAAAGGGTAATAGTAGATTTCATCCATAAATCTAAGAAAATCACAACAAAATCTTGTCACTAATGTCACTTACCCTTACCATCCTAAACAACAACAATAATAATAATCCATCACAATACTACCTCACAGTATCTAGATAATTTAAATACAACACAACAATACATAAGTTGAAATACAACAAGGATCTATTACTACTTCACTCCATAGGATGTGGTCCATCACTTTCTCCAACTTGGCTCGTCCCTGCTTCATCTTCATCTGGTCCTAACTTGCAGCACCTCCATTTTGGATCAAAACACGGCGGATTCTCAAACCCATACCTCAAATGCGCTACTCGACACGGTGGATCTATCATATAATGCGAATCAGCATACACCTCACTATCCTGAAATTTCCGATGCGGTCCAAGATACGGCCCAAGATGAGCTACATATTCACTTAACCTGCGAAGCCTATCTATCTCTTTCTGATACTTCTCAAAATCAGTTCCATAACTTCTTACTTCAGCTCTAACTTCAGTTCTTCCAACTTCACTCTCAGTCCTATAATTATCACTATCAGATTCTACAACATTATTCTTATCATCCGTATCATCCTCATAATCTAACCATCCACCTGAATTCTTATGATCACCTACTCGCTGATACTACAAACTCCGTTGACCTAGAGCAAATCCCCCCTTATTGACGTAACATGGTATGTCGGACATTTTCTGAAATCACAGAAAATTGAAAGGTATATAAGGTTATTATTCAAAAATATATATGCAATGCATGGTCATGCAAATGCAAATGATTTACGTCGGCCAAATATATATGTATGCGATGCAATGCAAATGATAATTATACAATACTCATACAAAATGAAATTATGATGAAATTATGATGAAATTATGATGAAAGCACTCCACGTCCTTTCATTAATACCAATACCTTATCGTAGTATTTACTTAATAAATACTCAGGAATTCAAAACAATTTTAAGGGATACATCTATAATAACAAAGCATAACAAAATAAATAATCTTACCAGAGCTTTGTAGAGAAGTTGCGTTGCTTCTATAAAATACCTTTGACACCAAAGTTATAGTTTAGGACATTTTCAAAAATCGACATAATTCGCTATAACTAAAAAGCTCTGGTTACCAATCTTTAACACCCCCAATTTATATTGTGCAGCGGAAATGCACAATTGGGTGTTATTAACAAACTTCATTTCACAAACTCTTTATACGACCTAAAAACAGTATATTTAGGAATAAATAAGGAAATAATTTAAATCAGTGTCTAAAACCTTCAATCCTAAGTAAAATCAGTTTAAAAATATATCAGAGTAGCGTTCAGGTTCCCCAAGGATCTTAACAAATCGACAAACCTTTTTACCAAAGTACTTGACCGTATACTATAAATTTATGACAAAAGGGAAAGAAATCTGTTTTAGACCAAATTACTACAAAAGCAATCCCGCAATCCTTCTCTAGCAAGCTCCGCAACTCAACAACTTCAGTACCTGAAATACATGCTTAAAATCATCAACACAACGGTTGAGCGAGTCTACAGGTTTTCCAAATCAACATTTGAACACAAGAGAAAAAAAATCAATCAAGATCATTTAATAGAATTGTGCGCATACAATCTATTAGTCAGGAATTTAGGCATATAGAAATAACTATTGAATTGTATTAAGGTCATGACACCGACCCCTTAACTTAGTCACCCACGCCTAAAGCCGGCATGACTAGATGAAATTCCAGTGCCCCTACTATGGTGTCAATTGCAAGAATACCAATTCTCATTCTCGTAAAATTATCCTTCCCAGAGGTTACTCAGCGTAAAGCTCTGGTCTCAGATAGGGTCGTCAGCCCGATAGTACTATCATTAGAATAAGCGGTTATTCCCAACTCACAACATCAAGTCAAAATATAGTTAACGGCTCATGAATTTAGGGACTTTTGCAATTTAGGTACTTATACAATTCAAAACAACAAAGGCAACATAGGCAACATTCGGTTCCAAACAATCAATCATGACTTGTGTTCATTTTACTTTCAAATAGCATGTATTCCCCTCGCGGGTTTTAAAACATTCAAAACAATTACAAAAGCGAGGCTATAGACTCACCTGGAGTAACAGCAGTAGCAAGACGATCTTCGACGATAGTTGATGCCCGATAAACACGAAAACCGCAACCTATCAAATAAGGCGCGTTCATCAATAATAAACTCGAGTAAAATCCATAATTAGTAACATCAAACTCAAAATCATAAAATCACAACCAACCCAAAATGAAAACAATACAAGTGACCTGTTACTCCATTGTATATGTTTATTCTATTAGTTAATTCTTTTGATAAAAATCTGCCGGTACACACTAAATGTACAAGCTCATTTACCCCACTTAAACACGTCAAATTCTTATGATACTAATCAGAGATATCACTTACTATATATAGAAAGACCTGTTAAAAGCCCATCAAAGGATTTTACATTTAAAGCTCCTAGTCGGACACATCTTTGAACTATAAAAACCGGACAGTTTTACGTCAACAACTCATATAGTCTTTTTAACTCATTTATTTTTCTCCATTTACAAAACGACACTCGTCTTTGAAAATAAACTCAACATCATCATCTTATCATTCAAAATCAGTACTTGACACATTTCAAAATCCTTTTTATAGTCCCCGAGATTTGATCCAAATATCGACAACAATTATATATTATGCCGATACTCGTCTCCCGGTACACGAATAATCAAACTAACGTAACTTTTTGCTCGTTTGGAGCTAGAAGCTCTACCTTATATCAAATCAAAGCTTAAGACATCCTCTTCAACAATATCTAATTAGTTCATATCAAACTCAAACTCATATTTTCTGAAAATTAACTTTAATAATCTGTTATCAAATACATCTTTAAAAGTCATTCAAAATCAATTTTCACTACATTTTAACACCATTTTTACCACTATAATCATCATAATATTACTACTTTCTATCTTAACAAACTAAATCATCCTAGATGATCAAATCATAAAAACCCAACTCAAAAATTTCAACATGCATTCATCAAAAGTAATATATAAGCACATAAACACCTACATACAACAACAATTTAAGATCAAAACACAAGATTTTCATCAAGAAATGGGTTTTCAAAAATGTTCTTGCATGTAAAAAAAATTTTATATCAATGTGTAGAGAATCAAGTAACTAAGATGGGTCTTTGATTACTTTTAAGAGATTCAAGCTAAATTTCAAAATTTTGGGGTGTTTGTGTGGCTTGGGGGGGACGGACAAAGAGAGGAAAAAGAGGGAGAGAGAGAAATGTGTTGGTGGTGGATTTTTGGTTGTGTTTGTGTGTTTATTTTCCAATTTATATGGAAAAAGTTTAGGGTAATTTTTGCCAATTTTGATTCTTGTGGACCAAAATGAAAATACTTTGTTAAAAAGCGGGAAATGACTATTAGTCACTTTTGAAAATATTTACGAGTCTCGGGTTTCATAAAATTACTTCTCAAAACTTAAAAAACACACAAAATATGATATTATATAGTCCCGGCACGACTAAATATGACATTAAAATAAAAACGTCAAAATATTAAACATCGACATGTTTAAAATAAAACGTAAAATTTCCCGGGCATCCGTTGATATCGTCATCACTAATAATCCTCCCAACACGTCAAAACGTAGAAATATAACTTTCAACATTCATCCAAATCAAATCACCAGTCGTCATAATAATCAATCTCGTCAAAAATTTCAAAAATATACGTAAAATATAATTAAATAATGACCACGGTTTTGGGTTGTCACGGGTATTGGTTAAATCAATTAAAGAATTACCCTCAACTATTCACAACGTACATTTTCTAGAACTCGGCAAAAGCACAAAGCAATAACCTTATTCATTGTGTTTCATATGTGAATTTGCGGTAAATCAACCTTAAAGTAATTGTGCAAATATAACCGTAGGTAATTCCAATTTGACACACAGGCAAGCCGAGAATTTAGTCAGCGACAAATGGCATAACCTCCTTCTTTAGCCGGGTATGTGACAATCCGTCAATTTATGATTGATATTTCATTCTCAAATATTATTTGAAAACATTATTTTAATGTTACAATATGAACTCACTTATTTTGGGAAGTAATTTGGATTTACGTCTTGAAGTAGCATCGACTACGTCTAAACCGGAGGATTCTACGTTGCGTGCTTACGTTTACATACACCGTCTTTGGTGACAGTCCGACATTTTAGAAAATAAATTTGTCCGTGAATATTATTTTGGAGTTTTAAATTTGTGTTGGTTCATAAACTCACAAATTTATGAGAAGAGATTAGGACTTACGATTTTATTTTAACGTCCTTTACGACTAAACCGGAAACCTTAGGATTACGTATTTACGTTTTCGAACTCCGTTTTTGATGAGACAATTTTTATTGGATTCGTTTTGTGACGCTGATTCATAATTTATTAAAACGCTTTTCGTAAAACGACCCGAGGGCACGCAAATCGTGGAAACTATAATCGAGGAGTACCCGTAAATAAATAGGGATGAGACAAGTGGGACACTTGTCCCACCCCCATCAAAACCGGCCATATAAGTTAGTTACACCATGAGGTGTCACAACCTCATAAATAAATCCTACACTTGTCTTAGCTTACACTTTAAGCTAAGCATTACCTCAAAACCCACAAGCAAAACCATTTGCACCACTTCCACCCATGCAAAACAAGCTAAAATCCTCTCTACTCTCCATTTTGTGCCGTCCCATCCTCACCCTAAACATCCATTTTTATCAAAAATCAACCATGAAATCCTATGTTATTTCTACATATGTTGAAGCCCTCTTGAAGCTCTCTTGAATGGTGGTGATTATAACATCCATGGAGGAGTTCCCTTGGTGTCTTGGGGCTGATTTTACACAAGGAGTTTATGAAGATTGGTGGTCATGAAGATGGTCTTGGTGCATCACAAGTTTCTCCATCAAAATCCATGTTTTGATCAACCTACATCATCATGGTGGTATAAAGATTGTCCTCCTCATCTTCTTGTTATTTTGATTATGTAAACATGTATTTTATTTCCTATTGTATATGTATATGATGATTATATGATGATAAAAATGTTATGTGGGGATTTGGTGTTGATAAACATGATTAAAAAGGTGAAAAACTATAAAGAACAAGGCTAAAATCTTGCTTAAAAGTGATGGTTGTATAAAACAGTAAAGAAACAGGTCATGGACTGATAAAATGATGAAGTAGAATCCATTTACAGTAAGCTAGATGTCTTGTACACATGTGAGATATGATCAAAACAAGTTTAAGGTACAAATCTGAGTTCACTGTTTTGGACGATTTTTAGAAAATACCTAGAGGATTATTCAACAGTAGCTATAGAAGAGTTAAATGTAGCACATATCATGTAGTTTATGTGATAAAAATTTGAGATTCTATCTCCATATAGAACTCAAGATATGGCAGTTTTGGTGAAAGTGAAGATAAAAATCAGATTTTGGAAATTAAAGTATAATACTATTATATAAGCACTCAAAATTTAATAGTATAAAATATAAATTAAAACCCATTAACTTATGGATTCTATTTATATAAATATGTAAGAGGTGGAATAAGTGTATAAATTATAAAAATGATAGTGGACTAACACTTATAAGTTATAAAACTATAAACATGATTTTTACGACTTTTTCGGCTAATACCGTAAAATTAACGTTTTTGTTAAATAAAACTTAGATGGTTGGACCCGTCTAATGTAAACTTTATAAAACTTATATACTGATATATAAACATGTATAACAAGTAAAAACCGATAAAAACCCGAACTATAGGACATACGGACTTAACGAGCTAAGTAAACATATTGGACTAATAATACAACAAAAATGGACTAAAACACTTATAAACTTATTATTGGGCTTAACCCATTTAGGTCCAACTTGTAAAGTGTAAATACTGATCATATAAGTATAAAATGGATTAATAAGAGTTAAAGAACTTATAATAGGCTTATTGGACCTAAAACACGTAAATAGGTAAAACGAGAAAACTAGTATAAAAGTTATCGACACATAACACAAAAATGAGTAAATGAGGATATGTAAACCCACTTGATCATCATATATTGAAGCACGTACCGTACGACCGAATTGCCGATAACCCGTCTTCCCACATCAACGTGAGTTCATAGCCTCGCACTCTTTTAAATGTTTTTATGAAATATTTTATAAACCCGCGAGGGAGATAACATGTTAGTTTTTATAAAATAGGACACCATTTATCCCGATTGTTTGTTTATTGATTTGGACCCGAATGATTGTATGACCCGATTGTATGACCCGATAAATGATTAAAGGACCCGATAGATGAAATAAAATGGATTATTAAAGTTAGGTTATGTCACTAAAAGTCCCATTAGCATGAATTGTGAACTACCGGGATTTGGTAGACGCTTATGCATTTACTAGTACTATTTGGGGACGATCACCCCAGTTCGCGCCTTGACGGTTGATCCCCGTCGTGCCACATTGATTGGTAAGCGAATTTATGTATGAGAAGATTTCCATAGCGTGACCTTTGTGACGACACGCTACTTTAGATGGGCAAATTTGGTATCGGGTTAGCTACCCGTTTTTGGTTTAGTAAGGTAACAATGTCATGCGGCTTATAATAATCCAAATTAACGAAATACTAATAGACGCTCCGAATTACGATGTATTGCCTGACTAGCAATACAGGGTCATACTATTGATATTATGTTCGTGTTTTGGCTTTCATAACCATATTCATATAACGATTTTTATTTTCATACAACGTCCTAAGACGTATTGTATGATGTTTTCACGACATTGGCTCGTATAATGATTTTTAAGGCAAATGCCTATATTATGATTTTCGATAAGGATTTGTATAAAATGATTTTGGCTATTTTATGGATTATTACAATGATTTGTACGAAATGATTTTTGGTACTAATTTTATACCAAAGTTATATTGATGGAATTTATTAAACTCTATAAATTCACTCGGCGTTATCGCTGACCTTTTCTTTTAACATGTTTTATCTCAGGTACTTGAAGGTAATTCTCGGGAAGACGACAAGAATTCATGGCCCGCACCTAAACTATATTTTCCATTCAAATACTTAGTAAAAGTTTGTATGAAATATAATGACTTGGGACCGATGTAACTTTGATGTTTATGAATGGAAATGATTTATTATTAAACGACGCGATTTTTTATGCGTTGGCTATGATGTGAGTAATGTGCTATCCCGTAACACCAACGAGTCTTCCGCTGTACTAAGTTGTATAAATTTGGGGGTGTTACAGTTTGGTACCAGAGCTCTCGTTATAGAGAACGAAAGATTTTTTTAAAACCAAAGGTTTTGAATAAAACATTTCAAAATCTTTTAACTAAAAACATTTTTCTAAAATGTCTAAAAATCTTTTGACTATAACGGTGCCGAAGAATTCCCGAGTTACCGACAAGGCCAGACTGAGAAGTGTTATTTTAATATATATATAACTTGGATTATATATTTATGGTGTAATTTTATTACATGATTGATTGATGATTATTTTGATATTTATACGACGTAGATTGTCACAAGTAACCCTAAATCCCCTAGTAAATTAATCGAAGCTATTCTCGTAGGAATTCTAGCTATCCTAGATCTAAACCAAGTTGTGGATATCTATGATCCCAACAAATGGTTGATATTCGTAGAAATGTAGATATTAGTTGATTGTGATATTGAAGAAGAATTGGCGAGATTAACACTGATATCGATGTCATGACGATCTTTTCTTATAGAGTGGAGTTTGACAAAACATTACCACCTAGAAAGATGTCATATGATTCGTTGTCATCCAATTCTTAAATTGAAATCGAAAGGGTGAATGTTGCACTTGAGGCTGTCATTGGAACCAGTACCCAAAAGCCTCATGCCACTAATACCTTTCCGAGAAGTCTAGTTGAATGATCAAGTCATTTCATACTAGTGACTCATTTGATAATTGTGTTGTAAGAGTTATAGGATTTAGTGTTGATCATATTGAGCTTTTATTGCCTTTACAAGGCCGAATAATAAGATTGAAAGTATTGGAAAATGAGGTAGGATATCAAATTGAGTATAAGTTGACTAAAACTTGAATAAAGTAAAATTTAATTCGTATGAAATATGAGATTGTTAAGAGGAAGTCGTTAAGTTATTTGATTGAATTATGAGGTTTTAAATGATTGTTAGTTTGTTTTAAGGGTTGTTCCTATGCCATTGTCCACTAATGAGGATGCCTAGTGTCCAATAAATAAATTGAAGAAATCTTCTTCTGAATTGAGACCGATGGATCTTCCGGGACATGTGGAACACCTAATGACTCTTGTAGACTAGTATTCATTGTGGTATCTTTTAAAAATCCCTAACTTAACTGAGATATCAGTTGGTAGGATGAGTTTTGAGAATTGTATGACATAGTGACACGTAATGTGTTACGGTACAATTTGACTTGTTTGTGATTAATGAAAAGACTACCTTTGATTGCTAAATTCTACATGTATCGATGTTATCTATCTCTTGTGGCTTCATCCTAGTGTTCGCATTAGTGATGCAACCATTGAACAAGTACTCATCTTAAATTGAGTTACGTTGTGGATTATTATATTTGTATTCCTGAGTGTCATCGAGGTCATGAACCTCCTGATTATTTGGCTAAGCTCATTTCCTATCATATCGTAGTTAATTCTTGGTGAACAAGCTTTCATCACTCTTTTGCAGATCACTCATTGTTTTTATAAGATAAAACAGTATCATTTGAGGAAATTGGATTTTCATCACTATAAGGATTATTCAAAGTGAGATTTATAAGTGATTGATATCAAAATGAAGTTGTTTATGAAAAGCTTTGGAAACTTAATTATTTCCATAACGAAGAAAACCTTTGTAAATTTATTCTTGATTCTTATTTAAGAATTAAGCATGAAAATGTTTTTATTATAAACATGATTATAAAATTTTGACGAACTGAGTATTGCATCGTTAATCTTGAAATTGTATATAGTTGCGCGCCTACATACAATTTGGAATGGACCATACAAGACTGATTAGTAGTTACCATAAAATTATTAACAAACACTGAATTTTCATTGAAGATTGTGAAAGATTAAATTTTATGAGATCTGCAAGAAGTGAAAAATAAGGACATAATGTTAGGGACACCTACATATGTGCCTGTAGCATCTATTCTTCTGATTCGAATTTACCCATCTGTGGAAATTATCTTATTTGACAATTGACAATTCTTTCTTGTCCAATTCTCCCGTAGTGAGATTATTAGGAAAAGTATCTGATTACCGAGTGTTGATACCCGATTGGATGTATCGACGTTCCTATCATTTCTTATGATTTGATTTCATTTGAATGACCTGTGTAACGATCCGACGAGCTTTCGAATGCGTACTCAAATTATGAAAACATGGGATATATTCATATTCGTTAAATGTTTTCGTCTGTACCTGATTTGAAATTCTCTCCCGTAGATTATGCGTTGACTTTACTCTTTTAAGGTTAGTTACGTCTCCAGATATCCTTGGATTTGTGAAGGATTATGAGTTATTATTAGACTTTTGAGAAGTTCACATCTTATCGACGGCAACGAAACTGGAAAGTTGATAGTGCCAGTAGAATGGAATGATTGATTATGACATGACGACATTGTCATAATTGATGGGAACTCAACTAGAATTTCCCTAAATGATAAGATGTTGATTATCAAAGGTGATCTAAATAAATTCTTGATGGATGATTATATCCTGCATTTAGACTTGAAATATTACCGTGAATGGTTATGAACTAGTTATAGATATAGTAATCTAGAAGAACCTGATATGAATGTATTCAAAGATGTTTATGTTATCTGAAACTTTAGGAGGCATTTATTGATGAATTACCTAGACTTTTGCCATTAAGGCAAGTTGAAATTGGTATTGATTATATTTCCGGTGTTGCACCTGTGGCTTGTGCACTGTACGTCAGAACCATCTAAATTAAAGGAATTACCGTACAACTGAGAGCGTTGTTGGAGAAAGATTTTATTATACCAAGCATGTCATCCTGAAGATCTATGGTATTATCATTCCTTATATATATAGATTACTGTGACTGAGTAATTTGACAATCGAAAACGAAATTCATAACTCGAAATGGAAGATTTGTTCGATCATTTACAAGGTTCTAGCGTATGTTTTAAAGATTTGATCCACGGCATGGTTATTATCAACTTCGCATCCGCGAAGAAGATTATCTATTCCAATCACTACATCCGGTACTTGTAATGAATGTTATGAGTTTCACGTGATGTCGTTAGGATTGACCAATGCACATGTAGCATTCATAAATTTGGTGAATCACGTGTGTAGGCTTTAATTTGATAACTTCATGCTTGTGATCATTAGTGACCATTTGTTTGTTTACAAGAATAAGAATGAGGTTAATAATTAATTATAGATTGCCCTGAATTGGCTAAACAATGAAAACCTATACCTTAAATATTTAACATGTGATAAAAAAAAACTTAATCCTTTACATAAAATGACCGTTGGATTAATAATGGTAAGATGTATGCATATAGACTCTTCAAAAATTAAGAGCCCTTTTAAGACTTTGGATTTTACCAAAAAGAAATAGAAATATGTTTTGACAAATGTTTTAACAAAGGATTTTTAAAGGGATTATTCCCTTATACACAAACCATTTAACTAAACTTCTGTTTAGGGTAAATGTTTGTGTATACCTCAAGATAACTTAAGAAGGATTGAGTAAAACCATTTATACCATAACCTAAAAACTTAAAACGACAATTTTTTCTTTTCAACTAAGAAAACTTTGACCAAAGTATAAACAAAGGTTTTTTTGAACATTTACGAATATTATTAATTATTTTCGATAAATCAACGAAAATCTTGTTAATTAAACTCAAATTTATTTTGAACATTTTATATAATTGGTCGAACTAAGAAATTTAAAATTTTTACGTTTACGTTTCATAAAAATTAACTAATTATTATTTAATTACTTGTAATAATTATCGACGCTTTAGACGTCAGATTGAGTAAAACAGATGAAGATAATAGTAAAAACGAAACTAAAACATAGAAGATATAAAGAAAGAAATACTGAATAAATTAAAGACATGATAATTATATCATCAGAAAGATGAATATACATACTGACACATAATATAGAAAGAATATTTGAGTGAATTGTGGACATGATGATTATATCATCATGAGAAGTGAATATAGATACCGACGCATTATGTAGAAAAGATAAAGAACCAGTTAGGACATGTTCCTTAAAAATGAAGGTGCAAAATAAATTGCCGAACGATATAAAAATAAATAATGTTTGTAAAAAGGATAATATAAATAGTGAAAGGTTTCACGGCTAATGTGAATCATTAAAATTGAGAAGCCAATAGCGTTAAATGTTTTAAAGGCCACTTGTGGTTGCCTAAATATGGAGATTGTGAGATATAGTTATGTTGGAATTTGTAAGGATAAGTATTCATTTATGTCATTTATGACTAAAAGTATCTTTGTCTGAAGAAGTTGTACTGATGGCAAATTATGAAGGCAGACATCGCCTCATACATTAGTAAACGTCTAGCTATCGCAAAGGTCATCATCTGAATTTGATTCGATTTGGGTCATCGTTGACAGACTGACCAAATCTGCTAATATCATTCCCGTTAATGATAAATGCAAAAGAGTTATGTAAACATAGTGTGCCTGTATCGAACATCTTTATCAAGATCCTCGCTTCGCATTGAATTTCTAGAGATTTGCTCAGAAATCATTGAGAACGAACCTTGATGAGAGTACTATATACCACCCCGAATCGAAGGGACGAGGTAAAGTAACGATACAAAGTAATATAAGTGATGTTTTATGTTTGAATGATTGACCTTTGGTAATAGACCATATAATCGTTTTCCTTTGGAGAGATTATCATCGATAATTATCGTATTAGGATCGAGATCTAATCTTGTTAGGATCTATATTAGAGCATCAGTAAGCAAGAGTTGAAATGAAGACACCCGACATACACCCATTGTGAGTTGGACATGTCTTTTAGGTTTAAGGTTTCATATGATGGCGAATCTAACCTTACAAAATACCGACCCGCGAGATCTGAAATGATTGTTGAAATTAGGATCTGATTATTGACTGCCGGTAGTGGGCAAGAGGTTATGTGAATATGAAATGTAGATCTTGAAGTGCCAGCTGGGTAGCGAAGTTATGCCAAAATTTTTAACCTTGGAAAAATGAAATAATGATCTAACAAATCATGGGATATAAGTCCCCGTTGTATGGGACCATTGAGAGGATGTAAAAGATTGGTTTGAAAGGCATATAAGCTGGATCTACCCTAGGACTTCAAGGACTGCGTAAATTATGTTTCGTAAATCGAACTTGATAAATAACTATCAAGTGAAAATCTGAATTCTTCTTAGTAAAGTTTAGATCGGCGAAAAGTTGCATTCATCAGAAACCCGTGAACATCATGGATAGAGAAAGTAAGTCAACATTTAGCCTGATCTTATTCCCGTAGTTATGTTTGATGGAACTCGCGTATTGTAATGGATTACACTTGTGAGAAAAGACCGAATGTGGAGGAAATACCCACATGGCTTTAACTCTATAAGAAGTCTGTAGTAAGATGATCTTTGAGGACAAAGATCCTGTTTAGGGGTAAATGCTGTGACAATCCGTCAATTTATGATTGATATTTTATTCTCAAATATTATTTGAAAACATTATTTTAATGTTACAATATGAACTCACTTATTTTGGGAAGTAATTTGGATTTACGTCTTGAAGTAGCATCGACTACGTCTAAACCGGAGGATTCTACGTTGCGTGCTTACGTTTACATACACCGTCTTTGGTAACAGTCCGACATTTCAGAAAATAAATTTGTCCGTGAATATTATTTTGGAGTTTTAAATTTGTGTTGGTTCATAAACTCACAAATTTACTAGAAGAGATTAGGACTTACGATTTTATTTTAACGTCCTTTACGACTAAACCGGAAACCTTAGGATTACGTATTCACGTTTTCGAACTCCGTTTTTGATGAGACAATTTTTATTGGATTCGTTTTGTGACGTTGATTCATAATTTATAAAAACGTTTTTCGTAAAACGACCCGAGGGCACGCAAATCGAGGAAACTAGAATCGAGGAGTACCCATAAATAAATGGGGACGAGACAAGTGGGACACTTGTCCCACCCCCATCAAAACCGGCCATATAAGCTAGTTACACCATGAGGTGTCACAACCTCATAAATAAATCCTACACTTGTCTTAGCTTACACTTTAAGCTAAGCATTACCTCAAAACCCACAAGCAAAACCATTTGCACCACTTCCACCCATGCAAAACAAGCTAAAATCCTCTCTACTCTCCATTTTGTGCCGTCCCATCCTCACCCTAAACATCCATTTTTATCAAAAATCAACCATGAAATCCTATGTTATTTCTACATATGTTGAAGCCCTCTTGAAGCTCTCTTGAATGGTGGTGATTATAACATCCATGGAGGAGTTCCCTTGGTGTCTTGGGGCTGATTTTCCACAAGGAGTTTATGAAGATTGGTGGTCATGAAGATGGTCTTGGTGCATCACAAGTTTCTCCATCAAAATCCATGTTTTGATCAACCTACATCATCATGGTGGTATAAAGATTGTCCTCCTCATCTTCTTGTTATTTTGATTATGTAAACATGTATTTTATTTCCTATTGTATATGTATATGATGATTATATGATGATAAAAATGTTATGTGGGGATTTGGTGTTGATAAACATGATTAAAAAGGTAAAAACTATAAAGAACAAGGCTAAAATCTTGCTTAAAAGTGATGGCTGTATAAAACAGTAAGAAACAGGTCATGGACTGATAAAATGATGAAGTAGAATCCATTTACAGTAAGCTAGATGTCTTGTACACATGTGAGAGTTGGCCATGCAATGGAATCATTGTAATGAGTGAGATATGATCAAAACAAGTTTAAGGTACAAATCTGAGTTCACTGTTTTGGACGATTTTTAGAAAATACTTAGAGGATGATTCAACAGTAGCTATAGAAGAGTTAAATGTAGCACATATCATGTAGTTTATGTGATAAAAATTTGAGCTTCTATCTCTATTTAGAACTCAAGATATGGCAGTTTTGGTGAAAGTGAAGATAAAAATCAGATTTTGGAAATTAAAGTATAATACTATTATATAAGCACTCAAAATTTAATAGTATAAAATATAAATTAAAACCCATTAACTTATGGATTCTATTTATATAAATATGTAAGAGGTGGAATAAGTGTATAAATTATAAAAATGGTAGTGGACTAACACTTATAAGTTATAAAACTATAAACATGATTTTTACGACTTTTTCGGCTAATACCGTAAAATTAACGTCTTTGTTAAATAAAACTTAGATGGTTGGACCCGACTAATGTAAACTTTATAAAACTTATATACGATATATAAACATGTATAACAAGTAAAAACAGATAAAAACCCGAACTATAGGACATACGGACATTAACGAGCTAAGTAAACATATTGGACTAATAATACAACAAAAATGGACTAAAACACTTATAAACTTATTATTGGGCTTAACCCATTTAGGCCCAACTTGTAAAGTGTAAATACTGATCATATAAGTATAAAATGGATTAATAAGAGTTAAATAACTTATAATAGGCTTATTGGACCTAAAACACGTAAATAGGTAAAACGAGAAAACTAGTATAAAAGTTATCGACACATAACACAAAAATGAGTAAATGAGGATATGTAAACTCTAACACCCCACCAAATGCTATGTGCAGCGGAACTACAACATTTGGGTGCTAGGCAGTGATCATCGCACACAAGATATATCGAACGACTCCAAAGAGACGTCAATTTAAAACTTAGATTAAAAATTGTTAAAAGATACATGTCTACGGTTTTTCCAACCCCAATTGATACAACAGAGTTTAGCGTTTACGGTCCCCATGAATCTCAACCCAAAAGTTACAGTTTTCACAACAACATAAAATTAAAGTTAAAAATGTTTAAGTAATAACGGGAGGAAAAACAAGCAGACTCCAAGCCATACACACAACATCCATCCAATGCACGCTCCATGCTACACTTCAGCGGTTACCTGAAACACATGCTAAATTTGGTCAACGAAAACGTTGAGTGGAATTCATAGGTTTTACAATTCATTTTGAACATATGTGAAATAAAAACCATTCACGATCATTCATAGACTTGTCGATCAAACAATCTATATTCAAGATACTGGCAATTGTGTTTAAGCTCATGACACTAAACCGTTAACTCAATCACCCGCGTAATAATTACCGGCGTGATTCAGATGAAACCAAGGCCCCTAATAAGGCATCAGTTGCAATTATACCTTATCTCTTATCACAAATTATCCGTCCGCAAGGGGTATCAACGTACTAGCCCTCGTCTCGGATAGGGTAGTCAACCCCATAGTACTATCACTTTGTATAAGCGGCTATTTCTAATCCACGCTAGGACTAAACAATAGTTAATAGTTCATGAATTTAGGGACTTTTGCAACTAGGTACTCAACACAATTTCAAAGGCAACATTCGGGTCCAACAATCATTCATGACATATGTTCATTTTAAAAACTAGCATGCATTTCCCTCGCGGGTAAAACAGTTTGAAATAATAATAAGGGAGGCTATAAATTCACACCTTATATAACAAGTAGTCGATAGTTCGAGAGACGGTCACTGACGACGATACGGATGCCCGGGTAAATCAACACCTATCAAACCAAATAACGCGTAATGAGTAATCTCATTTTAAAAACCTTATGGTACTGTATAAAATACATAAATACTAGTCACCTATGACAATTTCAACTCACGCCAAAACAAAACAACAAGCGTTACTCATTTTACACCATTTGTCCTTATTATTAACGTTATCCATTTTTATTCTTTTTCGCCGATACTTACCAAAAGTACGAGTTGTTTTACCATACTTAACCATCTTTATAAAATTTGACAAAATTCTCAAAAATACTATAAGACCTGTAGAAAACACATATTTAATCCCAACAAAAATTTTTACTTCTACGACCCGTTACTCAACACTTTTCCAAAACTACGTTTTTCGGACTGAAATTGTACTTTGACCAAGTCGGACTCATTTGACCCGTTTAAAACACTCCATTGACCCATTTGACACCTAAGTCCTACAATAGACTCAAATGTGCAGGTTTGACACCAAAATTCAGCCTTTGACCATTTACCAAACTAGACTTATAGTCCCCGGGATTTGACCTAAAACCAAGCATAACTTCGGATTATGACGGTTTTCATCTCCCGGTACACGAATTTCAAAACGTCGTAACTTTTGACTCGTTAGGAGTCGTAAGCTCTACTTTATACCAAATCGAAGCTAAGAAGATGCTCTACAAATCTATCCTATCCACAATACCTGTTTTCAAAATAATATTTACGAAAATGCCTTAAACTTTCTGTCTAAAATCAACCTTACCAAAATCACACTAACGCTCGTTTTCAAACCCATTTGTCATCACTAGACATCATCCTAAGCATCCCTAATCACAACCAAACAATGTTTTCAGTCCCTAACCCCTATTGATCATCAACCTCATAAAACTAAAATCCTAAAAACAAACATGCAAGTAAATTTACCCATCTACAACATCTAAAAACATGATAATATACACAAAATCGAGCTCAAAACATGAACCACCATGATCCCCAAACACCCCCCATTGAGCCGTGGGGTTTGGATGATCAAAACCCACCAACCAAATTGATTTTGGTTGATTTGTTTGGTGCTCTAGCATCCTTTTAGCATGAATTAAACATGCAAATGCTCAATTAACCTCAAAAATGAATTTGAAAAATCTTGAAATTTTTGGATGAATTTTTGTTAATGCATGTGTGAAATGAGCATGGATTAACACTCACTAGATGATTTTAGGAGGTGGTATATGATTAGAATGGATCAAAACTAAAAAAAATGAAGTGGTGGTGGTTTTGTGGGTTTGGCCGTCGGCCTAAGAACACAAGGGAGAGGGGTTGTAACACCCCACTTGGATAAGTGGACCGTTACGTGTATTTATGGCGTGTCATCAAAGCATAAGGTAAATGTCCTAAAACATTAAATGACCATAACGGAAATACCGGAATCAAACATCGGTAATCCAAACTAAGCTCAAAACATGAAAGATAAAATACTGAAGGAAAGGACTAAACAATGTCCAAATAAGCAGAATAATGTAAGAAATGCATAAAGTAAGAAGTCTGGGTAGCTTCCATCCAAATGCACATGCTCTCAGAATCCTAAGAGCGTCCTCGGGTACCTGCCGTTAGAACATGAAAGGGAACTACGGCTGAGCATAACGCTCAGTGAACGGATACAAAGCATGATAAGGAACTACTGAAATGAAACAAATGGTAAAATACTGGAGCTGTAAGACTGATAAGTAAAGTTGCAGCGGAAATCTGTGCATAATCTGTAAAGTCTGATTTGTAAATAATAAAGTTGAACTGTTATCTGATAAATTTGAAAACATGCATTTACTGTATTTTAATTTGCCAGAGCTTATATAGGTCACGTGCGGTAACAACCGTGCATGAATAACTGGAGGGGTGACCTCATCATGCTGTAGAGGGGTGACCTCTAAATAACTGTGCTGGGTGAAGGGATCAGCTCCAATGTGAAGGATGTAGAGCACACACCACATTCACCTGCTAAACTGTAAACTGTAGCCTAGGATGCATCCATACGCCCCACTAATAATACTGATAAAATGGCCAAGCTGAGCTGAGTGGGACGATGCAAGATATCACTCTCCTGCATGTGAGTCACGACACCGGTGCCTCTAGTGCCGTGGTTACGGTACCTCCGTAACTAGTACATAAACTAATCATGCTTGTATATAATGCTCAGGCAATTTATTTATTTCTTAACATGATTACTGATAAGTTTAAACATATACTGGGGAAAACATTTGGCTGAAAATGGGGATTCCTAATCATGCATAGAAATGAAGTCCTTACTGAAAGGACGGGAAATCCGTACCTCGTGTCCAGTAATGAAATACGACTGAAAGCTGAAAGATCTATCCGACTTCATGGTTACTACATAAATAACGTACGCGAAAAATAAGTTGACTGGTGTTATATATTTTACTGCTCTTAACTGTTTCCGTTGGATTTAATTTATACTTGTATTACTATTTATATATAATCTACTAAATTCTGACTGTTCACAAATATTACTGCTTTAATGTACTCTGTATTTCTGATTACGTATAATGTATAATCTGGCATTACTATAAATAGTATAGTAACTCGTTATAATTAGAAAGTTTCCTAATTTAGAAATATTTCCAATTTAATATCTTTAAATTATTTATGAGTCATAAGTTTTTAATAGGATAAAAATGATAAAGCTAGAATTAATTAAATTTTATTAATTAGATTAATAAAATTGGACAATATAATTAATTAATTTATAAAACTCACTTATAAATAATTTACCAATTCAAATATTTCGTGGTTCCCACTGCTTGTCTTAAGTTCCCACTGCTTTTATATTTTTCCCATTGTATGTTATATGTTCCCACTGCTTGCCATGAATTCCCACTGTTTGTGTAGTGGTTACCACTGCTAATGCAGTGGTTCCCACTGCTCGCAGTCCCAAACACCCCCTGCTGGGCGAAATAGACCCAAACACCCCTGTTAGGCTGCTGTTGCTGTTCGAACAGCCAAACACCCATGTTGTTTCTGTTTTACCCCGCAGCACGTAATCCCAAACACCCCTGTTGTCAGATCTAAACCCAAACGCCCCTTCCCTGGTTCTTTTTGGTCGCTGTTGTCCAAAACAAACACCACCCCGCACCTTAAATGGTCGCGGCTGGTTCCCAAATCACACCGAGACCTTCTAGGTCTCGATTCTCGTGACCCCCCACACAAAACGCAGCCTAGGTTTTGTTTAATCCCTTGATTACTTTCAACATTTTTTATAAAATCTTGATGTAAAACCCCCTGATTTCGTTATTCTTATAGACAAAGAAAGATGAAATACCTACGACGTGTGATTAAGGAGCAGCAAAACATACACGAATATGGAGATTGAAATACAACCGCACTCCCTTTTTCTTTGTCTTTTTCTGTCGGCAACCAACAAGAAACCCTAAACCGTTTTTTTTTGTTCGTAACATGTTTGAGAGCAAGGGAAAATACCACTCCCGTTTTTTTTTCTTTGGGGTGCTGGGCTCCAAGGCCCAATTATCTTTTCTTGTTCTTTTCTTTTTAAAACGCAGCCCAATGAAAAATCCATAAGATTTCGTTTCTGATTCGCTTCGTTTAAAATCATATACTTGCGTGTTCGTGTTTTAAATCCCGTTATATATATTTATTTATTCTACTGACAATAAATTCGTACGTAATACTGAATAATTATTTTCTGAATTGTTTTCTGAATAAATCATTAAGTCACGATCTTAATTAAAACTGAGGCTGTGTACTTACTGTTAACGTTTAATTATTTTTAAAGCTGGGACAACACATATTTAATATCTGAGGATTTTAAATACGGGTTTTACAATTCTTCCCCTCTAAAAAAAATAATTCGTCCTCGAATTAAAGATGCGATTATGCCGTGGTTTTACAATTCTTCTCCTCTAAAAAGGAGAATTCGTCCTCGAATTAAAGATAATAAGCTGATGAAGCTATAAGAACTGAAAGAGCACGTAAACTGAAAAGACAATCAAGCTGAATGATGAGTCGTCTTCAAATTATGGCATAATGTTGATGAAAGGTATAAACATGACATGACTTAAGTGAACATGTAACGTGACATGGCTGAAGAGGACATGGAACGTAACATGATTGAAAGAACTTAACTGGATTTATTGGAGGAAAATGATGAGAGGTCTGGATGGACTCCTCCGTTTCAAGTGGCTTCCCGCTCGAAACGGTTCCTTTAAAGATCTTGACATATTGAAAATCTTGGTCCTGATGACCCTGTCCTGATAACTGCTGAAATAGTTTCTGGCTCCATACTTAAGATGGATTTTCTGAATCTGATAGAATGAATACGCTATAGCATGTAGTATACATGAAATGGTACGTACAATATTCTGAGAGATAACATTTATATTTCTTGGCAAGCTGCTGAAAAAAAAAATATATAGGGATGAACTACGTGAACAATTGTGAACGTGCTACGTGAGCAATTGTGAACGTGGTTCGCGATTATATAAGGAACGTTGTGCATGAAGTATATCGTGAATGGGATACATGAAACATACTGTGAACGTGATACTAGAACATATCATGAACGTATGTTGACTGAGGAAGGAATGCCAAACGATAGGGTCTGAGATGTGAAACGTCTGCCTGGTTATTGGAAAGTTGTGCTAAATTTGAGTCTGGTCTCTCAAGTTTTCTGTAACCGTATTCGGTAATAAACTGAGAAACGTGTATCGTGAAATGGCACACGAACTTGAACGTGAACAATATTATGAACGCAAACGTGAACTTAAATCACGAGATAGCATAAAAGATGAACTGAAACAGCATCATACTGCGAATGAGACGTAATCGTGAAAGTGAAAATAAACATGAACTTAAAGTGGCGTAAACATACACTTGATAGTGAACATGAATTCTGTCTGATACGATGGTCGATGGAATGCCTTGAATTCATACGATTTACTGCTAAATTTCTAAATTTTCTGCAGATCTGCTACAGCGTGATCCTTTCGGATGAAAGAAACGCGCAGGCTGTTTACATGGTTGACGATAACTTAGATAGTATCATACTTTCTCTGAGCCTGTGGTAGCTGATAACAATTTCATGGAATTTCGTCTCATTTCTGTTCAGAAATTTCTAAGGGTTGTAGTAACCCACTAACTTGACGGCGTTCTATCTTGAACCTGCAGTAGGTCAGGCATCTAGATATGAACATAGCTGCATTAATGTGTGATGCGGATTCTATTAAAGTTTTGTCTGGAATTATGGAACATTCTGGTGGAAATCTGGTTGAATAGTCATGGAAGAATTTTTAGTGAGAACCGTCAGCAATTTCTGCGGTAGCAGTCAATTGAGATCTAGAAATTTTATACTACGTTCACAGGCGTCAGTCAGGACCATCAGGTGATGGCCTTCACCTGCGCTGGATTGTCTGAAATTTCTTTCTGTTGAAATGTGGTGGCTCAGAAATGTCACTTTGTTCAAATGAGATTTATATATGGAGAGTTGTGTATAAAAATAACTCCTATTGAAGATTCGGTACAATTGTGAGAAGATGAGTCTCGTGTTCTTCTCTAGTATTAGGCATATCAGAATGTGATCAATGAATATACTGATGATATTGCATGAGAGTCATGAAAAAAAATTTATTCATAATTTCATAATCTAACTGGAGCGTTAGGGAGCTCGTAAGTATAAAGTCAAAATTTTTAGAGAGACTGTAATATGTGCAACAGAAGTCTGGAAACGTCATGTTCTTTCTCTCACTACTGATGGTAGCATGATCGGAAATTTGTTCTGGAAAATGTTTAAGACATCATAGCAGGTCAGATAAACCTTCTACACATGGGATGAACATCGATTATGAAAGGTGATCTTGTAAAATTTTCAGTGGTCGATACCTGATCTCATGTTACCGGCCTTCTTTCTAATAGATAGGAACGGTGCACTTCCTGATGGTGCGCTAGGGCGAATAGAGCCTCATTCTGGTAATTTTTGCAGCAAATACTACAACTCTTTTAAACTCAGTTGAAGCCCTGCGATAAAGAGTTCTGAAAATAGGTTCTGTACTTGAGACAATATCTATGTAGAATTTTGTTTCGTGGTTAGAAAGGAATCTCTGAAAAACTTCCTGATATTACGTCTGGGAGCACTGGAGTAATCTGTTGGTCATCAGTTGAAGGAATTTCAGAAGTGAATTTATAACTGATGGCTAGACAGTCTTCGTAGCTATGGATTGCTAAGTCATGCGCTTCTAAGGTAGAAACAATTTGTACTGATTTTTCTGGCAGAAGATATAATGAATATATTTAGGATTTAGTAAGATGGATCTCGTCGTTAACTGAAAATAAGGCTTTAATAAATATGATGATACTGTTGAGTCCTTTTTGGCTGAGAGGTAGGGGACTACCTGATTTAAGATAAAGATGACATAGGAACACGTGAAGTAAACATGTCGACTTTTTACTGAATGTGTTCGTTTGTAACCTCACAGAATGAATACTGCGTGTTTAACTTGAATAATACTCTAGAGGTGGTGACTGAATTTTTAATTGATCTGATTCATGCGTGGCGTAATAGAACGATTATACCCCTTTCTGAAGGGTACCCTGAATTACTGAGGGTCTGGTTTAGAAACATACTGGAGTTATGAGTTCTGACTCGTATTTTGATAAAAGATTCGTATGACGTGTATCGTAACTGGGGTCCTGAAAGGTCTTCCGAAATGATACCCGAGACTTATGTCTTGACTGATGTCTTGACATGTGTTTTAGTGGATGAACCTGAACAAGGCTGAAAATTTTGGTAACTGCTAGGATTGGCGGACCGGTTAGGCTACTGACCTCTGTATTTCTGGTCACGTCCGTTCCGGAGTTCCGATGGTACTGACTGATTAATTATAAGCACGGTGGTTGTCACTACTACTTTGTCTGTCAGTTTCCTGACGGTCGTTATCATGACCGTGATTCATGTAATTATTTCTGCTGAGTGGCCGGCTGGTTGCCCGTTCCCACTCTTCTGACAGAAAGATTAGCTGAGTGAAGTGTGACATCTAACTGAGGAAGTAAAAGCATGGAATAGGATGGTAGTGTCTGATGGTTGAAATTTATTCTTTTCAGAAATTTCAAATGTATAGTTTTCGTCCTTATTCTGTAGAGTCTTCATAGTATAAACAGCATCAGCATCTTGAGAAATCTCCAAAGTATCAGCAGCATCAACATTTGTGAGTTCTTCAAGGTGTTAGCAGCATCAGCATCTGGTACAATCTTCAACTCACGAGCAGCATCAGCACCTGGTAGAATATCGACAAGTGGCAACGCCTGAGATGGTTGAGGATCGATTAGCAATATCCATGGAGTAAGGTACCTGGAGTACACCTCGACTACAGTACATGAAGTACAAACTGAATACTGCACATGGAACATATCTGAGGCACTGTACGTGGAGTGCTAATGAAATACTGTCCATGGAGTATAACTGAGACACTGTACGTGGGGTATGTATGGAATACGGTACATGGCACTGGTGGAAATTTTATGGGATGATCGGTATTGGTGTCGCTTGTCTGACATGATCAAAGAAATAAATAGATTTAAACAGTAGTAAACTGATCTTGAGTAAGTAACATGATAGGCTGAAAATTTCTGCGTAGACTTAATGCTGGTTGTATAGAGGCTAAAAAGTATGATCTAATCGAAGTCCCAACAGTGGTCAGCATGAAGCATGATTAATGAAGGCCAATCATGATTTATCATAAAAATGGGTTTTACTGAAATTCTTGAGTATCTTAACATGAAACATCATTACTTTGCTGAAAACATAATCCTCGTAAGGAGACATGAACTGAATCAAACCTGAAGACGACCTCAACGTGAGGATATGAAAATTTGACTGTTACTAGAACATAAAAGAAAATCAACTGAGGTTTAACATCAACTCGTGTGGATGGCTATGGTTCAATCCAAAGAATTCAAGGAACAAAACATACGACTAAGTATGGGCGATTTTGGTTCGATCCATGCTTGTCAAAATTTCTGAGAACTGTCCTGTATAGAAATTCATAATCTGGGACTAAATATGGTTGGCTATAGTCCAGCCCATACTTGTCTAAAATTATGAAATGTCCTGATATGACAAAGGTGAACAACTATGAGTCGGTTCACAAAACAACCTTCGACTGAAAAGCATGAAATTTGACCTGAACAATGGTGAACGTTTATGGCTGGTTCACCAAGAATTACTTGACTGACAACATGAATCTGACATGAATAAGGATGAATGCCTAGGTTCAGTTCATCAATACAAAATCTAAACGGCCAAGGGTGAACGCCTATGGGTCGGTTCACCAAAACAAAATTCGCAGAAAAGCACATGCGACTAAATATGGCCAGTCCTGTACCAACCTTTTACTTAGTCAAAAACTTTAAGAAACCGACTAATAACTGAAGAAAACTGACTGATTAATGCATGATAAACATGAAGATAACAACGCCAAAATCTGGGAAGTTCCTGGTGACTACCCACTAGTCACAGGTCAAGTTTTAGAGCCTACGGGTCGAACCTATAGCTCTGATACCATAATTGTAACACCCCACTTGGATAAGTGGACCGTTACGTGTATTTATGGCGTGTCATCAAAGCATAAGGTAAATGTCCTAAAACATTAAATGACCATAACGGAAATACCGGAATCAAACATCGGTAATCCAAACTAAGCTCAAAACATGAAAGATAAAATACTGAAGGAAAGGACTAAACAATGTCCAAATAAGCAGAATAATGTAAGAAATGCATAAAGTAAGAAGTCTGGGTAGCTTCCATCCAAATGCACATGCTCTCAGAATCCTAAGAGCGTCCTGGGGTACCTGCCGTTAGAACATGAAAGGGAACTACGGCTGAGCATAACGCTCAGTGAACGGATACAAAGCATGATAAGGAACTACTGAAATGAAACAAATGGTAAAATACTGGAGCTGTAAGACTGATAAGTAAAGTTGCAGCGGAAATCTGTGCATAATCTGTGAAGTCTGATTTGTAAATAATAAAGTTGAACTGTTATCTGATAAATTTGAAAACATGCATTTACTGTATTTTAATTTGCCAGAGCTTATATAGGTCACGTGCGGTAACAACCGTGCATGAATAACTGGAGGGGTGACCTCATCATGCTGTAGAGGGGTGACCTCTAAATAACTGTGCTGGGTGAAGGGATCAGCTCCAATGTGAAGGATGTAGAGCACACACCACATTCACCTGCTAAACTGTAAACTGTAGCCTATGATGCATCCATACGCCCCACTAATAATAC
Source organism: Glebionis coronaria (assembly GCA_025667525.1). NCBI lineage: Eukaryota > Viridiplantae > Streptophyta > Magnoliopsida > Asterales > Asteraceae > Glebionis > Glebionis coronaria. Next base: position 267,255,845 of record CM046881.1, on the reverse strand, counting down.
TGATAAAATGGCCAAGCTGAGCTGAGTGGGACGATGCAAGATATCACTCTCCTGCATGTGAGTCACGACACCGGTGCCTCTAGTGCCGTGGTTACGGTACCTCCGTAACTAGTACATAAACTAATCATGCTTGTATATAATGCTCAGGCAATTTATTTATTTCTTAACATGATTACTGATAAGTTTAAACATATACTGGGGAAAACATTTGGCTGAAAATGGGGATTCCTAATCATGCATAGAAAGGAAGTCCTTACTGAAAGGACGGGAAATCCGTACCTCGTGTCCAGTAATGAAATACGACTGAAAGCTGAAAGATCTATCCGACTTCATGGTTACTACATAAATAACGTACGCGAAAAATAAGTTGACTGGTGTTATATATTTTACTGCTCTTAACTGTTTCCGTTGGATTTAATTTATACTTGTATTACTATTTATATATAATCTACTAAATTCTGACTGTTCACAAATATTACTGCTTTAATGTACTCTGTATTTCTGATTACGTATAATGTATAATCTGGCATTACTATAAATAGTATAGTAACTCGTTATAATTAGAAAGTTTCCTAATTTAGAAATATTTCCAATTTAATATCTTTAAATTATTTATGAGTCATAAGTTTTTAATAGGATAAAAATGATAAAGCTAGAATTAATTAAATTTTATTAATTAGATTAATAAAATTGGACAATATAATTAATTAATTTATAAAACTCACTTATAAATAATTTACCAATTCAAATATTTCGTGGTTCCCACTGCTTGTCTTAAGTTCCCACTGCTTTTATATTTTTCCCATTGTATGTTATATGTTCCCACTGCTTGCCATGAATTCCCACTGTTTGTGCAGTGGTTACCACTGCTAATGTAGTGGTTCCCACTGCTCGCAGTCCCAAACACCCCCTGCTGGGCGAAATAGACCCAAACACCCCTGTTAGGCTGCTGTTGCTGTTCGAACAGCCAAACACCCATGTTGTTTCTGTTTTACCCCGCAGCACGTAATCCCAAACACCCCTGTTGTCAGATCTAAACCCAAACGCCCCTTCCCTGGTTCTTTTTGGTCGCTGTTGTCCAAAACAAACACCACCCCGCACCTTAAATGGTCGCGGCTGGTTCCCAAATCACACCGAGACCTTCTAGGTCTCGATTCTCGTGACCCCCACACAAAACGCAGCCTAGGTTTTGTTTAATCCCTTGATTACTTTCAACATTTTTTATAAAATCTTGATGTAAACCCCCCTGATTTCGTTATTCTTATAGACAAAGAAAGATGAAATACCTACGACGTGTGATTAAGGAGCAGCAAAACATACACGAATATGGAGATTGAAATACAACCGCACTCCCTTTTTCTTTGTCTTTTTCTGTCGGCAGCCAACAAGAAACCCTAAACCGTTTTTTTTTTGTTCGTAACATGTTTGAGAGCAAGGGAAAATACCACTCCCGTTTTTTTTTTCTTTGGGGTGCTGGGCTCCAAGGCCCAATTATCTTTTCTTGTTCTTTTCTTTTTAAAACGCAGCCCAATGAAAAATCCATAAGATTTCGTTTCTGATTCGCTTCGTTTAAAATCATATACTTGCGTGTTCGTGTTTTAAATCCCGTTATATATATTTATTTATTCTACTGACAATAAATTCGTACGTAATACTGAATAATTATTTTCTGAATTGTTTTCTGAATAAATCATTAAGTCACGATCTTAATTAAAACTGAGGCTGTGTACTTACTGTTAACGTTTAATTATTTTTAAAGCTGGGACAACACGTATTTAATATCTGAGGATTTTAAATACGGGTTTTACAGGGGTGTTTGATTTTTTTTGTAAAGTGTTTAGTGTGTGTTTGTGTTTGTCCCCTTTTGTGAAATGGGAGGGACCTAGGTGCAATTTCACCTTTCTTTTGGCCTTAAGCAAAAACGACACCAAAACTTTGCGGGATTGACTCACTAGTCCTTTTAGAAAATTTTACGGGAGTCGGAAATTATTCCAAACACTCCAAAATACTTTTGGGATACTTTAAATGTACCCGGAAAGCAATAAAACTTACCCGACTCGACTTAACACGAACCGTAAGTAAAATTCTCGAAAAATTACATTATCGATAAAACGTCAATAATTATAGAAATTTGGGCATCCATCGGGATCGTATTCGTCATCGTCCTTCTTAAATCGTCAATCGTCAAAATTATAACCTCGAACATTGGTTTCAACCAAAATACCAAAACATATAGCAATTAAAATTTATTAAAAATTTTAAAAATTAGCGTAATTTAGGGTAATGTTAGTGACCTCGGTTCTAGGGTATCACATCCACCCCTCCTTAAAGAGAGCGACGTCCCAGCGCTCGCCTCTTCTTATACTCACATTTTGTGCCGCTGGAACAGATGAGGATACCTTTCCTTGAAAAAGTCCTCACGTTCCCAAGTGTATTCCGGTCCACGCCTAGAATTCCATCGAACCTTCACAATAGGAATTCTACTACGCTTCAGCCTCTTGACCTCTCGGTCCATAATTTCCACGGGTTCTTCCACAAAATGCATTTTGTCGTCCAGTTGAATCTCGTCCAAAGGAATCACCAATTCCTTATCCGCCAAACTCTTCTTCAAGTTCGATACGTGAAACGTGTCGTGAATAGCACTAAGCTCGCTCGGCAACTCTAACTTGTACGCTACTGGTCCAATTCGTTTAACGATCTTAAATGGTCCAATATACCTCGGACTCAACTTTCCTTTCTTCCCAAAACGAATTACACCCTTCCATGGCGATACCTTAAGCATAACCATATCTCCGACTTCAAATTCCAACGATTTTCTTCTGTTATCGGCATAACTCTTCTGTCGGCTTCTCGAAGCAAGTAGTCGGTTCTTGATTTGCACAATCTTCTCGGTCATCTCTAAAACCATTTCGGGTCCAGTCAATTGACTTTCTCCTACTTCACTCCAACACACAGGCGATCTACACTTTCTTCCATACAATGCTTCGAACGGTGCTGCCTTGATACTCGCATGGTAACTATTATTATACGAAAACTCCACTAGAGGCAAGTGGCGTTCCCAACTTCCTCCAAAATCGATCACGCATGCTCGGAGCATGTCCTCCATCGTCTGAATAGTTCGTTCACTCTGGCCGTCAGTTTCCGGATGATAAGCCGTACTTAAATTCAATTCAGTGCCCATCGCACATTGAAGCGATTTCCAAAATTCCGAAGTAAATCTACTATCGCGATCCGAAATGATCGATAACGGCACTCCATGTCTGCAGACGATCTCCTTCACGTACACACTGGCCAGCTTTTCCATACTGTCCGTCTTCTTCATAGGTAAGAAATGAGCAGATTTCGTCAATCTATCCACTATTACCCATATCATATCACATCCACTAGGAGTTCTAGGTAAACCCGTCACGAAATCCATGGCGATTTTCTCCCATTTCCATTCTGGGATCTCTGGTTGTACCAACAACCCAGACGGTTTCTTATGTTCTGCTTTAACCTTCGCGCAAGTCAAACACTTACTAACGTAACAAGCAATATCTGCCTTCATATTCGGCCACCAATAAGCTTTCTTCAGGTCATGATACATCTTATCCGATCCAGGATGTATCGAATACTTCGACTTATGAGACTCGTTCATAACCAAATCTCGTACTCCAGGCTTTCCTTACTCAGATGAACACAATGGTAACCAAATCCGATTCTCGAAATATCTCAATCCGTCTGACCTAATCACAAAAAGAGGTTTCAACATTCTTCCCAAGTTCTCAGCTTCAACATTCCCTTTCATTAATCCCCTCTCTTGAGCCTTCAGTATAGTTTCGGTTAAATCAACGCTCTCAGTCATTACCAAAGCTCTGACTCTCAAAGGTTTCTCCCGTTCCTTCCTACTAAGTGCATCCGCTACAACATTCGCCTTGCCAGGATGGTAGCGAATTTCACAGTCATAGTCACTCAGTAATTCTACCCATCGTCTCTGTCGCATGTTTAACTCCTTTTGATCTAAAATGTGATGCAAACTCTTGTGGTCAGTGAATACAACACACTTCGTCCCATACAAATAATGTCTCCACAACTTCAACGCAAAAACTACAGCTCCTAATTCCAAATCGTGCATCGTGTAGTTCTCCTCATTCTTCCTCAGTTGTCTCGACGCGTAAGCTATCACCTTTTCACGCTGCATCAATACCGCTCCATAACCTTTACGAGATGCGTCACAATACACTACAAAGTCTTCGGTTCCTTCAGGCAATGACAATATCGGTGCAGAACATAACTTGTCCTTGAGCATTTTGAAAGCGAATTCTTCCTCATCTCCCCATTCATACACCCTATTCTTTTCGGTAAGCTTTGTCAATGGCTTTGCAATCAACGAAAATCCTTCAATGAACCTCCGATAATACCCAGCTAAACAAAGGAATTGTCGAACTTCAGTCGGCGTTGTCGGTGCCGACCATTCCCTGATCGCTTCGACCTTGGCAGGATCCACGCGAACTCCTTTGCTATCAATCACGTGACCAAGGAATTGCACAGACTCTAACCAAAACTCACACTTCGAGAACTTCGCATACAGCTTCTCTTTCTTCAGCAGATCCAAAATCTTTCTCAGGTGCTTCTCGTGCTCCTCCTTACTCTTAGAGTAAATAAGAATATCATCGATAAAAACAATAACAAACTTATCTAGATACGGCTTGCATACGCGATTCATAAGGTCCATGAATACAGCAGGCGCGTTTGTCAACCCAAACGGCATCAATCGAAATTCAAAGTGTCCATACCGCGTACGAAAGGCAGTTACATGGATATCCTCCTCTCTTACACGTAGTTGATGATACCCTGATCTTAAATCGATCTTTGAGTATACACTGGAACCTTGCAATTGATCAAACAAATCGTCAATCCTCGGCAATGGATACCGATTCTTAACCGTCAGCTTGTTGAGTTCTCTATAGTCAATACACATCCGAAATGAACCATCTTTCTTCTTCACAAACAACACTGGCGCTCCCCATGGTGATGAGCTCGACCTAATAAATCCTTTATCCATCAACTCCCTCAGTTGATCCGATAACTCCTTTAACTCGGATGGTGCTAATCGATAGGGTGCACGCGCAACCGGCGCAGCTCCTGGCACCAAATCAATTCGAAACTCGACCTCACGGGTGGGTGGTAAACCTGGCAGCTCGTCTGGAAAAACTTCCGGATATTCGCAGATAACAGGTACCTCTTCAATCCTCGCCTCTAAATCACCATCACTCGAAACTTGTGCCAAAAACACATCGCATCCACTTTCTACATACTTCATCATTTTCAAACAAGAAATCACTTTCAAACGAGAAGTGCATTCGTCTCCCTTCACGGTCAAGACTTTATTCCTCAACGGGATCTGAACTAATCTCTCACCACAGACGATCATAGCACTGTGCGCCATCAGCCAATCCATTCCCACAATTACGTCAAACGATCCTAGCTCTATAGGCATCAAGTCGATTTTTAAAAGCGTAATTTCCTAACTTCAGGGTACACCCCTTCAGTATAGAATTCGTACTAACAATTTTTCCATCGGCTAACTCAACGTTATAACTAGTTGCTAACAACACCGGTTTTCTATCGATATGACGACTAAATTTAACATCTACGAAACTCTTGTCGGATCCAGAATCAAACAAAACACTAGCATAACAAGCGTCTAGCAAAAACGTACCGGTAACCACGTTAGGACCCTGTGGTTTATCAACCGTCCCTACTTGATACACGGCAGCAGCATTGTTACCTCCTTGCTTGTTTCCTGCCTTCGGGCAATTCCCTTGCATATGGCCTCTCTCTCCACATCCAAAACAACCCCTCACTCTTGTAGCATTCGCCCCATTGGCTACCCCTTTCGTTCGGCAATCAGACATCCTGTGACCCGCTTTTCCACATTTGCCGCACGCAGGCGGGCAATGCCCTACGTGATACAAGTTGCATCTAACACAGTGGGGATTCACCTTCGCTCCTCTGGGGTTTGTCACAGCTCTCATCCCTTCATTCCTTCGTTGGTTAAACTGCTGATTGCGGTTCTGACCATTGTTGTTTCGGTTTCCACCTCGGCTTTGACCCTGGGATTGATTGCTCTGTGTCGCTTCCCATTTCCTCTTATTTCCTTCAGCAATGAAGTTCTTCTTGTCTTGGAGTTTGACATCCATCAACGCGTGAGCCATCTGGACCGCTTCATCAAACGACCCAGGTTTAGACGAAGTCGTCTCACCCTTGATATTACTGGATAGACCTTTGATGTACTGTTTCATCTTCTTGGTATCATCGGCAAAAGTGTCTGGACACAAAAGGCTTAGTTCATTAAACCTCCTGGTGTAAGCAGTGATATCATTGTTTTTCAAAGTCAGGTGCCTCAACTCATCTTCCAATTGACCTAACTCCTCTTCAGGACAGAACTTCTTGGTCAAAAGAGCTTTAGTAGTAGTCCATGTTCTTGCATTCGCTACTGCCAACCCAACAGTGGCTACTTGGGTGTTCCACCAACTTAATGCATCGTCAAGAAATGTAGCAGCCGCAAACTTGACCTTGTTCGCTTCTGAGCAACCACTAATCTCGAAAGTACTTTCAACCTTTTCTAACCATCTCCTGAGTTCTAGAGCTCCACCAGTTCCACGAAATTGCGTGGGACCACATTTTATGAAACTAGAGTAAGTACATTCTCTTGGGGCTTGCTGTCTCCCCGCATTTCTGCCCTGGTATGGATTCCTTCCTGCTCGGTCTACTTCTAGCGCATTCGCAATGGCTTCCTGAATCATCGTGTTCACACGGGTTGCGGTTAGTTTTGGAGGCATGGTGCGTTATCAAATATATCTTTCTGCAAGACAGGGAAAATAGGAAAACAATGTAAGTATACACATCAAGATTAAGATGGATTTCTCTTTCAAGACATAATATAATCACAACGACACATCACTACAGAGTTACTAATATTCATCAATTCACATCACAAAAGATCAAATTAAAGACATATCACAGATCATGAAAGGTAAACATGGATTGTATTGATAATCAACCAAAATTGTGACAAGTATTGTCACTACAATCATTCACCATAAAACTTAAGTCCTCAAGTTTTTCGTCATAATGCCATCATACAAAAGTCTAAAACAGTTCTATTACAACGATCAAAGATAAAATACAAGACAAGCAACTAGGCATGTGGTGATCCACACGGCCTCTTGGATGGCGGTTCGTCATCATCTTCCTCGGGTTCCTCATCGCTATCATCCTCGTCCACATCATCCATTTTTCTCTTCCTTTGTCGTTCGGCCCACATTCAGTCTCCTTTTTCGTCCCTGACGTAGACCCACACTCAACCGCTACATGATTTCCCACAGTGATACAAGCACCTCTGGCAGGTGGCTGGATCATGAAGTCATTAGCTTCCATTTCCAAAACGTCCACAAATCTCCAATCTGGGGGCAATGATGCTCTCACTCGATGCTCCCAACTCTGCATCCTAGACAATCTCACTTGATCTTCCCTAACACGGTCAAGACTGGCGCTCAAGTTCGCGATCATCGATCTTAGACAGTTGATATCACTTTTGTTTGCATTTCCATCATACTCAATTCTTGAAGTCCTTTCCAATAATCTTTGGTGTGCCCTTTCATTCTTATCAAACCTCTTAATTACCCTGGTCTCAACCACAAACCGCTCATACATCAACCTATCCATCCTCCTCAAACGACCCTCGGGATCCCAGTAGTGTCTTGGTCTCGGAAAGTAGACCCTTGCGATATTCTCATGAATAGATTGTGATTTTGATAAATTGATGGACTCTGCACCACTCCCATTACTTACTCGAACAAATCCCGGCACTGTCCTTAAATAGTCCTTACAATTGTCCATCGGGCGACTAAAGGGTTGCTGCTCATATCGATCGGTCGGAGGCACTTCATAACCCTTTGGCGAATTTGGAGATTGAAATAAATCAGGTTCGGTCTGACCTACAGCATTCTCGGGAATACCATCATCCATCAATTCCTCGGGCTCTTCCTCAGAATCCTCGCTCTCATCACTACTGATACTGAAGTTGTCCACCTCACTTTCATCATTGTCATTTTCCGGCCCTATTTCTTCTTCTGGAGCGATCCATCCATTGTCATTATCCAGCGGGTTCGGAGGAAACGGTCCCCCTTCGTGGCCCACGACGTAATCGTTTCCATTACCATTAGGCGGTACCTCGGCCATTCCTGCAATAACAACGAATTTCGGAGGGTACGTAAGTAACTATTCAATATTTATAAATACATGCATGCAAATGCAATGCAAAGGTGGTACATATGCCCAAAATGCAATAATATGATGCTCATGCATGATTAATACAAAAATTACGGTGTCGGATATTCCACGTATAATTTCAACGTCTACATATAGTAATTTCCATACTTACGTAATAAATACACTAATATATACTTTAACTCAAAAGTATACGTCAAATGCCATGAATACAAAAATAAATCTTACCGGAGCCATGCAGGATAGTTGTGTGTGCTTGGACAATTTCTTACGACACCAAAAGTTATAGTTTAGGATTTTCGAAACGACCTAGTTCTCTATAACTCATGGCTCTGATACCAATCTCTAACACCCCACCAAATGCTATGCACAGCGGAACTACAACATTTGGGTGCTAGGCAGTGATCATCGCACACAAGATATATCGAACGACTCCAAAGAGACGTCAACTTAAAACTTAGATTAAAAATTGTTAAAAGATACATGTCTACGGTTTTTCCAACCCCAATTGATACAATAGAGTTTAGCGTTTACGGTCCCCATGAATCTCAACCCAAAAGTTACAGTTTTCACAACAACATAACATTAAAGTTAAAAATGTTTAAGTAATAACGGAGGAAAAACAAGCAGACTCCAAGCCATACACACAACATCCATCCAATGCACGCTCCATGCTACACTTCAGCGGTTACCTGAAACACATGCTAAATTTGGTCAACGAAAACTTTGAGTGGAATTCATAGGTTTTACAATTCATTTTGAACATATGTGAAATAAAAACCATTCACGATCATTCATAGACTTGTCGATCAAACAATCTATATTCAAGATACTGGCAATTGTGTTTAAGCTCATGACACTAAACCGTTAACTCAATCACCCGCGTAATAATTACTGGCGTGATTCAGATGAAACCAAGGCCCCTAATAAGGCATCAGTTGCAATTATACCTTATCTCTTATCACAAATTATCCGTCCGCAGGGGGTATCAACGTACTAGCCCTCGTCTCGGATAGGGTAGTCAACCCCATAGTACTATCACTTTGTATAAGCGGCTATTTCTAATCCACGCTAGGACTAAACAATAGTTAATAGTTCATGAATTTAGGGACTTTTGCAACTAGGTACTCAACACAATTTCAAAGGCAACATTCGGGTCCAACAATCATTCATGACATATGTTCATTTTAAAAACTAGCATGCATTTCCCTCGCGGGTAAAACAGTTTGAAATAATAATAAGCGAGGCTATAAATTCACACCTTATATAACAAGTAGTCGATAGTTCGAGAGACGGTCACTGACGACGATACGGATGCCCGGGTAAATCAACACCTATCAAACCAAATAACGCGTAATGAGTAATCTCATTTTAAAAACCTTATGGTACAGTATAAAATACATAAATACTAGTCACTTATGACAATTTCAACTCACGCCAAAACAAAACGACAAGCGTTACTCATTTTACACCATTTGTCCTTATTATTAACGTTATCCATTTTTATTCATTTTCGTCGATACTTACCAAAAGTACGGGCTGTTTTACCATACTTAACCATCTTTATAAAATTTTACAAAATTCTCAAAAATACTATAAGACCTGTAGAAAACACATATTTAATCCCAACAAAAATTTTTACTTCTACGACCCGTTACTCAACACTTTTCCAAAACTACGTTTTTCGGACTGAAATTGTACTTTGACCAAGTCGGACTCATTTGACCCGTTTAAAACACTCCATTGACCCATTTGACACCTAAGTCCTACAATAGACTCAAATGTGCAGGTTTGACACCAAAATTCAGCCCTTTACCATTTACCAAACTAGACTTATAGTCCCCGGGATTTGACCTAAAACCAAGCATAACTTCGGATTATGACGGTTTTCATCTCCCGGTACACGAATTTCAAAACGTCGTAACTTTTGACTCGTTAGGAGTCGTAAGCTCTACCTTATACCAAATCGAAGCTAAGAAGATGCTCTACAAATCTATCCTATCCACAAGACCTGTTTTCGAAATAATTTTTACGAAAATGCCTTAAACTTTCTGCCTAAAATCAACCTTACCAAAATCACACTAACGCTCGTTTTCAAACCATTTGTCATCACTAGACATCATCCTAAGCATCCCTAATCACAACCAAACAATGTTTTCAGTCCCTCTAACCCCTATTGATCATCAACCTCATAAAACTAAAATCCTAAAAACAAACATGCAAGTAAATTTACCCATCTACAACATCTAAAAACATGATAATATACACAAAATCAAGCTCAAAACATGAACCACACATGATCCCCAAACACCCCCCCATTGAGCCGTGGGATTTGGATGATCAAAACCCACCAACCAAATTGATTTTGGTTGATTTGTTTGGTGCTCTAGCATCCTTTTAGCATGAATTAAACATGCAAATGCTCAATTAACCTCAAAAACAAATTTGAAAAATCTTGAAATTTTTGGATGAATTTTTGTTAATGCATGTGTGAAATGAGCATGGATTAACACTCACTAGATGATTTTAGGAGGTGGTTTATGATTAGAATGGATCAAAACTAAAAAAAATGAAGTGGTGGTGGTTTTTGTGGGTTTGGTCGTCGGCCTAAGAACACAAGGGAGAGGGGTGTTTGATTTTTTTTTTGTAAAGTGTTTAGTGTGTGTTTGTGTTTGTCCCCTTTTGTGAAATGGGAGGGACCTAGGTGCAATTTCACCTTTCTTTTGGCCTTAAGCAAAAACGACACCAAAACTTTGCGGGATTGACTCACTAGTCTTTTTAGAAAATTTTACGGGAGTCGGAAATTATTCCAAACACTCCAAAATACTTTTGGGATACTTTAAATGTACCCGGAAAGCAATAAAACTTACCGACTCGACTTAACACGAACCGTAAGTAAAATTCTCGAAAAAATTACATTATCGATAAAACGTCAATAGTTATAGAAATTTGGGCATCCATCGGGATCGTATTCGTCATCGTCCTTCTTAAATCGTCAATCGTCAAAATTATAACCTCGAACATTGGTTTCAACCAAAATACCAAAATATATAGCAATTAAAATTTATTAAAAATTTCAAAAATTAGCGTAATTTAGGGTAATGTTAGTGACCTCGGTTCTAGGGTATCACATAAACCCACTTGATCATCATCATATATATAATCATCATACGTATACATAATTGTTATTTTTATAAAGTCATTGGACATGAGTCTAAGACGAGTATTATTTGTCTAGGTTTCCGTGATTGAAGCACGTACCGTACGACCGAATTGCCGATAACCCGTCTTCCCACATCAACGTGAGTTCATAGCCTCGCACTCTTTTAAATGTTTTTATGAAATATTTTATAAACCCGCGAGAGAGATAACATGTTAGTTTTTATAAAATAGGACACCATTTGTCCCGATTGTTTATTGATTTGGACCCGAATGATTGTATGACCCGATTGTATGACCCGATAAATGATTAAAGGGACCCGATAGATGAAATAAAATGGATTATTAAAGTTAGGTTATGTCACTAAAAGTCCAATTAGCATGAATTGTGAACTACCAGGATTTGGTAGACGCTTATGCGTTTAATAGTACTATTTGGGACGATCACCCCAGTTCGCGCCTTGACGGTTGATCCCCGTCGTGCCACATTGATTGGTAAGCGAATTTATGTATGAGAAGATTTCCATAGCGTGACCTTTGTGACGACACGCTACTTTAGATGGGCAAATTTGGTATCGGGTTAGCTACCCGTTGTTGGTTTAGTAAGGTAACAATGTCCTGCGGCTTATAATAATCCAAATTAACGAAATACTAATAGACGTTCCGAATTACGATGTATTGCCTGGCTAGCAATACAGGGTCATACTATTGATATTATGTTCGTGTTTTGGCTTTCATAACCATATTCATATAACGATTTTTATTTTCATACAACGTCCCTAAGACGTATTGTATGATGTTTTCACGACATTGGCTCGTATAATGATTTTTAAGGCAAATGCCTATATTATGATTTTCGATAAGGATTTGTATAAAATGATTTTGGCTATTTTATGGCCTATTACAATGATTTGTACGAAATGATTTTTGGTACTAATTTTATACCAAAGTTATATTGATGGAATTTATTAAACTCTATGAATTCACTCGACGTTATCGTTGGACCT